>JASPKZ010010242.1:0-700000 GCA_030220185.1 Diploptera punctata
TTATTACATCTCATTTCATTTTACTATACGCTTTGAAATACTGACATCTAAATTCAATGAACAACTTGGTCATTCAGTGATTATTTTATTAGATTTTAGTTTCTGTCTTTCTGCTTAAAATGCGTAATTTTGACCTGGTCTCTTCAACAGAGCACCTTCAACTACACATTAATATATTTTGTTACTATTTTCAATGTCAGTTCACAGTTTTCTACACCTATTGAAACTAAAAACTAAGGCCGTATCCCGACTATCCAACGTCGTCGCCGACCTCACATCCACATGTGTATCACATAGTGAATGATCTCCAGCAGTATAGGAGTGAGATGTGGTCAGCATATCTGCGCACCCAGCGTCTTGTCTGAGCTGCAACCCACTTTTAACGAAAGTACCAACTATGGGCACCTCGTCCCCAATTTTATAATAAATAATCTTTTATGGTCCCTGTGGATTATCATCTTGTCGTGGTAGGGAGGCTTAGTACCAATGATACAGACGATCATAACCGGGAAGCCTTGGCTTGCGGTTAATAGAGGAGAGAACTAAAAATAATCCGCACCGTGGGAGCAACGACCACACTGGAAGCTGCAAACACGTGAATACCACACACGGCAGACACGGCGGAGATAGAAATATCGGAACGGCGAAAAATGGCGGAATTGGCAACCCAATCTCTGGGATGAAATAAGAGACCCAGCTCGGGAAACAAGAGTGAAGTCCTCAACGGCAGAAGGTGGAAGAGACAACCATCCTTGTCGGGATAAAACACAAGGAAGCAAGTGCAAAGGCTTGAAGGAGGCAGCCCTTCCAAAGGACTAACCCTGCAGTACGTTAGTAGCGTGCTCAGGGACACTTCAAAGTACTTACAAGCCCAAAGATACAGCCGGGACGGTCCACCGATGACGCCAATAGCAGAATAACGCAAAGAACAGACAAAAAACATAACAACAGACACAGACAACAACTAAAAGTAGAGGAATTAAACACAATACAAATACAGAACAAACTGGAAAGAACATTTGACAAGGAGGACTGAGAATAGAATACCAAAGCAGCATACAGCTATTCACCACGAGAAAGAGTTTGGGAAGACCAAAGAAAAGATGGAAACAATCAAGCAATTGGAGCCCGGAATAGGCTAGTATAAAAGGCACCCTAATCTGTGAAGAAGAAGTAGAAGAAGGTCGTAAAGTATATTTTATATGAATACGTAGACCATAAACAATATTAATTAGAAATTACGTTCTTGGCCTTAGAAACAATTTTTGTATTGCATTTTAGGTTCCTGCCTTTTAAAAATTGAATTACAATTTAAAAAGATAAGTTAGAGCCGGCTTCTTACAAGAGAATACATAAGCAGCCATGAGACATCTCAGTTGAAATAAACACTGTGCATGGTATAAGAGGTTGAGATCAGATTTAGACTCCACAGCCGCAATAATTTATATCCAATTAGATATAGGCTTATACAGGGAATCCATTTTAAAAGAGAAACCTCGCATCATTCTGCCGCCGCGACAAGACTGTTGAAATCTCATATCTCAAATAAATGGTGAGGCCTATTTTCTATAATCTAATTAGTTCAGTTAATTGTATTTTGTAGCTTCTAACTGTCTTCATTTGTACCGTAGTAACTGAACACACACGGCCCCCCCCCCCCCGTCAGTGCAAGCAGAATGAGGTGCAAAGTGAGAGCCGCTGCAACGCGGTAAAAGGTGTTCAGCTTAAAAGGGATTCCTTCTGTATAAAGAACCCACCAAATAAATAAAATATCTCAAGAACTAAAAAACATAACCATATCTTGATTGGTATCAAACTAACATAAATGTTATAAACTATAATAATAGTAGTATAATAATTACTAATAATAATAATAATAATATATAATAAGAATAATAAATAATAATATAATAATAATAATAATAATAATAATAATAATAATGAATAATAATTAATGATAATAATAATAATAACAATATAATAATAGTATAATAATAATAATTGTAAACTCATTAATAAAATACCAAGTATCGGAAGATTAAATCCGGCCATTAATGAGTGGAAATCCCTTTAAACTTTTTAAACCTAGAGTGCACATCAGTCCCCACGAGACATCAACCTCAAAGATAAGTATTGTTTTCCAAATCACTCCAAATTGAGGTAAGTCACCAGGCCACCAGACCTTTGGCATACAGCTGGAAGTCTCTAGAGGACTCAAATGCCAGTGACATAGAAAAAACCCCCCGGTTAAGGGTTGGGAAATAAACTTGACAACGCAATAGGGGTGTTTTCTCTAAAAATACTCGAAAATAATTCCATTGAAAATACACCCACTGTAGTCAGTTAGGTCCAAAGGTAGCCAATCAGAAATAGTTGTGATGAACAATCTTTGCAGGCGTTCGCGAGGAATGAATTATCTGGAAGGAGGCAACATATTCCTATTTAAGTGACAGGTTGTAATAATTCGGGACACACTGTCTCACACCTGTTTTTGCTTTCTTTCTGTTAAAAACTTCGCGTTAATATGCTCCTGACTCGTCACAATGATGACGAAGTGTATGACGTAGTGTATATAAGGATTGTATTGTAATGCAGCTCCTATACAAAGTTTATTAGTAAGGAAATTACACACACATATATATAAGGTTTATATTGTATAACTAAACAACTGATAAAGCCTGTATAGGGCAGTTCTCATTAGTAAAAAATTCCATCGACCCCGGCCCGGTTTTGGAACCCGCGGGACC
This sequence comes from Diploptera punctata, assembly GCA_030220185.1. Lineage (NCBI taxonomy): Eukaryota > Metazoa > Arthropoda > Insecta > Blattodea > Blaberidae > Diploptera > Diploptera punctata. Next base: position 2,748 of record JASPKZ010010242.1, read on the forward strand.
CTGAGGCAAGGAACATACTCACTTGTTCATCTCGGCCGCGACAATTATGGAGAAATGGTGGTTAGAATTCAATTTGTAGCTGGAGGAAAACCTGCCCTAGCTCCGTTTTGTCCGCCACGACCCTCTAGGAGTGATTGAGACTCGAGTCTCGAGACACCACTGCGATGTGACAGGCGAATGTGGTAAACTGCTTGCGCCACGGAGCCGCCAAAACTATGGAAATATTAACAAACATTCACATTTATATATTTAATATTTTGTACTTAAAATGTATATAAAGGTTATATTTACTTAATGACAGCTCCGATTTGTGTCCAATTTGTAGAAATATTTGTTCCGAACTCTTTACATTCTGGCAGCTACTTGATTTAAAAACATGAAGATAGTTTCTCCATGGTTTACCGCTGTATTATTATAGGTTAATGTGTTTATTGCAATGAGAATCACAATGCCACCGGCGTTATGTAATGACTAGAGCGAGGATTTTTTATGAAATTTCACGTTTTAATGTTGTTTAGAGAGCGCTTGAGGACAAAGTATCTTTACATTTTATGATTTGCAGAATGAAATAAGACATACATTTTTTTTCATATTTCATAATATTTTGGCGAACATGTTTTAATATTTTAGTAAAACATTTAATATTCTCTTATATTTTTTCAACTTTCAATTTTTTAAAAATAAGATTTCTTAATAATAGATTATGTACACATCAGACTGTCTTCGTGATCATACAAATGTTGCTGTAACATTGCTGCTTTTGGTGCTGCTCTTCCGATTTAAGTTTCCAGTTATAATTGTCAATAAATAATAGTTTTAAAAAATTAAAACACACACGCTTTATTAGAAAACCAAACTAAAAAAATGAAAAATTAATTTTAATTTCCAATACGCTTGGGATAAAAATTAAAGTGGTCACCAAAAAAAAATCATCTCCAAACACATCTAGAATAAAACTAGAGTTATCGTAAGTAATGCCACGAGTGATTTCTAGAGAGTTTGGAAATTCAAGAGTGGCATTTGTTAGGACTATTTAACGAATAAAATTTAAGCTGTTTATTCACAAATCATTATTTTAACTATAGTTATTTTAAAATACTTTATATGTTTAATGTAATCGGCGATGTTTGAATTGAAAACGTAAATGAGAAACGATAGGTACGCTTCTACTGCTTCTTTTGTTTATCACTGGCAACCAGATCATACTATTTATTGGCAAAGGAACGCAATATTGTAAGGAGGAGCTTTCTTTAATATGGTAATTATAACCACTGATAAATATTTTGTCAAACACGACTCTGATTGGTTGTTAAAACAGAAATCATTGAAACGTGATTGGTCATTGACTCCCATTTGGGGCATGAGTTAAATAGTCAACAAAAAGAAAATTTTACCATCAAAAGCGTGGGGTGCTTTTTATGATTTTTTACATTTTCTTCTTAGAGACTTTACTTTTTACCAATATCTGTTTATTATCAAAATATATTAATTGATTTTAATGGTTCGATAGTTCCAGTGAGTATTCGAGTACAATAACTACCAATATTAAGTCGTAATTAATTACTTGAAGGCTCAAACCATTTTCCAAGTAGATATAAGGGTTTTGAAAAAAGCGCCCCTCAGTTACCCTCTGATTTTCTTGTACATCTTCAACTTTTCTCGATACTGCAAAAAATTGTACGTACCACCTGCTTCTAACCGCCTCGTTATAACTAACTAACTTAACTAACTAACTAAACTAACTAACTAACTCACTGTCACTTTCGAACCCGTAGTGTTCATGGCCACGCGGACATAAGCTCTCTCATACATCCCTATCCTGCGTCTCAGTTTTCCAATCAACCCCGGTATAATGTACTTCCCTCAAATCATCATCATCGTCATCTGCATTCATGGATTAGGTCTGTTGACCCGTTCCGACTTCAGCCCATCCCTTTCTAGGTCTGCCCACATCTCGGATGCCTGGTAGGTTGTGTTATTTTGTTATTTGTTTTGGATATCTATCTTCATTCATTCTGTCTATGTGTTGCTTGAATTTTTGTCTATATGTATCTATTTTATCAGTTATTGCAAATATTTCAAGTTCCTGTCTTATTTCTGTGTTCTTGATTCTGTCTTCCTTAGTGCACCCTTTAACAGATCTCAAAAAATTTCATTTCTGCCGCCGTTATCCTACTTAGATCTTGTTTTTTATGTGTATCCAGGCTTCTGAGCCATAGAGCAGTACCGGTACTGCCAACGTTTTATAAAAATTCAATTGGGTCTCTCTTGTTGTTTTATTATTTAGTGATCGTTTTATCGTACCACATATTCCCTGGAATTTTGCTATTTTATTAGTTATATCATTATCATAATTAAATGAAATGTCACATCCTAGATAATTGAGATGGTTCACCTGTTCTATGATTTTGTTTCCTATTACTATTTTGGATCTGATCCCTCAAATCCTAGTTAATGTTATTCTACCAACTGGGCGTTTTCCTTCTGGTTTTCCTACAAGAAGCTTCCATACACGTCTTTCATTCCCCATTCGTGCCACATGTCCTGCCCATCGCAGTCTACGAGACTTAACTGTTCTTATTATATCTGGCTTCCTATAAATACCATGTAGTTCATTGTTCTGTAGTCTTCTCCATTCACCTGTCTGTTCATCTCTCTTTGGTCCAACAATTTTCCTAAGTACTTTATTATCAAATACTTGTAATCTCCTTTCCTCCCTTAAAGTAAGAGTCCATGTTTCGCACCCATATAATATAACTGGCAAAATAATAGTTTTATATTTTCAGTTTAACGTTTTTTGAAAGGAGTTGGGACATCAAGAGTCTCTGCAATGCATAATAGCACGCATTTTCAGAATTGAGCCTATGTTAATTTCCTTGTGCATCTCATTCCTATTTGTGATTATTGTTCCTAGGTATTTGAATTCAGCCACTTCCTCAAAATTTCCCTCATTTGTCATTAGCTGTCCATTTCCATTATATAATGCATTTCTACCATATATTTAGTTTTATTGAAATTTACTTCCAGTCCTAATTTCTTAGTGTTACTCAATAGTGTGTGCGTGTTGTCCTTTAGTATCTCCTCGCTATCGGCCAATAGTACTACATCATCAGCATAAACTAACAGCTTATTAATACCATTGAGTTGTAGGTCTTCCTCATCCGCGTTATACGTTATTTTTTTGCGCGATGGTGTTTTCAAAATAATAAATAATAGTAAAATAATAACGTAATTGTTGGAAATATTTGCGTACATTATAAACAATTGACTAACGTTAACAGTGTGGGCAATGTTTATTAGTTGAAACAACAGGAGGCCTTGAGAACAATTATTGATAACATGGCCGCAAGTACGTATTTATTGTTTTATATTGTTTCAAATAAAGTTCAGTTCATTTAAAATGCAGTGATTTGTTTCGTATAATTTATATTAACACTACCTTTTGGGTATTTTTTGTATATACATTGAGGGCAGTGGTTTTACTTTCCACGCGCGTTTTGTAATATGTAATGCGGTAAAACTTGTTTAAACCGGAACGTGAATAATGCGGAAATCTGTCCAATGAGAACAAATTTATTGGTTCCGGCGAAATAATAGTAATTTTACGTGCATTTATTTTGCGTAAAACGGAATCTGTACAACGTGGAAACGAAAAAAAATTATAAAGCGGAAAGGTATATATATATGTGTGTGTATAGTATGATAAGAAAAATAAATGCCTGGACGGGATTCGAACCCGGATCTCTGAGTCTGTACCTCAGCGTGATGTCCATTACGCCACCAGGCGAATCCAATTCAAACATTTATTTTTCTTGTATTATATTCTCCATTATTACTAGATCGGCCGCGGTGGACTAGTGGTTATCCTCCTTGCCTCTGGTCCCGAGGGTCTCGGGTTCAAACCCGGCCGGGGTCGATGGATTTTTTAGGACGGAAAAATCCAAGGAGCAAGTCCTCCGGGAGGGACTTTAAGCCGTGGGTCCCGAGTCTGAAGATTTTCAGGCTCGTAAAAAATCCTTAAGCCTGAATGAAAAGGCCTCTAAGCAAAATTTACCGAATTTTCCCGTCCTAGTACTACCTTGGTTTCCTAGATGTCAGTATGAGGTGGAACGCTGACCACGGATCACTCAAAATGACATCTATACGAAAACAAGTGTAACTAAATTAGTATGGTTCAAATTCTTCCCTGTAGGGGGAGAGCGCCTAAACCTCTGTAAAGGGAAAACATAGGCTTACAATACAAAAAAAAATTACTAGATGTCGCGAGAACTCGGTCTTCACCGACAAGACAACCCTTGAGGATGCCAGCCGCAGTCTCTGGCGAAACGTCGGGGAACTACAAGCCTCACGACCACGGCCAACAGCCCGAAAATCTTCTTCAAGATCATCATTTAATTACATTTTTCTCAGATCAGTTGTCTTGTGGCTTGGTTCCTTTTTTTTGCAGAAAATGGTCCAATTATCTTCTTGCTCTCTTATATGTTCATTAAAAAATGACTGTGATGATCCATTTTGTTATTGTTTGAACTTTTACAGTTTTTTATACGCATGTACTAAATTTTTATACAGAAATATTGTCCAAAATACATTTATTATCATTATTTAAATCGGTAAACTCCAAAATTTCATCCAGGAAACTTGTTAGACTGGGGATCGAACCCGGACCACCTGGATCCGAAACAACGACCGATAGAAGAAAGGTTGGGGCACAGAGAGTTGAATTACAGGATAAAAACAATGTATTTTATGGATGTAGCCCCATATGTCACAGGGGTTGATACGCTGAAGATAGTTTTAACGTTTACATTTTAATTTCGATATCTGACAGCGCCAGAGCAGGACACAACGGCTGATTTATATCGTTCATTTTATTACACACGCTATAGCTTATCTCTGGCGTGTGGAAAAATTGCATTCGGACGTAGATGCATCGTCCATTTTATTGATGTTTCGCCACGTCATGATATTTAAATCAAAATCCTGCCAACAAGGAAACTCATAAGGGAAGTGCTCGAACCAGGCGTCTTCAAATTTTATATGTGTGTATATATCTTCTTCTTCCTTCCAAGTATTAGGCCAAGGCCTGTTACGATCCTATAGAAAATTTTCCGATCCTTCCAGAAAATTCTCATATAAGACTTGCAAGCATAATATTAGTCCCTTCAATTGGTTGCTGGCCAAAGGAAGGCAAGACCAGTGATGCGGCTGCCATCTTATAGCCTCTGGTCATGCTTTTGTGGAGAAGAAAAGAAAATAAAGGAAAGAAGAAATGGAAGAAAGGAAAGACTACATAGCCCTCGGATGCCCTAATAGCGTTGGGGTCGAAAAAAAACAAGAGTTAACCGAGAGAGGTTGAATAGTAAAGTTAAAAAGAGTGCAAAACACAAGTAAGTGGAAGAAATGTTTTGCTCAGCTTGGGCACCGTGTATATATATATATATATATATATATATATATATAGGGGCACGCCGTAGCGTAGTGGTTAAGGCACTGAGCTACAAGCCGGAGGGTCGAGGGTTCAAGTGCCGTTGGGGGTCAGGATTTTTAAACTGACCCAAACCTTCTCGCGGCACTTGGCCTTGGGGTTGACTCAGCCTCTAACGGAAATGAGTACCAGACGCTTGTTCTGGGGGTAAAGGCGGCCGTCACGCAGGGCTGACAACCCGGCTGACATAAAGTGCCGATTGTCTAGAAAAAATGGGAGCCTTAACCTCCTACTACCCCAAGGGCATCCGGGCCTGTTGTGGGATCACTTTACTTATATATATATACTCCTTTTCAACAGTGTTTGCAGTTGAGAAACTTTCCAGCCACTGCTTTGGAGGTTGTCCCAAGGGCATTGTGGTGCTCCTTTTTTTTCAGTCATGGCGATTTTTTTTGCGAGACATCATCAGACATTAATAAATGAGTTGGAGAAAATGTTTTAACATCTCACCTCACAAAGTTGCATGTCTTCACGATACCGGTTTCAAAAGTATAGTATTACTTCCATCTTCAGTCAAATACTATACTTTTGAAATCGGTATCGTGAAGTCACGCAACTTTGTGAGGTGAGATGTTAGAACATTTTCTCCAACTCATTTATTAATATAAATATCTTATAGTGTTTGCTCCCACTGTAAATTTAATTCAAATCATCAGACATTCTTGAGATACGGTTTAGCCGCCCGTTTATACTCTCTTTTACCCACAAGACATCCTGTATTCCATGCTTAGTTTTGATTTCCTTATTTGTAGCAGGGATCACCAATGATGGATGTCCATTTTGAAGGTAGTAAATTCAGTCGAGGTCCGGAACCACAGCTGATTAAACATTTTGTATTCTAAGCCCTTGTTTCCCTTAACAGAGATTTTTAGGCGCTCTCCCCCTACAGGGAAGAATTTGAACCATACTAATTTTAGTTACACTTGTTTTCGTATAGATGTCATTTTTGAGTGGACCGTGGTCAGCGTTCCGCCTCATACTGACATCTAGAAAACCAAGGTAGAACTAGGACGGGAAAATTCGGTAAATTTTGCTTAGAGGCCCACAGATTTATACCAATTGTCATTGAGAGAATTTCAACAAATAATTTATCATAAGTAATGCCACGAGTGATTTCCAATTTATCTGGAGAATTTGGAAATCAAGAGTGGCATTTGTTAGGACTATTTAACGAATAAACTTAAGCTGTTTATTCACAAATCAGTATTTAACTATAGTTATTTAAAATATTTATATATTTAATGTAAACGGCGATGTTCGAAAACAAGTGAGAAACGATTGGTACGCTTCATCCGCTTCTTTTTTTTATCACTGCAACGAGATCATACTATTTATTGCCAAAGGAACGCAATATTGTAAGAATGCTCTCTAGTGGAGAAAAAAATGAAACACTCCAAACTGTACATTAATTCATTTCTGATGTCGTATGATGTAAATATGACAATTATATTTTTCTGGATTATTACCTGGGAAAAATACATTTAAGAAAGTGCAAACAGTGGTTTCTTTTTTTGGTGGTATAATCAATTGCTACAAATGTTTTTATATTAACTCCTGCAAGCGCTATGTGTTGACATCCATGCGCTATATATACAATTTCGTAGCCGTATTTCTTAGGGAGTCAGTCACTGCAAAATAATGATCAGACCTATTCAGAATATTAAAAAGGAGGAGCTTTCTTTATATGGTAAATTTAATATTAAGTATTTGGTGAAACACGACTGTGATTGGTTGGAGAACAGAAATCATTGAAACGTGATTGGTCATTGACTGCCATTTGGGGCATGAGTTAAATAGTCAATTGCATTTCTAAGTTAAGAGAATTATCAGATGACTGAAAGCAAGTAATGGTCTCTTAAACCAATTTATAGTAAATTAGCGCTTACTTCTGATTGCCTTTTCATTCAGGCTTAAGGATTTTTTACGAGCCTGAAAACCTTCAGACTCAGGACCCATGGCTTAAAGTACGAAGCTTTTATTAAGTAATTTATATTATAAGGGAATTATTTAAATTATGTTATGGGTATGAATTGTACAAAACACGTGTTAAATACAGCACAGTGGTGCGCAGTTATTAATTATAATAATTATTAATAAGTTTATGATAAACTTAACATATGGTCAGAGTAATATTTAAATATCTCACTTCACAAATTTCATGTTTTTCACGATACCAGGTTTCAAACGGAATCCCGTCCATCTTCAGTCAAATCTCCGAGCAAAAGCCGAACAAGAACATGCCCAGCATAAACCCTCTGTACAAAATAATTACCAAAAACAGTGAGTACCAAAATGAAAGCAGAAGATGTTACATAAGTTATCGAAAGGCCTCCTATAAAACAACACTGTAAATTACTTATGACTATTTAACTCATGCCACAAATGCTAGTCAATGACCAATCACGTTTCAATGAATGTTGTTTTACAACCAATGACAGTCGTGTTTCACCTCGCTCTTTATCGATTTATTTTATCAGCTCCTGCTTTTGTGATAAAGAAAGTTCCTCCTTTTTAATGTTCTGAACAGGTCAAAACATTATTTTTCTCCAACAAATACATTGAATATAGCAAATAATGAACAGATTCCTTGATTTTACTGAGTTGTTTACTAAAAAAATAAATGAATAACCCGTAATGTTGATTATGATATATAGTTTGATGTGTTTAATTATTTCTCCACTTGGGTGCACTCTTACAATAATGCGATCTTATTTGGCAATAAATAATATGATCAAGCAGCAGTGAATGAACATAACCTCACATTTCTCATTTGTTTTCAAACATCGCCGTTTACATTAAATACATAAATATTTTAAAATAACTATAGTTAAACAATGATTTGTGAGTAAACAGCTTAATTTTATTCGTTACATAGTCCTCACTTCGTGAGTCGTGAATTTATGGATAATTTGGAAATCACTCGTGGCATTACTTATGACAACTGAGATATCAGGTAAAGTAAAGTGATCCCACAACAGGCCTCAGGGGTCCCTTGGGGTAGTAGGAGGTTAGGGCTTCCACTTTTTCTAGACAATCGGCACTTTATGTCAGCCGGGTTGTCAGCCCTGCGTAACGGCCGCATTTACCCCAGAACAAGCGTCTGGTACTCATTTCAGTTAGAGGCTGAGTCGACCCCAGGGCCATAGTGCCGCCAGAGGGTTTGGGTCAGTTTAAAAATCCTGACCCCAACGGGACTTGAAACCTCGACCTTTCGGCTTGTAGCTCAGTGCCTTAACCACTACGCTACGGCGTGCCCCACTTAGGGACCTTGGAGTTAGAAAATCACTGAATGGAAAGAACATTTTAATGTTAGTTTAGGAAGCAAAGCCGTACATTTGTCACATATTCTATTCAGTTTAGATATTTTTCTTGTGCATTAGCTTTGTTCATTTCTTCTTCTTTTCAATGGAAGGCAGAGTGTGTTGGATTAGTGCTTTGTCAACGAGATCCTGAGATGGGAAGTTGATGGGTATTGTGCATTACGTAGAATGGCTTCTCTCTTTTCATCTTGATTGTGTGTGGGAAAAGAAAACAACCTTGCAAATAGTCTGGCTGATGGACTTGCAGTGTGACCCTTATTGTGTGTCATAATTCTAGGATATCCTTTGTATTTGGCCGACTTCTTCTATAATTTAATTTGTTTACAGTATTTCTTTCACAACAATCATAATCTGATTTTCTCTTCCTTTAAAGTAGGCAAATTTATTTTCTCACAATTTTCTCTTGCATTTGTTACATTAGGCTGCTTGGGAATTGTTTATCATTTGTCTTTAACTAGGATACAGGCTATTCCAAAAGGTGGTTTACAATTTCGATGAATGATAGAGGAGGAGAAAATGCAGGGACATGTTCTTAGAAACATGAAACATTAAGGCATTACGAGTATTTGAAAATAATGTTCTTAGGAAAATGTACCTGTGAGAGAGATGTACAGACAAAAATTGCAATGGCAAAAAATGCAACTAAAACATTACATGGAATAATTTGGAACAAAAATATCACAAAGGAAACTAAAATGAAAATTTATGAGAGCGTAATACAGAATATTTTGTTATGTGGAAGTGAAACTTGGTCTTTGCCGGAAGTACAAAAAAAAATAAAATTAGAACAGTTGAATTTGATTATTTTAGAAGAAACCTCCAAAAAAACAAGACAGGATAAAATAAGAAATGAATTCCTTTGGAGAGAAATGAATGTCACCACATCTGTTGTTAAGTGGATTGAAAATCAAACGCTTAAATGGTATGGCCATGTACAAAGAATGGAAAATGAAAGATGGCCAAAAAATGTATACCAATGGTCACTCCCTGGAAGAAATAAACGTGGCAGACCAAGATGGAAATGAACAGGTTCAAATCTCATGTGGGCTATTTTTTTTATTTCCTATTTATTTTTAGTTTTGTTCTATGAAGTTATTTTGTTATGGTTGTACAAGTTAACGATGGCAGGTTGAGAGACTAAATTCTAAACTATCCGGGAAAAAACAATATTGTAACGATACAACTTGTGTAGATATTTACCAAAGAATTTTCTTATATCCATTTTTACGCATACACGCACAAACACGCGTAGTTCAACGTTAAAACATGCGTCTAGAATCCTCGAATAAAGAATATGTCAATGAAGAGTCAAGGTCAGGCGAAGTTTCTATAAGCGTCTAGGAGTTGAAAAACAAACTCAGGTACTTAGCTGAAATTTGAGAAGCGAATGCTGCTTTAGCCGTTCATAATAGAGGTCTAGAATTTTCAGGCGCATTGGCGATGCTTACGTCCACTCGGACAAGTACTTGATAAATCGATATATCCATCGTTTGCGTTTGGTGGACTTGATATATTTTTTACACCTATTTTTAACATTTTACTCCTACTTTCAGATAGAAGAAAATATTCTATCTAGTGTTAATTGATAAAAATCAGCACCCACCTCGCTACGCCCATATATATATATATATATATATATATACACACATACATATATACTTTAAACTCTGTTTGGTGGAGCAAAAATATTACAAAAAATAGAAAATTACAAATATATCAAACCATAATTCAAAGTATTTTAACATAATGGTGCTGAAGATAGGCAAATTCCTACCAGGGAAATGAAAATAATTTTAAGTACAGAAATGGATGTTTTAAGAAGATCGGCTGGAAAATCTAGACTGGATAGAATACGAAATAAAGAAATAAGGGAAATTATGGGTGTACAAGAGGAGCCGGACATCATAGACATTATAGAAAAGAAAAGATTACAGTGGTATGGTCATGTCAAAAGAATGCCAGAATAAAGATTGCCTAAAATTCTTATTGAATGGATCCGAATGGAAAGGAGAAAGAGAGGAAGACTGAAGGAAACTTGGATAGAAGGGATACAAGCAGCTATGAATATCAGAGGAATGGAGGAAGATCAATGGATGGACAGAGGAATGGCGTTTTGTTTCCGGAAGATGGCGGGAGCTGCCATGATACTGAATGATTATTATTATTATTATTATTATTATTATTATTATTTGGAATTTAGGTAGACTGCAAGGAAAATAATTTTTCACAACAGAGATGGATTTTTGGCGAAGGGCATCAAGAAAACAATAAAGGAGAATATTTGGAAGCAGAGTATTACAGAAATAATGAATGTTAAACATAATATTATAGAAGTAATAGAAGAACGAAGATTAAAATGGTACGGGCATCTGAAGAGGATGGAGAAAATAGAATCCCAAGAATGATGCTGGATTGGAATACTGAAGGCAGGACGAGGAGGAGGAACCCAGGGAACAGTGGATGGATGAAGTAAGAAGAAACATGATCAGCAGAGACCTCAAAGACGAAGATGTTGTGGATAGAAATCTGTAGCGGAGCAAATTACATTTGGACTCAAGGATAACTATTGTAATGTAGAGGAAATCCCTCATAAAATATTATTATTATTATTAATTATTATTATTAGGATATTATAAAACAATCAAAATTACATATTCCATTATTTACGATGAAATTACATTAATTGTATTACAAAAAACATATATTAAAAATTTGTTCATCCAGTTGCTGGGTGACCAACCTTTCTAGCACCTACAAGTGACATTGATTTAGAGAACGATGTACAAGTTAAATAATGACGTGGTATATAATATTGCTTCCGGTCCCCCAGCTTTATTCTTGAAACTGATTTTGTTTAAGAACAAAGCTGCATTAAGTCCATTGACGTTACAGTAGATTTAACATCAATGAATCGGGTGTCACAGGAAGCCTCCTGCTCATTGTTGCCGGTTTATATTATACACCAGTCAACTTCCCTCTGTTGAGGTTCATCTTGACACAGATACCTGCTCAAGAGTCATTATGTTTTTAAAATCAGTTTGGTCATGCAATGTATAAGCCTTATAACCGATCATGCATAATTTCTTTACTAATATACAAGGGCGGATCGGAAAGTAACGCACAATAATTTTTTTCTGCCTTGGTATTGCAGCTAGAATGTTGAAATTTAACAGAGATATAGTTTGAAGTTTTCACTACAGATGGTATTTTTGTCTCAGGTGCACCTCTTGCGAGAGAAGCTTGAACTATGCAACAAAGATGGCGCGCATGCTACAGTCGTCCACCTGTGAGGAACAGAGAAGTGTTGTTCGATTTTTGTGGGCCAAAGGCCATAAACCCAGTGAAATTCACAGGGACATGCGTGGCGTGTATGGGGATGATTGTATGGACCGTAGCAATGTCTCCAGGTGGTGCACATTCTTCCAAGAGGGACGCGTGAACCTTAGTGATTCGCCACGTGATTCGCCTTAGTGATTCCTGGCCGGAAAACGCTTTGAGACAGATGTGGAAGTGAAATCAGCAGTGCGCAGATGGCTACACTCCAACCAAACGGACTTCTACGAACAGGGCATATTGAAACTGGTAACACGATGGGAAAAATGTGTTGAGAAAGTTGGTGACTATGTCGAAAAGTAGGTAAAAGATGTAAGTTCATTTGTGATTTTTTTCCTTTTTTTTACTATTAAACATTTAAAAAAAAATTATTGTGCGTTACTTTCCGATCCGCCCTGTGGACGACTGTAGCATGCGCGCCATCTTTGTTGCATAGTTCAAGCTTCTCTCGCAAGAGGTGCACCTGAGAAAAAATACCATCTGTAGTGAAAACTTCAAACTATATCTCTGTGAAATTTCAACATTCTAGCTGCAATACCAAGGCAGAAAAAAATTATTGTCCGTTACTTTCCGATCCGCCCTCGTACATTGTTGAAGAGCCATATATAACAATACACTCCTTATACACAATACGTCACATATTCATCATTATGACGTCAGAGCATTTTACGAGCAGTTTGTAACAGAAAGAAAACATCAACTAGTGATGAATCGTGTAATAAATGAGTATGGACAAGAATGAATACAGTTTCAGTAATTGGAGAGGTACGGAAAAAAATAAGTATGTGTTAATTTATTTACATTTTACTTTGGGCTTCGTCAAAAATATCCTATTACAGATTTCATAGATAGTGTGCTGTCATTTAACTACAAGAAATTCGAAAAATGTTATGAAATATATATATATTTTATATTTTTCCACATCACTTATAAATCATATGCAGGGCTTTAAGAAGCGTTAGAAAATGTTGAAAATAGTAGGAAAAGTAGAAAAAGCGAAACTGTAAAAATAAAATGATACCAAAAAGTATTTAGTTATTGTGCTATGAAGGAATGAAATATGAAATAATTATAAAACATCACCAGAAGAGCCTTTAAAACTAAATCCTAGACCAAGGGCGAATAATCCTGCAAAAAAAAATCAGTTTGAACGGGATTCAAACCTGGGACCGCATGACGATCATCTTATTGATTACTTTGTCGCGCGATAATATTAGCTTTATAATTAAAAACATGTTTATAGTGGCCTGTATTAAATATTAACGATGTAAGAAAGTTTTGTTAAAATAATATTATGAAGCATTTAAACTACATTCAGCTTAAATCATGTGTCACAACATGTTCTCTTATGAATCAGTATTAAACTTTATAATATTATCAATCGAAAATGAATGTAGGCCTAACAAATTGCGTTTTATAATGCTTTATTTTCCTACTAAGAACCTTATTAATATTATTTATGTCTTGCGTATCAATCAAGCAGTCATTAAAGAATGATATCATCATCATCATCATCACTCCAGGGATTAGGCAATTGCCCGTTTTGTGTTAAATTTCAGGAAACGTTCATCAATATCATAAGAAAACAATCAGCTGATTATAGATACCGCCATTTTGATTTGTTACACAATCGATAACAAGGAGGAAGTTATGCACAATGATACACATGTGTAGTTGTACATTTTCTTTGGAGTTAGGCCGGCAATTTGTTTTAATTTCCGACAGATGGCAACATGGCAGCTAAGTTTTAAACATAATAAAATTTGTTGGATTATTCTAATATATCGTAAATAATTAGTTATTTATCTATTATTATTGCATTTAAACATATTTACATTTATATAATTGGTAAAACCCTTCAATTTGATAACCTGGCATTTCATATATGATTATTTTCAACTAATAGACCCGCTACTGATTTCACTTTCAATTTTTATAAATATTAATACCTAGTTATCACTTTTGGTCATTTTAACCTTCGGGAGAAGGTCACGCAAGTTATACCTTGGAAGGCCACTCCCGGGGACAATTTTTGGAGTGGGTTCGAGGCTTTGTCCTTGAACCCCAAAATCTAAACGGTACTTTTCAAGAGCTTTTCAGTACTCTGAAACATCGGACTCCATCAAGGAAGTCAACACCGTATCATGAGTCTAGAGTTTACATCTATTCTTAGATTTCGTAGATAATGTGCTGTCATTTAACAAGAACATAGAAAAATATTGGGGAATAAATAAATATATATATATATATATATATATATATATATATATATATACACACAATTACTTGTGAATTATATGCAGTGCTTTAAGAAGCGTTAGAAAACGTTCAAAATAGTAGAAAATGCAGAAAAAGCTAAACTGTGAAAATAAAATGATACAAACAAGTATTTAGTTAACTTATTGTGCTATGAAAGAATGAAATATAAAATAATAATAAAAAAATCACCAGAAAGAGTTTTTAAAACTAAATTTCAGATCAAGGGCGAATAATCCGGTAAGAAAAGAAAATTAGTTTGAATGGGATTCGAACCTACGACCGCATGAACCGTAGTCACAAGTTCTGACCAGAAGACCATCAGGTTAATAATTATTTCGTCGCGATAATATTACTTTCATAATTAAAAACATGTTTATAGTGGCCTGTATTAAATATTGACGATGTAAGAAACCCTTGTTAGAATAATATTATGAACCATTTAAACTACATTCAGCTTAAATCATGTGTCACAACATGTTCTCTTATGAATCAGTATTAAACTTTATAATATTATCAATCGAAAATGAATGTAGGCCTAACAAATTGCGTTTTATAATGCTTTATTTTCCTACTAAGAACCTTATTAATATTATTTATGTCTTGCGTATCAATCAAGCAGTCATTAAAGAATGATATCATCATCATCATCATCACTCCAGGGATTAGGCAATTGCCCGTTTTGTGTTAAATTTCAGGAAACGTTCATCAATATCATAAGAAAACAATCAGCTGATTATAGATACCGCCATTTTGATTTGTTACACAATCGATAACAAGGAGGAAGTTATGCACAATGATACACATGTGTAGTTGTACATTTTCTTTGGAGTTAGGCCGGCAATTTGTTTTAATTTCCGACAGATGGCAACATGGCAGCTAAGTTTTAAACATAATAAAATTTGTTGGATTATTCTAATATATCGTAAATAATTAGTTATTTATCTATTATTATTGCATTTAAACATATTTACATTTATATAATTGGTAAAACCCTTCAATTTGATAACCTGGCATTTCATATATGATTATTTTCAACTAATAGACCCGCTACTGATTTCACTTTCAATTTTTATAAATATTAATACCTACTTATCACTTTTAGATATTTTCACCTTCGGGAGAAGGTCACGCAAGTTATACCTTGGAAGGCCACTCCCGGGGACAATTTTTGGAGTGGGTTCGAGGCTTTGTCCTTGAACCCCAAAATCTAAACGGTACTTTTCAAGAGCTTTTCAGTACTCTGAAACATCGGACTCCATCAAGGAAGTCAACACCGTTTCATGAGTCTAGAGTTTACATCTATTCTTAGATTTCGTAGATAATGTGCTGTCATTTAACAAGAACATAGAAAAATATTGGGGAATAAAAATATATATATATATATATATATATATATATATATATATATACACACAATTACTTGTGAATTATATGCAGTGCTTTAAGAAGCGTTAGAAAACGTTCAAAATAGTAGAAAATGCAGAAAAAGCTAAACTGTGAAAATAAAATGATACAAACAAGTATTTAGTTAACTTATTGTGCTATGAAAGAATGAAATATAAAATAATAATAAAAAAAATCACCAGAAAGAGTTTTTAAAACTAAATTTCAGATCAAGGGCGAATAATCCGGTAAGAAAAGAAAATTAGTTTGAATGGGATTCGAACCTAGGACCGCATGAACCGTAGTCACAAGTTCTGACCAGAAGACCATCAGGTTAATAATTATTTCGTCGCGATAATATTACTTTCATAATTAAAAACATGTTTATAGTGGCCTGTATTAAATATTGACGATGTAAGAAACCCTTGTTAGAATAATATTATGAACCATTTAAACTACATTCAGCTTAAATCATGTGTCACAACATGTTCTCTTATGAATCAGTATTAAACTTTATAATATTATCAATCGAGAATGAATGTAGGCCTAACAAAATGCATGTTATAATGCTTTATTTTCCTACTAAGAACCTTATTAATATTATTTATGTGTTGCGCATCCATGAAGCAGTCAGTAAAGAATGATATCATCATCATCACTCCAGGGATTAGGCAATTGCCCGTTTTGTGTTAAATTTCAGGAAACGCTCATCAATATCATAAGAAAACAATCAGCTGATTATAGAGACCTCCATTTTGATTTGTTATACAATCGATAACAAGGAGGAAGTTATGCACAATGATACACATGTATAGTTGTACATTTTCTTTGGAGTTAGGCCGGCAATTTGTTTTAATTTCCGACAGATGGCAACATGGCAGCTAAGTTTTAAACATAATAAAATTTGTTGGATTATTCTAATATATCGTAAATAATTAGTTATTTATCTATTATTATTGCATTTAAACATATTTACATTTATATAATTGGTAAAACCCTTCAATTTGATAACCTGGCATTTCATATATGATTATTTTCAACTAATAGACCCGCTACTGATTTCACTTTCAATTTTTATAAATATTAATACCTACTTATCACTTTTACGTATTTTCACCTTCGGGAGAAGGTCACGCATGTTATACCTTGGAAGGCCACTCCCGGGGACAATTTTTGGAGTGGGTTCGAGGCTTTGTCCTTGAACCCCAAAATCTAAACGGTACTTTTCAAGAGCTTTTCAGTACTCTGAAACATCGGACTCCATCAAGGAAGTCAACACCGTTTCATGAGTCTAGAGTTTACATCTATTCTTAGATTTCGTAGATAATGTGCTGTCATTTAACAAGAACATAGAAAAATATTGGGGAATAAATAAATATATATATATATATATACACACAATTACTTGTGAATTATATGCAGTGCTTTAAGAAGCGTTAGAAAACGTTCAAAATAGTAGAAAATGCAGAAAAAGCTAAACTGTGAAAATAAAATGATACAAACAAGTATTTAGTTAACTTATTGTGCTATGAAAGAATGAAATATAAAATAATAATAAAAAAAATCACCAGAAAGAGTTTTTAAAACTAAATTTCAGATCAAGGGCGAATAATCCGGTAAGAAAAGAAAATTAGTTTGAATGGGATTCGAACCTAGGACCGCATGAACCGTAGTCACAAGTTCTGACCAGAAGACCATCAGGTTAATAATTATTTCGTCGCGATAATATTACTTTCATAATTAAAAACATGTTTATAGTGGCCTGTATTAAATATTGACGATGTAAGAAACCCTTGTTAGAATAATATTATGAACCATTTAAACTACATTCAGCTTAAATCATGTGTCACAACATGTTCTCTTATGAATCAGTATTAAACTTTATAATATTATCAATCGAAAATGAATGTAGGCCTAACAAATTGCGTTTTATAATGCTTTATTTTCCTACTAAGAACCTTATTAATATTATTTATGTCTTGCGTATCAATCAAGCAGTCATTAAAGAATGATATCATCATCATCATCATCACTCCAGGGATTAGGCAATTGCCCGTTTTGTGTTAAATTTCAGGAAACGTTCATCAATATCATAAGAAAACAATCAGCTGATTATAGATACCGCCATTTTGATTTGTTACACAATCGATAACAAGGAGGAAGTTATGCACAATGATACACATGTGTAGTTGTACATTTTCTTTGGAGTTAGGCCGGCAATTTGTTTTAATTTCCGACAGATGGCAACATGGCAGCTAAGTTTTAAACGTAATAAAATTTGTTGGATTATTCTAATATATCGTAAATAATTAGTTATTTATCTATTATTATTGCATTTAAACATATTTACATTTATATAATTGGTAAAACCCTTCAATTTGATAACCTGGCATTTCATATATGATTATTTTCAACTAATAGACCCGCTACTGGTTTCACTTTCAATTTTTATAAATATTAATACCTACTTTTACTTTTTATCGATATTTCACATCCGGGAGGAGTTCACGCAAGTTATACCCGGGAAGGCCAGTCCCGGGGACAATTTTTTTGCCCACTTTTCCTTTTTACCGATATTTCACTTCCGGGAGGAGTTTACGCAAGTTATACCCGGGAAGGCCAGTCCCGGGGACAATTTTTTGCCCACTTTTCCTTTTTACCGATATTTCACTTCCGGGAGGAGTTCACGCAAGTTATACCCGGGAAGGCCAGTCCCGGGGACAATTTTTTTGCCCACTTTTTCTTTTTACCGATATTTCACTTCCGGGAGGAGTTTACGCAAGTTATACCCTGGAAGGCCAGTCCCGGGGACAATTTTTTTGCCCACTTTTCCTTTTTACCGATATTTCACTTCCGGGAGGAGTTCACGCAAGTTATACCCGGGAAGGCCAGTCCCGGGGACAATTTTTTTGCCCACTTTTCCTTTTTACCGATATTTCACTTCCGGGAGGAGTTCACGCAAGTTATACCCGGGAAGGCCAGTCCCGGGGACAATGTTTTTGCCCACTTTTTCTTTTTACCGATATTGCACTTCCGGGAGGAGTTTACGCAAGTTATACCCGGGAAGGAGAGTCCCGGGGACAATTTTTTTGCCCACTTTTTCTTTTTACCGATATTTCACTTCCGGGAGGAGTTCACGCAAGTTATACCCGGGAAGGCCAGTCCCGGGGACAATTTTTTTGCCCACTTTTTCTTTTTACCGATATTTCACTTCCGGGAGGAGTTCACGCAAGTTATACCCGGGAAGGCCAGTCCCGGGGACAATTTTTTTGCCCACTTTTCCTTTTTACCGATATTTCACTTCCGGGAGGAGTTCACGCAAGTTATACCCGGGAAGGCCAGTCCCGGGGACAATTTTTTTGCCCACTTTTTCTTTTTCCGATATTTCACTTCCGGGAGGAGTTTACGCAAGTTATACCCGGGAAGGAGAGTCCCGGGGACAATTTTTTTGCCCACTTTTTCCTTTTACCGATATTTCACTTCCGGGAGGAGTTTACGCAAGTTATACCCGGGAAGGCCAGTCCCGGGGACAATTTTTTTGCCCACTTTTTCTTTTTACCGATATTTTACTTCCGGGAGGAGTTTACGCAAGTTATACCCGGGAAGGCCAGTCCCGGGGACAATTTTTTGCCCACTTTTCCTTTTTTTACCGATATTTCACTTCCGGGAGGAGTTCACGCAAGTTATACCCGGGAAGGCCAGTCCCGGGGACAATTTTTTTGCCCACTTTTCCTTTTTACCGATATTTCACTTCCGGGAGGAGTTCACGCAAGTTATACCCGGGAAGGAGAGTCCCGGGGACAATTTTTTTGCCCACTTTTCCTTTTTACCGATATTTCACTTCCGGGAGGAGTTTACGCAAGTTATACCCGGGAAGGAGAGTCCCGGGGACAATTTTTTTGCCCACTTTTCCTTTTTACCGATATTTCACTTCCGGGAGGAGTTTACGCAAGTTATACCGGGGAAGGAGAGTCCCGGGGACAATTTTTGTAGCATTTCGTATCAGATTATTTTCAACTAATAGACCCGCTACTGATTTCACTTTCAATTTTTATAAATATTAATACCTACTTTTCCTTTTTACCGATATTTCACTTCCGGGAGGAGATTCCCGGCTACAATTTTTGGAGTGGGTTCGAGGCTTTGTCCTTGAACCCCAAAATCTAAACGGTACTTTTCAAGAGCTTTTCAGTACTCTGAAACATCGGACTCCATCAAGGAAGTCAACACCGTTTCATGAGTCTAGAGTTTACATCTATTCTTAGATTTCGTAGATAATGTGCTGTCATTTAACAAGAACATAGAAAAATATTGGGGAATAAATATATATATACACAATTACTTGTGAATTATATGCAGTGCTTTAAGATGCGTTAGAAAACGTTCAAAATAGTAGAAAATGCAGAAAAAGCTAAACTGTGAAAATAAAATGATACAAACAAGTATTTAGTTAACTTATTGTGCTATGAAAGAATGAAATATAATATAATAATTAAAAAAATCACCAGAAGACACGTTAAAACTAAATTCCAGAGCAAGGGCGAATAATCCTGTAAGAAAAAAAAAATGTTTGAACAGGATTCGAACCTGGGACCGCATGAACCGTAGTCACAAGTTCTGACAGCAAGACGCTCATCTTATTAATTATTTTGTTGCGATAATATTAGCTTTATAATTAAAAACATGTTTACAGTTGCCTGTATTAAATATTAACGATGTAAGAAAGTTTTGTTAAAATAATATTATGAAGCATTTAAACTACATTCAGCTTAAATCATGTGTCACAACATGTTCTCTTATGAATCAGTATTAAATTTTAAAATATTATCAATCGAAAATGAATGTAGGCCTAACAAATTGCGTTTTATAATGCTTTATTTTCCTACTAAGAACCTTATTAATATTATTTATGTCTTGCGTATCAATCAAGCAGTCATTAAAGAATTATATCATCATCATCATCATCACTCCAGGGATTAGGCAATTGCCCGTTTTGTGTTAAATTTCAGGAAACGTTCATCAATATCATAAGAAAACAATCAGCTGATTATAGAGACCGCCATTTTGATTTGTTATACAATCGATAACAAGGAGGAAGTTATGCACAATGATACACATGTATAGTTGTACATTTTCTTTGGAGTTAGGCCGGCAATTTGTTTTAATTTCCGACAGATGGCAGAATGGCAGCTAAGTTTTAAACATAATAAAATATTTTGGATTATTCTAATATATCGTAAATAATTAGTTATTTATCTATTATTATTGCGTTTATACATATTTATATTTATAGAATTGGGAAAACCCTTCAATTTGATAACCTGGCATTTCATATTAGAATATTTTCAACTAATAGAACACCTACTGATTTCACTTTCAATTTTTATAAATGATAATACCTACTTTTGCCCAGCTATACTTCCAGGCAGAATAATCCTGGATGTAAATTTTTGGAGTGGGTTCGAGGCTTTGTCCTTGAACCCCAAAATCTAAACACTACCTCTCAACAACCACAGGACCCTGAAACATCGGACTCCAATCAAGGAAGTCAACACCGTTTCATGGGTTTACAGTTTACATCTATTCTTAATGCGTTTGAATATCTTTATATTTATGGAATTAGTAAAACACTTCAATTTGATAACGTAGCATTTCGTATCAGAATATTTTCAACTAATAGACCAACTACTGACTTCACGTACAATTTTTGTAAATGGTAATACCTACTTTTAGGCCCGCTACCTGAAACGGATTCTACCAAACACCAAAGCCTACGAGGGGACACTCCAATTATTGAACGAGAACAACAACGCCATCTGGCCCGACTTGACAACAGAGGAATGGAAGCAGCTCCGACACATAGTAGCAAGATTCAATACTCACGGCTTTCTGCCAAGACAAGACATTCCACCAACCGAATGATGATTGCGTGTGCAAGCTGTGAAAGATACCATGCACAAAACAGAAGAAAAGTGTCAATAATGAAATTTGGACTAGAATAGTTAATCATCAATAGTTTGCACATTGCGCGCATTTTACTATTATACTACCTAGTTTTGTTCATTTAAGGTTGAGGAAGACGGCTCCAGAGACGCTGGTTCCCCTAAGGGACTAGAACGGCCTGCATTTGCAGGTGTGTGGGCCCACACTCTCTCCTGAAGGTGTTTAATTTTTGGAGTGTGTTTTATACCCTGAAATTTTGCTCGTCATTTTTATAAATGGTAATACCTACTTTTGCGCATTGATTGAAGTTGATATGGGGGGACTCCCAAAGCCT
This sequence comes from Diploptera punctata, assembly GCA_030220185.1. NCBI lineage: Eukaryota > Metazoa > Arthropoda > Insecta > Blattodea > Blaberidae > Diploptera > Diploptera punctata. The sequence goes on from JASPKZ010010242.1 coordinate 24,805, forward strand.
GCATTTGCAGGCGTAAGCGCTCACTCTTGTTGAGGTTGGAGTATACTTTTTGCATATGATTTTCTGTTCATCTCATTTCATTTTACTACGCTTTGAAATACTGACATCTAAATTCAATGAACAACTTTGGTCATTCGAATGAATAATTGTTTTATTAGATTTTAGGTTTGTGCCTTAAAATCCGTAATTTTTGACCTGGTGTCTTCAACAGAACCGCCTCTCAGACTAACACATTAATATATTTTGTGTACTATTTTCGATGTCATTTCAGTTTTCTACACTTATTGAAAACTAAAAACTAAGGCCCGTATCCCGACTATCCAAACTGTCGTGCGCCGACCTCACATCCACATGTAGCTATCACATAGGTGAATGATCATCCAGCCAGTATAGGAGTGGGATGTGGTCAGCATATCTGCTCACCCAGGCGTCTTGATCTGAAGCTGCAACCCACTTTTAACGAAAGTACCCATTTTATAAATAATAATGTTTATGGTCCCTGTGGATTATCACCTTGTGGTAGGGAGGCTTAGTACCAATGACCCAGACGATCATAATCGGGAAGCCTTGGCTTGCGGTTAGATAAGAGGAGATGGAACTAAGAATAATCCGCAACGTGGGAGCAACGACCACATTGGAAGCTGCAAACACGGAAGACCACACGGCGGAGATAGAAATATCGGAACGGCGAAAATGGCGGAAGTGGCAACCCAATCGCTGGGGATGAAATTACAGACCCAGCTCTTGGAAACAAGAGTGAAGTCCTCAACGGCAGAAGGCGGAAGAGGCAACCCTTCTTGTGGGGATAAAACACAAGGAAGCAAGTCCAAAGGCTTTAAGGAGGCAGCCCCTCCAAGGGACTAACCCTGCAGTACGTCACTGGCGTACTCAGGGGACACTTCAAAATACTTACAAGCTCCAAAGATATAGCCGGACTGTCCAACCGATGACGCCAATAGCAGGATATCAAAGAACAGACAAAAAATAACATAAATCCCGCACAATAGTTCACAAATGAGATTCCTCCGATCACTAACTGTAGTAATATTAAGGGATAGAATGAAAAGTGATGAGATAAGGATGCAGTGGAATAGTAGGGAAATGGTTGAACGCATACAAAATTATCAGATTAAATGGTTCCAACACGTCCAGAGAATGTCAAATTCCCGTTTACCAAAGATGATTTACCACCTCAACCCTAAAGGCAAAAGAGACCTCGGAAGACCCTTCAATCGATGGAAAGATCAGTTTTTGTAGTCGCAGAACGGGCATCATCACCCAATACTGCATTCGGAAGAAGAAGAAGAAATAAGAGAACAACTAAAAATAGAGGAATTAAACTCAACAATAGAGAAATACAGAACAAACTGGAAAGAACACTTGGCACTGAGAATAGAATACCAAAAAGCAGCATTCAACTGTTCACCACGAGGAGGAAGAAGTTTGGGAAGACCAAAGAAAAGATGGAAACAGCAGCAATTTGGAGCCGGAACAGGCTAGTAAATAGGCCTAAACCGTGAAGAAGAAGAAGGTCGTAAGGTATATTTATATGAATACGTAGACAATAAACAAATATTAATTAGAAATTAAGTTCTTGCCTTAGAAACAATTTTTGTATTGCATTTTAGGTTCCTGCCTTTAAAAAATTGAATTACATTTTAAAGAGATAAGTTAGAGCCGGCTTCTTACAAAGAGAATACATAAGCAGCCATGAGACATCTCAGTTGAAATAAACACTGTGCAGTGTATAAGAGGTTGAGATCAGATTTAGACTCCACAGCCGCAATAATTTATATCAAATTAGATATAGGCTTATACAGGGAATCCATTTTAAGAGGAAAGCTCGCATCGTTCTGCCGCCGCGGCCAGACTGTTGAAATCTCATATCTCAAATAAATGGTGAGGCCTATTTTCTATAATCTAATTAGTTGAGTTAATTGTATTTTGTAGCTTCTAACTGTCTTCATTTACCGGTAGTAACTGAACACGCCCCCCCCCCGTCAGTGCAAGCAGAATGAGGTGCAAAGTGAGAGCCGCTGCAACGCTGTAAAAAGGTTTCAGCTTAAAATGGATTCCCTGTATAAAGAACCCACCAAATAAAATAAAGATGTCTCAAGAACTAAAAAACATAACCATATCTTGATTGGTATCAAACTAACATAAATGTTATAAACTATAATAGTAGTATAAGAATTGATAATAATAATAATAACAACAATAATAATAATAGTAATAATAATAGTAATAATAATAATAATAATAATTGTAAACTCATTAATTAAATACCAATTATCGGAAGATTAAATCCGGCCATTAATGAGTGGAAATCCCTTTAAACTTTTAAACTAGAGTGACAGCATCGGTCCCCACGTGACATCAACCTCAAAGATAAGTATTGTTTCAAATCACTCCAGATTGAGGTAAGTCACCAGGTCCACCAGACCTGCGGCATACAGCTGGAAGTCTCTAGATGACTCAATGCCAGTGACATAGAAAAACCCCGGTAAGGATTTGGAATAAACTTGACAACGCCATAGGGGTGTTATCTAAAAATACTCCAAAATAATTCAATTGAAAATATACCCACTGTAGTCAGTTAGGTCCAAAGGTAGCCAATCAGAAATATTGTAAGAACAATCTTTGCAGGCGTTCGCGAGGAATGAATTATCTGGAAGGAGGAAACATATCCTATTTAAGGACAGGTTGTAATAATTTGGGACACGCTGTCTCACACTGTTTTTGTTTTCTTTCTGTTACAAACTGCGCGTAATATGCTCTGACGTCACAATGATGACGAATGTATGACGTATTGTATATAAGGATTGTATTGTAATGCAGCTCCTATACAAAGTTTATTAGTAAGGAAATTACACACACGCATATATAAGGTTTATATATTGTATAACTAAACTACTGATGAAAGCCTTTATAGGCAATTGTTATTAGTAAAAAATCCATCGACCCCGGCCCGGTTTGAACCCGCGGGACCTGAGGCAAGGAACATACTCACTTGTTCATCTCGGCCGACAATATGGAGAAATGGTAGAATTCAATTTGTAGCTGGAGAAAAACCTGCCCAAGCTCCGTTTCGTCCGCCACGACCCTCTAGGAGTGATTGAGACTCGATCTCGAGACCACAGCGATGACAGACGAATGTCAAACTGCTTGCGCCACGGAGCCACCAAAAGTGTGAAATATTAACAAGCATTCGCATTAATATATTTAATATTTTGTTCTTAAAATGTAATAAAGTATGTTTTAATGACAGCTCCCGATTTGTGTCCAATTTGTTGAAATATTTGTTCCGAACTCTTTACTGCAGCTACTTGATTAAAAACATGAAGATAGTTTCCATGGTTACCGCTGTATTATTATAGGTTAATGTGTTTATTGCAATGAGAATCACAATGCCACCGGGATATGTAATGACTAGAGCGAGGATTTTTATGAAATTCATGTTTTAAACTGTCAGAGAGCACTGAGACAAAGTATCTTTACATTTTATGATGTGTAGAATGAAATAAGACCAACATATTTTTTTTCATATTTCATAATATTTTGGCGAAATGTTAATATTTTAGTAAACATTTAATATTCTCTCATATTTTTCAACTTTCAATTTTTTAAAAATAAGATTTCTAATAATAGCTTATGTACACATCAGACTGTCTTCCTGATCATATAAATGTTGCTTTAACATTGCTGCTTTAGTGGTGCTCTTCCGATTAAGTTCCAGTTATAATTTAAATAAATAATAGTTGTAAAAAACTAAAACAACGCGCTTTATTAGAAAACCAAACTAAAAAATGAAAAATAATTTTAATTTCCAATACGCTTGGGATAAAATTAAAGTGGTCACCAAAAAAAATCATCTCCAACACATCTAGAATAAAACTAGAGTTATCATAAGTAATGCCACGAGTGATTTCCAAATTATCTAGAGAATTTGGAAATCAAGAGTGGCATTTGTTAGGACTATTTAATGAATAAAATTAAGCTGTTTACTCACAAATCATTATTTAACTGTAGTTATTTTAAAATATTTATATATTTAATGTAAACGGCGATGTTTGAAAACAAATGAGAAACGATAGGTAAGCATCTACTGCTTCATTTGTTTATCACTGCAACCAGATCATACTATTTATTGCCAAAGGAACGCAGTATTGTAAGGAGGAGCTTTCTTTAATATGGTAATTATAACACTGATAAATATTTGGTCAAACACGACTCTGATTGGTTGTAAAACAGAAATCATTGAAACGTGATTGGTCATTGACTCCCATTTGGGGCATGAGTTAAATAGTCAACAAAAAGAAAATTTTACCATCAAAAGCGTGGGGTGCTTTTTATGATTTTTACATTTTCTTCTTAGAGACTTTACTTTTACCAATATCTGTTTATTATCAAATATATTAATTGATTTTAACGGGTTCGATAGTTCCAGTGAGTATTCGAGTAACTACCAATATTAAGTCGTAATAAATTACTTGAAGGCTCAAATCATTTTCGAAGTAGATATAGGATTTTGAAAAAAGCGCCCCTCAGTTACCTCTGATTTTCTTGTACATCTTCAACTTTTCTCGATACTGCAAAACTTGTACGTACACCTGCTTCTAACCGCCTCGTATAACTAACTTAACTAACTAACTAACTAACTAACTAACTCACTGTCACTATCGAACCCGTAGGTTCATGACCACGCGGACATAAGCTCTCCATACATCCCTATCCTGCGCTCATGTTTTCCAATCAACCCCTGTATAATGTACTTCCCTCAAATCATCATCATCATCTGCATTCGTGGATTAGGTCTGTTGACCCGTTCCGACTTCAGCCCATCTCTTTCTAGGTCTGCCCACATCTCGGGCGTCTTTAGGTTTGTATTTTGTTATTTGTTTTGGATATGTATATTCTTCATTCATTCTGTCAATGTGTTGCTTCCATTTTTGTCTATATGTATCTATTTTTATCAGTTATTGCAAATATTTCAAGATCCTGTCTTATTTCTGTGTTCTTGATTCTGTCTTCCTTAGTGCACCCTTTAACAGATCTCAAACATTTCATTTCTGCCGCCGGTATCCTACTTAGATCTTGTTTTTTTAAGTATCCAGGCTTCTGAACCATAGAGCAGTACCGGTACTGCCAACGTTTTATAAAATTTCAATTGGGTCTCTCTTGTTGTTTTATTATTTAGTGATCGGTTTATCGTACCGCATATTCCCTGGAATTTTGCTATTTTATTAGTTATATCATTATCATAATTAAATGAAATGTCACATCCTAGATAATTGAGATGGTTCACCTGTTCTATGATTTTGTTTCCTATTACTATTTTGGATCTGATCCCTCAAATCATAGTTAATGTTATTCTACCAACTGTGCGTTTTGTCTCTGGTTTTCCTACAAGAAGCTTCCATACACGTCTTTCATTCACCATTCGTGCCACATGTCCTGCCCATCGCAGTGTACGAGACTTAACTGTTCTCATTATATCTGGCTACAGCCTCGTATAAGACGAATAAAAGAACAGCAGATGGGAACTGAACAGTCATCATAGCACAGGGATGAGAATTGGCCTTCTCATGAATGACGTAAGTAGACAATTGCCAGCTATGAACATGAGTTTTGTTTTTGGTACAGTGGCCCTGTTGTTTAAAACTAGGTGAAGTTAGGAAGCAGGTGGTTAGGAGACAATCAAAACTTGAGCACTGTAGCAACTCTCAACTTGTGGCCCGCGATGCACTCTATGTTGCCCTTATTGAATTGCTACAATTTATAATTTGATGTCCCAACTCCTTTCAAAAAACGTTAAACTGAAAATATATAAAACTATTATTCTACCAGTTATATTACATGGATGCGAAACATGGACTCTTACTTTAAGGGAGGAAAGGAGATTACAAGTATTTGAGAATAAAGTTCTTAGGAAAACTTTTGGACCAAGGAGAGATGAACAGACAAGTGAATGGAGAAGACTACATAACAACGAACTACATGGTCTTTATAAGAAGCCAGATATAATAAGAACAGTTAAGTCTCGTAGACTGCGATGGGCAGGACATGTTGCACGTATGGGGGAATGAAAGACTTGCATGGAAGCTTCTTGCAGGAAAGCCAGAGGGAAGACGCCCAGTTGGTAGACCAAGAATGAGGTGGGAGAATAACATTAACTATGATTTGAGGGAAGTAGATTATACAGGGAATGATTGGAAAGCATTAGCTCAGGATACGGATGTATGGAGAGCTTATGTCCATGCAGCCATGAATCTACGGGTTCGATAGTGCCAGTGAGTAAGTAAGTACAATTTATAATATTAAAATAGAGTAATTTTTGGACCAAAGAGAGATGAACAGACAAGCGAATGCAGAAAACCAGAAACACTGATGTACATGATATTTTTACGAAACGAGACTGATGGGCAGAGCATGTGGCACGAATGCGAATGAAAGAGGGGGCTTGGGAAGAATTTGTAGCAAAACCAGAGAGAACGTCCAATTGGGAGGCCAAGAATGAGGTGGGGGTCATAATATTAACCATGATTTGAGGGAAGTAGATTATATAGGAGATGATTGGAAAACATTAGCTCAGGATAGGGATGTATAGAGAGCATATTTACGCGCGGAAATGAACCTCTTATTCGATAGTGTCACTGAATTAAGAGTTTGATTATTATTTTGATATTACATAAAGAAAATGCAGAGGAACTAGTGGCAATGTAATGTAAATATGGCATTTCTGCAAAACTATATTACGATGCGAGGTTAAGTGGTTTTTACAGAATCGAGGAAACAAATTTAAAACCGAGCGATAGCGAGTATTTCAATTTTCGAGATTCTGTAAAACACTTCACAAACGTGCGTTGTACATTATTTTTTGCGCGATGGTGTTTTCAAAATAATAAATAATATCAAAAGAATAACATCTTTGTTGGAAATATTTGCGTTCATTATAAACAACTGACTAACGCTAACAGTGTGGGCAATGTTTATTAGTTGAAACAACAGGAGGCCTTGAGAACAATTATTGATAACATGGCCGCAGGTACGTATTTATTGTTTTATATTGTTTCAAATAAAGTTCAGTTCATTTAAGATGCAGTGATTTGTTTCGTATAATGTATATTAACACTACCTTTTGGATATTTTCTGTATATACATTGTACGTAGTATACATAGAGGGCAGTGGTTTTACTTCCCGCACGTGGGTGTAAATGTAATATTACAGTATAGTTATTTAGGTTGGAAATTCCGAAACGTAGGAAGTTCAACTTTCAATAATGGTCACCATTGCTGGTAAGTACGACAAAACGCACGATCGCGCAAAAAAAAAAAAAACTATATTTTTAAAGAACATCCTTAAGAAAATAGGAGAAATAGTTTGAAGTTAGCATCTAAACAGGGTTGTCAGAAAATTGTTATAGAACAGTGGTGACCAATTATAATGGACTCGGGGGATAATGTAGATTCATTTATAAGGGAATAGATACTCAAAAAAGCTAGTGTAATTCTTGATATTGAGAAATATGTTTTCTAATCAGATAGAGGGTCGCAGTTTGAAAAGAAAAGATTCTCTTACCAAAATTATAATAAAAATTATATTTTAGTTAGTACTTACGATTTTTTATGTCTAATTCCATCAGGTTGTCTTTGATGGCATTTCTGGTTTTCACCCCTAGCATTGGCGGAATTGGAATCCATTTTTTAGGTTGGGACACCTGGAAGCCGGAGTTACGTTAACCCGATGATATGATGGGTGATAAATGATAATGAAGCGCCAGGAGAGTTCTTAACCTAAATTCCAGATCATGGGCAACCACAGGAATAATTCCCTTTAAGGAAAAATTCTTAGGTTTGACCGGGAATCGAATTCGGGACCTCATGAACTGTAGTTAGAAACGCTGACCACTAGCCCATGAGACTGGTAAATTAAAAATATGTATTCATTTTACAAAAATAAAAAGAAATGCACGTAATTTTCGAAAACTGCCCCAAAAATCGCCATTTTCGATCTCCAGGAGGATAAAAAAATATGTATTTAGGTTCCAATCTTTTAATAGTATAGTGACAGCATATCTATTCAATGCAACTATTCGGAAACACAATTGCACTGAAGTAGGACAGAGGAGGGAGAACTCATTTCTTTAATCTTGAACTTGGTCACATTACACAGTGCTATAAATATACTTTCTCTCACTACTAGGGGTTGTTTGGTGGATGAACGTGTTTGTGCACACTTGATAAATACATAATTAATTTCTAATGTACAATGGACTAATATAATGACCAACTGATTAATACATTATGCTATGAAACAATTCAACATAAAATTAATGATAGCTCTTAATTTTCTATTTACTTCAGGATTGTTTCTGTTGTATACACAGGTATACTCAACCCAAATATACAAGTTTTTTCTTCCACACTTCCCCGTCTTACGTGTCTGCTTCTGTCATATTTCTCTTCTTCATGTTGTCTTGAATTCCCTTTATCCACATTGACTTTGGTCTACCACTTTTCCCTTTACCAGGAGGTATCCATTTCAATACTTCTTTGTTTGTTTCTGTGTCCCTTCTTCTCATTATATGTCCATACCGTCTTAGTTGAATTTCTTCAATCTCTTGTACAATATCCTTTTCTACATTCATTATTTCTCTTATTGTATTATTTTCTTATTTTATCTAATTTTGATATTCTTGCCGATCTTCTCAGAAAGTCAATTTCTGTGACTATTTAACTCATGTCCCAAATGGGAGTCAATGACCAATCACATTTCAATGATTTTTTTATTTACAACCAATCACAGTCGTGTTTCGCCTAAAATTTACCAACTAAAGTTTATGATAATAAAGAAAGCACCTCCTTTTTAACATTATGAATAGGTCATAGCATTATTTTGCAGTGACTGACTCTTAAGAAATACGGCTACCAGATTGTATATATAGTGCATGAATGTCAACACGTAGCGCATACGGGAGATAATATAAAAACATTTGTAAGAATTGATTATACCACAAAAAAAAAACCACTGTTTGCACTTTCTTAAACGAATTATTTTACAGGAAATGACGCAGAAAAATATAATTGACATATTTACATCATAGGACATCAGAAATTAATTAATACCTATAACGTTGGTTATAAATTTCTCCACTAGGGTGCATTCTTACAACATTGCGATCTTTTGGCAATAAATAATATTATGATCGAACAGAAGAAGTAATGAAGCGTACCAATTGTTTCTCATTTGTTTTCTAACATCGCTGTTTACATTAATTATATAAATATTTTAAAATAAATAATGATTTTTGAGTAAACAGCTTAATTTTATTTGTTAATAGTCTAACAAATGCCACTCTTGATTTACAAATTATCATAAGTAATGCCACTCTTGATTTCCAAATTATCGGTAAATTCACGACTCACGAAGTGAGGGCTATTTAACGAATAAAATTAAGCTGTTTACTCACAAATCATTATTTAAATATAGTTATTTTAAAATATTTATATATTTAATGTAAACGGCGATGTTTGAAAACAAATGAGAAACGATAGATACGCTTTATCTGCTTCTTTTGTTTATCAGTGCAACCAGATCATACTATTTATTGCCAAAGGAACGCAATATTGTATGAATGCTCTCTAGTGGAGAAAAAATGAAACACATCAAACTGTATATTAATTCATTTCAGATGTCGTATGATGTAAATATGACAATTGTATTTTTCTGGATTAGTACCTGGGAAAAAATGCATTTAAGAAAGTGCAAACAGTGGTTTCTTTTTTTTGGTGGTATAATAAATTCCTACAAATGTTTTTATATTAACTCCTGCATGCGGCATGTGTTGACATTCATGCACTATATGTACAATCTGGTAGCCGTATTTCTTGTGGGCTCAGTCACTGCAAAATAATGGTGAGACCTGTTCAGAATATTAAAAAGGAGGAGCTTTCTTTAATATGGTAATTATAACACTGATAAATATTTCGTGAAACACGACTCTGATTGGTTGTAAAACAGAAATCATTGAAACGTGATTGGTCATTGACTAACATTTGCGACATGAGTTAAATAGTTTAGATAAATTCACTCCTTACTTCGTGAGTCGTGAATTTATCGATAATTTGGAAATCACTCGTGGCATTACTTATGATAAATAATTTATTTCTGTGTTTTTGCTTGAACGTCCATGTTTCCGCTCCATATAATAAAACACTCTTCACAGTTGTGTTATATATTAATAATTTAGTCCTCTTGATTATATGTTTACTCCATAAAATGGAATTTAATATGCCAATAACAAATTCCTTTTAAAATGTTTGATGGGAAAACAACATTAAATCACATTGCAATAATTGAGAATTTCGCGAACTATTTGAAATGGCTTGGAGGGCCGCATATAGCCATTTGGTCACCCTTGTTTTAGAAGATGATTGAGAGATTCGACGAAATTTTAAAATTTTACTGACTATTCAACTCATGCCCCAAATGGGAGTCAATGACCAATCACGATTCAATGATTTCTGTTTTACAACCAATCAGAGTCGTGTTTCACGAAATATGTATCAGTGTTATATTTACCATATTAAAGAAAGCTCCTCCTTTTTAATATTCTGAACAGGTCTGACCATTATTTTGTAGTGACTGAGCTAATAAGAAATACGGCTACCAGATTGTATATATAGTGCATAGATGTCAATACATAGCGCTTGCAGGAGTTAATATAAAAACATTTGTACCAATTGATTATACCACCAAAAAAAGAAACCACTGTTTGCACTTTCTTAAATGTATTTTTTCACAGGCAATAATCCAGAAAAATATAATTGTCATATTTACATCATACGACATCAGAAATGAATTAATATACAGTTTGATGTGTTTCGTTTTTTCTCCACTAGAGAGCATTCTTACAATATTGCGTTTCTTTGGCAATAAATAGTATGATCTGGTTGCAGTGATAAACAAAAGAAGCAGATGAAGCGTACCTATCGTTTCTCATTTGTTTTCAAACATCGCCGTTTACATTAAATATATAAATATTTTAAAATAACTATAGTTAAATAATGATTTGTGAGTAAACAGCTTAATTTTATTCGTTAAATAGTCCTAACAAATGCCACTCTTGATTTCCAAATTCTCTAGACGAATTTACTCGTGGCATTACTTATGATAATTATATTTTTTCGTAAGTTATTTTTACTTCCTTCGTGACGTAATATCAAGGGTAAAATAAAATTATCTGCTGGTATAAAATACGAAGAAATTGTCAAAACGACTTTGCAATAATTTAACGTTTAATAAAACTATCTGGAATTGTAACATATTACAAGCCTCTGGGAACGGTAAACATTTTATGTGCTTGACGCGAGCCTATGAAATATACATTTAGTAAAATAAACATTTTATGTCGATAGAATTTTCCATCTATTGGTAATAAAATAAAACAACTCGTAATTAGAGCCAGCATTTTTATGTATTACCCATCCAAGCATTTCGTGCAGGCGGAAAATATGTTAACTAGCAAACTGTCTTTCTCTTTCCCTTCCTTACTATGTTGCCACTTCCTGCCCTTTGTATTATGTTGTCTAATTGGCAGGTAGAGAGCTGACAAATACTATGTATTTTAATGATCCGTCGTTCTGCGCGGTCAGTGGCAGAATGACTAACTTGACAACCCTGTTACTTTTGGGGTTACGTCTAGGAATGAGCTGCCCCTTCCTTGCCCTTCTCATTACATGTTGCATCTTGTGATTTGTTGTGAGGCTGGTAACAGAGAGAAAACAAATACTGTGATTTTAAATGATCCGACCGCTTGAGCGATCCGTGCTTAAATGACTAATTTGACAACCGTGTTAAGATCTTTCATAGGGGAACAGGGGGCAGAACGGGGTAGTGGGGCAGAATGGGGTACGTGTATTTTTCTCTCTGTATGTGGCACGATATATCGGAATTTCTCAAAAGTATCTCTGTAACGTCTCAGCTGCTTGTACAGATCAGTTTTTCGCCATCGGTGAAGTCTTTGTTACTTTTTTGCATGTGTGGTCAGTTGTGAAGTGATTTTTGCAATATTACACCTTCTCTTCAGTGCATGCAAATACATCTAAGCTTCATTTGAATAATATCTAACAATTACTGTGTTAAAGATTATTCCATTTTCTTTGTAAACATGTTTACTGCATTAGGTTTTGTTTCAAAATAATCCGGTCATAACGTCATAAATTATAATTGAGTTCGTGGGGCAGAATGGGGTAGGGCAAGACAGGGTACTACCCCGTCTTGCCCCATGCGGTCTTCATATTACTGACTGACTCTTTTCCTCTGTGTAGTTTCAAAATGGTGAGGAATTATAAAAATAAGACACAGAGAGAAGAATTGTCCCTTGTGTCTATGCTAGAAGCCGTTAATGGATCAATGGTGTACAAAACGGCAGCTAGTCAATTCCAAGTGCTTCAAACAACTCTGGACGACACGTGAAGAAAAAGAGAGAAAATGTGGATTACACAGTAAGGAAATCGATGGAAAATTTATCCTGCGTTTTTAGTGAAGAGCAGGAAACCGAACTTGAATACCTAAAAAAATGGAAGCCCAACTCTTCGGCCTCAGTGTAAATGAATTTCGAAGACTTGCCTTCCAACTGGCGGAACGGGTAGTGCTTACGTACGTGCCTCAACAATGGCTACAGCCGTCAATGATTTTCGAAAAAACTGGGATATGGCCAGTTAATGTGAATGTTTTTGATGATGCAGATTTCTTGCCTTCTTCAACAACAGACATTCAGATTGCTTCTGATAATAATAGCAAGGCAACACTTCCAAATCTCAGGAATATCTGACGTCAGAAACATTTTCCTTCCCTGAAAATCTAGGGTCGCTAAACCACAGTCATTTTCAAAGTGCCAGCCAAGAAAATATCACACCCATCCCAAAAGGGTCTCAAAAGAACAAGCGAGTTAAAAAAAATCGAGGCAAAAGTGCAATTTTGACATCATCAACATAGAGAAGTGCACTGCAACATTCTGAAAAGGATAAATTAGAAAAGAGGCCTGTAAAAAGATGATTTGCTTTACCAGAAAGTGACTCGAAACCAGGACCATCTAAAGTTAAGGCAGTCAGGTTAAATCTACCTAGTTCGAAAAATCATTCTGGCTCTGCCAAAAATGACGTTGAGGAAGATGATTGTCTCTACTGTCATGACTCTTCAGAAGAAGGCTGGATTAGATGTCCTTCTTGTCTTCAGTGGGCTCACAACTCTTGTGCTGGAGTCGATAGTGATGATGATGATGATGCCACTCATGTTTGTGTATTTTGTGAAAAATGAATCATTGTGCTATAGTTTATAAGTTTACTGATAAATATTATTAATTAGTAATGCAAAATACAAATAAAAAATTAATACCCCATTGTGCCCCATCCATGGGGCACAACGGGGCAAATGTTTTGCTCTAGTTTTATTGGATGTATATCCCCGAATTTTTTATTAATTTATAATGTGATTATGTTTTTCTGTTTATTAAATACCAATGAACATATCCATATCAGAGAACAAAATTTTACTTATTTATAATGTAAAATACATTGGATCAAACATTAGATACCCCATTCTGCCCCACGTTCCCCTACGTGTTTAGAGATTCTTCCCCCACATTTGAAGTTGAAAAATTTCAATACGTGATCGGATGTACAGTTTTCTCCTACATCCCTTCCACAGATTCAGTAGATCGGCGACACTAGCGCTAAAACTCTACCCCTCCGCCCGTGAACAGTTAACATGGATGCGCTGCTACGCCTAATTAAATGAAATTAATTTTAATGTTTAGTTGAATAAGCAAAAAAAAATCTATATATTAATACGTGAAGAAAGAACTTTGCACCCCTTTTTAAGGACATTGCGCGCGCGGAGAAGTGTGATATTTGGCATACTTAAAGTTCATATAGATATAAATAACAAACTAAATAAGTTTAATTATATAACAGGAACACCAAAAATAACTTTGAAAAATAAAGCGAGGAAAGACTCTATAATGAAATTATACAAGACAATGGCAGTGCCTATTATTACTTATGGATCCGAAACATGGACAGTGATAACACAACAATCTGCCAGAATACAAGCTGCTGAAATGAGATTCCTCAGACCAATAGCAGGATATCAAAGAACATACAAAAAACATGACACAGAAACAAGTGAAGTAAAGTAATGTGATATCACAACAGGCCCGGAGGCCTTTGGGGTAGTAGGAGGTTAAGGCTCCCACTTTTTGTAGACAATCGGCACTTTGTCAGTCGGGTTGTCAGCCCTGCGTGACGGCCGCCTTTACCCCCAGAACAAGCGTCCGGTACTCATTTTCGTTAGAGGCTGAGTCGACCCCAGGACTATAGTGCCGCCAGAGGGTTTGGGTCAGTTTAAAAATCGTGACCCCAACGGGACTTGAACCCTCGACCCTCCGGTTTGTAGCTCGGTGCCTTAACCACTACGCTACGGCGTTTATTTTCATTCACGAAGAATAACAAGTATATTCAGAGTACATATTTTTAATTTAATGAAGGGAACTACTTTTTCGCGTACTTATTGCTTCCACAACGTACGTCGGTGTCCATAACCAATGAAAAACGAGGTCACGTGATTTTGTTTTAACGAGGATCACTTTAAGAGTGGACTGGTTGCGAAATCTATATGGGAAATTCTCTTTTACCTCCTCGTTAAGCCTCATATCTAATGAGTTAAGTTTCAGACTGATAGAATAGAAACAGGAGTTTAAACTTTGAAATACGAATTGAAATCCTCGGCAACTGGTGATAATAGCGTTACAAATAAAAACAAAAAAAGGCTCGACTGTATTTATGAATTGTTGACCCGCGCAGATAGCCAAGCATTTGTTTTAATGTTAGAACGACCGCCGGACTCTATAAATATAATCATACCCTCCCACATGTGGTAAACTTTCAATTGTTGCTAACATACTGTTCCCATTTTGTGGTTTTTCTGTTTTCCTATACTAATAAATTCTAAATTTTACTCTCCGTAATTTTATTTTAATTAAATTTGGAACTTATCTTGTAGGCGCCATCTCTTTTTTATTTTTATTTCTACTTTTATGCTAAAAAGTGCTCAGACATATGAGGGGTTCAAAATAAAAGTGAATCAAGTTCAAAAGTTGAAAAATCCTAGTTTTATGTTAATTTAGTTCGAAAACATCAATAATTCTTCAGAGCAATGATGAACCAAGTATTTTTTTTTGTTTTGTTCTTCTACACTAGCGGTTCCCAACCTTTTTTACGCGCTTTATATTAGTTTGACCTGTATCTGTCTATCTATCTATCTATCTATCTATCTATCTATCTATCTATCTATCTATCTATCTATCTATCTATCTATCTATCTATCTATCTATCTATCTATCTATCTATGTAACTGAATCTTTCAACGCGATTTTAACCCACTTAAAATAATTGGATCGACTTGAAATTTTGTATACTTGTAAAGGACCCGTGACAATACAATAATTTCATATTTCTTTTCTAAAATCCTGGCCAGAATCATCAGAAAATAAAAAAAAAGTGTCTTTGTATTTATGTAACGGAATATTTGAACACGATTTTCACCCACTTGGAAACATTGGATAGACTTGAAACTTTATATACTTGCAAAAGACCCGTGACAATACAATAATTTCATATTTATTTTACATGCTTTATATTAGCTTGACCTGTATCTATCTATCTATGTAACGGAATCTTTCAACTCGATTTTCACCCACTTAAAATCATTGGATTGACTTGAAACTTTGTATACTTGGAAAGGACCCGTGACAATACAATAATTTCAT
This sequence comes from Diploptera punctata, assembly GCA_030220185.1. Lineage (NCBI taxonomy): Eukaryota > Metazoa > Arthropoda > Insecta > Blattodea > Blaberidae > Diploptera > Diploptera punctata. The sequence goes on from JASPKZ010010242.1 coordinate 40,635, forward strand.
ATGTTTTCTAAAATCCTGGCCAGAATCATCAGAAAAAAAAAAGTGTTTTTGTATCTATGTAACGGAATCTTTGAACACGATTTTCACCCACTTAGAAGCATTGGATCGACTTGAAACTTTGTATACTTGTAAAGGGCCCATGGCAATAGAATAATGTCATAGTTTGTTTCTAAAATCCTGTTCAGAATCATCAGAAAAAAAAATGAAAACTGGTAATTGTCTCGATCTTCTTGGCATCAATGAAAGATAAAAATGGTTATTGTGAGTTATCCGTAAGAGATAAACATATGCTGTCGCGGACGTTTTAGTGGAGCTTTTTGAGATATATAATTGTGTGTACATTAATTTTGTGTACTTGTTATGGTTTAGGCAGCGTCCAAAGAGCTACTTTTTTCACGCTTTCCACTACAAAGGGCGATTTTTAAGGGTGTAGGAGTTGAGTATCACAACTCTCTTATAGCCTATGTTCATCCCGGGAATCTCCTGAACATTTTGCAAAAAGCTCCATCACAATCGGATCAACGGTATGGCCGCGCATAAAGTACGAACAAACAAACAAAGAAACCAACATACAAACATTCATTTTTATATATTAGATTGCAAACCAAAAGGAGACAGGGAAGATGGTAGACCGAAAAAGAGATGGATTGAACTTTTTGAATTAGAATCTATGTCACCGGAATAAGACATATGGGCTTAATCCGTGATAGTTAATGATGTTATTCATGATATCTGGATAATGTGCACCTGTATTCCCAAATAGGTTTTTGCTGTGTAAAGACATGCAATTCCCTCCATGGTATCTTTACCTTGTTGTGGTGGAGTGGCTTGCATGCTTAAATGATCCTGAGAGCTATGCCGGCGGTAGAATTGCTGCCGATAGGGTTACCCATGCCGGACTGGTCGAAGGTGATAAGCCAGACGAAAAAAGTACCTTGGGCGAAAGAGTGACGATCTTTCACCGTAAAAATACAACCGCCAAGAAATGCGGACATGGGTTCATCTGGGGTAAAATTTTCCGGAGGTCAAATAGTCCCCCATTCGGTTCTCCGGGCGGGGACTACTTCAGGGAACCCATGCCAAAGGCTCAAACACAGGGACATGTTCCTAGGAACATGGAATGTTAGGACTTTATACAATAGCGGGGCACTAGAGATATTAACGCGGGAATTAGATAAATCGCCCTTGGATATAGTCGCTTTACAGGAAATTAGGTGGCCAGGAGTAGGTATTCAGGAATCAGGAAGCTTTGCATTATACTACGAGTATTTGAGAATAAAGTTCTTAGGAAAATTTTTGGACCAAAGAGAGATGAACAGACAGGTGAATGGAGAAGACTACATAATAATGAACTACATGGTCTTTATATGAAGCCAGATATAATAAGAACAGTTAAGTCTCGTAGACTGCGATGGGCAGGACATGTTGCACGTATGGGGAATGAAAGACTTGCATGGAAGCTTCTTGTAGGAAAGCCAGAGGGAAAACGCCCAGTTGGTAGACCAAGAATGAGGTGGGAGAACAACATTAACTATGATTTGAGGGAAGTAGATTATACAGGGAATGATTGGAAAGCATTAGCTCAGGATAGGGATGTATGGAGAGCTTATGTCCGCGCGGCTATGAACCTACGGGTTCGATAGTGCCAGTGAGTAAGTAAGTAAGTAAGTAAGTATGCAATTTCACTAGTTAAATGTGAATTTGTTGGAGTAGTGCTTTAGCAACATGATTCACTGTAAATTACAGTGTTGTACTAACAATATTGTAGCATGACTAATACTATATCATGCAGCTTGGAGCTGTAATGATGGACACAATTATTGTACTTAAGGCTGGCTACTTAATGATTTCGTTCTCCTTCCCACAGTTTGGAATAATATCTTTGCTTGATATTTTTAACTGACCAAGTTCTACTTTACGGATCGATTTGACTCAGAAGAAAGCGTTTGGTATTAGAGAGGTTCTGAGTTGATACCCAGGTGCCGAGCCAACATGATCGAGACTTTTTCCTTATTTATATCAATCAATAAAACAAACTCATGGGTCAATACTTAAAAAATATACTGTACCCAATAGAACACTTTTGAAAATGGAACTACATCCGAAAGGTCAAGTTAATTAAAAAAAAAATATGAATTTGTGAGGACGACTGCCATCACAGGTACTATTTTTTTCAAGTATTTTTTTTATTTACAGATGACAGGGAGGAGTTTTCTTGCGAACTTATTAAATAGTAAATTTTATGGTAAGAAAGTAACATATTTTTATAGTACTTTTAAAAAACTGTACCCAATAAAACAGCTTTAAAAATGGAACTACTTCCGAAAGGCCTAGTTAATTTAAGAAAAATGAATTTGTGAGGACGACTGCCATCCAGGTACTATTTTTTATTCCGATTGCCGATTGAGGGTCTCTCCACTTTTCAGCGGTTGCCCTTTTACCAGCCGGATGCTGGCCCTTCACATCCACATGTGTCAATCACAGAGGTAGATGATCAACAGCCAGTGTAGGGGTGACATGTGGTTAGCATGTCGAGTCCCCCAGCCGTTATAGCTGGTTCCTCAACCTGGAGCCGCTACTTATTGTAGCTACCCAATTGCCTCACGATGCTGGGTGGGCACCGGTCCCATACTGGCCGAAATACCATGAGAAAATTTCTTCCCCCATGGAGACTCGAACCAGCGCAAGTCCCGTAGCTCTGCGCCAAGGCTTCCTACCTTAACAGCTCGGCTACGGCGCGGGGCACTATTTTTTATCAAGTATTTTTTTATTTACAGATGGCAGAGAGGAGTTTTCTTGCAAACTTATTAGATAGTCAATTTTATGGTAAGAAATTAACACGAGAATTGAACGTTCGGGCAGGACAACGTCAGGCGGGTCCACTAGTATTTTAATAATAGACTATTTTAAAATTGTTATAATTATATTTAAAAATTTTGCCTGCGTATGTTTGTGACTTACAAACTTGTAAATCCCTCAACCGAACTTCATGAAAATTTGTACATACATACTTTCAGGTAGAACGTGTGTTTAGTCTCTATGTATTATGCTCTAAAACCATTTGGTGTAAGAGTTCACCCGAAACGAAAATTTAAAAAGTCGTTCTAGTGGTCGCAATTTTTGTTGTTTCACAACAAAACTCATTATCCTCCTTCTTCTACTACAAGGTTTAGGCTATGCAGCCTGTTCCGGCGAAGTTAAAAGTGGAGTCCATCTTCTACGTGGTCGGCCAACATTTCTTGTTCCTCTGGGATTATACAGGAAGGTTCTTTTTGGTTCTTTTTGGTATTCTTTCGTTGTTCATTCTCATTAAGTGTTCTGTCCATTTCTTATTATTTTCACTGATTTTATCTTCAATTTTATATATATTTAATTCTTCTCGTATAGTTTCATTCCTTATTCTATCCGCTCTTGTGCTAATGAAGAAATATTAATTGATAATAAAGATAAAATAAATGCTTTATTATTCGCTGACGATGTTTTACTTTTAGCAGAATCTGAAAATGAGCTCCAAATGTTAGCATATAAATTTAAATTAATAGCCAATATATAATATATAATTGTAAAATATCAATAAATAAGTCAAAAGTAATGGCATTTATTGGTAAATATGGAATTAGATAAAAAATTGTACTGGATAACAAAATAATAGAACAAGTATCACATTTCCAATATTTAGGATGTGATATAACTTATAGAGAAAATAAAGATATAGAAAATAAAGTAAATAAATTTCAGGCTATTTGTGGAACCATAAAAAGAACCTTAGGTCGGAAAACAAGGAAAGATACGAAACAAAACTCATTATACAGTATTAAAATAAACCGAGGTAGGTATTATCAAAACATCAGAGAAACCTGACAATTAGAAATGGGAGTTTATCCGTAATCTAAAAAAAAAATGACTGGCATACCGCCATACCGCCATATTTGTTTTGCCTTTATGTATACACTTTTTCAGTTATGGCGAGTGTTAACCCATTCACTTCGGGTTTAAATGCTCATTGCATTTTCACAGAAACAGGATTTGAAGTTAGCGTAAGTTATATTGTCTTTTTTCAGACATTCAAAACAAACAAAATATAACGGTACTGGAGATCACAATAAGATTGAAGGGAGAACACATCCCTCTACCATTCATAAATGTTAACAAAAGATTACCCTGGCAAGGGATGTACAAAATATTGCAAAATATATAACAGCAGAGTTTAGCGAGTGTAGCTCGTCTTGTGAGTTGAAGGTCATTTAACTGCCGGCGAGTACACCTGGTCCTTTGAGGCGAATGGGTTAAGCTGCGATTATGCTCAAAAGCCTTAGGTGTAGGAGTTTATCTGAAACGAAAATTTAAAAACCATATTTGATTTATTTAGGCGTAGGAGCGCACGTCGGACATTAACTACTAACAGTATAACATTTTTATTCTTTTATTATTCGCTGGTTGAGTGGAACAAAATGTCTTACGGCCTTAACTGTGCCAGCTAAATTAAAGCATTACCTTCATTAAATAGGCGTTTATCAGAATCAGGAATGTATAAAGAAAATAATAACAGATGGAAGGAGAGCAATTGACAGCTGAACTCAGTATCATGGAGTAAAAACATTCTTTATAGCTCGCGCAATGGATTTAGAGGAATGTCCTTGAAGGTCAGTCCAGTCGGTGAAGCTATCCATACTGCTGAGCTGTGATTTCGCTCCTCCCTCTTACAAAATTACAGAGTGAATTATAGTGGAAACAGACGTGTAGATTTTATATTTTAACCCGTATTTTTTATATATAATAATTTGTACCTTTACTGCCAGTAGTTTTACAATTATAGTGTAGTGTGAATGTGTATTTAGTTAATTAGTGAACAATTTTGATTTTTTTTTATTTACACAATGCCTCCTATGATTTCAAAATTACAAGGAAAAACTCTTCACAGTCGGGAAATTATTGTGAATGTTCACGACTACATGAAAGAGGAAGCAAAAGAAAAGGAGCGATTTTCACCCGTGTATTATAAACAAGTGAAGAAAATTCAAGAAAGAGTTTCTAAAGCCACAGGTGTGTCGCGCAGTTCTGTTCACAGAATTTTACAAGAAAGAAGAAAACATGAAGAGGAAGGATCTTCTTTTGGCACCCCTGGAAAGAAACACGATGTCCCAAAAAGAATAACTGACATTGATGACTTTGATAAATGTGTAATTCGGCGCACTATATATAATTTTACGAAGAAGAAAAGACTGCACCAACAATTACAAAATTATTGGAGAAGTTAAAAGAAAAAATTGAATTTAGTGGTGGAGCCAGTAGTCTTAGAGCAGTAATAAGGAACTTGGGTTTTCGCTGGAAAAAAACCAGAACTAACCGAAGTGTTTTAATTGAAAACCATAATATTCGTTCCCTTCGAGAGACATATGTTACATGCATTAAAAAATATAGAGATGAGGGAAGGCCAATAGTGTATGAAGACGAAACATATATACACAGTAGTCACACTAGTCCGAAAGGTTGGTCTGACGACAGTGGCTCAGGTTTGATGGCTCCCGTTTCTAAAGGGGAACGTCTTATAATTGTGCATGCTGGTGGAAGGTTTGGTTTTATACCAAATGCTCTCCTCATTTACAGGTCGGTGCTAAAAACAGGAGACTTCCATGAACAAATGAATACAGGAAACTATATTAAATGGTTACGTACCATGTTGATTCCAAATTTACCCCCAAACTCTGTCTTAGTTGTTGACAACGCTTCGTACCATAACACACAATTAAATAAAGTCCCAACATCAAATTCCTTAAAAAAAGATATGCAAGCCTGGTTAATTCAACATAATATTCATTTTGATGAAAATAGCACTAAAACACACTTATATGATTTAATCTTAGAAAATAAACCAACACATATCGACACTATATTAGCTGAAAATAACCATACAGTGTTGAGACTTCCACCTTATCATCCTGATTTAAATCCCATTGAATTAATTTGGGGTGATGTAAAACAGTGGGTTGGTAGTAAAAATGTTACTTTCAAAATTAAAGATGTTGAAATGTTGTGCCGGGAAAGATTTAAAGAAATTGGTAAAAAGGAATGGGAAAATGTGTGTAATAAAGTGGAAGAGAACGAACACGACTACTGGGAGAAAGATGGAATTATGGAAGAAAGAATTGAAAAAATTATAATTGAAGACAATGGAATGGAAAGCAGCGATGAGGAGAGTGAACATGAAACTGACCAAACGGAATATGGAGATAATATGTCAGGTGTTGAACAGTTGGATGAGTACTAAAGTGACATTTAGTGGTATTTAAAACTTTAACATACTGATATAAACCATATATAGGGTATATATAGTGAATGTACTTCCTCCACGGATTAAAATGGCCGTATATTAATTAATTATTATTGTGAACTTTTACAAATGTTTAGCAGTGACTGTACATATTTTGATATTCGCTAGCGAGGGAGTTAGCAATGACGTGTGGTGACACTTCCTACATCTGGTAAGTACAAGACTCGTATCTAAGCTCCCATTACAAATTTTCATTCAAGGACATTCCTCTAAATCCATTGCGTGGGCTAGAACAAATAAATTTATTTTTAAGACCATTGTAGAGAGTATTATGTTATATGTATCAGAGACGTGGACAGTTTAAAGGTGCCAAGCTAACAAGTTATTAGCAACAGAGATGGATTACTGGAGAAGATCATCGTCCAGATAAGAAACAAATATATAGAAATGTTGAAATAAGTAAAATTATGAAAGTTGAAAGAAATGTGTTACAGACAATTGAAGAAAGACGAATAAGATGGTAGTAACATCTCAAGAGGATGACATGTAATGGAATCCCTAAGAATATCTTGGAGATGTGAAAAGAAGACAGGGAGGACCTGAAGAAGGTTGGGTGGACGGTGTGAGAAGAAGTACGAGTGAACTGGGACTTACAGATGAGGATGTCCAGCACCGATACAAATTAAGAAGGCTAATTTCTTGAGGGTAGTGGAAAACCATCGTACTGTCGATAATTTTCAAAATAAAAATATATTGTTATTATTACTATTGTTATTATTATTATTATTATTACTATTATTATTACTATTATTATTGTCATTATTATTATTATTATTATTATTATTATTATTATTATTATTATTATTATTATTATTATTATTATTATTATTATTATTCTCTATCTATCTTCGGGTTTTTACAGCTGCTGCCGTCTTCCCGTGCCAAACCTCCAAAGCCTACGGTCTTGGGCATCTTCGATGCTTAGCCCTCTAGCTTGCATTACTGTTTTCATGTTTTCCTTCCATGTTAACCTTGGTCTTCCTCTTTTCTTCTTTCTGTACGGATGCCATTCATATAGTTGCTTCGGCCATCACTCATCTTCCATTCTTAAAACATATTATTATTATTATTATTTATTATTATTATTATAATTATTATTAGGATTATATTATATGGATGCGAAACATTGACTCTTTCTTTAAGGGAGGAAATGAGATTACGAGTATTTGAGAATAAAGTACATAGGAAAATTTTTGGACCAAAGGGAGATGAACAGACAGGTGAATGGAGAAGACTATATAACAATGCACTACATGGTCTTTATAGAAAGCCAGATATAATAAGAACAGTTAAGTCTCGTAGACTGCGATGGGCAGGACATGTTGCGCGTATGGGGAATGAAAGACTTGCATGGAAGCTTCTTGTAGGAAAGCCAGAGGGAAAGCGCCCAGTTGGTAGACCAAGAATGTGGTGGGAGAATAACATTAACTATGATTTGAGGGAAGTAGATTATACAGGGAATGATTGGAAAACATTAGCTCAGGATAGGGATGTATGGAGAGCTTATGTCCGCGAGGCCATGAACCTACGGGTTCGATAGTGCCAGTAAGTAAGTATTAGGATATTATAAAACAATCAAAATTACATATTTACGATGAAATTACATTAATTGTATTACAAAGTTGCAAAGCGCTAACGTATAGAGGTGTCGGTTTCAAATACCGGCTCAGGCATTAATTTTTATTTTCATATATTATGTATGTATGTGTGTCGAAGTTCACTCTTTTCCCTCCCTCTGCCGATAGAACCCAGACTGTTTGCTTGTAAATCCCGCTGGGGTGTACAGTATATCGTACAAAAGGAGATGAATTAAGAAGAAGGTATGGCATTTCGCATTGCGTTTAATTCGAAAACAGTGTTTTATTTGCATAGCTGTTTGTATCCAGAGGACTGAATTGTAAAGGACGGTATTAACCACAACACTGCTGTGTGTGTACCTTCCACTTTCACAACAAATTACAACAAAAATGTCAACACCAATAAAAATCAAATCAATCATATGTGTGTGTTGCTATCACCGGGATTTCCAGTCGCCACCTAAAATATTAAAACATTCATCTATTATCTTTTCTGCACTAATTATAGATAGCTAAATGCCATCCACTCTGTGAAATTAAATAATATAATCTATAGAGCATGCCATCAAATCTTTAGAGAATGAGGAAGGCTTAGAACTCAATGGTATTAATAAGCTGTTAGTTTATGCTGATGATGTAGTACTACTGGCCGATAGCGAGGAGATACTAAAGGACAACACGCACGCACTATTGAGTAACACTAAGAAATTAGGACTGGAAGTAAATATCAATAAAACTAAATATATAGTCTCACGTAGAAATACATTAAATAATGGAAATGGACAGCTAGTGACAAATGAGGGAAATTTTGAGGAAGTGGCTGTATTCAAATACCTAGGAACAATAATCACAAATAGGAATGAGATGCACAAAGAAATTAAACATAGGCTCAATTCTGGAAATGCGTGTTATTATGCATTGCAGATACTCTTGATGTCCCAACTCCTTTCAAAAAACGTTAAACTGAAAATATATAAAACTATTATTCTACCAGTTATATTATATGGGTGCGAAACATGGACTCTTACTTTAAGAGAGAAAAGGAGATTACAAGTATTTCATAATAAAGTACTTAGGAAAATTTTTGGACCAAAGAGAGATGAACAGACAGGTGAATGGAGAAGACTACAGAACAATGAACTACATGGTCTTTATAGGAAGCCAGATATGATAAGAACAGTTAAGTCTCGTAGACTGCGATGGGCAGGACATGTTGCACGTATGGGGAATGAAAGACTTGTATGGAAGCTTTTTGTAGGAAAGCCAGAGGGAAAACGCCCATTGGTAGACCAAGAATGAGGTGGAAGAATAACATTAACTATGATTTGAGAGAAGTAGATTATACAGGGAATGATTGGAAAACATTAGCCCAGGATAGAAACATATGGAGAGCTTATGTCCGCGCGGCCATGAACCTACGGGTTCGATATGGCTCCTGGGTGAGGTACTTTTAAGGGGTTTTTCCTCACATATAAGACAAATGAAAGAAAGCTTAGGGCTCAATTGTCCCCGAAAATCATCGGCCATCATTATCATCCTTACCTTTTCACCGGTGTGGAAAACAACGGGAAGTTCCCAGGCCTATAATTCCCTAGTAAAGCTGCAAAGCATAGCATAGCATTAAAATAATATGATTACAGTGAAAGACCTGCTCTAGGTCAGGACACTACAGAATAGAATATATATATGTACGTATTCAGTTAATATTACCATCAAAACTTAACAATCGATTTACCAAAAGTTTTCATTTCTTTAGTTACCATGTTTTACGACTGAATGGCTCAAATATTGAAATATAATAATAATGATAATAATAATACTACTACTACTACTACTACTACTACTACTACTACTAATAATAATAATAATAATAATAATAATAATAATTTTTATTTATATACATCTTTCTGTGCCTAAAGTTTTATTTCTTCTCCACTCGTCTCTGTCCAACCAATCCATGTCCTCCAGTCCTCTTGCTCTCATTCCAGTTCTTATTTCCTGCATCCACGAGTTTCTAGGTCTTCCTCTTCTCCTTCTTCCAGGTGGACACGATTCCAATGTTTTCCTGGGTAATCTTTCTTCTTGCATTCGTCGTACGTGTCCATACCAATTTAATTGCTTATACCGTATATAATCTACTATTGAATAACCAATAATCAATTTTAATAATAATAATAATAATAATAATAATAATAATAATAATAATAATAATAATAATAATATAAATAAATATAAATAATATAATAACATTAAGTTAAGTGTTCCGGAAATTCGTTGCATAAATGATGTTTTCCAGTTGAAGGTCTCGCAGCTGGATTCGCTCCCAGGCCTGTGGGGTAAACAGACAATGTTTTAATGCGAGTTGAAAAGAGCATAAACACACAGCATGTTAGCGAAGCAGTTAAAACGAGAAATGTTGCGTTTAGGAAAAGGAAATAAAATTAAATTCTTTTCAGGGCCGAGTGGATCTGTTTGCACTGTTAAATTCCACGTAACTGGGATAATAGAAGGTGTTGCGGCAATAAAACATGTTATAAAACTACTAAATTAGCTTGTTTATACAATTCACTCTTTTACAAGCTTTTGTTTATGTTCCTGCAATTAGTAAGCTATATTAATAAATCGACTGTTATATATAGGGTTATTCAAAAAAGGAACAGACTTCAAACATTTATTTCTTCCTAACTTACTTACTTACTCACTGGCACTATCGAAACAGTAGGATCATGGCCGTGCGGACATAAGCTCTCCATACATCCCTATCCTGAGCTAATGCTTTCCAATCATTACCTGTATAATCTACTTCCCTCAAATTATAGTTAATGTTGTTCTCCCACCTCATTCTTGGTCTACCAACGGGGCGTTTTCCCTCTGGCTTTCCTACAAGAAGCTTCCATGCAAGTATTTCATTCCCCATACGTGCAACATGTCCTGCCCATCGCAGTCTACGAGACTTAACTGTTCTTATTATATCTGGCTTCCTATAAAGACCATGTAGTTCATTGTTATGAAGTCTTCTCCATTCACCTGTTTGTTCATCTCTCTTTGGTCCAAAAATTTTCCTAAGTACTTTATTCTCAAATACTTGTAATCTCCTTTCCTCCCTTAAAGTAAGAGTCCATGTTTCGCACCCATATAATATAACTGGCAGAATAATAGTTTTATATATTTTCAGTTTAACGTTTTTGAAAGGAGTTGGGTCATTAAGCGTCTCTGCAATGCATAATAGCACGCATTTCGAGAATTGAGCCTATGTTTAATTTCTTTCTGCATCTCATTCCTATTTGTGACCACAGCGGTGGACTTATTTATGTATTTGTTAAAACATTCAGGAATTAGAGTGATAAAGTGATATAATTGTATGGATCTACAATACCTTACAACTAATCATTAGTTATTTCTAAATTAATCAGTGTTCTATATTAACCTATATTTAATATAAGATACATAGAACATGTGTTCTTTACGTTAATTACATGCATGTCGTGGTAAAGCAGTTGTTTCTGTCAAGAAGAGCATTGCAGAGCGATGACCTTTCCCCAGTTAGTTGCGTGGGGGGGACTGAAGAAGCACAAGAACAAGTCAGTTGCATTTCTGGTTCCGTCCGGTGAAGTCTCACCATGCAGCACCAAGGTAAACCAGTCTCCAAGAACAATTCCGGCAACAGCAACATCAAGTGGTGGATCCTCGCCGGAGTTCTAGCCTTCTTGGCAGTATGCGCTTTCATCGGAGTCACCTTGTGGCTCGGCCTCAATTTCGAAGACATCAACGAACGCACAGTGGTCAATAAAAAAGAACTTTCAAACGAGGATATACCTGACAACAAACAAGTACTTTTTGGTGCTTCGAGTCAGAAATCAGGTGAAGAGACAACGAGGAGGAGCCAGAGGGATGGAAACAAGGGAGAAAAAAATAAAAACGGTGATAGTATTATAAATACCACAAGCACAACAGAAACACCCTGTGATAAAGAAATTGAACACGCTGTAGTTGAAGAAGTTTCAAAAGAACAGGCAGAAACTATTACAACTATTTCTAAAGAATCCCAAACTCTTGGATCTCCTCTTTACCCACAGCCAATTCCAGAGACGCCACCCTTTGTACCAATATCTCCTGAAGAGGAGCCCGAAACATCGACTTTGATAATCTCAACATTAAAATCAGTTCCAATATCCAAAATCCCTGATAAAAAACGAAACAGTACCTTCATTCAAACTTTGGTTACAACTGTGCATGACCCTGTGACCTTGACAACTACACCAGTGACAACAGAGAAAGTTAGTGAAATAGTAAACCATTCTTTAATTAAGGAGGTGGAAGAAGAAGAAGAAACTCCTGATTTTTTAGATAGTTTTTTCAATACTCCTAAAGAAGAATATTCAAAACCCACCACTTTCGAAGATGATATCGCAAGTGTTTTCTTAGGAGAAAGTGATAAAGATGTAAAGAAATTTGACTTAAGTGACGTCGTAAACGAGAAAGGTGAACATTTTTTGCCTCATATTTTTGAATATCCAACCGATCGTTATCATCCTGGACCAGAACTACACGAGTACGCTGAAATTAAAGGTGAACCTGTTCTCAGACACAGTGGCGAAGTTTTCGAAGATGGCATCGACAGAGAAGGATTACCAAGTTTAGATCAAGAATCTATATTTTATACACCAGGAGTTCCCGAAAGGTATGACGGGGAAGACCCAGATATCGCTGAAAATCCCTTCACATCTTTCTTACAAAACAAACTGCAAGATCTTTACTCTTGGCTTTCAACTGACGAAGACTTGACAGGGAAACAGAAGAGTGTTAGTGGTGATAATAGTAGTTACAGCGAAGATTTAATAACTTTGGTCCTAGCTTTGAACGAGTCTATGAATACAGGGAATTCCAGTATTTTGTTAGGGAAGTTGAAAGAGATGTATTATAACGAATCCAAGATCAACATAACAGACCCAGCTGTACTTAATAACAGCAGCAGTTTGGTGTCTTTTGGACTCTTAGCTTTCGATCTATTGCTTCTGAAGAATGTTCAGAACATTGCTTGGGAAGAGGAAAAAGTTTCCAGCGAGGAAATGATGAAAGATCCAGAAGTTCTTGCCCTGAATGCTCTCTTCATGTCCCCAGAGAAGGTCAGGCAGTATCAAGTAAGTGATATCGGATTTTTTTATACATTCTAAATACATTTTAAAAAATGTTAAAATAATTTCATTGTTTATATTTAGACGATACTTTCTTATTAATTAAATAAAAATAAAACTTAGTTTTATTTGATTTTCATATTTATTATATAATTCAGTGACAGGTGTTTCGGTACACTGTACCGTACCTTCTTCAGACATGTTAACAAATTATGAATTGTGTTCCAACTGATCTAAGCAACAATACAACAATATTTATTTAAATTTAACAAAGGGGATTCATTCAAATCAAGTTGAGAATTTAACAGTTTTTTACTACTTTTAAATTTATTAATTTCTACAGCCTCCAAAAGATCTAACTTCTTACCCTTATCACAAATATGTAAAATTTCAAAATTTGGATCGAAACAATGATTAAATTGGAATAGGTGGTTAGCATATTTTGAATTTTCTAAATTTCTGTTATATGCTCTCATGTGTTCCTTTATCCGAGAGATAAAAGGTCTACCAGTTTGTCCTATATAGACATTGTCACATGTGCCACACTTCAATTTATATACACCTGATAATTTTTCTTTTTTTGTTTTGGTTTTATTGTTTTTTATTATATTTTGTAGAGTTTTATTAGTTTTAAATGCCACATTAATGTTCAACTTTTTAAAGTTTTTAGATATTTTATTTGAAAGTGGGCCTATGTATGACATTACGACATATTTCTTTATGTTTTCTTTGGGTACAGGAAAAACTTTGTTAATTGCTTTTTTTGTAATGAACCTTCTTAATTAAACATTCTATAATTTCAGGGTCGTAGCCATTATTAACAGCCAATTTAATAATATTCAATTCATTAATTTCTTAGCTTTTCTCCTTCAAATATCTTTTTTACAATTTTTACAATTTTACAATTAGGACTACTTTTATTATATGAATGGCGAATCTTTCTAAAACTGCCATCGCTGCCATTAGAGGATCAATTTAAATTTTAAGAAACCATATTTACAAAATTTCTTCTTTATAGAATATACTTCAATTACAATTTGAAAATTTTTAATGTATTTACAGAATATATTTCATCAATTTCGAAAATTAATTGTCTGTATCACTTTGTATTTGTGGAAATGCTCTAATGAGGAACGTTTTATGTAATATATTGCATGAAAGGGCATCTGTCATGTTTTTATTGTACATTTTCACATTTTAAATGATTTGAGAACATCTTACATAGACCTAGCCTAGTATTTAAAAGGCATAATTTATGTTATTCTCTATGTAGGTTATGGATGAATGAATTTAGTGATTTTTTCTCGAAAAAATTCAATTCGCGTCTGTAAAACTATTATATTTTAGAGAATGCTCTTATATTATTTTTTATTCACGTACATTCGTTAATATAATTTTTTTAATACGAATAAAAAAAAATAATACAGACAAAAATGAATACGGGGCTAAGTAATAATAGTACATTATGATGCGAGGTTAGGGAGTGGTTTTTACAGAAGCGAGGAATATTTTTAAAACCGAGCGATAGCGAGGTTTTTAATTTCCGAGATTCTATAAAACACTTCACAAACGTGCGTTGTACATTATTTTTTTGCGCGATGGTGTTTTCAAAATAATATCTTTGTTGGAAATATGTGCGTTCATTATAAACAATTGACTAACGTTAACAGTGTGGACAATGTTTATTAGTTGAGACTACAGCAGGCCGTGATACCAGCCAGTGATAACATGGCCGCAAGTACGTATTTATTGTTTTATATTGTTTCAAATAAAGTTCAGTTAATTTAAAATGCAGTGCTTTGTTTTGTATAATGTATATTAACACTACCTTTTGGGTATTTTCTGTATATACATTGTACGTAGTATAAATAGAGGGCAGTGGTTTTACTTCCCGCACGTGGTTTGTAACATGTAATATTACAGTATAGTTATTTAGGTTGGCAACCCCGAAATGTAGGAAGTTGAACTTTCAATCATGGTCGCCATTGCTGTAAGTACGACAAAACGCACAACGCAAAGAAATATATTTTGCAACATTGAACTAGATTAAAGTTTGAATGACTAGAAATTCGTCGTAGGACCTTCACATTACGATAGTAAATAAAAATTATTCCTTAAAGAATATAAAAATTTAATCTAAACTAATAGCAATGATTTAAATAAATATATAATAAGCAAATAAATAAATAAATAAATAAATAAATAAATAAATAAATAAATAAATAAATAAATAAATAAATAAATAAATAAATAAATAAGTAAATAAATAAATAGACAAATAAATAAATAAGTAAATATATATAAGAATACTTGAGTCGGGATTTAAACTCGAGTCTCTAACCAACTGAGCTACCCAAGAATTCCAATACAAGCATACAATTTTCTTATACATGTAGTATTCTCAATTCACACAAGAGGTAGCGGAAATTTGTTCCAACTGCCATCTCGCGGCTAACATAACAGTTAAGCAAATTTTTAAAGAGAATATTTACTTTATAGCAGTAACGCTTTTATGTATAGATATATTATATATATATATATATATATATATATATATATATATACATAGGTTCAATTCTGGAAATGCGTGCTATTATGCATTGCAGACTCTTGATGTCCCAACTCCTCTCAAACAACGTTAAACTGAAAATATATAAAACTATTATTCTACCAGTTATATTATATGGGTGCGAAACATGGACTCTTACTTTAAGGGAGGAAAGGAGATTACAAGTATTTGAGAATAAAGTACTTAGAAAAATGTTTGGACCAAAGAGAGATGAACAGACAGGTGAATGGAGAAGACTACATAACAATGAACTACATGGTCTTTATAGGAAGCCAGATATAATAAGAACAGTTAAGTCTCGTAGACTGCGATGGGCAGGACATGTTGCACGTATGGGGAATGAAAGACGTGCATGGAAGCTTCTTGTAGGAAAGCCAGAGGGAAAACGCCCAGTTGGTAGACCAAGAATGAGGTGGGAGAATAACATTAACTATGATTTGAGGGAAGTAGATTCTGCAGGGAATGATTGGAAAGCATTAGCTCGGGATAGGGATGTATAGATAGCTTACGTCCGCGCGGCCATGAACCTACGGGTTCGATAGTGCCAGTGAGTAAGTATATATATATGTGTGTGTGTGTGTGTGTGTGTGGAGTGAATTTGTACCAATATAAAAGGGAATTAATTTGAATGAGTGGGACGGGAATGTACAGAAAAAACGATAATTTCTATTGCAACTTATAATAGATGGAGAAAAATTAGACACCATAAAACCTGATGACATTTAGGCCTATTTAGAAATTCATAGTTTTTATTGGTTTGAATACTGAAATGCAATTCTGATTCTAAGGTTGTTGTTGTTGTCTAATGTGCTGCATCTCGCTCTCCAATACTTTGAGGTCTTAGAATCTTCATGTTTGACAGCGATGCAGTTGTTCAGATGACCTTCGTCCATTTCTTCATCAGGGTGATTGCATAAAATGCATTTCGGTGCAGGAAGATAAATTTAGCAAGAAAATAGTTATTTTTAACTTTAAGGCGAGCTTAGCAAAACAGACTTCGCAATTTTTATAATCAGATTTACATTAAAAGCCACATTTTAAGTGAACAAAAATTTGTCAGACCTACCACTTTTCTGTAAACATTTTCCTTCTCAGTTATAGTAAGCTATTAAAAATTACTACTTCTATAAAGCACTCTTTCACAGTAGTGTTTTCCCTTCAAACTAAAATTAACTAACTCACTGGCACTATCGAACCCGTAGGTTCATGGCCGCGCGGACATAAACTCTCCATACAGCCCTATCCTGAGCTAATGTTTTCCAATCATTCCCTGCGTAATCTACTTTCCTCAAATCATGGTTGATGTTATTCTCGCACCTCATTCTTGGTCTACCAACTGGGCGTTTTCTCTCTAGTTTTCCTACAAGAAGCTTCCATGCACGTCTTTCACTTCCTATTAGTGCCACATGTCCTGCCTATCGCAGTCTACGAGACTTAACTGTTCTTATTATATCTGGCTTCCTATAAAGACCATGTAGTTCATTGTTAAATAGTCTTCTCCATTCGCCTGTCTGTTCATCTCTCTTTGGTTCAAAAGTTTTCCTGAGTACTTTATTCTCAAATACTTTTAATCTCCTTTCCCCTCTTAAAGTAAAAGTCCATGTTTCGCATCCATATAATATAACTGGTAGAATAAGTTTTATATATTTTCAGTATAACGTTTTTTGAAAGGAGTTGTGACGTCAAGAGTCCCTGTAATGCATAATAGCACGCATTTCCAGAATTGAGCCTATGTTTAATTTCTTTGTGCGTCTCATTCCTATTTGTGATTATTGTTCCTAAGTATTTGAATTCAGCCACTTCCTCAAAATTTCCCTCATTTGTCATTAACTGTCCATTATATAATGCGTTTCTATTCGGTTAAGAATATCTGCTGTTATCTTTCAGATTAATATTGTCCATGATGACCTGTTTGACAGGTATTTTTAACCTCATTGTTTGAGTGTATTTAACGTGAATGCTGATTATTAATTAAGTTTAGTGAGTGTAATTAATGAGGTTTAATTACAATAATTGTTTGAGGTTGGAAAATGATGATCTGGTAACGGCTGTTGTTACTGCGTTTAAGGGGAAACTCGAGGTTTTACGCTTTGCCGGTCACAATTAACATGTAACGACATGGGAGGGGGGGGGGAGATATGCATTCTCACCGTTAACAGATTACGCTTAACGGAACATCTTCTTTATTCACGTATCAGCTATTTGCACACCTTCTATCTCATAGAATTGGTATTAAGATAGAAATTCTGAGATCAGTTTCCATTTTGGACACGTGAATTATGATAAGTAACGCCACGAGTGATTTCCAATTTATCTAGAGAATTTGGAAAGCAAGAGTGGCATTTGTTAGGACTATTTAACGAATAAAATTAAGCTGTTTACTCACAAATCATTATTTAAATATAGTTATTTTTAAATAAATAAATATATATCATCATAGTACATTCACGAATTTAGGCCATTTGTTGACCTGTTTCGGCCTCAAGAGAAACATCACCCAAAACTCTTTTTGGGGCATGAGTTAAATAGTCAATAAAACTAAATATATCGTTACATGTAGAAATGCATTAAGAACATTTTAGGAGCAAAGAGAGTCGAATAGACAGGCGAGATGTTTTCCAGTCATCCCCTGTATAATCTATTTCCCTCAATTCATGGTTAATGTTATTCTCCCACCTCAGTCTTGGTCTACCTACTGGACGCTTTCCCTCCGGGTTTCCTCTTGAGTTTCCATGCCATCTTTCATTCCCCATTCGTGCCACATGTCCTACCCATTCCAGTCTACTAGATTTAACTGTTCTTATTATATCTGTTTTCCTTCAAAGATCATGTAGCACACTGTTATGTACTCTTATCCATTTTTGGTACGAGTACAAACATTTTCCTAGGAAATTTATTCTCAAATACTCGTAATCTTTTCTCCTCCCTTAAAGTAAGAGTCCATGTTTCGCATCCATGTAATATAACTGGAGGAATAACAGTTTTATATATTTTTCATTTTAACCCTTAAATTGGCAAAGCTCGACTCGACTTTGTAATGGAAGTAGGATCATGTATTCTCCTTCAGATCTTGTCAAGGAAACATCCAGTTTTCTGGAAGCGTCCTCGACAGCTAGGAAGGGAATCAAATCTGCTCATGAAACCAACTTCCAGCTATTTTAGGGTTTTCTTTGCCTCTTTAGCTCTTGTGATTTAGTTTCTCTCGTTGATGATGATGGAGAGTGATTTTATCCATCGTCAGCGCTGACCAGACGCAGATCAGGAGACAAAGATCCAGTGGTCGGACATTAACAAGCCTTTCCGATGCTGGTCGTCACTGATGGTCCTGATGATGATTTAGCCGACCCACTAAGCCGCCAGGAGGAAGACTGCCACCACCGCAGAAGCCGCCAACCCTCAAAAGGGCAAGAGCGGGAAGTCAAGTCGATATTCCAACCAGAAACACCACCACCACCACCACTATGTAATGGAAATTGTGTCACTTCTCAAACATTCATTTTCCCTCTATGTCCGCCAGGGAAACATCCATTTTTATGGAAGCGTCCCCGGCCAACTATATGGGAATTGTTCGATGGTGAACAACAACTTCCAGCTATCTCTAGGGATTAACCAGAAACACAGATTTCTTCTGCTAGTTATTTGAATGTGGCGGACCGCAGTGAAAACGGAATCTTGTACAACTATTATTATTAGGTATATTGTATAATTAGACACACGTTCATTTTGTTAGTTTTCTTCTGATTTATTTAAAACTTTAAATTAACTGAACCGAATGATGCATACAAATGGATACATAATGAATTTAAGGGTTAACGTTTTTTTAGAGGAGCTGGGACGACAAGAGTCCCTGTTATGCATAATGATATGTACTTCCATAATTGAGCCTATGTTTACACGGGTTTAAAAACCTTCAACTTACAGACTGGGCTGTTGAATGGCCCAGGGGGCTTGGGGTACAGTAGGAGCGGCTAAACCGCTGAACTAAGGGATGGAAAAAAAGAAAAGAAAAAGGAGTTAATAGAATGTCACGAGAATTCAACCATAAAAGTAAAACTTGTGGCCATAAAGAAGATTATAAAAAGATAAGAGAATGCTGTAAATATATTAAATTGTTTATATTAAATGTAGGATAACGGTATTATAAAACCGGTAAAAACTAATGAAAACCAGAAACATAAATGTTAATTAACTTTGGGAATAATAAACCGTACGAGGTGCCACATATGATGCTGTTATTGAAAGAGCTACAGTACAAATATTTACGTTTTGTTTGTAAATAAATTATTTATATTCTCGTTAAATGATTTCTCAGATAACGGAATGCTTTTTCAGTTCTAATCATTGATGGCTGAGGTAGTATTGCGATTTGAACTCTGTCTTTCAGAGGTCGTCTCCCGTTGCGTTGTCCCTGCCACTTCCTTCGTGGACACAGACATCTCCTCCAGTTCTCGACGAGTCCTCACCCGTCCATTTATTACCAGTTTATCGAAACGGATGAAAGCCTGAGCTCCCTGCTTCCTTGCGTCCACTAAATGTCGTTTCAGGAATGCTCGCTCCTCTCTCACTCTCCGGCTGTGGTCTTCACTCACTGCCACTCCAGTGCCCCGTAGATATCTTGCCCCCTTATGATTTCTTCTTTATCCCTATAGTGAGCTAACTTGCACACTATAGGCCTGGGGCACCGTCCACGGCCCACTCTATGAGCGCGTTCGATGTCCCGTTCTAGCAGAACTATTCCCATTTGCCTTAGGACATGCCTTGTTATAACTGCCGTAGTGTCCCAAGACTCGTTCTCCTCTTCCCCCACACCATACAACACAATATTGTTCCTTCTAGATTGATTTTCTAGATAGTCCATTTTTTCTTCCAGCCACCTCACTCTGTCTTCCACACTACTCCAAGCTACCTCCATTTCTTGAACCCTCTCCACGACAGACTTTACCATAGACACCATGTCCTCCGTCTTTCGGAATCCCTGGGCCATCTCTCTCCTCATCTCTTCCAGCATTTTCTTCACGTCCTGCATTTTTACAATTTGACAACACCGCACTGCTCTCGAGAACTGAAAACACGTCCGCACACTACCACGTACCAATGTCTACCCTGAGGTAGTAGCATGCCTGCTTCCTGACTAGCGAGCCCGAGTTCAATACCGGCGGGTTGAAATTTTTGATAGGTTAAGGGGGGACATACACCTTTAGCCATTACAAATATGGCATATTTCAATATTTTTTTTCTCAGCAAGAATGCTGGTTACAGAAATTAAATTTGGTATGTGATATCTATATTACAACGTGAGCATGTTTGTGTACTTAAGTACATATCTAACTTCAGTTGTTATGGTTAACTAAATATTCAAAATGTCAGCTGAAAATTTTGCAAAGTCTTGCTGTTTCCCTGATAATTTTCCTAAATTTCAATATATTTTAATGCTTCCTGTTTTATTTTATTCATTAACGTTTTAGCTTCAAAATATACTACAATTATTTAATTATATAGGGTGTAAATATGTTCTTTTTCATAAGTAATGCCGCGAGTGATTTCCAAATTATCGATAAATTCATATTTAAATATGTTCTTCTTCTTCTTCGTCAGTCTCTACGACTTCCAGTGGAATGTCTTGGCCTTCTCAACTAGTTTACGCCA
Source organism: Diploptera punctata (assembly GCA_030220185.1). Lineage (NCBI taxonomy): Eukaryota > Metazoa > Arthropoda > Insecta > Blattodea > Blaberidae > Diploptera > Diploptera punctata. The sequence goes on from JASPKZ010010242.1 coordinate 61,893, forward strand.
TTTCTTCCTATCTTGTGCAGTAGATTTCAAATAAAAAATCCCCATCTCTCTTAAATCTTCAATTACGTCATCTTCCCATCGATATTTGGGTCTTCCTCTTGGTCTTGTTCCCTGTGGCTTCCAATTTAAAATATCATTCGGCAATCTTCCCTTTGGCATTCTTTGTGTATGTCCAAACCATTGTAATCTTTTGGATTTGATGAAACTAACTATGTTTTCTTTATTATTCTTGAGGTATAATTTGTTATTCCTTCTCAACCTCCAAGTTCCATTTTCCTTTACTGGACCTAGCACTCTTCTAAATATTTTCCTCTCAAACGTTAATAGTCTTAATTTATCTGCTTCTTTCAGTACCCAGGTTTCAGCTCCATAACATATGATTGGTCTTATTATTGCTGTATATAATTTGAATTTAACATTTTTTGATATTAATATGTTTGGTTATTAAAAGCTATTTGCAGATGGTAATGATTCTGAAAAATTTTTCCGAATATCTATGTATTAACAGTTGCCATAGTAACGTATGTCAAATATTTGAAGGAGGCAAAACAATATATATATATATACATTTATATTCTCTGTATGTAAATAAAGGAGAGCGTGTTGTATTATGAAAAATTGGTGATGTAACTTGGCCGCAAGCATTGCCAACTCCATTCCCCATGCTATTTTTCATCCATTCAAGAGCGTTCATTTGTTTTCTTCAACTTTCTCTGACGTAATGTGATTGATACTGGAACAGAAATGTAATGGAGAGAGAGAAGTTAAACTTAAGATCTTATATCAAGGTCATTGTCCCCTACAGCTCAGTAGTAAAAAATCTGGGTATATATATGGACCAACACCTAGACTGGAAAATCCAGGTGAATAATACCTGCAAGAAAGTGTTCTCAATTCTTCACTCCCTAAATAGTTTTAAAAACTTCCTTCCTACAAAATTAAAACAAATACTTGTACAGACTCTTATAATGCCACACTTCGACTTACTTACTTAATTACTTACTCACTGGCACTATCGAACCCGTAGGTTCATGGCCGCACGGACATAAGCTCTCCATACATCCCTATCCTGAGCTAATGCTTTTCAATCATTCCCTGTATAATCTACTTCCCTCAAATCATAGTTAATGTTGTTCTCCCACCTCATTCTTGGTCTACCAACTGGGCGTTTTCCTTCTGGCTTTCCTACAAGAAGTTTCCATGCACGTCTTTCATTCCCCATACGCGCAACATGTCCTGCCCATCGCAGTCTACGGGACTTAACTGTTCTTATTATATCTGGCCTCCTATAAAGACCATGTAGTTCATTGTTATGTAGTCTTCTCCATTCACCTGTCTGTTCATCTCTCTTTGGTCCAAAAATTTTCCTAAGAACTTTATTCTCAAATACTCGTAATCTCCTTTCCTCCCTTAAAGTAAGAGTCCATGTTTCGCACCCATATAATATAACTGGTAGAATAATAGTTTTATATATTTTCAGCTTAACATTTTTTGAAAGGAGTTGGGACATCAAAAGTCTCTGCAATGCATAATAGCATGCATTTCCAGAATTGAGCCTATGTATAATTTCTTTGTGCATCTCATTCCTATTTGTGATTATTGTTCCTAGGTATTTGAATTCAGCCAATTCCTCAAAATTTCCCTCATTTGTCATTAGCTGTCCATTTCCATTATATAATGTATTTCTACGTGTGACCATATATTTAGTTTTACTGATATTTACTTCGAGTCCTAATTTCTTAGTGTTACTCAATAGTGTGTGCGTGTTGGCCTTTAGTATCTCCTCGCTATCGGCCAGTAGTACTACATCATCAGCATAAACACTTCGACTACTGCGACATATTACTGGCTAATCTGACAACTGATCTATCTGACAGACTACAGCGTGCTCATAATGCGTGCATTCGATTTATATTCAATCTCCGTCGTTATGACCAGGTGTGTCCTTCATTTCAGGCCTTATCATGTCTACGCCTAAATGACAGAAGAACTTTACATTCACATACCTTACTATTCCAAATTCTGCACACATATTTACCAACTTATTTAACAACACGTTTTCAACATTTATCGGCTCATCACAATTTAGGAACAAGATCACAAGACTCTTCTTTACTTTTGATACCACAACACAGGACCTGTCTGTACTCTGAATCTTACACAATATCTATGGCTAGAGCATGGAACTCACTTCCCAGTCATGTCAGGGACTGTCAATCGCTATCATTATTTAAATCCAAATTAACTGATATCTTAAGTTCGACACAATGAAAACATTAACTACATAACAACTATATAGAGCATTCTATTAATAATCATGTAGGAAGCTACTTACTTTATTTTATATCATTTTAATTTTATTATATTCTATGTTTTTGTTAGCATTAGCTAGTATTAGATCCATCATCATTGTATTTTGTTTAGTCTGTATTTTAATATCTTAAAATTGTAATATGTACGTAATTTTTGTATAATTTTACTATTCGCTGGTTGAGTGGAAGAGAAGGCCTTATGGCCTTAACTCTGCCAGCTAAAATAAATCATTATTATTATTATTATTATTATTATTATTATTATTATTATTGTCAAGGTTACAATTTTTTGTGTGTTATTGGAAATGTTGATAGGAATGCAGACAGTAAAGATACATAATGGGGGATGCATGAGAATAAAAATTAGTAATTGAAATAAATACATCTGAACGCTGTCGGCTAGTGGTTATTTTGCTCGCTTCTGGTTCCGAGGTTCGCGGCTTCAAACCCTGCCGCGACTCTTGACGTCCCAACTCATAAAAAATACATTATATAATGGAAATGGACAGCTAATGAAAAGTGAGGGAAATTTTGAGGAATGGGCTAAATTCAAATACCTAGGAACAATCACAAATAGGACTAAGATCATCATCATCATCATCATGATCACTCCAGGGATTAGGCAATTGCCCGTTCCGACTTCATAATGCATCAGCCCAACGTCTTCTAGGTCTTCCAACGCCACGTCTTCCTCTTGCTTGATAATTTCTTGCTAACAATGGATATCTCTCCTTACTCATTCCATCCATATGATCAATCCATTTCTGTCTGTAATTCGTGACCTTATCCAATAAAGGCTGTACTTTCAATTCTTCTCTTATATCCTCATTTCTTATTCTATCAAGTCTTGTACATCTTTTTACTTGTCTTAGGAACCTCATCTCCGCCGTCTGTATTCTATCCTTCATGGAAATCATGGAATAAGATGCACAAAGAAATTAAAAATAGGCTCAATTCTGGAAATGCGTGCTGTTATGAAATACAGGGATTCTTGACTTCCGAACTTCTTTCAAAAAAACATTAAACTGAAAATATATAAAACTGTTATTCTACCAGTTATATTAAATGGATGCGAAACATGGACTCTTACTTTAAGGGAGGAAACAAGATTACAAGTATTTGAGAATAAAGTTCTTAGGAACATTTTTGGACCAAAGAGAGATGAGTAGACAGGTGAATGGAGAAGACTACATAATAGTTAACTACATGACATTTATAGGTACAGTTAAATCTCGTAGACTGCGATGGGCAGGGCATGTGGCACGGATAAAGAATGAAAGACGATGCATATATCATCAACGTTTTGTAATTTAATGTAAATCAAAACAATAGACAATATTTCAATTTGTTTGTAAATTAAAAAAAAAAATAACTAAATTTTCTCTTAGCCTGCATGAGGGGACATGGAAACTGCTTGTAGGACAATTAGAGGAAAAGCGCACAGCAGGTATTATCGCCTCAGCATGGTGGATGGTCGGCCGCGGTGGACTAGTGGTTATGCTCCTTGCCTCTGGTCCCGAGGGTCGCGGGTTCTAACCCGGCCTGGGTCGATGGATTTTTTAGGATAAAAAAATCCAAGGAGCAAGTCCTCCGAGAGGGACTTTAGGCCGTAGGTCCCAGTCTCAAGATTTTCAGGCTCGTAAAAGATCCTTAAGCCTGAATGAAAAGGCCTCTAAGCAAAATTTACCGAATTTTCCCGTCCTAGTACTACCTTGGTTTCCTAGGTGTCAGTAGGAGGCGGAACGCTGCACGGACCACTCAAAATGACATCTATACGAAAACTAGTGTAACTAAATTCTTCCCTGTAGGGGGAGAGCGCCTAAATCTCTGTAAAGGGAAAACATGTTCTTACAATACAAATAATATGATGGTTGTACATTGGCCCGCTTCTTTCCCCGCAGCTGTTATATAAAGATGCCGACTACCGCCACTATATCATTGTCAAGCATTGTCGCGTGGCACCCGCTTTTATATAAATGTACAACCATCATAGTGAGGCGATAATAGCCAAGAATGAGGTGGGAGAAGAACATTAGACACGATCTGAGGAAAGTAGATTATACAGGGGATGATTGGAAAACATTAGCTCAGGTACGGAGGCCATGAACCTACGGGTTTGATAGTCCCAGTGTTTAGTTTAATTCCTCTGAATCAAGTACTAAGTAAACTTCATTTAAAGCATTTGGTTCGCGAACCACAGGTTGGGAAACGGTGGGCTAGATGTGATTAACACATGTGGATGTGAGCCGGCTGGTGTGCCAACGGCCTTCTAGGCCTGTCGCCCCATGGAGAGAGATCATATTACTTTTGTATAATTGAGGGGTTTAGGGCAAAAGTGGGTCAAGTCTGTATTTTACTCTTTTGAGAAAAACTAATTTAAAGTTAAAGCAATAGGCCTACATTTTATCAAGGTGAAGAATTAAGTATTTTTTTACAATGACTATTTAACGCATGTCCCAAATGGGACTCAATGGCCAATCACGTTTCAATGATTTCTGTTTTACAACCAATCAGAGTCGTGTTTCACGAAATATTTATCAGTGTTATAATTACCATATTAAAGAAAGCTCCTCCTTTTTAATATTCTGAACAGGTCTGACCGTTATTTTGCAGTGACTGAGCCTACGAGAAATACGGCTACCAGATTGTATATATAGCGCATGAATGTCAACACAGGCAGCATACGGGAGTTAATATAAAAACATTTGTAGCAATTGATTATACCACCAAAAAAAGAAACCACTGTTTGCACTTTCTTAAATGTATTTTTTCCCAGGTAACAATGCACAAAAAGAATGTATAATTGTCATATTTACATCATACGACATCAGAAATGAATTGATATAATGTTTCATTTTTTCTCCACTTGAGAGGATTCTTACAATATTGCGTTCCTTTGGCAATAAATAGTATGATCTGGTTGCAGTGATAAACAAAATAAGCAGATGAAGCGTACCTATCGCTTCTCATTTGTTTTCAAACATCGCCGTTTACATTAAATATATAAATATTTTAAAATAACTATAGTTAAATAATGATTTGTGAGTAAACAGCTTAATTTTATTCGTTAAATAGTCCTAACAAATGCCACTCTTGATTTCCAAATTCTCTAGATAAATTCATTCCTCACTTCGTGAGTCGTGAATTTATCGATAATTTGGAAATCACTCGTGGCATTACTTATGAAAAAGAACAAATACAGTATTTGGTTCAGGATTACTCCGAAGAATTATTGATACTTTGAACTCAATTTAATATATAACTAACTGGCAATATCGAACCCATAGGTTCATGGCCGTGCGGACGTAAGCTCTCACACATACCTATCCTGAGCTAATGCTTTCCAATCATTCCCTGTGTAATCTGCTTCTTTCAAATGATGGTTAATGTTATTCTCCCACCTTTTTCTTTGTCTACCAACTGGCCGTTTTCCCTCTATTATCCAACAAGAAGCTTCCATGCCCCTCTTTCATTTCTCATTCCTGCTCAACACAGAGACCCAACTCTTCTTATTATATCTGGTTTCCTATAAAGATCATGTAGCTAACTGTTATCGAGTCTTCTCCATTTGCCTGTCTGTTCATCTCTCTTTAGTTAAAAAACATTTCTATGAAGTTTATTCTCAAATACTCGTAATATTTTCTCCTCCCTTAAAGTAGGAGTCCATGTTTTTCATCTACTGTATATAATATAACTGCGAGAAAAACAGTTTTATATGTTTCTTTTTAGAGACGTTCGGACGACGATAGTCCCTGTAATACATAATATCACGCATTTCCAGTATTTCTTTGTATATCTCACTCCTGTTTGTAATTATTGTTCCTAGGTATTTGAATTTAGCTACTTCAAAATTTCTCTCATTTGTCATTAGTTGTCCACTTCCATTTTAATATAATGTATTTATATATGTGAATATATATATATTCACATATATATTTAGTTTTATTGTTATAAAATATCCATAGAAAAAACAAAGGTAATGGCATTCCAAGGGAAAAATCAAATCAGATCGAAAATAGTAATAGGAAACAAAATCATAGAACAGGTGAACCATCTCAATTATCTAGGATGTGACATTTCATTTAATTATGATAATGATATAAATAATAAAATAGCAAAATTCCAGGGAATATGTGGTACGATAAAACGATCACTAAATAACAAAACAACAAGAGCTACCCAATTGAAATTTTATAAAACGTTGGCAGTACCGGTACTGCTCTATGGTTCAGAAGCCTGGATACATAAAAAACAAGATCTAAGTAGGATAACGGCGGCAGAAATGAAATTTTTGAGATCTGTTAAAGGGTGCACTAAGGAAGACAGAATCAAGAACACAGAAATAAGACAGGAACTTGGAAATATTTGCAATAACTGATAAAATAGATACATATAGACAAAAATGCAAGCAACACATAGACAGAATGAATGAAGATAGGTATCCAAAACAAATAACAAAATACAAACCTAAAGGCACCCGAGATATGGGCAGACCTAGAAAGAGATGGGCTGAAGTCGGAACGGGTCAACAGACCTAATCCATGAATGGAGATGATGATGATGATGATGATGATGATGAGTTTCATTGTTATTTACTTCCAGGCCCAATTAACCCTTAAATTCGTAATGTTTCCTTTTGGATACATCAGTTGGTTCAATTAATCTGATTTTTGAATAAATCAGAAGAAAAAGAACAAAAAGAAACCACTTAAATGGTGTCTAATTATGTAATATACTTAATAATAACAGTTACACAAGATTTCGTTTTCACTGCGGTCCGCCACATTCAAATAACTAACAGAAGAAATTTGTGTTTTACAATTTCGTTTCAAGAATGATCAATTGGCACAACAAAAGGGCCAATTAGACCGAGGTCCCGGGACCGACTATTTTGACCAAGGTTTTCTGCGGTTTCCCTTGGTCCAAGAGCAAATGCTGAAATAGACCAAAAAGTCCGCCGCAGCGGCAGTAAATACAAAACAGCTCTCCAAATAATATCGAAAACAAAATTATAGGATAATCCAAGTACCTTCAGGCTCTTACCTTCAGATCAAATACTCCACCCAAACACCATCTGCGGCGTGCACAAAAGCCGGCGCTTGAGGCTGCTGCGATCTGCCACGGTCATAAACACACAAAATCACATAAATTAATCCGGGGCAAATGGACTCTGTCTTGGTACCCGGGACTCCACATACAGTGGGTCGAACGAATTGCTCACCACCAGTCATTTTAATAACTGGTCGCAGGGCTTTTCACTTTTGTTTTGTTTTTTTTGTTTTTTTTTGTTTGTTTTGTTTTACAATTTAAGGGTTAATCCACATATAACAAGGATTTTCAAATTTAAATTTTTGGACTTGGTCCAGTTTTGCTCTGAACCAATCATGTCAGAATGGGTTACTGATAAGTTGTGTTGAAAAGTCTGGTTTGATAACAATTATAAAGAAGTTGATGCACGGTCTTAGGATCGTTTTCCTTGGCGAGGAAACTTATGATATATCCGACATTTAATTAATGTTCTAACATCTACTTTGTATGTAAGAAAGTCGTCAGGCACTTGTTTCATTAGAACCCGCTATCCGGTTCCGCATCGTGCCTTCATTTATTTCAATTTCGTGACAAGTGATGTCAGAATTTGTTTTACTCTGATAGAGGATAGAGTTATTTTTTATTCTTTTCTTCTTGAACTCTGAAAATAGCTGGATGATGGCGAAGGAAAAATGAATAATGAATGAAACATGATTTATCGTCTTCCTGTACGACATGTGAAGGTAATTGGGTGGGAGATGGAAAAACGAGATAACCTATTTGCGAGTAGAATATCTGCTGTTTTAAGGGCTTTACCTTCCAAATTCAGATTCACTTACAAGGTTTTTTTTCAGACACTAATGAGTAACACTAAGAAATTAGGACTGGAAGTAAATATCAATAAAACTAAATATATGGTCACACGTAGAAATACATTATATAATGGAAATGGACAGTTAATGAGGGAAATTTTGAGGAAGTGGCTGAATTCAAATACCTAGGAACAATAATCACAAATAGGAATGAGATGCACAAAGAAATTAAACATAGGCTCAATTCTGGAAATGTGTGCTATTATGCATTGCAGAGACTCTTGATGTCCCAACTCCTTTCAAAAAACGTTAAACTGAAAATATATAAAACTATTATTCTACCAGTTATATTATATGGGTGCGAAACATGGACTCTTACTTTAAGGGAGGAAAGGAGATTACAGGTATTTGAGAATAAAATACTTAGGAAAATTTTGGACCAAAGAGAGATGAAGAGACAGGTGAATGGAGAAGACTGCATAACAATGAACTACATGGTCTTTATAGGAAGCCAGATATAATAAGAACAGTCAATCTCGTAGACTGCGATGCGGAGGACATGTTGCACGTATGGGGAATGAAAGACTTGCATGGAAGCTTCTTGTAGGAAAGCCAGAGGGAAAACGTCCAGTTGGAAGACCAAGAATGAGGTGGGAGAATAACATTAACTATGATTTGAGGGAAGTAGATTATACAGGGAATGACTGGAAAGGATTAGCTCAGGATAGGGATTTATGGAGAGCTTATGTCCGCGCGGCTATGAACCTACGGGTTCGATAGTGCCAGTGAGTAAGTAAGTAAGTAACGGACGAGCCTAAATTGAGTCTTTTAAGGTAACAAACATGTGATTGAAAAAGCCAGGTCCACTCTTCAAGTGGTCTTAAACAATTAACACATATTATGAGGAATAGGTCCACCGCTGTGGTCTCGAGGTGGTTGGTAGGTTAGGTGAGGTCTTGTCACGCAAGCGGGACAGGGTTTTCGATTCCCGGTGGGGACAGGCTCCTGGGTGAGTTTTTTTTTCGGGGTTTTTCCTCACCTGTAAGACAAATGTCAGGAAGCTTAGGGCCCTACGGTCCCCGAAAATCGTACGGCCATCATCAATCCTTCAACCGGTTTGTGGAGGAACGCAACGGGAAGCAACCAGTTGATAGTAAAACAAGAAAAACATAATCATATCCAGATAATTGGAAACAGGAGATGTTCAAACTGATATCATTACATGTGATTGCAACTGCAGGAATCCTTAAAAAAAACAAAGAACAGGAAAAGAAGCTGATTCCTGATCAGATAAATATTGGAGCTTAAAAAATATGGTTGGACCGTTCTACATTGGAGAATATTACCCTCTATTTATAATAATCAATAATACTAATAATAATAATAAATAAGAATAATAATAGATAATAATAATAATACGTTATTTAGTCTGGCAGAGGTAAGGCCATAAGGCCATCTATTCCCACTCAACCAGGACAAATACTAAATAAATATTTGGCAAATATAGATATACACTATACTAATTATAAACAGTTAAAGATACAATAAATGTAGCAATGTAAATGTCATGTACAAACAACATTTTATAGGGTAATAACAATAATGATACGATAATAATAATAATAATAATAATATAAATATGATACATTATACGGGAAACACCAATTAATATATATACCTTACACTGGGTAATAATGAAGTCGAGGTTAGAGCAAATATAAATTTAGATTTCTTTTAAAAGATGCCAATGTCCTGCAGCCCCTTATTTCTTGTGGTAGGGAATTCCAGTTGCGAGAAGTGAAGATGGTATATGACATGGAGTGATGTGATGTCCTATGTTGCGGTATATTAAGCAAGAGACTATGTTGTGATCTTGTGTTTAAGTTATGGTTTGAGGATAGATACTGGAAACGGGATGATAAATAATTGGGAATCGAGGTATGTAGGATCTTAAATAGGAGAATTAGACAGTGCGATTTTCTTCTCTCTTTTAGATGTAGCCATGACAATTCGTGGAATAATGGAGAAATGTGATCGTATTTTCGAACATTAAATTAATGAACGTTGGAGAAACTGCAGGATACCAGAAAGTTGGAATATAGCTGAAGTCATATCGTTATTTAAAAAATGAGATAGAAGAGAATGTAAGAACTATAGAGGAATTGGCCTACTTAATTCAGTTTATAAAATCTATGCAAAGGTTATAAATAGAAGACTTAAAATAATAGCAGAAGCAATACATGAAAAAGAACAAAATGACTTTAGAACGGGGCGATCAACAACAGATAATTTATTCATATCACAGGAAATATTTGAAAAAAAGGAGAAAACATAACCTACAGACGCATGTTGCTTTTATTGATTTTGAGAAGGCGTTTGATCATATTGATAGAGATAAGTTATGGAAATACATGGCTACCCCGCAAAATTAATTTATGCGATAAAAAGTTTGTATGTAAAGTCTCAAATTATAATAAATATAGGCACATCAAAGACCAAAGCTATTTTAATAAATAGAGGTGTAAGACAAGGGTGTAGTTTATCACCAACTCTTTTTAATATATATATATATATATATATATATATATATATATACTTACTTACTCACTGGCACTATCGAACCCGTAGGTTCATGGCCGCACGGACATAATCTCCATACATCCCTATCCTGAGCTAATGCTTTCCAATCATTCCCTGTATAATCTACTTCCCTCAAATCATAGTTAATGTTATTCTCCCACCTCATTCTTGGTCTACCAACCGGGCGTTTTCCCTCCGGCTTTCCTACAAGAAGCTTCCATGCAAGTCTTTCATTCCCCATGCGTGCAACATGTCCTGCCCATCGCAGTCTACGAGACTTAACTGTTCTTATTATATCTGGCTTCCTATAAAGATCATGTAGTTCATTGTTATGCAGTCTTCTCCATTAACCTGTCTGTTCATCTCTCTTTGGTCCAAAAAATTTCCTAAGTACTTTATTCTCAAATACTTTTAATCTCATTTCCTCCCTTAAAGTAAGAGTCCATGTTTCGCACCATATAATATAACTGGTAGAATAATAGTTTTATATATTTTCAGTTTAACGTTTTTTGAAAGGAGTTGGGACATCAAGAGTCTCTGCAATGCATAATAGCACGCATTTCCAGAATTGATACATATATATATATATATTAATGACATCATCCAAAATTGGAAAAGTATTGTTAATATAGGGGCACGCCGTAGCGTAGTGGTTAAGGCACTGAGCTACAAGCCGGAGGGTCGAGGGTTCAAGTCCCGTTGGGGTCAGGATTTTTAAACTGACCCAAACCATCTGGCGGCACTATGGCCCTGGGGTCGACTCAGCCTCTAACAGAAGTGAGTACCACACGCTGTTCTGGGGGTAAAGGCGGCCGTCACTCAGGGCTGACAACCCGGCTGACATAAAGTGTCGATTGTCTAGAAAAGTGGGAGCCTTAACCTCCTACTACCCCAAGGGCCTCCGGGCCTGTTGTGGGATCCCTTTACTTTACTTTATTGTTAATATAGGCATAAGAATGGACCGTTTTAAAGTATTACATGTTAATGTGTGTTGACGATGTGGTTATTATTCAAGGAAATGAAAATAATTTGCGGTGCTCTTTACATCAATTAAATCAGTTATGCCAAGATTATAATTTTAAAATATCAAAGGAAAAAACAAAATTAATGACATTTTGGGGAAGCGAACATATAAGATCAAAAATCGTAATAGACAACAAACCTCTGGAACAAGTAACACATTTTAATTATTTGGGTTGTAATTTTACTATCGACACAAAAACTGAAAGATATATAAATATGAGACTGTCGAAATTTCAAATGATATGCGGAACTATAGGCCTACATAAAACATTAAAGAATAAAACAAGAAAAGATACTAGATTGAAGTTTTATAAAACATTGGCAGTTCCTGCATTACTTTATGGGAGCGAAACTTGCGTAATGACCAAAAAATTACAAAGTAGAATACAAATCGCAGAAATGAACTTTCTTAGAAGAAAAAATGTGCACGAGATTGGATCGAATAAAGAATGAAGATATAAGAACTGAGTTAAATATATATCCATTAAATGACAAAATCAGAGAATATAGAGAGAGAATAGTTTACAAATGTGGAAAGAATGAATGAACAAGATTACCAAGAGCAGCATTCAACTACAAGCCAAGAGTTTCAAGGAATGTTGGAAGGGCAATGAAAAGATGGACAGAACAACTGTGAGGCGGAACAGGCAATTTTTGCCTAGCCCGCTGATGTGAAGAAGAAGAAGAAGATTATTATTTGAACTTTAGGTAGACAGCAAGAAACATAATTATTCACAACAGAGATGGATATTTGGCGAAGGGCATCAAGAAAATCAAGAATGCAGAATATTCGGAACCAGAAAATTACAGAAATAGTGAATATCAAACATAATATTATAGAAGTAATAGAAGAACGAAGATTAAAATGGTACGGGCATCTGAAGAGGATGGAGAAAATAGAATCCCAAGAATGATGCTGGATTGGAATACTGAAGGCATGATGAGGGGGGGGGAACCCAGGGAACAGTGGATGGATGAAGTAAGAAGAAACATGATCAGCAGAGACTTCAAATACGAAGATGTTGTGGATAGAAATCTGTAGCGGAGCAAATTATATTTGGACTCAAGGATAACTATTGTAATGTGGAAAAAATCCTTCATAAAATATTATTATAATTATTAATTATTATTATTATTAGGAAATTATAAAACAATCAAAATTACATATTCCATTATTTACGATGAAATTGCATTAATTGTATTACAAAAAACATATTAAAAATTTGTTCATCCAGTTGCTGGGTGACCAACCGTTCTAGCACCTACAAGTGACATTGATTTAGAGAACGATGTACAAGTTAAATAATGACATGGTATATAATATTGCTTCCGGTCCCCCAGCTTTATTCTTGTAACTAATTTTGTTCAAGAACAAAGCTGCATTAAGTCCATTGATGTTGCAGTAGATACAACACAAATGAAACGGGTGTCACAGAAAGCCTTCTGCTCATTGTTGCCGGTTTATATTATACACCAGTCAACTTCCCTCTGTTGAGGTTCATCTTGACACAGACACCTGCTCAAGATTTATTATTTTTTTTAAAAATCAGTTTGGTTATGCAATGTATAAGCCTTGTATCGATCATGCATAATTTCCTTACTAATATACGTTATTGAAGAGCCATATATAACAATATAATCCTTATACACAATACGTCACATATTCATCATTATGACGTCAGAGTATTTTACGAACAGAAAGAAAACATCATCAACTAGTGATGAATCGTGTAATAAATTGAGTGTGGACAAGAATTAATGGAGTTCCCTAATTGGAGAGGTACGGAAAAAAATGAGTATGTGTTAATTTATTTATATTTTACTTTGGGATTCGTCAAAAATATCGTATAACAGATTTCGTAGATAATGTGCTATCATTTAACGACAAGAAGTTAAAACATATTGGGATATATATATATATATTTGTTTCATTATTTATGAATTATATGCAGGGTTTTAAGAAGCGTTAGAAAACGTTCAAAATAGTAGAAAATGTAGAAAAAGCTAAACTGTGAAAATAAAACGATACAAACAAGTATTTAGTTAACTTATTGTGCTATGAAAGAATGAAATATAATATAATAATTAAAAAATCACCAGAAGAGACGTTAAAACTAAATTCCAGAGCAAGGGCGAATAATCCTGTAAGAAAAAAAAAATGTTTGAACAGGATTCGAACCTGGGACCGCATGAACCGTAGTCACAAGTTCTGACCGCAAGAGGATCATCTCATTAATTATTTGTTGCGATAATATTAGCTTTATAATTAAAAACATGTTTATAGTGGCCTGTATTAAATATTAACGATGTAAGAAAGTTTTGTTAAAATAATATTATGAAGCATTTAAACTACATTCAGCTTAAATCATGTATCACAACATGTTCTCTTATGAATCAGTATTAAACTTTATAATATTATCAATCGAGAATGAATGTAGGCCTAACAAAATGCATTTTATAATGATTTATTTTCCTACTAAGAACCTTATTAATATTATTTATGTCTTGCGTATCAATCAAGCAGTCATTAAAGAATTATATCATCATCATCATCACTCCAGGGATTAGGCAATTGCCCGTTTTGTGTTAAATTTCAGGAAACGCTCATCAATATCATAAGAAAACAATCAGCTGATTATAGAGACCGCCATTTTGATTTGTTATACAATCGATAACAAGGAGGAAGTTATGCACAATGATACACATGTATAGTTGAATGCAGGCTTTCACGGCCGGTAATCATAATGTTGTGTGATTCCGGGTTCTGTGGCCGTGGTCCATAGTTGGTGTTGATACCAGACGTTTCGCCCTCAACTGCGGAGGGCATCTTCAGTGGCGAGTGCTTCTAGGCGTGTTTCCTGGTCGGAAGATCTACTTAGAGTGAGCTCTGCTGACGTTGTGGACGTTGTATTGACACTAGTGGTGGGAGCAGGGTGAGTGAGCGTGGCTCTTGCTGATTGGCTAATGGTCGTCTCCTTGTTGTCCCTAGTGTTGATGCATTTATTTTCTAGTGTATGGTACCAGGCCTTAGGCAATTTGATACCTTCCTCTTTTCTGTTAATATTTTCTTTATGCTTGTATATTTCTATAGCCTCTCGGTATAATCTAGGGAAATAGTAGGAAGTTGTGGCTAAAACTTGTGTATCATCGAATAGAATCTGGTGTCCATTCATAATGGCATGTTCTGCTACAGCCGATTTATCCATTTCTCCTTGTCTGCAGTTTCTTTTATGTTCAGATAAACGGGTGGCTATACTTCTTTTCGTGGTCCCTATGTATGGTTTACCACACGAACAAGGAAGTCGATATACGCCGCAAGTGGAGAGAGGTGGCCGAGGATCCTTAGCTGAGCGAAGGCAGTCTTCTATTTTCTTTATGCTTGTATATTTCTATAGCCTCTCGGTATAATCTAGGGAAATAGTAGGAAGTTGTGGCTAAAACTTGTGTATCATCGAATAGAATCTGGTGTCCATTCATAATGGCATGTTCTGCTACAGCCGATTTATCCATTTCTCCTTGTCTGCAGTTTCTTTTATGTTCAGATAAACGGGTGGCTATACTTCTTTTCGTGGTCCCTATGTATGGTTTACCACACGAACAAGGAAGTCGATATACGCCGCAAGTGGAGAGAGGTGGCCGAGGATCCTTAGCTGAGCGAAAAAAAAAAAAAAAAAAAAAAAAAAAAAAAAAAAAAAAAAAAAAAAATAGAAGACTGCCTTCGCTCAGCTAAGGATCCTCGGCCACCTCTCTCCACTTGCGGCGTATATCGACTTCCTTGTTCGTGTGGTAAACCATACATAGGGACCACGAAAAGAAGTATAGCCACCCGTTTATCTGAACATAAAAGAAACTGCAGACAAGGAGAAATGGATAAATCGGCTGTAGCAGAACATGCCATTATGAATGGACACCAGATTCTATTCGATGATACACAAGTTTTAGCCACAACTTCCTACTATTTCCCTAGATTATACCGAGAGGCTATAGAAATATACAAGCATAAAGAAAATATTAACAGAAAAGAGGAAGGTATCAAATTGCCTAAGGCCTGGTACCATACACTAGAAAATAAATGCATCAACACTAGGGACAACAAGGAGACGACCATTAGCCAATCAGCAAGAGCCACGCTCACTCACCCTGCTCCCACCACTAGTATCAATACAACGTCCACAACGTCAGCAGAGCTCACTCTAAGTAGATCTTCCGACCAGGAAACACGCCTAGAAGCACTCGCCACTGAAGATGCCCTCCGCAGTTGAGGGCGAAACGTCTGGTATCAACACCAACTATGGACCACGGCCACAGAACCCGGAATCACACAACATTATACACATGTATAGTTGTACATTTTCTTTGGAGTTCGGCCGGCAATTTGTTTTAATTTCCGACAGATGGCAGAATGGCAGCTAAGTTTTAAACATAATAAAATTTGTTGGATTATTCTAATATATCGTAAATAATTAGTTATTTATCTATTATTATTGGATTTAAACATATTTACATTTATAGAATTGGTAAAACCCTTCAATTTGATAACCTGGCATTTCGTATCAGATTATTTTCAACTAATAGACCCGCTACTGGTTTGACTTTCAATTTTTATAAATATTAATACCTACTTTTCCTTTTTACCGTTATTTAACCTCCGGGAGGAGACTTCCGGCGGCAATTTTTGGAGTGGGTTCGAGGCTTTGTCCTTGAACCCCAAAATCTAAACGCTACTTTTCAAGAGCTTCAGTACTCTGAAACATCGGACTCCATCAAGGAAGTCAAGACTGTTTCATGAGTTTAGAGTTTACATCTACTTTTAATGCGTTTAAATATCTTATTTTTCAAGAGCTTAAATATATTTACATTTACAGCATTGGTAAAACACTTCAATTTGATAACCTAGCATTTCGTATTAGAATATTTTTGAACTAATAGACCACCTACTGACTTCACGTACAATTTTTATAAATATTAATACCTACTTTTCCTTTTTGCCCATATTTTACCTCCGGGAGGAGATTCCCGGCTACAATTTTTGGAGTGGGTTCGAGGCTTTGTCCCTGAACCCCAAAATCTAAACGCTACTTTTCAAGAGCTTCAGTACCCTGAAACATCGGACTCCATCAAGGAAGTCAAGACTGTTTCATGAGT
This sequence comes from Diploptera punctata, assembly GCA_030220185.1. Lineage (NCBI taxonomy): Eukaryota > Metazoa > Arthropoda > Insecta > Blattodea > Blaberidae > Diploptera > Diploptera punctata. Next base: position 78,793 of record JASPKZ010010242.1, read on the forward strand.
ATAGAGTTTACATCTACTTTTAATGCGTTTAAATATCTTATTTTTCAAGAGCTTAAATATATTTACATTTACAGCATTGGTCAAACACTTCAATTTGATAACCTAGCATTTCGTATTAGAATATTTTTGAACTAATAGACCACCTACCGACTTCACGTACAATTTTTATAAATATTAATACCTACTTTTGCCCTTTTTACACCCGGGGTGGAGAGTCCCGGCGACAATTTTTGGAGTGGGTTCGAAGCTTTGTCCTTGAGCTTAGAGTTTACATCTATTTTTAATGCGTTTAAATATCTTTATATTTATAGAATTAGTAAAACACTTCAATTTGATAAGCTAGCATTTCGTATCAGAATATTTTCAACTAATGTACCAGCTACTGCCTTAATGTACAAATTTTATAAATGGTAATACCTACTTTCGTTCATCGGGTGTTCAATGGTTTGCTCGTCCTCCGGACGGGAAGATTAACCCCACAATTTTTGGAGTGGGTTCGAGGCTTTGTACAATTTTTTATAAATGGTAATACCTACTTTCGTTCATCGGGTTGTCAGTGGTTGGTTTGTCCTCCGGACGAGAAGAATAACCCCACAATTTTTGGAGTGGGTTCGAGGCTTTGTACAATTTTTATAAATGGTAATACCTACTTTCGTTCATCAGACACTGGGTTTAGATGTTTTTTAAATCCATTAATTTACGTCCGGCTTCTCAACAGAAGCGCCTATGAGACTAATACAATAATATATTTTGCATATGATTTTCTATCCATGTCATTTTAGTTTACTACGCTATTAAATACTAAAATCTAAATTGAATAAACAACTTTGGTCATTCAAATTAATAATTGTTTTATTAGATTTTAGGTTTGTGTCTTAAAATCCGTAATTTTTGACCTGGTCTCTTCAACAGAAGCGCCTCTCAGACTGACACATTAATATAATTTGTATACTATTTTCGATGTCATTTCAGTTCTCTACACCTATTGAAAACTAAAAACTAAGGTCCGTATCCCGACTATCCAAACTGTCGTGCGCCGACCTCACATCCACATGTGGCTATCACATAGGTGAATGATCATCTAGCCAGTATAGGAGTGACATGTGGTCAGCATGTCGGGTCCCCCAGACGTCTTGATCTGAAGCTGCTGCCCACTTTTAACGAAAGTACCAACTATTGGCACCTCGTCCCCATTTTATAAATAATAATGTTTATGGTCGTAAGGTATATTTGTATTTACACGTAGACAATAAACAAATATTAATTAGAAATTACGTTCTTGCCTTAGAAACAATTTTTGTATTGCATTTTAGGTTCCTGCCTTTAAAAAATTGAATTAGATTTTAAAGAGATAAGTTAGATCCGGCTTCTTACAAAGAGAATACATAAGCAGCCATGAGACATCTCAGTTGAAATAAACACTGTGCAGTGTATAAGAGGTAGAGATCAGAGTTAGACACCACAGCCGCAATAATTTATATAAATTTAATATAGGCTTATACAGGGATCCATTTTAAGAGGAAATCTCGCATCATTCTGCCGCCGCGACCAGACTGTTGAAATTTCTTAAATAAATCTAAAATAAATGGTGAGTAATAAGTCTCTATGTGTAGGCCTATTTTTATTATAATCGAATTAGTTCAGTTATTTGTGTTTTGTAGCTTCTAACCGTCTTCATTTGCCGGTAGTAACGGAACACGCTCCCCGGCAGTGCAAGCACAATGGCGGGAGTAGTGAGAGCCGCTGCAACGCTGTACAAAGTTTCCGTTAAAAATGGATTCCCTGTATAAAGAACCCACCATTTAAAATAAAGATGTCTCAAGAACTAAAAAAAACATAACCTTATCATGTTTGGTATCAAACTAACATAAATTCATAAGCTTACAATAATATAATTAAAATGTGAATCTAATAGCATAATCACAATCTTCTAATACTCGTTAATAAAATACCAATTATCGAAAGATTAAATCCGGTCATTAATCAGTGGGAAATCCTTTAAACTAGAGTGACAGCATCGGTCCCCACGTGACATCAACCTCAAAGATAAGTATTGTTTCAAATCACTCCAGATTGAGGTAACTCACCAGGTCCACCAGACCTGCGGCATACAGCTGGAAGTCTCAAGATGACTCAATGCCAGTGACATAGAAAAACCCGGGTAAGGATTGGGAATAAACTTGACAACGCCATAGGGGTGTTATCTAAAAATACTCGAAAATAATTCCATTGAAAATACACCCACTGTGGTCAGTTAAGTCCAAAGGTAGCCAATCAGAAACATTGTAAGAACAATCTTTGCAGGCGTTCGCGAGGAATGAATTATCTGGAAGGAGGAAACATATCCTATTTAAGGACAGGTTGTAATAATTCGGGACACATCTGTCTCACACTGTTTTTGTTTTCTTTCTGTTACAAACTGCGCGTAATATGCTCTGACGTCACAATGATGACGTATGCCGTATTATATATAAGGATTGTATTGTAATGCAGCTCCTATACAAAGTTTATTACCAAGGAAATTACACATATTTATATAAGGTTTATATATTGTATAACTAAACAACTGATGAAAGCCTATATAGGCAATTTTCATTAGTAAATAAATCCATCGACCCCGGCGCGGTTTGAACCCGCGGGACCTGAGGCAAGGAACATACTCACTTGTTCATCTCGGCCGACAATATGGAGAAATGGTAGAATTCAATTTGTAGCTGGAGAAAAACCTGCCCAAGCTCCGTTTCGTCCGCCACTACCCTCTAGGAGTGATTGAGACTCGATCTCGAGACCACAGCGATGACAGGTGTATGTCAAACTGCTTGCGCCACGGAGCCGCCAAAACTATGAAGTATTAATAAACATTCACGTTAATATATTTAATATTTTGTACTTAAATGTACTAAAGTATATTTTAATGACAGCTCCCGATTTGTGTCCAATTTGTAGAAATATTTGTTCCGAACTCTTTACTGCAGCTACTTGATTAAAAACATGAAGATAGTTTCCATGGTTACCGCTGTATTGTTATAGGTTAATGTGTTTATTGCAATGAGAATCACAATGCCACCGGGATATGTAATGACTAGAGCGAGGATTTTTTATGAAATTTCACGTTTTAAACTGTTAGAGAGCACTGAGACGAAGTATCTTTACATTTTATGATGTGTAGAATCAAATAAGACCAACATATTTTTTCATATTTCATAATATTTTGGAAAAATGTTTATATTTCAAGTAAACATTTAATATTCCCTCATATTTTTCAACTTTCAAGTTTTTTTCATCATCATCATCATCCGGTATCATGGCAGCTGCCGCCGTCTTCCGGAAACCAAACGCCATTTCTCTCTATCCATCCATTGATCTTCCTCCATTCCTCTGATATTCATAGCTGGGCTTGTACCCCTTCTATCCAAGTTTTCTTCGGTCTTCCTCTCTTACTCCTTTCCATTGGGATCCATTCAATAACAATTTTTGGAAATCTTTGCTCTGGCATTCGTTTGACATGACCATACCACTGCAATCTTTTCTTTTCTATGATGTCTATGATGTCCGGCTCCTCTTGTCACCCATAATTTCCCTGATATAAGTTTTTTTTAAAATACAATTTCTAATAATTCGTTAAAACGTTTTTGATTTTATTTCCTCAGGAGAGGGGCGTGTGGGGAGATTATTTCGAATCAGGTTTGTCTGTCTCTCAGTGTTCGTAGAGTCAAATTTTTGTGTGAAAATGATGCAATTTATTATATCAACTTCATATAGATGAGATATGCGACTTGTTTATTTATTTCTCATAACGTCTTTACATGTATACGTGGTAATTTAGTGTAATGAGTAAATTATATTTAAATTCCTTACCACAGTAAAACTTGTTTAATCCGGATCGTGAATAATGCGGAAATCTGTACAATGTGAACAAATTTATTGGTCCCTGTGAAATAATAGTAATTTTACTTGTATTTATTTTGTATAAAACGGAATCTGTCCAACGCGTAAACGGAAGGACATTTCTTCACAATTAATGAAAAAATGATAAAGCGGAAAGATACAGTATATATATATATCTCCACCGCTGTGGTCTCGAGGTAGCGTGCTGCGTTGTCACGGAGCGGGCCCGGGTTCAATTCCCGGTCGGGGCAGTTTTTCTGGGTGAGGTTTTTATCGAGGTTTTTCCTCACCTATGAGACAAATGTCAGGAAAACTTTAAGGCCCAAAAGTTCCCCGAAATCATATGGCCATCATCATCATCCTTATCATTATCATCATCATCTCATCCTTCACCTTCTTTTTGCAGACGATTTAGCTCTTCTGGCACTTTCCGAAAATGATTTGCAACGATCAATTTATAATTTACAAAAAATAGCTGCCAAATTTAATATGGAAATATCAATTAACAAAACTAAAATTATGACATTTCATGGGTAGGACCTCATACAAAGTAAAGTTTGTCTCTAGAATAAAATTTTAGAGAGATCTAATCAATTTAAATATCTTGGATATTATCTCTCTATGTGGGATGAAAAGGATATCCCTGAAAAAAATTACTAGTTATAATAAAAGTTTGGGAATTATTAATCAAGTTATGAAACCATCCCTTGTACAAAAAAAAACACCAGATTACGTTTATATACACTTTGGCTAGACCAGTGTTGACCTATGGTAGTGAAGCATGGACACTAAAAAGATAACATGAAAGCAGAATAACGGCTTGTGAAATGAGATTCATGCGCAGAACAGCGGGTTGCACGAGATGGGATCGGAAAAGGAACACCGACATCTTAAAAGAATTGAAGACTACGCCAATTTTGGAATATATTAAACAATACCAACTAAATTGGAAACACCATCTAGAAAGACCGAGTTCAAATCGGATCCCCAAAGCTGTTTATAATGATATACCAAGAGGACGAAGATCACTGGGCCGTCGTATGAAACGCTGGAGGGAAAATTTTCTATAGGATCGTAACAGGCCTTGGCCTAATACTCGGAAAGAAGATGAAAATAAACGAACGGAATGCAAAATATTCATTACTGCTATAAAGGTATTCATGGTTCACGACCCACTGATTGAAAAACGTTTTTTTTACAGAGTAAGGTTTAGAATATACTAATAAACGCGAGGGTATTAAAATAATGGTTAGCTTCCTGAATCTTCACCTAGAAAGGGTTGCAATAAAATGTATTAATGGTGGCTGCAGATTGCACGTTATTAAGTCTGGAGGGCTGTAATTAACTGGCGTCCATGTTGGTCTCGTAAAAGGACCTGAATAGATTCAATGTACCGTGGAAGTTACGTGATATTTTTAAATAACTGTTGCTAACCCCAGAAATTACGTGTCAACCCTTTCCTGGATTTTATATTCTATTAACCTGAAGCTGGTGTTATTATTTCGCTCGGTTGACTTGCTTTTTTTTTTAAATTAAAGGCAGAGGTATTCATGAAAGGGATTTTATTTTTGTAGTTGATTTTTTAGAACAAGTACACATTTTATTCATAAATAAATGCTGTATACAGTATTGACAAGTGGTGGTGCTCGGTTACAGTTCAGTTACACAAATAATACATATATAATATATACATTACAAAGTTTTAGCTAAAGGGAGATAAAAATATCGGGCTATTCAAAAAGAAGGAACAGACTTACTTACTTACTTACTCACTCACTGGCACTATCGAACCCGCAGGTTCATGGCCGCGCGGACATAAGCTCTCCATACATCCCTATCCTGAGCTAATGCTTTCCAATCATTCCCTTATAATCTACTTCCCTCAAATCATATTTAATGTTATTCTCCCACCTCATTCTTGGTCTACCAACTGGGAGTTTTCCCTCTGGCTTTCCTACAAGAAGCTTCCATGCAAGTCTTTCATTCTCCATACGTGCAACATGTCCTGCCCATCGCAGTCTACGAGACTTAACTGTTCTTATTATATCTGGCTTCCTGTAAAGACCATGTAGTTCATTGTTATGTATTGCCGAAGATTTTAGTGAGAAGGTGCGTCGCGAAAGGGACTTTCTTAAGCGACACATGCTCGAGGGGAGGAGGCAGGGCTGCCATGCAATCCTGCAATTTCTCTTCTTCGGCTTTCCCCCACTTATAGGTTTGCCGTCTTCAGTTTCCATTTATCTCTATCATTCCAATCTCCCTCTTCCAAATTCCTATCATCTGTTACAGTTCTGACGTAGGTTTTCCATTTCCATCTTGGTCTGCCACGTTTATTTCTTCCAGGGGCTGACCATTGGTATAAATTTTTTGGCCATCTTTCATTTTCCATTCTTTGTACATGGTCATGCCATTTAAGCGTTTGATTTTCAATCCTCTTTCTCTCCAAAGGAATTCATTTCTTATTTTATCCTGTCTTGTTTTTTGGAGGCTTCTTCTAAAATAATGAAATACAACTGTTCAAATTTTTTTTTGTACTTCCGTCAAATACCAAGTTTCACCTCCATTTCACAAAATATTCTGTATTATATCGTGCAATTTAACAAATAAATTTATTTTTTATATTTATTAATATTGTTTTCCATTCTTTGTACATGGCCATACCATTTAAGCGTTTGATTTTCAATCCTCTTAACAACAGATGTGGTGACATTCATTTCTCTCCAAAGGAATTCATTTCTTATTTTATCCTGTCTTGTTTTTTGGAGGCATCTTCTAAAATAATCAAATTCAACTGTTCTAATTTTCTTTTCTTTTGTACTTCCGTCAAAGACCAAGTTTCACCTCCATATGACAAAATATTCTGTATTATATCGTGCAATTAGCAACTAAGACATTACATGGAATAATTTGGAACAAAAATATTACAAAGGAAACTAAAATGAAAATTTATAAGAGCATAATACAGAATATTTTGTCATATGGAAGCGAAACTTGGTTTTTGACGGAATTACAAAAGAATAAAATTAGAACAGTTGAATTCGATTATTTTAGAAGAAGCCTCCAAAAAACAAGACAGGATAAAATAAGAAATGAATTCCTTTGGAGAGAAATGAATGTCACCACATCTGTTGTTAAGAGGATTGAAAATCAAACGCTTAAATGGTATGGCCACGTACAAAAAATGGAAAATGAAAGATGGCCAAAAAATATATACCAATGGTCAGCCCCTGGAAGAAATAAACGTGGCAGACCAAGATGGAAATGGAAAACCTACGTCAGAACAATAATGGAGGATAGGAATTTGGAAGAGGGAGATTGGAATGATAGAGATAAATGGAAACTGAAGACGGCAAACCTATAAGTGGGGGAAAGCCGAAGAAGAAGAAGAAGATATCGTGCAATTTAATAAATTAATTAGGATAAATGGACAAATCTGGAGCAGGGAGCAACTAGACAATATGGGACAAGCCTGAAAATGGATTTGAAGATGCCAGTGCCAGCGGGTCCTCGAGACCATAGGTTCCTCACATCTGTGAATAACTTCTGAAAGGCTGTCGGAACATTAATTTACACTCTTAGTAAGAGGGTTTTAGAATTTAATTGGAGAAAGGTAAATATATACGAACGTCAGATAGTTGTGTCTTTGTGGAGAGTTTACTTTGTGCTGCGGGGGGTGTTATAAATATTGATGGGGCTTAGAAATAATAAAGAATGGGATTTAGTAAGTTTTAAGCGAGAGGTTGAATATTGGAACAAGACGTTATGTTTATTGAAGCAGAACGGATTCCGCTAATCCTGCCTTTGAAGTCAAACATTTGTTCCCTTGTGATTATCGGTTATGCAGCGAGGGTAGCTTGTTTAATTTTCCACTTACTGCAACCCCCCCACACCCCCTGTTTAATATGTTGATTGTCAGCTCTAGAACAATCTATAAGCATTTTTGTCCTCCTTCTGAAGATTATCATCTATAGAAATAGGTGTAATATACTGTTATTTCTAAATTGTCGATTAGTTGAAGGCATTTAAGGGGGGTGATGGGTGAGATTTCTATTTTCTATATTTTTTTGGCTGGAGACTTGATTTTTGGTACAAAAATTCACCGCATGATACATATTAATGTGTTTAAGTTTCATTATTGTGCGACATTTATTTGATGAGTTATTCATCATCATCATCATAGTACATTCACGAATTTAGGCCATTTGTTGACCTGTTTCGGCCTCAAGAGAAACACCATCCAGAAGTCTTTTGAGTGGACGTCCTGGTCTTCTTCTTCCTGCAGGTTGATATCTTAACATTTGTTTGGGTATCCTGTGATCTTTCATTGGATGAACATGTTGCATCCATCTTGACTTATAATCAGAAATTTTGTTTTCTAAAGATTCCATGTGTAATTCTTCTAAGATGTCTTCATTTTTTTTTTGTGATCTAGTAGTGTGTATCCTGCAGTCCTCCGAAGGTATCTCATTTCAGCAGATCTAAGTCTCTGTATATCCTTCTGTTTCGACGTCCATACTTCGCTACCATACAAAAGAGTCGGAAGAGCCAGTGTTTTATACACTTTCAGTCTTGAATGCTTTTGGACTAACTGTGGCTTGAAGATAGAATTTATTAACCATAAAATTCTTAAAAAATTTGATATTTTTGCATTTACATCGTTTTCTTTTTTTTACTTCGTTTTCTTCTTCATATGAGATATTGCATCCTAGATATGTAAAATTATTCACCTGCTCCAAAATTTTATTTGCCAGTACAATTTTATTTCTGACAGGATCTACACCTTGAAATGCCATAATTTTTGTTTTTTCTGTAGATATCTTTAATCCACATTCTTCTGTAATTTTGTTAAGTTCATACAGACCTTTCTGTAGATTATCTTCGGAATTTGCTATTATTATTTGGTCATCTGCAAATAATAGGGTGTTTAATTTTCTATTTTCTGATATTCTTATTCCAAATTTATATTTTATGAGTTATTAAATATTATATTCAAAACATTTGCATATATTATAATTAAATGGTCCACCGCTGTGGTCTCGTCACGCAGCGGGCCCGGTTTCGATCCCCGGTCGGGCAGTTTTTCTGGGCGAGGTTTTTATCGGGGTTTTTCCTCACGTATAAGACAAATGTCAAGAAAACTTTAAGGCCCAAACGGTCCCCGAAATCATATGGCCATCATCATCCTTATCATTATCATCCTTATCATTATCATCATCATCATCCTTCACCGGTGTGGAAAGCAACGGGAAGGTACCACACCTACAATTACCTAGTAAAGCTGCAATCATAGCATGAAAATGCTATGATTGCAGTGAATGACCTGCCTTCGGGCAGAATTACTATGGATGGATAATTAAATGGTTTCCACAATTTTTTAGTAAAATTTCTAATTTTTTTAGAAGACCCCTAAAATATTTAGAAAAAACATCATGCATTAGAATTCTTATAACGTGAATACAAAGGGAGACAAATTAAATTGTACCTCATGCGTGGAAATACAAAATAGAAATTAATAGTTGCATGCATTTTATTTTTTATTTCTTAAAATACTACTTCAATCATGAAACCCATGCACTACTTTGTTACCCATTGTGTTTAGGACATGCAGTAAAATTTTGAACCTTGTAGGACAAAATTTATGAATTTCATTCAATTTTGAATCCATCCATAGTAATTCTGCCCGAAGGCAGGTCCTTCACTGCAATCATAGCATTTTCATGCTATGCTTGCAGCTTTACTAGGGAATTGTGTAGGTGTGGTAGCTTCCCGTTGCTTTCCACACCGGTGAAGGATGATGATGATAATGATAATGGTAAGGATGATAATGATAAGGATGATGGCCATGTGATTTCGGGTACCGTTTGGGCCTTAAAGTTTTCCTGACATTTGTCTTACAGGTGAGGAAAAACCCCGATAAAAAACCTCACCCAGAAAAACTGCCCCGACCGGGGATCGAACCCGGGCCCGCTGCGTGACAAGGCAGCACGCTACCTCGAAACCACAGCGGTGGGCTCAATTTTGAATGCACTTTTAAATAATGTTATATGTGCATAATATGCCTTATTTCTTCTTCTTCTTCCTTTCCAGGATTAGGTCAATGCGACTCGTTACGGTCTCAAGTCCATCGTTCGTATTCGCACTCGAGACTTCTGAGTGATAGTTTTTTTTACTTGGGTGGGTTACCAGCCCAAGCTGGAGGACCAGAGTTTAATTTCAGAGTTGTCTTTCTCCTAGACAGACTGCCTTACAAGGCTACAGAGCTCTGTCTGTCCCGAGCATCTGGTTTTATGGCGCCAGAAACTCGCCATTCACTCCATCTTCAGTAAAAAAACAGTCCCACCACGTGAAGGTAGATGGAAGGGTTTGGTAAAGAGAGGCTATATTTTGCTCTGATTATTGAAATTTTCTCATGGTATTTCGGCCAGTATGGGACCGGTGCCCACCCAGCATCGTGAGGCAATTGGGTAGCTACAATAAATAGCGGCTCCAGGTTGAGGAACCAGCTATAACGGCTGGGGGACTCGACATGCTAACCACATGTCACCCCTACACTGGCTGTTGATCATCTACCTCTGTGATTGACACATGTGGATGTGAAGGGCCAGCAGCCGGCTGGTAAAAGGGCAACCGCTGAAAAGTGGAAAGACCCTCAATCGGAATCTGAATTATTTGGAGCCTTTTGTAGAGTCTGAGAGATCATCCTCAGGTCCGCCCCAATCATTCTCTACCCTTTAGGGACCACGCCTTATTTCAATTTAGTATTATTTGTTTAACTTCTTCCTCCAATGAATTGTGTCCATTCACTATTGTACCGAAACACTTAAATACTTACTTACTTACTCACTGGGCCTATCGAATCCGTAGGTTCATGGCCGCACGGACATAAGCTCTCCATACATCCCTATCCTGAGCTAATGCTTTCCAATCATCCCCTGTATAATCTATCTATCTATCTATCTTCGGGTTTTTACAGCTGCTGCCGTCTTCCCGTGCGAAACCTCCAAAGCCTACTGTCTTGGGCATCTTCGATGCTTAGCCCTCTAGCTTGCATTACTGTCTTCATGTTTTCCTTCCATGTTAACCTTGGTCTTCCTCTTTTCTTCTTTCTGTTCGGATGCCATTCATATAGTTGCTTGGGCCATCGCTCATCTTCCATTCTTAAAACATGTCCTAACCACTTTAATTCCTTCTCCTCAATTCTTTCAATTAGGCTTTCTTCTGCTTCCATTATGTTTCTAATTTCCTTATTTGTGACATGTTCTAATTTAGACTTTCTGGCACTTCTTCGTAAATAATCCATTTCTAGAGCTATTAGTCTATTCTTGTAGTACTTATTGATTGTCCATACCTCACTTCCATACATTGCAACAGATTCCACCAATGTTTTACCAATATATTTTTTTGTGTCTTTCCAAATATGCTTATCCCACCATATGGAATTTAACAATGATATTATTTTGCTACTCAATTCAATTGTTTTATGTTCTCTTTGCCTATACCTTCGATGTTATCCATAATTATTCCCAAATATTTAGTTTGTTTCACTTGCTTTATTTGGATTCCTTCCTCCAATATTAAATTTTCTCTTTCATTGCTATTTATTGCCAGATATTCTGTTTTTTTGTAAATTTACTGTGAGACCCCATGATTCATATGTGTTTTTCAACCTTTTTATCATGAATTCCATATCAAATTTGTCTTGCGCTAAAACCAGTTGATCATCGGCAAATTGTAATGTCAGCAAAAATCTGTTGCCTATTGGGATACTTCCCTCAAATCATAGTTAATGTTGTTCTCCCACCGAAACACTTAAATGCTGACTCTGATTTTACCATCTAGTATTTTTTTTAGAATGATATATCTGGTGCACTCTGTAATTTAAATTCCACCGACCTTTGCCAGGCTAAACACTTTGGTTAATGCACTGCACAGATATTTCAGTCAAAATGAACTTCCAGACACAATTTGCCGTAGCGCAAAGTTTCCTATTGTCTTGAACAAAGTTGTAACTAACTTGTCACATTATTGTTCGCGTCTTTTGTTTTCAGGAGCCCAACTCGAGGATAGGTAAGGAGACTAAAGAGGAAGGAGGAACTAGGAATATATTCCAGGAGATAATGGAGTTTCTTAACGGCTCGCTCAGGGCGGTTGTCAACCTGGGTCGCGCGTATCGCAACAGTATATCGACCAGCGATGGTACATCTCGATCTGGCAGTGCAAATACTTTGGACTGCATCTGGACTTTGTATTGCAGAAATCTGGACAAGATCGCTCGTATGCAAGGGCCTTATGGATTCCTCGCTAAAATGAACAGGTGAGAAAACCTGGGATATTTATGTTTAAATATATAGAGTGTGTACATAAAATAATATAGCAATTTGAAAGATGTTGAATTATACTTTAACTAACTATAACAAAACAAAACTCATGTTAAATGAAAGAGTAACTTCTCCAATTTACATTTTAAGTTCATAGGTGTTCAATGTGAGCCCCATTTGTTACATGTAACACAACCAACCTGTAGTCTAATTCTTCCCATACATTAATAAGCATGTCTGGATTGATGGCAGCAACAGCTTCTCGAATCCTGTGTCTCAACTCGGGCAGGTTAGCAAGCAATGGAGGCGCGTAGACTCTGTCCTTTAGAAAACCCCAAAGGAAAAAAATCGCATTGGGGTTTGATTCGGTGATCTAGGAGGCCACTGGAGATAAGCCCTGTCATTTGGACCATGACGACCAATCCAGTAATGAAGTGTGGAAGGTGTAACGAAAATGCTTACATATGCGATCCTAGCGTTTGTAATTGTTACAGGCTGTAAAGCTACTGATTACGCTGACTTTGTGCTTGAAATGTAGCAGCAGCAACATTCTTCTCAGACACTCTTGGTCTCCCATACTTTTGCCTTTACACAGACAACCGGTCTTTGCGAACTGATTATACTAAGGACTGATGTTGTGGCATTGGGGGGATCGCGATTAAACTGCCTACGAAACCAACGTTGAACAGTCACAACTCTCATATTGCACAACACAAAACGCTTTCTGTTGAGGAGTTGCAATCTCTGTTATTATTGTTGCCATACAACAAAACAAAAGAAAGCTATCCTCTCACTCACACGACTAAAACTAATCTTTTTTTCCTGTCTCATTTCAGTCTACACACAACTTTCCACGCATCATCTGAGTGATATTATTATTACTTGAAACTACTATATTATTTTATGTACACACTGTATTACTCGCCCAAATTAAATGAGCTTGTGGAAAATATGCTAGGAATGTACTGTCGATTCTCTACCTTCTCTTACTATGTTGCCACTTCCTGTCCCCTGTGGTGTGTTATTTGGCTGGAAGGGAAAAACTCGCAAATACTGTGCTTTTTAAGTTAAGTGTGGGTTAGAGTTTATGATTATTATAAATAAATTAAATCTATTTAATCAATTTATGCACTCGAAAATCCGAAGGAATACACAACATTTTTTTAAATTGCCATAAATGATCCGACACCTATATATTAGTCTTCGACCAAATGAATAATCAGGCAACCATGTTATTACTGGGATATGAGCTTCCCCTTCCTCTTTACATGTTGCCAATTTCCGTCCCCTGTGTTAAGAGTGTTTGGGAATGAAGTTCTACAGAAAACATAAAAACGATCAGAGAGAGATGAACAGACAGGCGAATGTTAGGAAACTACATAACAGTGAGCTACATAATCATCATCATCATCATCATCATCATCATCATCATCATCATAGCACATTCACGAATTTAGGCCATTTGTTGACCTGTTTCGGCCTCAAGAGAAACACCATCCAAAAGTATTTTGAGTGGACGTCCTGGAGCTACATAATCTTTATAGAAAACCCGATATAATAGGAAGAGTTAAATCTCGTAGACTGCGATGGACAGGACATGTAGCACGGATGGGGAATGAAAGAGGGACATGGAAACTTCTGCAAAAAGACCAGATGGAAAACGCTCAGTTAGTAGAACAAGAATGATATAGGAGAATAACATTAACCGTGATTTCAGGGAAGTAGACAATATACAGGGTATGATTGCAAACCATTAGCTGAGAGTAGGGATATATGGAGAGCTTATGTATGCGCAGCCATGAACCTAGAGTTAGATAGTGCCAGTGAGTTGGTGTTGTGTTGGGGGCTGGTAATAGAGAGATGACAAACACCGTGATTTTAAATGATCCGACACCTTCAGCAGTCGTCAACCAAATGACTAATTTGACAAACTTGTAATGATATTTCGCATGTGTTTAAGGATTCTGTTTTTCAAAGACGACATTAGAGCTAATACCCTTCCCTCCAGACGTGCAGACTATCTGGGCGATTGATACAGAGGGACTTCGGGTAATTTGGACCCCTGTTTTGAATTTGTTGTTTTTCTTCATTTAATTAAGGGATTTGAATTTTGTTTAATTACAGTGATTATCATTAGTGTTGTAACTATGAAATAGCATTGTTATTTTATTCAAAAATGGAAACATCTTCATAATTTATAAACTTTTTCACATTACAAGAAAGGTCCAATTTAAGCTCCATATTCGGATAAAGTGGACCCCAGAGTCCACCTCAGCTTTCAGTCTATTTTTAAGTTTATTTACTCTATTAATATATACAGACAGGCACAGATTAATGTGAAAATATTTGCGACTGATCATAATTAATAAGCGTTGATATTTATTTAATGTTTTGAACAATTATTGTTGATTATAACATTCACACGTCATTCAACTGCAGAAAGCGACGGTCTTCGGGTTTAGTAAAATTACAAGGATCATCATCATCATCATAGTACATTCACGAATTTAGGCCATTTGTTGACCTGTTTCGGCCTCAAGAGAAACACCATCCAGAAGTCTTTTGAGTGGACGTCCTGGTCTTCTTCTTCCTGCGGGTTACAAGGATATTAAATAAAATTAATTAAGTGAATGGTTTTTACAGATAGCATCCTCGTTGATAAAATATACGTATTCGTGTAAAGTGGACCCAGGTCCTTGTGGAGGGTCCATATTAAATGAATTCCTTTGTTATGTTTAATTATTTTATACAGCCACCACGTCACATAATATCAAACCAAACCCGTCAGTATATTAAAACAGCATCTACATAATATAATATATTTAGGAGTTTTTTCAACATTTATAATATTCAACAGCAGAAATTAAGAATTGATTCTTAGCTTGAAAAACTTTTAAAGTGGTAATTTTAATAAATATCACAAATAAACCCTTCTTCGCACAAAGAATAAAAGAAACTGGCATTCAACCCCATCAAAGTTGATGAGGGGAAGAAGTTAAAATATTTTCCGTTCGAGGGCAGCACGAATTAAAGAAGATATTAACGGGGTCCACTCAAACAGAAGGGTCCACATTACCCGAACTTCCCTATATCACCATAATTCCTCATAGTGGTAAATAATCTTTCCAAGCATCCTATTAAAAAAAATGTTTATTGGAATTTATGGAAGTATATCTTTGGAGAGTTTCAAATACACACGATATATATATATATATATATATATATATATATACTTAGAACAAAAACTTATGTCGATGGAAATGGATTTCTTGAGGAGAGCAGCAATATGTTCAAAATTAGACAAAATAAGAAATACTGTCATAAGAGAAAAAATTAATATTGGTTATTCAATAGTAGATTATATACGGTATAAGCAATTAAATTGGTATGGGCACGTACGACGAATGCAAGAAGTAAGATTACCCAGGAAAACATTGGAATGGTGTCCACCTGGAAGAAGGAGGAGAGGAAGACCTCGAAACTCGTGGATGCAGGAAATAAGAACTGGAATGAGAGCAAGAGGACTGGAGGACATGGATTGGATGGAGAGAGACGAGTGGAGAAGAAAAATAAAACTTTAGGCACAGAAAGATGAGTAAACATTAAAATTCTGTATATAAATAAAATATATAATTCTTTTTTATATAAACTTACCATTTCTTTGTCATTGTTTAAGAACATATTTATATATATTTCAGCTCAGTTTGCATTTTGATACATTTTTCAATTTATATTTTGTCGCCAGCTGCGTCTTACTCAAGTTCTAATAAATGAGACGCCGTTCATTTTAATTCCAGATGTTCTTTTTTCTACTCTCGCAATATTTTATCATGAAATTTGAAATTGTAGCTTCGAGTTTAATTAAAACTTTAGTTTCGAGATATGACTTTGATGAATTGTTTGTTTGTTTGTTTGTTAAAGCACTGCGTAGTGAGGTGTTAGTTTTATCAGAAAAGTACGAGTATTTTCGGGGATTCTTTACAACATGTGACTCTAACAATTTTTCCAACCATACACCATGCGCATGCGCAAACAAACGCTAAGTGTTTTACACTATGGAATCACGGGATGCAGCCAACATATACACAATATTTAACGAACCTAAAAGCTATCGGCCGCGGTGGACTAGTGGTTATGCTCCTTGCCTCTGGTCCCGAGGGTCGCGGGTTCAAACCCGGCCGGGGTCGAGGATTTTTTAGGATGGAAAAATCCAAGCGGCAAGTCCTCCGGGAGGGACTTTAAGCCGTGGGTCCCGAGTCTGAAGATTTTCAGGCTCGTAAAAGATCCTTAAGCCTGAATGGAAAGGCCTCTAAGCAAAATTTACCGAATTTTCCCGTCCTAGTACTACCTTGGTTTCCTAGATGTCAGTATGAGGCGGAACGCTGACCACGGACACTCAAATGACATCTGTACGAAAACAAGTGTAACAAAATTAGTATGGTTAAAATTCTTCCCTGTAGGGGTGAGCGCCTAAATCTCTGTTAAGGGAAAAATTACTTACAATATACTAGAACATTAAAGCTAATCTAACGCAATTTAAGCACTCTAACCTGTGAAAGAACGCAACGCCCAAAATTAAATAGTGAATTCTGACATTTTGAAGTATATGTGGACAGTTAATTAGTACATACTCTATGTTGGCTGCACTGGAACACAATTTTGTTTTTGTTTAGAATATTCGTTAAAACCAATATGGCTGCCATATCTTCATGCTATGTATGCAGTTAAATATCATAGAAAAAATTAAGAAAAAATGTAAAAATCATTGTAAATGATGGGAAGTAATTTGAAAAATGAAACCCTAAAATTAAAATTTGAAAGCAGTTTTGAAAGAATTAGTCCGCGCCGTAGCCGAGTGGTTAAGACAAGAAGCCTTGGTGCAGAACTACGGGACTTGCGCTCGTTCGAGTCCCCATGGGGAGAAGAAGTTTTCTCATGGAATTTCGGCCAGTAACTGATTAATTTATGGAGTCATTTTTAATGGGACTAAATAAACATAATAATATCCAGGTAGAAATAAATAAAATAATAAAAAATTCTAAGAAATTTATTTTTCAATAAATAAAGTATTTAAATTCAAAATAATCGACACGTGGAACAAAAACCAGATTATATAGA
Organism: Diploptera punctata; assembly: GCA_030220185.1. Taxonomy (NCBI): domain Eukaryota; kingdom Metazoa; phylum Arthropoda; class Insecta; order Blattodea; family Blaberidae; genus Diploptera; species Diploptera punctata. Next base: position 96,117 of record JASPKZ010010242.1, read on the forward strand.
ACACTAATTAAACCAGTGTTAACTTAGAGGAGTGAAACCTGGGTTCTGACTGAACGTGACAAATCTCAACTGGCTGCTTTCAAAAGAAAGTTACTCAGCAGCCTACCTATTAACCTTTACACTGCTACGAACGGGTATATCCGTTGGCAAAGAAAATGCTTGCTGTGCTATGGGTGTGTATATCCATTCTCAACTCCAAACGCCTGCTAGTTATATAATACGTATTGCATTGCTTTCAAACTAAGCAGGCATATACTGCCATCTCTTAGGAACCTAAATAAACTTTTTCCATATTTCTCCCTGCATTGAGCAAGGAGGGTTTTAAAGGCTGGAAATATCTCAGCAGTGAAAAGGTTAAGGAAAATTGTGAGTGGCGATTGCGATGTAATGGGGAATTACATAAGTTGTATAAATCATCAGGTATCATTACATTACTGATATTAAAGTAAGCAGAATAAAATTGACAAGGCGCATGCTAAGGATGACACAAAACATGTAATTAGAAGAATAATAGATGTTAAGTCAGAAGGAAGACGAAGAACTAGAAGAGCGAATTTAAGATGAATGGATAGAGTACTACAGGGTGTCAAATATTTAAAACTCAAGGACTGGTGGACGTTCTCAGAGATAGAGAACCCTAGTGAAACATTCTGAAGGACCCTTGACCCACCCAGGGTTGCTGTGCTAATGACGGCAAACTTACGGAATGCATTCCCTATCTAAGGGAAATTCTGAAAAATGCACATTGCAGACTACCAATTCGGGGCACGCCGTAGCGTAGTGGTTAAGGCACTGAGCTACAAGCCGGAGGATCGAGGGTTCAAGTCCCGTTGGGGTCAGGATTTTTAAACTGACCCAAACCCTCTGGCGGCACTATGGCCCTGAGGTCGACTCAGCCTCTAACTGAAATGAGTACCAGACGCTTGTTCTGGGGGTAAAGGCGGCCGTCACGCAGGGTTGACAACCCAGCTGACATAAAGTGCCGATTGTCTAGAAAAAGTGGGAGCCTTAACCTCCTACTACCCCAAGGGTCACCGGGCCTGTTGTGGGAACACTTTACTTTACTTTAGACTGCCAATTCACCAACAGAACTGTGAAAGAATTTTGAAAGAATGATTGAGAATTTGTTATATAAGTTCTTTCGGAACTACTTAACAATGAACTCATGGTCTTTATATGAAGCCAGATATAATGAGAACAGTTAAGTCTCGTAGACTGCGATGGGCAGGACATGTTGCACATATGGGGAATGAAAGACTTGCATGGAAGCTTCTTGTAGGAAAGCCAGAGGGAAAACGCCCAGTTGGTAGACCAAGAATGATGTGAGAGAATAACATTAACTATGATTTGAGGGAAATAGATTATACATGGAATGATTGGAAAGCATTAGCTCAGGATAGGGATGTATGGAGAGCTAATGTCCGCGCGGCCATGAACCTACGGGTTCGATAGTGTCAATGAGTAAGTAAGTGTAATAAAGTAAGTTCTTTCGAAACTTATTTTGTTTTTAAGTCTAGAGATCCAAAGTATTTTTGTTAATTTCTCCAATTGTGAATTTAACCACCCAGGTGCCCATTCAAACGCACACAAAAATGTAATCAAATTAGGTCCAGTTGTTCAGGCAGTTTTTTAATTTCGGATTTCAAGTAAACCTCCACTTCTAATTGTGGGATTTCCCTCATTTTTTGACAATGCTTACCTCGGTTTGTTTTAATAATATATACTGAGCTTCGCTGTGAAACATTGCAATTTCTGACCGCTAGAGCGAATTTTAAATTTTCACTTCGTGTGAACTCCTACACCTAATGGTTTTAGAGGGTCCAATTGCGAATCTAAACTATTCAGGGACCCACTCAAACACACACAAATCATTTAATCAAAATCGGTCTAGTCGTATATGGATTTTTTAAATTTTGGATTTCAGGTAAACCTTCCCTTCTAATTGTCGTAATTGTCTAATTTTTGGATAATATCTACATCGGTTTACTTTAATAGGATATACTGAGTTTCGTTATAAAGCGTCGAAAAATGTGATCGCTAGAGCGATTTTTAAATTTTCACTTCAGATGAACTCCTACATCTAATGGTTTTAGAGGGTCCTATTGTGAATCCAATCCATCGAGGGACCCAATCAAGCACACACAAAAAAAATCATCGAAATCGGCCCAGTAGTTTAGGAGGAGTTGTGTGACAAACACACGTACTGAAAAATTATATATACAGGGTGTCCCATTCAAACCTCCCACATTTTAATTAATCATGACTAACAAAGTATGCGGAATTATGAAATGAGGCCGGTATTAAACGAAACAGAAACTCAAAGAATTTTCATTGCCACACACTAAAACACCTCTATATGTGCACCATTAGTAGCACGAACAATATCAAGTCTGTATTTGATTTCGTGCCACGATCTGTCCAACATGTCCATTGAACTGCCGGGAAGCTTGCCGAATTGATGTTTGTGGACTTCTCTGAAATCCTGCTCTAATTTCTTCAATCTTTTCTACTGAAACACGTGTATGAGCACCTCCTGATCCTTTTTTAACGCTTCCAGTCGCCAGAAACTTCTCAAGACATGTCTTAATAGTCTTCCATCAGGTGCATTTCCTCCATATTCTCTCCGGTAATTCGTTTGCACTGTAATTATTGACTTCGTCTCTGAATACCAGAAAATAGTTTGTGCTCGTTGCTGAGGAGTCGCCATTTTGTTTTATGTCATTATTGCCCAACATGCGACAGATGAATTAACCGCAACAATGAAAACAAAAATTCTTTGAGTTTCTATTTCTTTTAATACCAACCTCATTTCATAATTCCGCATACTTTGAGAGTTATGATTAATTAAAATGTGGCAGGTTTGAATGGAACACGGTGTGTATGAATATAATTGTTTATGTGTCGAATGTACACGCAATATGAAAAAAAGGTACATTTTATAACATTGTCTACCCTTAAAGCATCTATAAATATGATGAAAAATATCGACCCACAACCATCATCAGTGTGACGAAATTGAATTTACTCGTTTTCACGTTTGGATTTACAAGGATTCTTTAGTTCAGTTCGCGGTTCAACGATCGTAGAAGATAAAAACGATGTTGAACTGTAATTGAATTATGTGTTGGGAATCAGTTTATTTTTACGCTCAAAATGTTGGTAGCACTGACAAAGCGAGGAAAGCTGCACGTCACGATTCCAGGTTCTTCAAATTCAATAAAATATAAAAACCCCAGAAGCTGCCTCCACTCATCCGAAAATATCACTCATTGGGCTTAAAAATACATCTAACAGAATTTGTTTGATTTTAGTCACTTCTCTGGGAAATTTAATTTAGAAAACACTTTTTGTTTGCTCTATAGTACGTTCTGTCGTACATACAGCAATGGCGACCATGATTGAAAGTTCACTCTTATCTATTTTCGGGTTTTTACAGCTGCTGCCGTCTTCCCGTGCCAAACCTCCAAAGCCTACGGTCTTGGGCATCTTCGATGCTTAGCCCTCTAGCTTGCATTACTGTCTTCATGTTTTCCTTCCATGTTAACCTTGGTCTTCCTCTTTTCTTCTTTCTGTTCGGATGCCATTCATATAGTTCCTTCGGCCATCGCTCATCTTCCATTCTTAAAACATGTCCTAACCACTTTAATTCCTTCTCAATTCTTTCAATTATGCTTTCTTCTGCTTCCATTATGTTTCTAATTCCCTTATTTGTGACATGTTCTAATTTAGACTTTCTGGCACTTCTTCGTAAATAATCAATTTCTAGAGCTATTAGTCTATTCTTGTAGTACTTATTGATTGTCCATACCTCACTTCCGTACATTGCAACAGATTCCACCAATGTTTTACCAATATATTTTTTGTGTCTTTCCAAATATGCTTATCCCACCATATGGAATTTAACGATGATATTATTTTGCTACTCAATTCAATTCTATGTTTTATGTTCTCTTTGCCTATACCTTCGATGTTATCCATAATTATTCCCAAATATTTAGTCTGTTTCACTTGCTTTATTTGGATTCCTTCTTCCAATATTAAATTTTCTCTTTCATTGCTATTTACTGCCAGATATTCTGTTTTTTGTAAATTTACTGTGAGACCCCATGATTCATATGTGTTTTTCAACCTTTTTATCATGAATTCCATATCAAATTTGTCTTGCGCTAAAACCAGTTGATCATCGGCAAATTGTAATGTCAGCAAAAATCTGTTGCCTATTGGGATCCCCATGATTGAAAGTTCAATTTCGTAGTTGCCAACCTATAAATAACTAAATAGCTATATTGTAATATCACATTTACACCCACGTGCGGGAAGTAAAACCACTGCCCTATATGTATACTACGTACAATGTATATACAAAAATATATCCAAAATATAGTGTTAATATACATTATACGAAACAAATCACTAGATTTTAAATGAACTGAAATTTATTTAAAACAATATAAAACAATAAATACGTACTTGCCGTCATTTTATTCCTAATTGGTGTCACGGCCTGCTGTAGTCTCACCTAAATTATTTTCGGCATTTACCGTACAAACATTGGCCAGACTGATGATCTTGAAGAAGATTTTCGGGCTGTAGGCCGTGGTCGTGAGGCTTGTAGTTTCCCGACGTTTCGCCAGAGACTGCGTCTGGCATCCTCAAGGGTTGTCTTGAGACTGACAATTTTGTCCGCTGTCTGTCCTGTTTATACGTTCACAGCGATGTGTTCGTAAGTTGCATCTGCCTTCTGATTGGTCAGCGTTAGGGACTTCCATTGCTCTAATGAGATTGCTGTTTGATGGTCTAGTCGACTGTACGTTATATCTGCCTTCTGATTGGCCAGACTGTTAACGTTAGTCAGTTGTTTATAATGAACGCAAATATTTCCAACTAAAATGTAGCTTGTAGGGAAGCCGGAGGGAAAACGTCCAGTTGGTAGACCAAGATTGAGGTGGGAGAATACATTAACTATGATTTGAGGGAGGGGCACGCCGTAGCGTAGTGGTTAAGGCACTGAGCTACAAGTCGGAGGGTTGAGGGTTCAAGTCCCGTTGGGGTCAGGATTTTTTAAACTGACCCAAACCCTCTGGCGGCACTATGGCCCTGGGGTCGACTCAGCCTCTAATGGAAATGAGTACCAGATGCTTGTTCTGGAGGTAAAGGCGGCCGTCACGCAGGGCTGACAACCCGGCTGACCTGACATAAAGTGCCGATTGTCTAGAAAAAGGTGGGAGCCTTAACCTCCTACTACCCCAAGGGCCTCCGGGCCTGTTGTGGGATCACTTTACTTTAAACGGGGATGAGAACCAGACGCTTGTTCTGGGGTAAAGGCGGCCGTCACACAGGGCTGACAACCCGGCTGACATAAAGTGCCGATTGTCTAGAAAAATTGGGAGCCTTAACCTTCTACTACCCCAAGGGCCTCCGGGTCTGTTGTGGGATCACTTTTTTATGATTTGAGGGAAGTAGATTATACAGGGGATGATTGGAAAACATTGGCTCAGAATAGGGATATATAGAGAGCTTATGTCCGCGCGGCCATGAACCTACGGGTTCGATAGTGCCAGTGAGTTAGTGAAGATGTTATTATTTTACTATTATTTATTAATTTGAAAACACCATCGTGCAAAAAAATATTGTAAAACGCACGTTTGTGAAGTATTTTACAGAATCTCGGAAATTAAAAACTTTGCTGTTGCTCGATTTTTAAACATTTCCTCGCTTCTGTAAAAACCTCTTCCCAACCTCTAATTGTAATGTACTATTACGCATTGAGATGGGGAAATAATATTGTATTACGCAGCGGGCCCGAGTTCGATTCCTGGTCGGGATAATCTTCTTGGGTGAGGTTTTTCGGGGTTTTCCTCACCTGTAAGACAAATGTCGGGAAGCTTTGAGGTCCAAATGGTCTCAGAACATTATCTGACCATCATCATCATCATCGGTGTGGAAAGCAACGGGAAGCTACCACACCTATAATTTCCTAGTAAAGCTGCAAAGCATAGCATGGTTGCAGTGAAGGACCTGCCCTAGAGCAGAACACTATAGAAATCGAATACATCTGTTCAGACCGGAGGTCCACTTTCATACTTTGCTAACAATGAACCTGTTTAGGATTTTCTCGTTGTTCTTATAGTTGTCAGACTGCTGCGGTGGACTAGTGGTTATGCTCCTTGCCTCTGGTCCTGAGAATCGTGGGTTGTAACCCGGCCGGGGTCGATTTACTTTTTAGGACGGAAAAATCCAACGAGCAAGTCCTGCGGGAGGGACTTTAAGCCGTGGGTCCCGAGTCTGAAGATTTTCAGGGTCGTAAAAGATCCTTAAGGCTGAATAAAGAGGCCTCTAAGCAAAATTTACCAACATACCATCCTACAGTCTAATTCAACCCAGGAAGTTGCTACAGACCTTATGAGGTACGCCAGTGTCCCTCTACGTACAGAGGTTAGATGTTGCCAAACTCATAACAACGGTATTTGTTTGTTTAGCGAGGGATGGAGGGGCAAGGTTAGCAATATTTTTTTTCCAAATCTACGTACTATACATTTAAAAACATAGTTTTTCTTTTACAGCATGCAAACTAGTTTTATAGTAAATATGAGAGTCGACACTTTCACACAGGATAGTACAGATCCGCACGAGCTCAGTGACAAGTGGTTACTGTTTTTTTAAGAAGGGGTGGCTTGGACGGCTACAACTTACAACTATGTACCTGCTGTGTTGCAATCTTCAGTTTTATATACGGATTTCTCTCAAGAAAATACTGTTAAAATGGCAACCCAGTTCCCTATTCCAAACACACAGTAACTTCCTGGGTTGAATCTGACTGTAGTAATACTAGATGTTTCAGTGGGTCGGTATGTCGACCGCATACCATTCATGACACATTTTGCAAAATAAACCTAACTAATTTTTTTTTTGTCTAATCCCATCAGGTTGTCTTTTATGACATTTCTGGCTTTCTCCTCTGCTATTAGCGAAATTGAAATCCATTTCTTAGGTTGGGGCACCTAGAAGGCGGAGTTACGTTACCCTAATGATATGATGGGTGATAAATGGTAACACAGGTCAACATGATTTTTATCTCATGAGTACAAATAGTTGTACTGAATGCAGTTTTTTTATCGTGTTTTCAAATATGTATTCGGAATTTCTCCATCACCCACAGTTTTTTTTATTTCAATTTCAAATAATGGATTTAAATAATTATTTTTTTAATAAATATTTTTTCGTCCATTTGTCCGTTGTAAAATAAAACCAAATGAGCTACCTCGGGAGATTTCAGCTATGGAAAAGAGATATCAAGACAAATGGAATCCTAATATGCTGACCGATTATTGTTGGACCATCAAGAGGGATGCTCCACAGGCGAAATATAGCAGAAAATCGTCATTTCTTACTTTCTAGGTGAGTCCAAATGTTCGAATATTATGTAGTTACGAATGTAGAAAATATTAAAGTGTTTGAAATTATAAATCCCTGTCACTCGGAAACCTTGAGTGATAGATAAAAACCGATATCATATTTGAATTCATGAGAAAAAAATACTATCAGAATCACATATTTGTCTTTCTGAGACAAAAAAAAAAGTTTCTTTTTTGTTGCTCAGTGTAATGAAGCATCAGGACAGTTCTTAACCTAAATTCCAGACCATAGGCAACCACAGGAATAATTCCTTTTAAGGAAAAATTCCAATGGTTTGACCGGGAATCAAACCCGGAACTTCATGAACACTAGCCCATGAGGCTGATCAAGCGTAACTAAATTACCTTATGAATTTTGAAATTCCCGGATTCATCGGTCCACCAACAGAGGGGGAATAAGAAGCAGTTCTCCTGAACGATGTAACATCAATAGAAATATTACTGAAGATGAAACCAACTAGGTTTCGAAACCGGCATAATTAGGAGATTGGATATGAAGTCAGGTATAAGGAAATTCAATTTAAATCTTAAATTAAACCCTATAAAAGTTCAATTGAAGTTAAATTAATTTCGTATACTCTCTCCTAACTAAGGAGAGGCTAAGTTCCATCATTGGGTTATTGCGTCATTGTAGATGTAGAATATAGTCGTTAAGGAAACTGCTGGTTACGAATTTCAGCCACCATTTGTCTCACAATTAATTATAAAACATTTGTGAATAATCCTTCTTCTTCTTCTTCTTCACGGTTTAGGCTTATTTACTAGCCTGTTCCGGCTCCAAATTGCTGCTGTTTCCATCTTTTCTTTGGTCTTCCCAAACTACTTCTTCCTCGTGGTGAATAGCTGTATGCTGCTTTTGGTATTCTATTCTCAGTCATCCTTGCCAAGTGTTCTTTCCAGTTTGTTCTGTATTTCTGTATTGTTGTGTTTAATTCCTCTACTTTTAGTTGTTGTCTTGTTTCTGTGTTATGTTTTTTGTCTGTTCTTTGATATCCTGCTATTGGTCTGAGGAATCTCATTTCAGCAGCTTGTATTCCGGCAGATTGTTGTGTTGTCACTGTCCATGTTTCGGATACATAAGTAATAATAGGCACTGTGTTGAGTGATTCCGGGTTCTGTGGCCGTGGTCCATAGTTGGTGTTGATACCAGACGTTTCGCCCTCAACTGCGGAGGGCATCTTCAGTGGCGAGTGCTTCTAGGCGTGTTTCCTGGTCGGAAGCTCTACTTAGAGTGAACGCTGCGTTCACTCTAAGTAGAGCTTCCGACCAGGAAACACGCCTAGAAGCACTCGCCACTGAAGATGCCCTCCGCAGTTGAGGGCGAAACGTCTGGTATCAACACCAACTATGGACCACGGCCACAGAACCCGGAATCACTCAACATCATGATTACCGGCCGTGAAAGCCTGCATTCAACTAATAATAGGCACTGCCATTGCCTTGTATAATTTCATTATAGTCTTTCCTGGCTTTATTTTTCAAAGTTCTTTTTAGTGTTCCTGTTATATAATTAAACTTATTTAGTTTGTTATTTATATCTGTTTCCACTGTGTATGATATTTCGCAACCTAGGAAGTTATATCTTACTACTTGTTCTATTGGTTTATTTTCTAATATTATCTTCGTCCGAACTGGATGAGCGCTCTTGAAGGTCATTGTTTTTTTATTTTTCTGATGATATTTCCATGTTGTATTTTTTTTATATTTCATTTAGTTTATATAGCATTCTTTGTAGTTCGTCCTCTGTTTTTGCTATTAAAATCTGATCATCTGTAAAGGCTACTGTTTTCATTACTATATTTCCTAAGTTAATTCCCCCAGTCGTCATTTGTTTCCATGATCTTATAATGTCAAAATAAATGTTAAAAAGAGTAGTTGATAGTGGACAACCTTGTCTAACTCCTCCTGTTATATGTATTGGTTCCCTTTGATTTATTTTTATTTTCGTTTTCTCATACATTTTCCTAATTAATTAAATAAAAATAAAACTTAGTTTTATTTGATTTTCATATTTATTATGATATAATTCAGTGACAGTTGTTTCGGTACACATGTCTGAAGAAGGTACAGTGTACCGAAACAGCTGTCACTGAATTATATCTTAATAAATATGAAAATCAAATAAAACTAAGTTTTATTTTTATTTAATTAATATAATATGGATTTTCATCAAGTAAACACAAACTCAATTGATTATTTTCCTAATTACTGCTATCAAGTGTAGTGGAATTCCTTTTTCACTTAATATGTTCCATAATTTTGATCTAAACACTTTATCAAAGGCCTTCTTATAATCTAAAAAAGAGGATGTGCGTCTCTATGTGAATACTCCTAAAATTATTAAATACTCATATAAAATAAAAATAAATGTTCTTCATTTATTAATATATTCATAACAATTGACTAACTCACTGTCACTATCGAACCCGGAGGTTCATGGCTCTTCATACATCCCTATCCTGTTTTCTAATCATTCTCTGTAAAATGTACTTCCCTCAAATCACTATTATTGTTATTCTTCCACCTCATTCATGTCCTATCTATTGAACTCTTCTTCACTGGTTTTCCTACAAGAATCTTCCATGCTCATATTTTATTCCCCATTCGTGCCACTTGTCCTGCCCGTTGCAGTCTACGAAACTTCATTATTCTTATTGTATCTGGCTTCCTATAAAGACCATGTAGCTCACTATTAAGTAGTCTTCTCCATTCACCTGTGTTTGGCCCAGAAATTTTCGTAAGAACTTTAATCTCAAATACTCGTAATCTCCTTTCCTCCCTTAAAGTAAGAGTCCATGTTTCACATCCATATAACTAGTAGAATAACATTTTTATATATTTTCAATTTAACGTTTTTTGAAAGGAGTTGGGACATCAAGAGTCTCTGTAATGCATAATAGCACGCGTTTCCAGAATTGAGCCTATGTTTAATCTATTTGTGCATCTCATTTCTGTTTCTATTTTAGTACGTAGAAATCATGGCTCTAATATCGGAGAGACAAAGGGATGGCTAATTTAAGGGCGGCTATGAATCTCTGGATTTCTTAAATATAACCCATTTGTCATTAAATTAATAAATTATAGTAATATATTCTATCCCCTTTCTATAGATACAAAAATTTGAATGATGCAAATATTTTTGTACACCCTTGATTGCAGATGACGTGCATATAGTCAGTTCGTAACTTAGTGACACACTTTGTGGTAATCTGCCGTTTTAGATTAAGAAGGACCGCTATACGTGATTTCTTTCGACCTCCAAAGAAAAACAAAAAGTTTTTTGCATGCACTATATAAAATTCCATACAGATACTTTGCGGTATTATTCTATCTACTAAACATGCGAATTTGTTATTCAATTTTTTTACGTTAAACTAACAAAGGCACGTATTTAATGCATAGGCCTACACAGGGAGATTAAAAACAGTATCAGCAGTGATTTGAACAGGTGCATTGCGAACATTTGGGATTAGAAAATAAATATTTCGTCATAAAGAAAAAAATTGTACTACAGAGTGATTCAGAAATATGGTTATACGTTTTATCGCATTTTGTGACGAAAATATTATTATTAAAGGAAATATGATGTTATGATTGGAAAGGGAATCTTTCAAATTACAACATTAGAACAAAACAAAACAAATCACTGCTCACGTGCAGCTTGGCGGGTTGATTTTTGTGGGCTAGCGTCGAACGCCTCCACAATTCTCTTAGTTGTTTCTGCATCCGTGCTAATGCGAGGCCTTCCAGGAGGTTTGATTTTCAGCATCCTTCCCGTTTCCAGCAGTCCTTTTCTCCACTTCCCCACAGTCGACGGCTGCAATGCTATATTAAACTCACGTCTTGCCCATCTTGCGGCCTCACGATCATTAACATAAGTTATTGCCCATGCAGCAATTGTAATTTGCTGTTGCATATTCAACGCCATTTTGACTAATGACGTTAAGTTCTACGCTGTTTTGTTTTATTCTATTGTTGTAATTTGAATAATTGCCTTTCCAACGGTAATTTCATATTTCCTGTAATGGTAATATTTTCATAACATAACGCGATCAACCGTATAGCCATATTTATGATTCACCCCGTACTGTACTAGTTTTTTTTTATTTCTATGAATACAAAATTTACAAAAAATTGGTACATATTGAAGCTAACTTACCAATGATATGTGAGGACCGGCAACAAATTACTAATAAATTCTAAACAAAAAACTAACTCATTGGCACTATCGAACCCATAGGTTCATGGCCGCGAGGACTTAAATTCTATATGAATCCCTACCCTGAGCTAATGTTTTCCAATAATCCCTTGTATCAGAAGTTAAAGAAAAACATTTTAATCCTCTCTGGTTTAATTTGTGATGTACGATGTCTTTCGCACCACTTTTTATTTTTCTCACAGACGATTCAGTTTTATGAATATAAATAATTTAGCAGCGCCTATATTTACGCAAATTCGAACCTTAGCATTCATTTATTTAATAAATCTCTTTAATTTTATTATTAAGTTTTTTCTCCCTTCAGAGCAGAAACAGGTTGTAACTTTAATGTATTTAATATCGATCCATTCGTCTAAAAATAAATCTTGCTGCCTTTCGCTTATAATTAATTTGATTTTCCTAAAGATAACATCGATTTCTATTTTAAAATACCTGTTCAGTTCAGATTATTTACTTCCTTATACAGGGTGAAAATTATTTAAACCGACAAACTCTGGGAGGTTGTAGGGGACACCAAAACAAATGTTTTTCCCTAATGCCATTTTTTCCTATGAGGATTATTTAAACCGGTATAGGGCGTATTGCGCTCTTCAGTTGTCATGACTGCAACTGCTGTTGATGGTAGGAATTTTGTCCACCAGTGTAGTAGTGAATTGTATCTGTTTACTAATGGAGCGATACACCTGGAGTGAGTACACTGATATGTGTGGGCCGGTGTTGTTGGGGACTGTTTAATTGGGACATATCTCCTACCTAGGCCATTAATGGCAGGCACTATTACAATTTTCTCGCCAGAGCATTGCCAGAATTGCTGGAAGACGTCCCGCTCCCTACAAGACAACGCATGTGGTTCCAACATGACGGGGCGCCGGCACATTTCAGTCGTCGTGTACGTCGATTCTTGAACCAACGATTTTCAGAAAAGTTGATTGCCAGAGGTGGTCCTGTACCATGGCCTGCTCGATCTCCAGATATAACCCCTTTGGATTTTTTTTTGTGTGGGGAGAGATGCGCAACCTTGTTTACACAACTCCTGTTGCATCAGAAAAGGATCTGGTTGCCCGGATAGTAGTAGCAGCAGGAACAATTAACGATACTCCTGGAGTTTTTGCCCGTGTTAGACAGAACATGATCCGCCGGTGTAACCTTAGTTTACATGTCAATGGAGGCATCTTTGAACCTCTACTGTAATATAAGTGATTGCGTTGTGTTAATGTGTTGTTTCTTGGTAATAAAAAATGCAAAAGTGTTTGTTGGTTTAATTAATTTGCCGCTAGAGAAATCTTCGTCTACCGGTTTAAATAATCCTCATAGGAAAACATGGCATTAGGGAAAAAATATTTGTTTTGGTGTCCCCTGCAACCTCCGAGAGTTTGTCGGTTTAAATAATTTTCACCCTGTTGAATCAATTTTTCTATGTACTAAAATTAAACATTGTAACATAGTATAAAGGGGACCAGCCTCATGGGCTAGTGGTCAGCGTTCCTGACTACTGTTCACGAGGTCCCGGGTTCGATTCCCGGTCAAACCATGAGAATTTTCCCTTTAAGAGAATTATTCCTGTGGTTGCCCATGGTCTCGAATTTAGGTTAAGTTTAGGTTCAGAACTCTCCTCGTGCTTCATTTATCATTTATCACCCGTCGTGCCATCGTGGTAACGTAACTCCGCCTTCCAGGTGCCCCAACCTAAGAAATGGATGCCAATGCTATGGGAGAAATCCAGGAATGTCATAAGAGACAACCTGGTGGCTTTAGACAAAAAAAAGTATAATGGGAAGTTAGACTTATGACTGTCATTTGATTTTACATACAAACAGTTGAATAGTACATTGAGAAGTTAGACTTATGACTGTCTTTTATCTTGGTTTCACACACAAACAGTTGAAAATTGCATCTTATCTTTTCATCATCATCATCATCATCATCATCACATGGACAGTTAAGGTTTAGGCTTTTTATTAGCCTGTTCCTGTTTCCATCAGATGAGTCTGCAGTCAGCGGTCGTCCAATGTCTCGTTCACCCCTCGGTTTGTGGTTTAAAGCCTGCCATGTGATTCTGTCCTTGTTAATTCCTCTTACAATTTTGTTGGTATTCTTTAATTTCCTGCACTATATTTATTGCATTACATTTTTGCCTGATAGATCCATTTCTTAAGCGGTCCATACGTTTTACTCCCATTATACAGGGTGTCGCATTCAAACCTCCCAAATTTTAATTAACCACAACTAACAAAGTATGTGGAATTATGAAACGAAAACGAAACAGAAACTCAAATAATTTTCATTTCCACACATTAAAATACCTCTATGTGTGTACCATTAGTAGCACGAACAATATCAAGATTCTTTTTTAACGTCCAGTTGCCAGAAACCTCAAGCCATGACTTAATGGTCTTTCCATCAGGTGCATTTCCATATTTTCTCCGGTAAATTTTTTTGCACTGTAATTATTGATTTCGTCTCTGCATACCAGAAAACAGTTTGTGCTCGTTGCCGAGGAGTCGCCATTTTGTTTTATGTCATTATTGTCCAACATGTGACAGATGAATTAACTGCAACAATGAAAACAAACATTCTTTGAGTTTCTCTTTCTTTTAATACCAACCCCATTTCATAATTCCGCATACTTTGAGAGTTATGATTAATTACAATGTGGGAGGTTTGAATGTGACACGGCGAATGTCTTATCTTTTATTACATAAAAACCCCGTACCTACATAGGCCTAGTATATAAGTAGACAGGAGAAGATGTTATGATATTTACGTTCTATGAAGTATCACTGAAGAGATGGCGTACCTAGGTTGGTCAAGGCAGTTCGGTACATCGTGGATTCGTGTCTCGTTTGAGTCAGAATTCTAAACTAACCCGAAGTTTCTGGCAGCACCGTGGCCCTGGAATCTATTCAGTCTCTAACGAAAATGAGTACCGAACGCTTGTTCTGGGGGTAAAGACGGTCGTCACGTAGGGTTGACAACCCAGCTGAGATCTAGTGTCCGTTGTCTAGAAACGTGGGGTCTTAACCTCTACTACCCCAAGGGCCTCCTAAAGCCTGTAGTGGCATCACCGTCATTTTAAAATTACTGATCTGTAATTATAATTTTTCAAGGAATGCCATCTCACAGCATTCCAAAAGCCAGGCTTCGTTACTGTATTCAAGGCAAAAGATCGCTGGGAACTCCAATAAGTGCTGGATGGAAAATTCCTCTTTGAGACCGTAACTGGCCACATGGTCTAATACTTGCATGGATGGTGATTATTATTTTTTAATTAGCGAGTTGGCTCTGGCGGTAGAGGTCGAGACTCAGAATGTCCTGGGTTCAAATGCTGGTTCCGTCCAATCTATTTTATGAATAAACTAAACATGTTGTTTTCAAATGCTGGGCCTTGGCACCGAAGCCATTAGCGTTCTTGCTCTCCAATATTTCTCTATGGTGGATCCAACAGGTAATACTTCACAGGTTTGTAGGTGTTCTTCGTCCATTTCTTCATCTTTGTCGCATAGAGGACAATTTGGATTCGTGTAGATTCTTATTTTATATAAATGTTTGGCCAAATAGTCATGTTCTGTAAGTAGTCTAAATTTTGCTAGTGCAGTTTTACGTGGAATTTCTGGAATAATATCTGGCTTCTTTACTAGAATATTCCATTTTTTGTCTTTGGCTTTATTACATAGGTCTTGGTTTTGTTTGGTTTTATATTTGTTTTTAATTATTCTTTTTATGGATGTGAAAGGTAAGCTTTTAGTAGAATTCCGAATTAGATTGGAGCCTTTTTTGGCAAGAAAATCAGCAGTGTCATTTCCAGCAATTCCACAATGTGCAGGTATCCATTGCAATTGAATTCTTTTCTGTAGTTTTTTAAGTTGTTGAATCATTTTGTAGCACTCTTTAATTTGTAATTATATCAACTAAACATTGTAATCGTAAGAATTATTTTAACATTAACGAATAAGTATTATATGTAACATTTTAAAACGAAATATTAAGAATTAGTTGGCAAGCCTGTATGATGATATCTGTTCCGCAGCTTGGGTTTGCGGCTCGTCATGGGGGAGTTCCCTGTGGAGAACGCGCTGGACCAAATCCTCAAGGAGGTCACGCAGGGATGGAGCCACATGGACTGCGAAAAACTGTTTCCAAGGTAAGTTGTTATTACGTCTTCAGCCAACTTCATTTTATGTGACTTCATGCAGGTTACATTTCTAATCTGTGTTTTTATCTATATCTCATTTAAGGATGCGTAACTAAATATATCATTCACAGGTTTCTTAGTATCTAAATTAACAATTGCAGTGTAACTTATATAATTTATTAATGTTAAAATCTAACAATGAGTTATGGATAAAAAAAAAGTCGATGCGTCTCAACAGCGAAGCTGCCATTATTAATACTGAGTGATCATCATCGTCCTTTCAAGTATTAGGCCCAGTGGCCCGTTACGGTCTCCCGCCATCTCCGAAAAGGTCGACCCACAGATCTTCTGCCTCGAGGAATGTTGTGAAGAATTTGTTGTATTCTGTGACGATCCATGCGCTGAATATGGGCTAGCCAATTGTTTCTATATTCTTGGAGGTATTCAGATATAGGTACGATGTTTAACTCTCTGGCTATTGTTGAATTTCTTTGGTGGTCTAGAAGGCTATAACCTGCAGTTCGTCGCAGAAATTTCATCTCCGTGGCTGTAATATGACGATCATCCTGAGTTCTGATGGTCCAAGCTTCACTGCCATAACAGATTATGGGTTTGGCGAGAATTTTATAGATTTTCATTCTTGTGTGTCTCTGCACTTTTGATGGTTTAAAAACCTGGTTGATAATTCTTAAAGCTTTATTATAGTTTTGTATTTTAAAGGATATATCACATTCCTCATTATAAGTTAGATATATCCTAAGTATTTAAATGAATTAACTTGCTGTAATATTGAATTCTGAATTCAAATTTTACTTCTTACTGGGAATTTCCCTTGAAAGGCCATAACTTTAGATTTTGTTGTTGATATGTCCATGTTAAATCGTTGGGCTATTATATTAAGATGATGAGTGGAATATTGTAATTCATCTTCATTATTGCCGAAAAGAGCCTGATCATCTGCATATAAGAGTGTGTCTAAAATTGTGTGTCTTGAGAGAGGAATATTACCATGAATTGTCAATCTCCAGTGTCTGATGATGGTATTAATGTATACATTAAATAGAAGTGGTGATAGAGTGCATCCTTGTCTGACTCCGCAATTCATTTGTTTCTACTGAGTGATTATTGCCTCGATGTTCATCCCTCTTTTAAAGAAATTTGAGGCCAACCGGAACCTTTATAAATATTATAATAGTTACACATATATTATAGGATCATTTTAAGTTATGGATTCAGAAAGGGTAGATCTTGTACAGATGGATTCTTTACTCTAAAACTACTATTAGAAAAGCACAAGGAATTCAATATAGAAACTCATATCGCCTTCGTTGACTTCATAAAGGCTTTTGACCAAAGTAGACAGAAATATATTACTACAAATTTTAGCTGATGATAACGTTCCACAACAATATATTACTAATATCTTCAACATCTATAAAGATAATGAAATCTCTGTTAAACAAGATGGCAAATTATCTTCTTGGGATAAGATCAACACTGGAGTAAGACAGGGATGTGGACTTTCACCGGTGCTTTTCATTATATATATATGAATAAATTAATAAATGAATGGAGGAAAACACAACGAGGATATATACCCATCAATAGGAACCTCAAACTCGATGCTATTCTTTTTGCAGACGATTTAGCTCTTCTGGCACTTTCCGAAAATGATTTGCAACGATCAATTTATAATTTACAAAAAATAGGTGCCAAATTTAATATGGAAATATCAATTAACAAAACTAAAATTATGGCATTTCATGGGAAGGACCCCATACAAAGTAAAATCTGTCTCCAGAATAAAATTTTAGAGAGATCTAATCAATTTAAATATCTTGGATATTATCTCTCTATCTGGGATGAAAAGGATATCCCTGAAAAAGTTACTAGTTATAATAAAAGTTTAGGAATTATTAATCAAGTTATGAAACCATCCCTTGTACAAAAAAACACCAGATTACGTTTATATAACACTTTGGCTAGACCAGTGTTGACCTATGGTAGTGAAGCATGGACACTAAGAAAACAACATGAAAGCAGAATAACGGCTTCTGAAATGAGATTCATGCGCAGAACAGCGGGTTACACCAGATGGGATCGGAAAAGGAACACCGATATCTTAAAAGAATTGAAGACTACGCCAATTTTGGAATATATTAAACAGTACCAACTAAATTGGAAACACCATCTTGAAAGAATGAGTTCAAATCGGATCCCCAAAGCTGTTTATAATTATATACCAAGAGGACGAAGATCACTGGGCCGTCCTATGAAACGCTGGAGGGAAAATTTTCTATAGGATCGTAACAGGCCTTGGCCTAATACTTGGAAGGAAGAAGAAGAAGAAGACATTTTAAGTTATCTCTTTTCCATAGCTGAAATCTCCTGATGAAAGTGTTCACCGTGCTCATCGCTCACTGCACCAAGATTTTCCGGGAAGAAATCTAGGTTCATTAAAACATAATTATTTAAATCCATTAATTGAAATTGAAACAAAAAAAAACTGTGGGTGATGGAGAAATTCCGAATACATATTTGAAAACACGATAAAAAAACTGCATTAAGTACAACTAATGGTACTCATGAGACAAAAATCATGTTGACCGGTGTTATCAAGGAAGCAGAAAAAAAATGTATGCTAAATGAGAACACACCCAACAAATAAACCCTTCTATATGAAATATACAAATAATTTCAGTACCATAGGAATTCCTGAGGATGAAGCATGTTTTTGAAAGGCCTTCAATTTTAATTTAAAATTGAAATTTCTAAATGAATAATGTATATGTAGCGTGAATAAATCGCGAACCAAAATGAAATATTCACCGTTTGAATGTCACTGGACTTGAAGATCCTGCTTTAGAGCTTGCGTAAAGTTCATAATTAGAGATTTGAAACGTGGGTTGTATAATATGTTTTCACATAGAGGTCACGCATGTTACAATTATCTCGTATGTCCAGAACATGTAATTACGAGCTACGTTTTGTCTGTAATATTCTCCCTGTAATAACACTGCAGCCATTACATAGATTTTTACAGCTGATTTTTCTGTATGTAATCTCTTCTCCATAATATAGTGTTGTGTTTCTAAAAAAAAAGAGGTAACATATCATCCCACATTGACTCTTTCAATCGTGTAATATCGTAATAATTTATGCAACAACAATAACAAATAATAACAATAATAATAACAACAATAATAACACTAATAATAATAATAATAATAATAATAATAATAATAATAATAATAATAATAATAATAATAATAATAATAATCTTCTTTCTTCTTCCTTCCAAGTATTAGGCCAAGGCCTGTTACGATCCTATAGAAAAATTTCCCTCCAGCGTTTTGATCGTTCCGGGAAATTCTCGTATAAGACTTGAAAGCATAATAATAGTCCCTTCGATTGGTTGCTGGCCAAAGGAAGGCAAGACCAGTGATGGGGCTGCCATCTTATAACCTCTGGTCAGGCTTTTCTGGAGAAGAAAAGAAAATAAAGGAAAGAAGAAATGGAAGAAAGGAAAGACTCCCTAGCCCTCGGATGCACTAATAGCGTCGGGGTCGAAAAAAACAAGAGTTAACCAAGAGAGGTTAGATAGTAAAGTTAAAATAGTGCAAAACACAAGTAAGTGGAAGAAATGTTTTGCTCAGCTTGGGCACCTTGTGATCGCCATCCACATATCCACTAGATGAGGACCCCTGAGGGAATATATATATTTATTATATACAATTTTCCTCATTAGAGGATTGCCTCAAGGACAAAGTGGCACTGATAATGGAGAATTATTAGTCTCTGAAAC
Organism: Diploptera punctata; assembly: GCA_030220185.1. Taxonomy (NCBI): domain Eukaryota; kingdom Metazoa; phylum Arthropoda; class Insecta; order Blattodea; family Blaberidae; genus Diploptera; species Diploptera punctata. Next base: position 115,688 of record JASPKZ010010242.1, read on the forward strand.
CGGTCTAAAAAGAAGACATATCAGGTGAGGTATAATTTAATAATAATATATATAATAATAAATGATAAAAATAACACAATAAGAGAAATTATGAATGTAGAAAAGGATATTGTACAAGAGATTGAAGAAATCCAACTAAGATGGTATGGACATATAATGAGAAGAAGGGACACAGAAACAAAGAAGTACTGAAATGGATACCTCCTTGAAAAGGGAAACGTGATAGACCAAAGCCAACGTGGATAAAGGGAATTCAAGACAACATGAAGAAGAGAAATGTGACAGAAGCAGACACGGAAGATTGGGAAGTGTGGAAGAAAAAAAATTGTATGTTTTGGTTGAGGATACCTGTGTAAATAACAGAAACAATCCTGAATAAAAAAAAAGATGAAAAGTGCACTCAAGTTGAACGTTGGTTTTGATATATTAAGCTTTATTGCTTAAAAAAGGTAGTGTAAAATTCTCATTAAAAATACTTCAATAGAAGCCAGTTGTTGGCCATTGGTAGCAACATCTATCTATCTATATAATAATAATAATAATAATAATAATAATAATAATAATAATAATAATAATAATAATAATAATAATAATAATAATAATAATAATATAATAATAATAATAATAATAATAATAATAATAATAATAATAATAATAATAATAATAATAATAATAATAATAATAATAATAATAATAATAATAATAATAATAACAAACAACAATAATAATAATAATAAACAACAATAATAATAATAATAAACAACAATAATAATAATAATAAACAACAATAATAATAATAATAAACAACAATAATAATAATAATAAACAACAATAATAATAATAATAAACAACAATAATAATAATAATAATAATAATAATAATAATAATAATATTAATAATAATAATTAATCAATTGAGTTGGTGTTTACTTGATGAAAATCCATATTTGTTAGTTAAATAAAAATAAAACGTAGTTTTATTTGATTTTCATATTTATTATATAATTCAGTGACAGCTGTTTCGGTACACTGTACCTTCTTCAGACAAGTTAACAAATTATGAATTGTGTTCCAACCGATCTAAGCAACAATACAACAATATTTATTTAAATTTTTAAATTTAACAAAGGGGATTCATTCAAATCAAGTTGAGAATTTAACAGTTTTTTACTACTTTTAAATTTATTAATTTCTACAGCCTCCAAAAGATCTAACTTCTTACCCTTATCACAAATATGTAAAATTTCAAAATTTGGATCGAAACAATGATTAAATTGGAATAGGTGGTTAGCATATTTTGAATTTTCTAAATTTCTGTTATATGCTCTCATGTGTTCCTTTATCCGAGAGATAAAAGGTCTACCAGTTTGCCCTATATAGACATTGTCACATGTTGGAACACAATTCATGATTTGTTAACATGTCTGAAGAAGGTACAGTGTACCGAAACAGCTGTCACTGAATTACATAATAAATATGAAAATCAAATAAAACTACGTTTTATTTTTATTTAATTAATAATAATAATAATAATTGTATTGTAAGCCGATATTTCCCTTTACAGAGATTTAGGTGCTCTCCGCCTACAGGGAAGAATCTGAACCATACTAATTTAGTTACACTTGTTTTCGTATAGATGTCATTTTGGGTGGTCCGTGGTCAGCGTTCCGCCTCATACTGACATCTAGGAAACCAAAGTAGTACTAGGACGGGAAAATTCGGTAAATTTTGCTTAGAGGCCTTTTCATTCAGGCTCATTAAGGATGACGCATTTGTAACAAACTTACGTCTTTAATGAATTGTCGAATTTCGACCGCTGCAACCACTGGTATTTAGTTAATGGCCAAGTTTCACTTCCATACAGGATAACAGACCTCAGGAGAGTTTTGTATGTTTTGGATTTAGTTTAAAGTTAATATATCGACTGTTTATTCATAAAACAGTTATTAGTAAATATAATTTTACAATCTTTCCTACAGATTGTTTTTGAATGTTTCAGAATTTCATATCAACTTTTTGATAAAAACTTGGGGAGTCGAGTATTTTCTACAGACAACAGGTTGCCAATATCAGAAATTTATTCCCAAGAAGGAATTTCTTCTCGTTATTGCTCAACTTGGAAAATAAAGTCTTCATTTTACGCAGTAGAATTTTCCCTCTGTGGAATTTTTCCCCTTCAGGTCTCCTTTATAAATTTGATAGTTCTTATTGATTGTAAGCCCAGGCCGATTCTATCGCTTGCAATATCCAGAGCTTTGCCGCGAGGTGGATTCAACTTGGCCACCTTCCATAAACACAATTTACTGTCATAAGGTAAATAAAAAATCACCTAAAATGTAATTTTTCTTAACGTAGTTACACCTTTTTATGTATCGTAACTAACTGATTGGCATTATCGAACCCGTAGCTTCATGGCCGCGCTGATATAAGCTCTCCATAAATCCATACTCTGATCTAATGTTTTCCAATCATCCCCTGCAAAATTTACTTCCCTCAAATCGTAGTTAATATTATTCTCCCACCTTATTCTTGGTCTACCAACTGGGCGTTTTCCCTCTGGTTTTCCTACATGAAGCTTCCATACACCTCTTTCATCCCGCATACGTGCCACATGTCCTGCCCATCGCAGCCTATGAGAGTTAACTGTTCTTATTATATCTGGCTTCCTATAAAGACCAAGTAGTTCACTGTTATGTAATCTTCTCCATTCATCTGTCTGTTCATCTCTTTTTGGCCCAAAAATGTTCCTAAGAACTTTATTCTCAAATACTCGTAATCTCCTTTCCTCCCTTAAAGTAAGAGTCATTGTTTCGCATCCATATAATATAACTGGTAGAATAATAGTTTTATATACTTTCAGTTTAACGTTTTTTGAAAGGAGTTGGGACATCAAGAGTCTCTGCAATGCATAATAGCACGCATTTCCAGAATTGAGCTTATGTTTAATTTCTTTGTGCATCTCATCCAGAGGGAAAACGCCCAGTTGGTAGACCGAGAATGATGTGGGAGAATAACATTAACTATGATTTGAGGGAAGTGGATTATACAGGGAATGATTGGAAAGCATTAGCTCAGGATAGGGATGTATGGAGAGCTTATGTCCGCGCGGCCATGAACCTACGGGTTCGATAGTGCCAGTGAGTAAGTAAGCATCTCATTCCTGTTTGTGATTATTGTTCCTAGGTATTTGAATTCAGCCACTTCCTCAAAATGTCCCTCATTTTTTCACTTAGCCGTTGACATGGATTTTCAGAAGTAGTTTCTGCCCGGAGAACCGAATGGGGAACTATTTTACCTCAGGTAAATTTTAACCCTTGTCCGCGTTCGAAATACTCTCAATACAGAGTGGAAGTGATGTAAGTGCTCTGATTCACTGTATATATCTCGTATGTCCAGCTTGTGAACACGGGTGTTCCCTTGCGGGAGTTTATTAACCAGGCTAATTTATTTATTTTAAAATCATTAGGAAGTTTCATTATGAGGTTTAATTTAATAAAGGAAAGGAGATACAAGAAATTTACATATCACCCTTGTACTCTTTAAGGGCACCCAGGACTTATTTGGGTTAAAAAAATCTATTTTTTTTTGCTTCAAAGAATCCAAGAAGATATATTTTATCGATGCGTAATACTATTTTGTCAATTTTGGACATTCAAACCCATAAAAATTTATTTTTAAAAATGACGTCTCTGTGTTCTGCTAATGTGCACTTTTTTTTTGTCTTTTGCATTTTCACATAACTTGTATTTTTTATATTTTGGTACACTTTTTTCTGAAACTATGAAAGATGGGAGAATAATTTTTGGCTTGGATATGCAGTTCAAAGAGCTTTATAATAATAAGGTTTGTGGTTTGAAATTTAAAAAAAAGAATGCAAATTCCAAAAAAATGTTTGGTAAATTCAACATCAAGTTAGCACCAAACAATGATTATAGTTTAAAAAAACTTATGAAAACCAACAAAAATGAAATAAATTGAAGATAATAAAAAATCAGGAATATATCAAATAAAATGTGCAGATTGTGATAAAGTATACATAAGGAAAACAAAGAGAAATTTAAACATTAGAACTAAAGAACACACAAGAAATGTAAAAAAAGGGAGAAGTGGAAAAATCTGCAGTAGCAGCTCATGTTTGGAGAGAGAAACACAAAATAGATATAAATACAAAATTATTAAAACAGTTAGAAAATACCAATAGACTCACAATATGGGAAAAACATCTATGTACACAAGAACAAGGAGAAAATTATGAACTTTGAAATTCTTGGAGAAAGGAGCCTCATTACCAAGTTCTTTGGAACACAGATCCAGGGCTGACAACTTGAAGAAAACAAAAACCAGTTTGTGAACAAACTGAAGGTGGAGCAATAGCTTTGAAATGATCGTCCAACAGAATAAACAGATGAAGTAAGAATGTTAAAGAATACAAACTCAAATATTAATTTATTTATGTTTATTTACCTACAGATGTCAACGAGTGACATGTGGTTAGCACATCACCTCAATGAGGCATCTACAATATACCTAAGTTATCATTTGGATGTATGCAGGTCGGTTAAATTTTGCACAGAGGTCTTTTTCAGGCTTTAGGTTATGTTATGATGTTCAGACTCGGGACCCAGATCTTAAAGTCCATCCCGGATGACTTGTAAGGTAGAAATCCATTGACCCCAGCCAGGTTTGAACCGGAGAAAGCACTAATTCAAGGAATTGCAATAAAACAGACACACTTTGTAATCAACTCCACGGTTAATGAAACAATTAAGACCAAATATTCTGAAAATTGCAACAGTGGACGTAAGATTCGCGTGATTCTTGTGACGAGACATAAACAGCTGTTATTGGATTAATAATCGCAAGACCACCTCTCACTTGCAGTTCGCCGCGATGCAATATCTATCTTTTTTTATTCCAAAATCTCAGAATTTTCCACTTAATTTGCACCGAAAACTATAAATTTAATTGCAAAACTACAGAGGAACAAAGATTTCATTTTCTTCGCCTTTAATGATATTAGACACGTGTGACAAAAATTTATCGAGTTAGGCGGCATTTAAAGTTCAGGGAAAATATCGTTTTTATCTATCTATCTATCTATCTGTCTGTCTATCTATCTATCTATCTATCTTCGGGTTTTTACAGCTGCTGCCGTCTTCCCGTGCCAAACCTCCAAAGCCTACGATCTTGGGCATCTTCGATGCTTAGCCCTCTAGTTTGTATTAATGTCTTCATGTTTTCCTTCCATGTTAACCTTGGTCTCCCTCTTTTCTTCTTTCTGTTCGGATGTCATTCATATAGTTGCTTCGGCCATCGCTCATCTTCCATTCTTAAAACATGTCCTAACCACTTTAATTCCTTCTCCTCAATTCTTTCAATTATGATTTCTTCTGCTTCCATTATGTTTCTAATTTCCTTATTTGTGACATGTTCTAATTTTGACTTTGTTGCACTTCTTCGTAAATAATCCATTTCTGGAGCTATTATATTTATAGAAAGTTCACCGCTATGATCTCGGGGTAGCGTGCTGCCTTGTCACGCAGCGGGCCCGGGTTCGATCCCCGGTCGGGACAGTTTTTCTGAGTGAGGTTTTTATCGGGGTTTTTCCTCACCGGTTAACACAAATGCCAGGAAAACTTTAAGGCCCGAACGGTCCCCGAAATCATATGGCCATCGCAATCATCATCATTCATATTCATCTTAGGTTAAGCTTAGGATTAGGGGACTCTCCTGGCGCACCATTATCATCATCACCCATCATATCATCGGGGCAACGTAACCCCGCCTTCCAGGCGCCCCAACCTCAGAAGTGGGTTACAAGTACGCTATGCTAGGAGAGAGACCAGGAATGTCGAAAGACAAACCAGGGGCATTTGAAAAAAAATATATATTTATAGAAAACATGTTTATTTGACTAAATAGGGGATATGTGGATGGCGACCACAAGGTGCCCAAGCTGTGCAAAACATTTCTTCCACTTACTTGTGTTTTGCACTCTTTTAACTTTACTATCTAACCTCTCTTGGTTAACTCTTGTTTTTTTCGACCCTGATGCTATTAGGGCATCCGAGGGCTAGGGAGTCTTTCCTTTCTTCCATTTCTTCTTTCCTTTATTTTCTTTTCTTCTCCAGAAAAGCCTGACCAGAGGCTATAAGATGGCAGCCACATCACTGGTCTTGCCTTCCTTTGGCCAGCAACCAATCGAAGGGACTATTATTATGCTTTCAAGTCTTATACGAAACGCTGGAGGGAAAATTTTCTATAAGATCGTAACAGGCCTTGGCCTAATACTTGGAAGGAAGAAGAAGAAGAAATATTACTGAAACTTTTTTTGTTGTATTTCACCCAATATTTTAACATATGCGCACTTGCTTTACATCCACTCTGTATGTTGCAATTCCATACTTGCAGCTTTTCTCCCATCTTGATAATTTTTATTTTTATTCTTGGAAAAATGATTATGAAGTGTTGAAACATTATTATACAAAGAAAGACTGTAAACGCAATTGTGCTGTACCCGTGGGAAATCATCTTTAGTTTTTTTTATTTGAACTAGTTGCAGTGTTTGGACGCAGAATACGAGTAATAACAAAGAAAATATGAATCCTGGAACCTGGTTCCTTTTTAAAGCAAAATGGCTGTCGTCACTAGTTTAATATTATTTCTGGTAAGAAATGTAACTTAAATGAAATATGTAAATTATAAGATCTAAAGATTTCTGTAAAGAAAACGAAGACCATCGCTTTTAGAGGAAGAGATCCAGTGAGATCCAAAATTATTTTATGAAAATCAAAGTATAGAACAGGTGTCTAGTTTCAAATATTTGGGCTGTGATGTTGGCTACAATGTGGAAAGTGATATTGGCTCCAAAATAAATAAATTTCAGACGGTGGAACAATACAGAGAACGTTCAAAAATAAAATTAGAAAAGAAGATAAAAATGTATAATGTTATGGCGGTTCCCACAATATTGTATGGATGTGAAATTTGGGCTCCAGTGAAAAAACAGAAGGATAGAATACAGACGGCGGAGATGAGGTTCCTAAGACAAGTAAAAAGATGTACAAGACTTGATAGATTAAGAAATGAGGATATAAGAGAAGAATTGAAAGTACAGCCTTTATTGGATAAGGTCACGAATTACAGACAGAAATGGATTGATCACATGGATGGAATGAGTAAGGAGAGATATCCATTGTTAGCAAGAAATTATCAAGCAAGAGGAAGACGTGATGTTGGAAGACCTAGAAGACGTTGGGCTGATGCATTATGAAGTCGGAACGGGCAATTGCCTAATCCCTGGAGTGATGATGATGATGATGATAAACGTAACTTTCGGAGGATGTGAAAAGTTTGATGTTTGGTTTGCATGGAAATGTGACTTATATAGAAGAATCGTAAGAAAAGAAGTCCGCCATGTTCGCTAAGATGGTAGCATGAATGCTTCCTGAGTAGTGAGTCCGAGTTCGATGCCCGGCGAGGTTGAAATCTTATCATCATCATCTGGTATCTTGGCGACTGCCGCCGTCTTCCGGAAATCAAACACCATTCGTCTTTGTCCATCTATTGATCTTCCTTCAATCCTCTGATATTCATAGCTGCTTGTACCCCTTTTATCTCCATGGTGCAAGAATTAAATATCTTCCGGAAAAGCATGTGATATATAAGGCCATGTCCAAAAAATTATCTGCTGTTTTTAACTGCAAGACACTAAAATCCAGCGCTAAAACTTACATTACATTACAGCGCACTGCACCTCGCACCGCACCGCGCAACGCACCGCACCGCGCATCGCAACGCACCGCGCACCGCACCGCGCATCGCACCGCACCGCGCATCGCAACGCACCGCGCACCGCACCGCGCATCGCAACGCACCGCGCACCGCACCGCGCATCGCACCACGCACCGCGCACCGCACCGCTAGGCGCACCGCGCCGCGCACTGCACCGCGCACCGCAACGCGCACCACAAAGCGCACCGCACCGCACCTCGCACCGCACCTCGCATCGCAACGCACCGCGCATCGCAACGCACCGCGCACCGCGCACCGCACCGCGCATCGCAACGCACCGCGCACCGCAACGCACCGCGCACCGCACCGCGCATCGCAACGCACTGCGCATCGCACCGCACCGCGCACCGCACCGCGCATCGCACCGCACCGCGCATCGCAACGCACCGCGCACCGCACCGCGCATCGCAACGCACCGCGCACCGCACCGCGCATCGCACCACGCACCGCGCACCGCACCGCTAGGCGCACCGCGCCGCGCACTGCACCGCGCACCGCAACGCGTACCACAAAGCGCACCGCACCGCACCTCGCACCGCACCTCGCATCGCACCGCGCACCTTACCGCGCACCGCACCTTGCACCTTACCGCACACCTCGCATCGCGCCGCGCATCTCACCGACACCGCACCTCGCACCGCACCGCACCGCGCACCGCACCGCGCACCACACCGCACCTCGCACCGCACCGCACCGCGCACCGCGCACCTTACCGCGCACCTCGCATCGCGCCGCGCATCTCACCGACACCGCACCTCGCAGCGCACCGCACCGCGCACATCACCGCGCACCGCACCGCGCACCACACCGCACCTCGCACCGCACCGCGCACCGCGCACCTTACCGCACACCTCGCATCGCGCCGCGCATCTCACCGCGCATCTCACTGACACCGCACCTCGCACCGCACCGCACCGCGCACCGCACCGCGCACCACACCGCACCTCGCACCGCACCGCACCGCGCACCGCGCACCTTACCGCGCACCTCGCATCGCGCCGCGCATCTCACCGACACCGCACCTCGCAGCGCACCGCACCGCGCACATCACCGCGCACCGCACCGCGGACTACAAAGCTCACCGCACCGCGCACCGCAACTCACATCCCACCGCGCACCTCACCGCGCACCGCACCACGCACCGCGCCGCGCATCGCACCTCGCACCGCGCACTGCACCTCGCACCGCGCACCACACCACACCGCGCAACGCACCTCGCACCGCACCTCGCTCCGCATTACAATACATTACACTATTTATATTACTATTACTATATTATATATTATGTTATATTATATTATGTTATATTATATTATATTATATTATATTATATTATATTATATTATATTATATTATATTAGTCCACCGCTGAGGTCTCGAGGTAGCGTGCTGCCTTTTCACGCAGCGGGCCCGGGTTCGATCCTCGGTCGGGGCAGTTTTTCTGGGTGAGATTTTTATCGGGATTTTTCTTCACCTGTAAGACAAATGTCAGGAAAACTTTAAGGCCCAAACGGTCCCCGAAATCATATGGCCATCATCATCATCATCATCATCCTTCACCGGTGTGGAAAGCAACGCGAAGCTACCACACCTACAATTCCCTAGTAAAGCTGCAAGCATAGCATGAAAATGCTATGATTGCAGTGAAGGGCCTGCCTTCGGGCAGAATTACTATGGATGTATGGATATATTATATTACATTACTTTACATTACATTGCATTATATTACATTACATTACGTTATCGCGCAACGCACCTCACCTCGCACCTCGCCGAGCACCGCATAGCGCTCCGCACCTCGCACGGCATTACATTACATTACACTATACTTTTCATCGGTGTGGAAAGCAACGGGAAGCTACCACACCTACAATTCCCTAGTAAAACTGCAAGCATAGCATGAAAATGCTATGATTGCAGTGAAGGACCTGCCTTCGGGCTGAATTACTATGGATGGATTCTCAAATACCGTATAATGTAGAAAATTAAATTATTAAACAAATAAATAAATACATATATAATTTTAATTTTAAAAGTTAAACAATACCAAATAATAACAAATATAATCAATGTCTTCTGTCCTTGTGTAATAAAACCCATAGCGCTATGAGAAACGTGACAACACCGCATGTCAAGCACTGCCGCGCGGCATCCGCTTTTATATAAACGGTTAACCATCAGAGTGAGGCAATAATACTACATGCTACGATTTTATTTACATATTATATAACATACTGATACTATACAGGAATTCTAATTTATGCTTATGAATTAAGCTAATGACAATTTACAATATACATACTATATAATATAACATACTAATACAGAGTTGACAATGCTGGACTGTAGGTGCAAATAATATTCCGCAAGAAAGCTCAAACCTGTGAATAATGGGAGGGGAGAAAGAGAGAGATAGAAAATAGAGACAGGCAAGAATGCAGGGAGGGAAATGATTTACCGAGGGAGAAACGGAATTATAGTCCATGAGGGCTAACTTGTCTCGAATATTTTAGAAAGAGAAAGAGAGTACTCACCATCTTCTTTCTCACTCATACACATATGTCTTCACGGTGACAGCGGTAGGGCAGACACTCCCTGCAGTGAACATAGATCAGTGGTGACATTCCCTTCTTCTAAAGATTCTTCCTCGCAAGTTTCTATGTCTTCATTTTCATTTTCGTCGGTATCGTCTAAATTAAAACCGATCACTAATTTCGTCCATTAAACCGTCTGCCTGCCAATGTGACTCTTCAATCTTTTCAGTGTGTTCACACGCTCTGCAGTCACTTTTAACAGAGCACTCTGAACCAGTCGCCACTGACAAAAATTACCTGACGCAAAGGGACTGGACGGAAGTGGGGGGGGGGGTGGAGTTTTTCTAACATTCCTAAGTAATTTTACAAGGGTAGCCAATTGTGTTTTGCGAAGGGTGGAAGAACAGTTCTCTAGACAAGGATAACACAAATCATGGCAACTTAGTCCTCCTCCACTATAGTGCTTAGTTCGCATTTCTTACGGGGGCACATATCCGTTGGTCCAAGAATATAAGGTTATTTAAACAGCTTGGAAATACAGACGTGAGCACCACTTGCAGACCCAAATGGACGCACAGTGTTGAGCATCTTCCAGCGACGATGTTTAAAATGTTAATTCCAGAATTTCTTATATTATATTAGGTTTTTAATGTAAATAACATAGGGAATTTTTGTTTTGGCGTTGAGGAAAGTGTAGGGGTGTTTTTTACCTTGAAGAAGAAATACTGAAGCGATGTTGAACGTGTCACAGTGTGAACACGAGACGAACACTTGCTCCAGGACATGAATTATGTACCACTGTGTTTGTCTCTACTTGTCACAACCCCACTTTCTCCTGGATACAATATACTTTCTGCTATTTTTCTTATGCATTTATGAATTTGCTTATAACGTGAAATTTATCATATGTAATGCCACGATAATCTAGAGGAATTTATACAGGATTTAAAAATAGAGAGTGGCATTTGTTAGGACTATTTAACGAATAAAATTAAGCTGTTTGCTCACAAATAATTATTTAAATATAATTATTTTAAAATATCTTCTTCTTCCTTCCAAGTATTAGGCCAAGGCCTATTACGATCCTATAGAAAATTTTTCCTCCAACGTTTCATAAGTTTGATCCTCCCGGGAAATTCTCGTATAAGACTTGAAAGCATAATAATAGTCCCTTCGATTGGTTGCTGGCCAAAGGAAGGCAAGACCAGTGATGGGGCTGCCATCTTATAGCCTCTGGTCAGGCTTTTCTGGAGAAGAAAAGAAATTAAAGGAAAGAAGAAATGGAAGAAAGGAAACACTCCCTAGCCCTCGGATGCCCTAATAGCGTCGGGGTCGGAAAAAAACAAGAGTTAACCAAGAAGAGAGTAGATAGTAAAGTTAAAAGAGTGCAAAACACAAGTAAGTGAAGGAGAACTGTGGCTCAGCTTGGGCACTGTGTGGTCGCCATACACAGATCCCCTAGATGAGGGGACCCAGAGGGTATTTTAAATATTATATAATTAATTAATGTATGTAAGACGAGTTTGAAAGAAATGCTTGAAAAGAAATGAGAAACGATTGGTACGTTTCATTTGTTCTTCACCGAAACCAGATCATATTATTTATTGCCAGATCGCAATATTGTAGGAATGCACCCTAGTGGAGAAAAAACGAAACACATCAAACTGTATGTTAATTAATTTCTGATGTACTATGGTGTAAATATGTCAATTATATTTTTCTGCGACGTTATTTCTTGAGGAATAATTCGTATAAGAAAGTCCTAACAGTGGTTTCATTTCTTTGTGGTATATTCAATTGCTACAAATGTTTTTATATTATATTCCGCAAGCAATATGTGTTTACATTCGTGTACTATATATACAATGTGGTAGCCACATGCGGTCACTGCAAAATAATGCTCTGACTATTCAGTATGTTAAAAGGGAGGAGCTTGATTTTAATGTGATAAAATTAAACTGATAAAATCGAGGTGAAAAATGACAGTGATGGGTTGTAAATAAAACAACATTGTAATGTGATTGGTCATTGACTCCCATTTGTGGCATCAGTTAAATAAAATAGTCTATTAATTAAATAAAAATAAAACGTAGTTTTATTTGATTTTCATATTTATTATATAATTCAGTGACAGGTGTTTCGGTACACTCTACCTTCTTCAGACATGTTAAATTATGAATTGTGTTCCAACTGATCTAAGCAACAATACAACAATATTTATTTAAATTTAACAAAGGGGATTCATTCAAATCAAGTTGAGAATTTAACAGTTTTTTACTACTTTTAAATTTATTAATTTCTACAGCCTCCAAAAGATCTAACTTCTTACCCTTATCACAAATATGTAAAATTTCAAAATTTGGATCGAAACAATGATTAAATTGGAATAGGTGGTTAACATATTTTGATCCGATTGATTGAGGGTCTTTCCACTTTTCAGCGGTTGCCCTTTTTACCAGCCGGCTGCTGGCCCTTCACATCCACATGTATCAATCACAGAGGTAGATGATCAACAGCCAGTGTAGGGGTGACATGTGGTTAGCATGTCGAGTCCCCCAGCCGTTATAGCTGGTTCCTCAACCTGGAGCCGCTACTTATTGTAGCTACCCAATTGCCTCACGATGCTGGGTGGGCACCGGTCCCATACTGGCCGAAATACCATGAAAAAATTTCTTCCCCCATGGAGACTCGAACCAGCGCAAGTCCCGTAGCTCTGCGCCAAGGCTTTCTACCTTAACCGCTCGGCTACGGCGCGGGACTGTTAACATATTTTGAATTTTCTAAATTTTTGTTATATGCTCTCATGTGTTCCTTTATCCGAGAGATAAAAGGTCTACCAGTTTGTCCTATATAGACATTGTCACATGTGCCACACTTCAATTTATATACTTACTTACTCACTGGCACTATCGAACCCGTAGGTTCATGGCCGCGCGGACATACGCTCTCCATACATCCCTATCCTGAGCTAATACTTTCCAATCATTCCCTGGATAATCTACTTCCCTCAAATCATAGTTAATGTTATTCTCCCACCTCATTCTTGGTCTACCAACTGGGCGTTTTACCTCTGGCTTTCTTACAAGAACCTTCCATGCAAGTCTTTCATTCCCCATACGTGCAACATGTCCTGCCCATCGCAGTCTACGAGACTTAACTGTTCTTATTATATCTGGCTTCCTATAAAGACCATGTAGTTCATTGTTCCGTAGTCTTCTCCATTCACCTATCTGTTCATCTCTCTTTGGTCCAAAAATTTTCCTAAGTACTTTATTCTCAAATACTTGTAATCTCCTTTCCTCCCTTAAAGTAAGAGTCCATGTTTCGCACCCATATAATATAACTGGTAGATTGATTTTCTAAAATAATTTTGGATCTCCCTGGATGTCTTCCTCTAAAAGCCATGGTCTTCGTTTTCCTTACAGAGATCTTTAGATCATATAATTTGCATATTTCATTTAATGCATGCATTGATTTCTGTAAGTCGTCTTCATTTTTCTGTATTATTACACCTGATAATTTTTCTTTTTTTGTTTTGGTTTTCTTTTTTATTATATTTTGTATAGTCTAATTTAGAGAAATACTGTTTTTTTTTTCACAATCGCATTCAACATAAATGTCTATGAAACTGCGCTGAATAAGCCATCTTTATTCAATTTCAAAACGAAATTCAATTGAAAATGAAGGAAGTTACTGTCAAATTACACGAGAGGCAAAAGAAAGTATTAGAACGGAATCTAGTTTCCTCTTTAGTGATCTTGAGTCTTCAGAAGAGCAGTTTGTTCCAAATGGTTACAGAGATCAGGGGATCAAGCAGCTGGTGCTTCGCTCAAGGACTGAAATGGTTAAGAGAGCGAATAAAGAGTTAAAGACTTTTGTAATGTGAAAAAGAGCTGGCTGAGAGACCATCAGATTTAGATTGTTGGAATTTACTGTCCATATTCTTCTAGTTTGTCTCTACACACTCTCCTTATTATAGGTCTTACTAGGATTTGTTATAAAAACTAGAAATGAAGTAAAAATAAAATTCATACTAATCAAGGAGTTAAACAAGGATGCAGTATCTCTCCAGTTTTATTTAACCTATACATCAATGATATAATAAAAAAATGGAACGAAGAAACAAATAAAGGAATAAAATTAGATAAAACACACTACTTGAAAACATTATTATGCGCTGATGACCAGGTAATAATAGCAAATACAGAAGACGAACTTCAAAGGAATATTTTTAAACTACATAATATATGTGAACAATATAATCTCAAAATATCCATAGTAAAAACTAAGGTAATGGCATTCCAAGGGAAAAATCAAATCAGATCCAAAATAGTAATAGGAAACAAAATCATAGAACAGGTGAACCATCTCAATTATCTAGGATGTGACATTTCATTTAATTATGATAATGATATAACTAATAAAATAGCAAAATTCCAGGGAATATGTGGTACGATAAAACGATCACTAAATAACAAAACAACAAGAGAGACCCAATTGAAATTTTATAAAACGTTGGCAGTACCGGTACTGCTCTATGGATCAGAAGCCTGGATACATAAAAAACAAGATCTAAGTAGGATACCGGCGGCAGAAATGAAATTTTTGAGATCTGTTAAAGGGTGCACTAAGGAAGACAGAATCAAGAACACAGAAATAAAAGAGGATCTTGAAATATTTGCAATAACTGATAAAAATAGATACATATAGACAAAAATGGAAGCAACACATAGACAGACTGAATGAAGATACATAGATATCCAAAACAAATACCAAAATACAAACCTAAAGGCAACCGAGATGTGGGCAGACCTAGAAAGAGATGGGCTGAAGTCGGAACGGGTCAACAGACCTAATCCATGAATGCAGATGGTGATGATGACTAGGATATGGTATATGTTTCACCTATTTTCTAAAGTTATAGACTAATTGGACGATGTTATGCATCAACCAGCTAAAGACCATTAAACAAATATTTTGATGTCATCTATTGCACTGGCCCATAAAATAAATGTACGCACAATTTTAACGCCATCATCATCATCAACAACAAGGTTTTAGGCCCAATGGCCTGTTCCGATCTCATTATAGATCGAATTGGTCCTTCCATCTCTTCAATGGTCTTCCCAACATTCTTCTCCCTTTTGGTTTATAATTATACATTCTTCTTGGTATGCGCTGTTCATTCATTCGTAATACGTGCTGAAGATAAGCATTTTGATAATATGTTATTCTTTCACAGAGATTAAATATATTAAGTTCTGTTCTTATATCTTCGTTTTTCTTTTTATCGGTCTTTTGATATCCTGCTATTTCTCTCAACATCTTCATTTCAGCAGCCTCTATTTGTTTACGCACACTTTGAGCGCCAAATCTTTAAATATCCATCCATAGTAATTCTGCCCGAAGGCAGGTCCTTCACTGCAAGCGTAGCATTTTCATCCTATGCTTGCAGCTTTACTAGGGAATTGTGTAGGTGTGGTAACTTCCCGTTGCTTTCCACACCGGTGAAGGATGATGATGATAATGATAATGGTAAGGACGATAATGATAAGGATGATGGCCATATGATTTCGGGGACCGTTTTGGGCCTTAAAGTTTTCCTGACATTTGTCTTACAGGTGAGGAAAAACCTCGATAAAAACCTCACCCAGTGCCCGCTGCGTGACAAGGCAGCACGCTACCTCGAGACCACAGCGGAGGACTCTTTAAATATAGCCTTATTATTAAAGACAAGTGTAAACGCCATCAGTCCTATCAGAAATTCTATGTTTTACAATAAACGGCTGTGAAAGCAGATCTTCGTAAATTCGAATCTAAGTTTTGCATCATGCAGCTTCCTTTTCTCTTCCTTCTTTCAATTTTCTATGCATGGACGACCTTTAAATAATGATTATATATATATAGTCATCTTTAACATTATGACGGCCGATATTGGACAAGCTATAAACGCAAGAAATACAAAGCTATTAATGTATGCCGATGACATGGCCATCCTTTCCAAGAGTCCTGAAGATCTGCAGGAGGCCATGAAGAATATCAGAAAATGGGCGTCAGAAATTCAATGGAAATAAATAGCTCCAAAACAAAAGCAATGAAGTTCAGAAGAGGAGGCAGATTATCAAAAAATGACCACTTTATGTGCGGCGATTCAGCCCTAGAAATAGTCCCCAACTTTAAGTACCTGGGAGTGACGCTGGAGACCACTGGAACCACGTTCACCATGCATATACAAGACAGGACCACAGCGGCAATAAATTCGATGTTCGACATCCCCAAGCTTGAGAGACTGTCCCTGCCAACGGCGATGGCACTGTTCCAACTCAAGGTAGCACCAGCGGCCACATACGGTATTCAGATAATTTGGATTCACCTAACAGCGAAAAACCTCAAGAAATTGGAGAATGTCAAAGCCAGATATCTCAAGAGGGCCTTGTCACTCTCAAAGTACACAAGAAACAGCACGCCTACAGAATAGCCCATGAATCCTACTTCTTTGAGGACATCAAGCTTCGCTTCAATCTACCAGAAACCCAGGCATATAAAGACGCCATCAAAGAGAGACAAAACAAAGCCAATGCAATACCGATGGAAATAATGGACACAGAAACAATGAAAACCGATGTGTGGAAAGGACCGAACTTCCAACTTCGCCACCTATACACACGCTTCGCCGCGCATGGTTTCCACTGGAAAATATGTCAGAATCTGTCATACCACGACCCGAAGGAGGACTGCAGATGTAAGCTTTGCGACGAGCCATGCTCCAGGTACCACCTAATGAAACGCCAAAGCAGAACTCAGCCTCTCACCAAAATTACAAAAGACTGGTGAAAACTCTAAATGTACACATTGTGTTTAATAAAATCAATAATATATATAGAATAATAAAAAATGTTGTTTATAGTCTGCAAGAGTAAAGCCCACAAGGACCCATCTTCCGTATCACCTTTATAAAGAACTTTTTAAAGAATCCTATAGAAAGTAAATGTTTAACAGTTTTCTTTGTGCCATGTTTTTTTGTTGTGTTTTATCTCATACGATATTACAGTTATATATAAACTGAGATTCAAATATACACTTGCACACGTATTACTGTATCGATTTCAATGTATTTAACACATGCAGATTGAATGTTGCTTCGTTTTATTGCTTGGATATCAGCTGCAGTGTGATTCAACACATTTGCGGTAAATTTAAAGTGCTCCAGTAAATTTAATAACTTCAGTATTTCATTTTTTTAATACTTGCGACATCTGGCGAATGCGTACACAACAAATAACAGCAACACATTTTCTAATTGAAAATAATAAATTACTTATTATGAGAAAAAGTACCCAGGAGTTATGTAAAAAAAAAGTCGGCTTAGCAATTTAGTCTCCAGGTGGCATCAAAGGCAACTGTTTTCTTCTGGTTTAAAATAGTATATTAGGATGCGAGGTTGGGAAGTTGTTTTTACAGAAGCGAGGAAATGTTTAAAAACAGAGTGATAGCGAGTTTTTTAACTTCCGAAATTATGTAAAACACTTCACAAACGTGCGTTGTACATTATTTTTTGCACAATGGTGTTTTCAAAATAATAAATAAAAGTAAAATAATATCTTCTTCTTCTTCTTCTTAAACTTAATTTGTAGGATTTCATCCGTTTATTTCCAAAATCACTCCTCGGAGGAAGACGTATTGGATGTTCATTCACTGTCTATCCATCTCTTGGCTGGTCTTTCTCTTGTTCTCTTCTCCCGTCCATTGGTCTATCTTTTTTAGCTCTTTTTGCAAGTCGGTTTTCTTCCATTCTTTCTATATGACCTTTCCAATATTTTCGTCTATCTATAATAAATTTGGTTATATTTGTTGGAAATATTTGCGTTCATTATAAACAACTGACTAACGTTAACAGTAAGGACAATATTTATTAGTTGAAACTACAGGAAGCCGTGAGACCAATCAGTGATAAAATGGCGGCAAGTACTATTTATTGTTTTATATTGTTTCAAATAAAGTTCAGTTCATTTAAGATGCAGTGATTTGTTTCGTATAATGTATATTAACACTACCTTTTGGATTTTTTAAATATATACATTGTATATAGATAAAGGGCAGTGGTTTTACTTCCCGCACAAGGTTTGTAATATGCAATATTACTTACTTACTCACTGGCACTATCGAACCCGTAGGTTCTTGGCCGCGCGGACATAAGCTCTCCATATATCCCTATCCTGAGCTAATGCTTTCCAATCATTCCCTGTATAATTTACTGCGCCCAAATCATAGTTAATGTTATTCTCCCACCTCATTCTTGGTCTACCAACTGGGCGTTTTTCCTCTGGCTTTCCTACAAGAAGCTTCCATGCACTTCTTTCATTCCCCATACGTGCAACATGTCCTGCCCATCGCAGTCTTCGAGACTTAACTGTTCTTATTATATCTGGCTTCCTATAAAGACCATGTAGTTCATTGTTAGTAGTCTTCTCCATTCACCTGTGTGTTCATCTCTCTCTGGTCCGAAAATTTTCCTAAATACTTTATTCTCAAATACTCGTAATCTCCTTTCCTCCCTTAAAGTAAGATATGCAATATTACAGTGTAGTTATTTAGGTTGGCAACCCCGAAATGCAGGAAGTTGAACTTTCAATAATGATCGCCATTGCTGTAAGTATGACAAAATGCACTGTCGCGCAAAAAATACATTGTTACAGCCAGGTAGAGCCGGGGAGTTGTTGTTAGAGGCTTCTAAGACGCCGCTCCAATCACCAAAAACTGAAAACAGTTCTCTGCCAACAACGTCTTTGCATTCTTAAATACAATAACACTGAGCAATAAAAAATAATCTTTTTTTTTTTGGTTTCAGGAAGGAAAATAAGCGATTCTGATAGTATTTTTTTCTCCTGAATTCAAATATGATATCGGGTTTTCTCCATCGCGTAAGGTTTCCGAGAGACAGAAATGTATAATTTCAAACATTTTAATATTTTCTACATTCGTAACTACACAGTATTCGAACATTCGGACTCACCTAGAAAGTAAGAAATGACGATTTTCTGCTATATTTCGCATGTGGAGCATCCCATTTGATGGTCCAACAATAATCGGCCAGCATATTAGGATTCCATTTGCCTTGATATCTCTTCTCCACAGCTGAAATCTCCTGAGTTAGCTCATTTGGTTTTATTTTACAATGGACAAATGGACGAAAAAACGTTTATTAAAAAATAATTATTTAAGTCCATTATTTAAAATTGAAATAAAAAAACTGTGGGTAATGGAGACATTCCGAATACATATTTGAAAACACGATAAAACTGCATTAAGTACAACTATTGGTACTCTTGAGACAAAAATCATAGGCAGGGTATAGTGCCAGTGAGTTAGCATACATTTAAGCTTTATTTTTCAATATCAGTGAGATTGCTTAAGACATGATTGATTGCAGTTAGAATTTAAATTTGTATATATATATATTTAAAAAAATTGAATTGTCTTGGTCATGGTAACTATGTACAATAAATTTATAAACAACCATGTCTTGAAAATGATCTCACAACAGGAGATTGAAACGTCGACACAATAAATTTATGTTTTGACTGAGATGACGTTTATTTTCTTTGTAAATATAACAATAACATATGGATGTATAATTATTTTGGGTCGTGCTGTTTGGAAAGCGAATTTTCACGTGTTGCAGCATTTCACAGGTGTTCTGCACGTATACGACACCCACGCCAAATAACGTAAAAGATTTCGCATCCCGTTACTCGACTGTTGCCACCTTGACACGTGCGTGAACTTTGTGCGCAATGTGGATATTAAAGTACCTCTCTGACATTCAACTGTTGAACAAGTTAATGAAGCGAGTTTCAAATGTTCATTTCTTCTCCACTCTTACTTATAGAATTGTATCGTATTCAGACCCCTCCAAAACGCATTTCTTACTCTTCAAGGGAACTATTACCCATTGCATGATGAAACCTGCCTTGATATTTCTCCCAGAGAAGTGTTGTGTTTTATTATCGCCTCACTATGATGGTTCTCCGGGGTACGCCATAGCGTAGTGGTTAAGGCACTGAGCTACAAGCCGGAGGGTCGAGGGTTCAAGTCCCATTGGGGTCAGGACTTTTAAACTGACCCAAACCCTCTGGCGGCACTACGGCCCTGAGGTCGACTCATCCTCTAACGGAAATGAGTACCAGACGCTTGTTCTGGGGGTAAAGGTGGCCGTCACGCAGGGCTGACAACCCGGCTGACATAAAGTGCCGATTGTCTAGAAAAAGTGGGAGCCTTAACCTCCTACTACCCCAAGGGCCTCATGAGGCCTGTTGTGGGATCACTTTACTTTACGATGGTTGTCCAGCGGCTCATTTTGTTTCCCCGCAGTTGTTTATACAATAAAACTTGTTTAATCCGGAACGTGAATAATGCGGAAATCTGTCCAATGTGAACAAATGTATTGGTCCCGGCGAAATAATAGTAATTTTACGTGCATTTATTTTGTATAAAACGAAATCTGTCCAACGCGGAAAACGAAGGATATTTCTACACAACTTATGAAAAAAATGTTTATTAGGCTGAAGGACAGAGAAAAATAAATTAGTTTTCACTTCATTGAATTCCCGTTAGGCGAAAAAACAATAAGGGATGATTTCTGCCGCGGGCTGAAGCAGATTTTCTACCTGTATCTGAAATTTTCTTTCGGCCTCACTGCACACCCGTTATGCGAAATAAAGGTTCGTTTAACAAATATTTGGCGTGTGACATCAGTTTTACAAGTAATCAGTGCAATGTAAAATCTCAAATTCATTTCAGATCTGAGACCGATTGTGTACGTATGTTTCTCAAGTAGCATTCTGAATTTACGAAATAAAGATGGCTAAATCGTATGTATCATTGTCATTAAACGAAAAAGTGAAAGTGATTGAAGATAGAGAAAAACAAACTCTCAGAACGCGAAATAAATAACTAAATGTAAGTATGGAAAAAACCAAGCTTATGAGATTTTAAAACACAAAGAAAAAATAATTAACGAGTGAAAGCAAGGGAGTGATCAAACGAATAGAAAAACAAAATAAATAAATAAATAAATAAATAATAAAATAAATTAATAAATCAAGGAACTACAATTAATCCAAGGTACGTAAAAAGAAATAGCATATACAGTACTCTAATCTATGATAGGTCCACCGCTGTGGTCTCGAGGTAGCGTGCTGCCTTGTCACGCAGCGGGCCCGGGTTCGATCTCCGGTCGGGACAGATTTTCTGGGTGAGGTTATTATCGGGGTTTCTCCTCACCTGTAAGACAAATGTCAGGAAATACTTTAAGGCCCAAACGGTCCCCGAAATCATATGGCCTTCGCAATCATCATCATTCATATTCATTTTAGATTAAGTTTAGGATTAGGAACTCTCCTGGCGCACCACTATCATCATCACCCATCATATCATCGGGGCAACGTAACCCCGCCTTCCAGGCGCCCCAACCTCAGAAATGGGTCACACGTACGCCATGCCAGGAGAGAACACCAGGAATGTCGAAAGACATCCTGGGGCATTTGCAAAAAAATCTATGATAGGTAAATATTTTTTTGTAATGTGGAATTTTGTCTAATGTGGAAAAAAAAGTTGGTCCCATGCGATTCCGCTCTAAACAAGTTTTACTTTATGATTAAATACAAAGATGCTGAGATTTTCGTCCATCTCTGTTACATATGATTCCCGAGAAAAGCCTCGAATCTATTCTCTGGAATGGACGTTCACCCAAAACTGATTTTCCTGAATTTCCTTTCTCCGAATGACAAATACAAGAAAAAAGTTGAGATTTGAAATAAAACATACTATACTCCCAATTAAAGAAAGTCCTCGCGCATTACATGCAGGTGGATTCCTGAAATACCATTGGTTTGTAATGACGTTGCGATTGATGTACCACACATAAACTAGATTAGTTGTTACAGATTCTTGCATTGAGAAAGTTTTATTGCGTTAATTAGACTATTACACTCATATGACGTCATACTAGTTTTAAATGTTATATTAGTTTTTAATTATGCTTACAGCTCATTGCTAAACTATGTTTTCGGAGTGTACAGTACAACCTAGACTCGCATTACGTTCGGCTCAGCCGGTGCCTGTGAATTATTTACTTAGGATAGCATTAGCTCCATCCATCCATAATAGTAATTCTGTCCGAGGGCAGGTCTTTCACTGCAATCATAGCATTTTTATGCTATACTTTGCAGCTTTACTAGGGAATTATAGGTATGGTAGCTTCCCGTTGCTTTCCACACCGGTAAAGGATGATGATAATGATGATGATGACCGGATGATTTTCGGGGACCGTTGGGCCCTAAGCTTCCTGACGTTTGTCTTACAGGTGACGGAACACCCCGAAAAAAAAAAACCTCACTGAGGAACCTGTTCCGACTGGGAATCGAAGCTGGGCCCGCTGCGTGACAAGGCAGCACGCTACCTCGAGACCTCAGATGTGGACTATAGTCTGGTTTAACTCTACGAGAAATTAGTAGAAAGTGATAGCTGTATTCACCTCTCTCACTCGCACCAGTGTTGTCGGATTTTCTTCACCAGATGTTAATAGGGAGAGGAGGAAGAGGAAAACTGACAACAGGGTGATTTCTTTCTTTTGTATCTGGACTAAAGCGGTCAACGATCTACCGTTGTATCTCCTTCTCTCTCTCTGCCAAGTTAAGCCAGAAATGCAATAGCAATATCTCAAACTATGTTATAGGATATACATACCACAAAAATAATAAATGCACTTATAAAAAATTCAATGGGCAGGACATGTAGCACGAATGGGGAATGAGAGAGGTACATTGAAGCTTCTTCTTGGAAAAACCAAAGGGAAAACTACCAGTTCGTAGACCAAGATTGATCCATCCATCCATAGTAATTCTGCCCGAAGGCAGGTCCTTCACTGGAATCATATCATTTTCATGCTATGCTTGCAGCTTTACTAGGGAATTGTAGGTGTGGTAGCTTCCCGTTGCTTTCCACACCGGTGAAGGATGATGATGATTGCCATATGATTTCGTGGACCGTTTGGGCCTTAAAGTTTTCCTGACATTTGTCTTACAGGTGAGGAAAAACCCCGATAAAAACCTCACCCAGAAAAACTGCCCCGACCGGGGATCGAACCCGGGCCTGCTGCGTGACAAGGCAGCATGCTACCTCGAAACCACAGCGGTGGACACCAAGATTGATATGGGTGAATTATTTAAGGGAAGTAGATTGTACAGGGAATGATTGGAAAACATTAGCTCAGGATAGGGATGTATGGGGAGCTTATATCCGCGCTGCTATAAACCTACGGGTTTAATAGAGCTAGTTAGTTAGTTTTATTTAACTTAGTTGTAAGAGAAAATATGAAAACAACACAATTAAATGTATTTAGACATGTGCAAAGAATGGCGGAATACATGATACCAAGAAGATTTACGAATGGAACCCAGCAGGAAGAAGGAAGAGTGGAAGACCAAAACTAATGTGGAAACAGGGTAGTCAGAACAATGGGAAAAAGAAGAGGATTGGAGGAAAGGGCATGGAAAAATAGAAATTAATGGAAATTGGCTATCGAATCTTAAAAAGAAACTGTCGAAGTTCCAATTGATACGCGGAACTATAAACAAAACATTAAAGAACAAAACAAGAAGAGATACTAGATTGAAGTTTTATAAAACATTGGCAGTTCCTGCATTACTTTATGGGAGTGAAACTTGGGTAATGACCAAAAAATTACAAAGTAGAATACAAAGCGCAGAAATGAACTTCCTTAGAAGAACAAAAGCCAGCACAAGATTGGATCGGTTAAAGAATGATGATATAAGAACAGAGTTAAATATATATCCATTGAATGATGAAATCAATGAATATAAATATAAATGGTTTAGACATGTAGAAAGAATGAATGTAACAAGGTTAACAAAAGCAGCATTTAACTACAAGCCAAGAGGTTCAAGGAATTTAGGGAGGCCAACGGAAAGATGGACAGAACAGCTGTGAGGCGGAACAGGGAACTTGCCTAGCCCGTGTAGTGAAGTGAAGAAGAAGAAGATCTTGAAATGAGAGCAGAAAGATGTCAGAGACACCAGCCTAATCAGTTTTAACAGTACAGGGATTTGAATCCATTCTTCTACTGTTTACATATATATACATTAAAAGTTGCGACGTAACTGTTAATAGTTACAGCGACAAGTAACAGCGATGAAAAAAGTTGTAAGTTGCAGTGGAGGAATATTCTAGCAGAAATGTTATAATACCAGAGACAAAATATAAAAAAGTTTAGGATAAAAGAAGAGACATAAAGTTTTATAACAAAAAAGTCTCTGATGTTCATACACTGTTTTGCATATTTTAATTTACTTTGCCATTGTTTGCTAAATGTTTTAATTAAATGCAGGTGTATTCTAGAAGTAGCAAACACAGCAGGTAGAATGTGAAATGTTTGAAAGAGTTTTGATGAAAGAAAGAAGTCAAATAAAAATTGTGGAAGGAAATGAATCGAGAGAGAATTGATCACAGTAAGAAACAGTATAAAATGAACATATTAGAACAGAAAGTGGCGTGAAGGGAGATTGGAAGACAGAATTATGTACCTGTACAGAATATAAAGTGTACTGTTTAACGAGTTACGTTTCTGGAATACGTAACTACGCCACTGACCAGAAACTTTGTCTCAATAGTTTGAATTTAAATTCTCCTCTCTAACTTCACAAGAATTCGACAAAACCGCTTAGCTCTGGCTGAGTGGAAGGGGTTAGATTATGCAAAATACTTTTAACTGAGATTTTCAACAAGTACCATCTCCTTCTTTGTTGAATTCAACACTTCAAAACAAAGATAACACTGGTCAACCTGATTTTTGTCTCATGAGTACCAATAGTTGTACTTAATGCAGTTTTTTTATCGTGTTTTCAAATATGTATTCAGAATTTCTCCATCACCGACAGTTTTTATTTGAATTTCAATTAATGGATTTAAATAATTATTTTTTTAATACACTTTTTTCGTCCATTTATTATCTTGGCGCAGTGAGTGATGAGCACGGGGAACACTTTCATCAGGATATTTCAGCTATGGAAAAGAGCTATAAAGGCAAATGGAATCCTAATATGCTGGCCGATTATTGTTGGACCATCAAGAGGGATGCTCCACAGGCGAAATATAGCAGAAAATCGTCATTTCTTACTCTCTAGGTGAGTACGAATATTGTGTAGTTACGAATGTAGAAAATATTAAATTGTTTGAAATTATAAATTCCTGTCTCTCGGAAACCTTGCGTGATGGAGAAAAACCGATATCATATTTGAATTCAGGAGAAAAAATACTACCAGAATCACATATTTTTCTTAAATGCTGCTTTTGGTAATCTTGTTACATTCATTCTTTCTACATGTCTAAACCTTTTATCTCTATAGGCCTATTCTTTAATTTTATCATTCACTGGAAATATATATATATATATATATATATGGTATGTTAAGAAATATAAATGCCTGGACGGGATTCGAACCCGGATCTCTGAGTCTGTACCTCAGCGTGATATCCATTACACTACCAGGCGAATCCAATTCAAACACTTATTTTTCTTATATATGTATTATATCCTACATTATTACTAGATGTCGCGAGAACTCAGTCTTCACTGCCATCTAGTAGCTGACTATAACAAGTAAGCAAATTAAAGAGAATATTTTTACCTTATAGCAGTGACGCTTTATAGTAGTGTAATGGATATCACGCTGAGGTACAGACTCAGATATCCGGGTTCGAATCCCGTTCAGGCATTTATTTTTCTTATCATACCATATTAAGCTTGCATTGCTCAATGTTAAACATTTAATTATAACATCTATAAAGCGTCACTGCTATAAAGTAAGAATATTCTCTTTAATTTGCTTACTTGTTATAGTCAGCTACTAGATGGCAGTGGAGACAGAGTTCTCGCGACATCTAGTAATAATGGAGAATATAATACATATATAAGGAAAAAAAAAGTGTTTGGTTTGGATTCGCCTGGTAGTGTAATGGATATCACGCTGAGGTACAGACTCAGAGATCCGGGTTCGAATCCCGTCCAGACATTAATTTTTCTTATCATACCATATATATATATATATATATATATATATATTATTTATTTCGAACTTCAAATATGAATTGAATGGATTCCATTAATAATAAATAAAACACATTTTTAATATAATATTTATAGAATCTGTAATGTTACTCATTACTTGCTGAAGTGGAAATGGAAGCCTATTTTATTACATGGGCACAATCATCAGTTTTTTCTCAATGCATGATTTTAAATATACCGTAATAGATTTATCCAATTATATGCCTAAAATTAAGCAATACGTTTTATTGAAAACTGTTCTAGGCATACAATTACAGGTTCAGGAAAAGTCTGAACTAAAAATTACAATTTAAAGAGAAGGGAGTTAACTGTAGGTATATTTATTTACAAACTGGCTTTCATAATCTTCCCCAAAATAGAAAATATTCTTTGTCCCTTTCTAAGCACGTCCTACGTAATTTAGGCCACACTGAGGTGAGAGGCCTATTTACAAACCTTTGATACTCATATTCTTGAAATCCCGGGTTTAAACCCTGTTGATGACCAATTACACTGAATTTTTTCGTTGTTTTACTCACTGATCGATGGAAGTGCTGAGGTGATATTTTATTTTCAGGGCCCGTCTTATGGAATTAAAAAGGTATTCATTTTTAGAGTTGTAAATTCGATTCATGTATTTCAGATCCAATAAACTAAAATTTCATTCTCTGCAGTAAAGGCAGCAGCGATTGGTTCGGACTTAATATTGCTGTGTTGTACTATTTTTTAAAAGTTTTTATACAAACTAAGTCGATAAGTAGTGCCATCTCTTATCAGTTTGACGTATTGAGCGCTCGGGTGATGAATTTCCCGCAGTGAGACCTGCAGATTTCACAACCTGTGGACCGTGACAGAATAGAATTAAAATATTTTACTTACTTACTTACTCACTGGCACTATCGAACCCGTAGGTTCATGGACGCACGGACATAAGTTCTCCATACATCCCTATCCTGAGCTAATGCTTTCCAATCATTCCCTGTATAATCTACTTCCCTCAAATCATACCTAATGTTATTCTCCCAACTCATTCTTGGTCTACCAACTGGGCGTTTTCCCCTCTGGCTTTCCTACAAGAAGCTTCCATGCAAGTCTCCCATCCCCCATACGTGCAACATGTCCTGTCCATCGCAGTCTACGAGACTTAACTGTTCTTATTATATCTGGCTTCCTATAAAGACCATGTAGTTCATTGTTATGTAGTCTTCTCCATTCACCTGTCTGTTCATCTCTCTTTGGTCCAAAAATTTTCGTAATGGTATCTTTATCTTGTCATGGTGGAGTGGCGTGCGTGCTTAAATGATCCTGAGAGCTATGCCGGCGGTAGCATTGCTGCCGATAGGGTTACCCATGCCGGACTGGTCGAAGGTGATAAGCCAGACGAAAAAAGTACCATTGTCGAAAGAGTTACGATCTTTCATCGTAAAAATAGAACCGTCAAGAAATGCGGACATGGGTTCAACTGGGTAAAATATTTTACTGCTTTTTTTAAATAATAATTTATTTGAATCGTGACAGAAATATAAAATGGACGGAATAATGAGGTAATTAACTTTTAAACTCTTAATTTATGCTCTATACGTTATGTGAACTTGGATGTATATACGTTATCTGTACTTGGATGTATATACGTTATGTGTACTTGGATGTATATACGTTATGTGAACTTGGATGTATATACGTTATGTGAACTTGGATGTATATACGTTATCTGTACTTGGATGTATATACGTTATGTGTACTTGGATGTATATACGTTATGTGAACTTGGATGTATATACGTTATGTGTACTTGGATGTATATACGTTATGTGAACTTGGATGTATATACGTTATGTGAACTTGGATGTATATACGTTATGTGAACTTGGATGTATATACGTTATCTGTACTTGGATGTATATACGTTATGTGTACTTGGATGTATATACGTTATGTGAACTTGGATGTATATACGTTATGTGAACTTGGATGTATATACGTTATCTGTACTTGGATGTATATACGTTATGTGTACTTGGATGTATATACGTTATGTGAACTTGGATGTATATACGTTATCTGTACTTGGATGTATATACGTTATGTGTACTTGGATGTATATACGTTATGTGAACTTGGATGTATATACGTTATCTGTACTTGGATGTATATACGTTATGTGTACTTGGATGTATATACGTTATCTGTACTTGGATGTATATACGTTATGTGTACTTGGATGTATATACGTTATCTGTACTTGGATGTATATACGTTATGTGTACTTGGATGTATATACGTTATGTGTACTTGGATGTATATACGTTATCTGTACTTGGATGTATATACGTTATGTGAACTTGGATGTATATACGTTATGTGTACTTGGATGTATATACGTTATGTGTACTTGGATGTAGCGGTTTTATGGCTATTTATTTGAATTCACCGTCACTAATGATTGCCTATTAATCTTCAGTTCAGTAGAAACCTTACATTTTCTCATGCCTTCAGAAAACTTATTCGACGCACTTCGCATATTCTGTTCACTTTAATAATTGACATGATCTTCTCTTGCACTCAGCCGTTCCAAGATAAAATGAAATTAAAAGTAATTAATGATTTTGCAAATTTTTCTTTTGAAGGTTGAAACATTGCTTGCATATATGAAAATGTACTGCATTAAAAAAAAAACGGATTAAATAAAAGCAATTTGTTAGGGCTTTTTTTTTGCACTTTCTTAACTTGTTTAGGGATAGGTCATTTTTTTGGAATTTTTAGGTCTTTTTGAGCATTTTTTACACTTTTCCGGAAGGCTGTAACATTATTTGTATTTGATTTGACATTTGTATTATAATTCAGTATTTTTCCTTGTCAATACAATTTCTTGGAATTAAGTAGTTGTTTTGCTAACTACTACCCCTATTTTTCAAGGTATGTGCATAATGAACTTGCCCACTTCTAGGAATTTTATTCGATTTCTTAGAGCTTATGCTAGCTTCTACCCTTATTCTGATTGTTAACTGCAATTCAAAATTGCTGTAAAAGTGCACTGTGTAATTGAAATGGATTTTCTGCAATAAAAGGTACTGTAACATGTATTTTTTAAATACTTTTCTTTTAATATTTTGGACCAAAGAGAGATGAACAGACATGTGAATGGAGAAGACTACATAACAATGAACTACATGATCTTTTATAGGAAGCCAGATACAATAAGAACAGTTAAGTCTCGTAGACTGCGGTGGGCAGGACATGTTGCACGTATGGGGAATGAAAGACGTGCATGGAAGCTTCTTGTAGGAAAGCCAGAGGGAAAACGCCCAGTTGGTAGACCAAGAATGAGGTGGGAGAACAACATTAACTATGATTTGAGGGAAGTAGATTATACAGGGAATGATTGGAAAGCATTAGCTCAGGATCGGGATGTATGGAGAGCTTATGTCCGCACGGCCATGAAGCTACGGGTTCGATAGTGCCAATGAGTAAGTAGTAATTTTGATGTTAAGTTAAATTTTATGTAATCCAGTAATCAAGTGAGTACTTAATCTAATAAATAGTATTTTTATTGGTAATTCTTAACTTTTTATTTGTCATTTTTTTATTTTATTGCTTATTTTTGGCATTTTTTAGTTCATAAATGCATTTTTTATTTTGCATTTTTTACCAATTTATAGATCATTAAATGCCATTCCCTAGTAATTATGGACAACAATATACATACACAGCCCACTGATACAACACTAAATATTTTATACAAACTATACGAATAAATATGAAGCATACCAAAATAAAATTGAAATTGAACAATAGAGAAAAACACATGAACATAGACTAACAGCAGACATTCAAACCCGATAGTACAGAGCCAAAGATTCTAGTCGCGATATGAATAAAGATGTTCTTTTTATTAGGAATATTCCACAATACAGTGTTTTTCCTTCAACCCAAAGTGATTTGTCTCCAGAGGTTCCTGCTTAGAGCACCTTGTTCCCTCAAATCTCTAGCTTCCATACTTCTCCTCACTCCATGTAGCCAACGTTCTCTAAGGTCTGCCTCTTCCACTTCTTCCATTAGCTTTGATATTCTCTCTTCTTCCATTCTTGTGAGGTGTCCATACCATTTCAAACGTTTTACTTCTATATTTTTTTAACTTGTGTAATTTCCCTTATTGTGCTGTTTCTGACCTTATCCCTTCTTGAAATTCTTGTCGATCGCCTCCAAAAATCCATTTCTACTGCTAACAGCTTGTTGGCTTGTTTTCTACTTACTGTCCACGTTTCAGACCCATATAATAAAATGCCTTGTAACAGAACTTGAAATATAATTCTTTTTTTGATTCTGTATATTATATTTCTATTCCAAAGCACTGAGTTCAACGTAACCAATGATTATTGATGTTGATTTTTTTAATTGTAAGCCCATGTTTTCCCTTTACAGATATTTAGGCGTTCTCCCCCTACAGGGAAGAATTTGAACCATACTAATTTAGTTACGCTTGTTTTCGTATAGATGTCGTTTTGAGTGGTCCGTGGTCAGCGTTCCGCCTCATACTGACGTCTAGGAAACCAAGGTATTACTAGGACGGGAAAATTCGTTAAATTTTGCTTAGAGGCCTTTTTATTCAGGCTTAAGGATTTTTTACGAGCGTGAAAATCTTCAGACTCGGAACCCACGGCTTAAAGTCCCTCCCGGAGGGCTTGCTCCTTGGATTTTTCCGTCCTAAAAAATCAATCGACCCCGGCCGGGTTTGAACTCGGGACCAGAGGCAAGGAGCATAACCACTAGACCACCGCGGCCCATTGATGTTGATGCATCTCGAAATAAAATAAAATTAAAAATATAGAAAATACACACGGATACAGACAACAATAAACATATACAGTTTGCTTATATACAGCAAATATTCTAGTCGACGTATGGATAGAGTTTTTGAAGCGTCTTAAAATAAAATAGAAGTAAAAAAGAGAAAGAAATCAAGATCACAGATAATAATAGACATACACAGTCTGCTGATATTCAGCAAAATATTCTAATTAGGGTCTCAACGAATATGTCGAGGCGTCTCAAAATGAAATCGGAATAAAATACAGTGTGGTTATAAAGTCCCAGTACATTTTGTGGATAACGTGGCGCAAATAAAACAAAAATTATAAGATAGTTTCTACTATCAAGTTAGTGTTCAACATAACCTCCATCAATCTCAAAACATGTTTCCCAACGACGCCCCGTCGCCCGGAAAACATGCACCAACATCATCATTAATGGCAGACATGGATTAGGCCATTGGCCTGTTCCGCTTCAGGAAATAAATTGATCCCTCCATCTCTTCTTAGGTCTTCCTGGGTCTATTCGTCCTGTGGGTCTGTAGTTCAATAGCTGCAGAGGTAGTCTATTGTTTGGCATTCTAAGAAGGTGTTCATGCCAATTATTTTGATATTTTTGAGTGGTTTCAGTTATTGCTGGTGTGTTGAGAGCTTCATTACGCATGTGGTCATAAAGCGTATAACCCGCTAAAGGTCTTAATAACTTCATTTCTGCAGCTACTATCCTATTTAATTTACCTGTAGTAAGAGTCCAGGTTTCAGAACTATAAAGTAGAGTTGGAGAAGCCATTGTTTTATAAAATTTTAGAATTGTATCTGGGCGTACTTTTCGGAAAAGAATGCTTTTTATTGTTTCTATAAGTTTTTGAAATTTGACCAATTTTGTCTATGTATTTACATGTGTCGTAGGAAAAATTGCAGCCAAGATAAGTAAAGTTATTAACTTGTTCTATTATATTGTTGCACCAACATATCCTCTGTAATCACTTCACTCGCTTGGCGTATGCGTTCTTTCAGCACTTGCAGATTAGGAAACTTGGTTCTGTACATCTGTTGCTTGATGAACCCCCAAGCAAAAAAGTCCAGGGGTGCGAGGTCTGGCGAACGAGGTGCCCAGATACGAGGAGATGCCCTTCCAATCCACCTTTTGGGAAACCTGTCATTGAGATACCCGCGTATAGCCAGAGCAAAGTGTGATGGTGCTCCATCTTGTTGTAACACCACTGTAACAATGATACCATCTTGCTGTAACTGTGGCTGTAAGAAAAGTTGCAACATATCAAGATACACGTTTCCCGTGAGGGTTTCCTTTGGAATCTGTCTCTAACTTCTTCGTACGACTGGCCTCTTAAACGCGCAGCAACAATCTCTATCCTCTCTTCAATGTTGAACATATTTGTAACTTTCGAATGGCTGTAACAGAAATACGATATGTAAGCGATTTCTTTAAAATGTACTGAGACTTTATAATCACTCTGTAATTCCAGACAGTTTTTTTTTCTAGTCGACGTATGGATACAGTTTTTGAAGCGTCTTAAAATAAAATAGAAGTAAAAAAGTGAAAGGAATCAAGATCAGAGATAATAATAGACACACACAGTCTGCTGATATACTTAGTTACTCACTGGCACTATCGAACCCGTAGGTTCATGGCCGCGCGGACATAAGCTCTCCACACATCCCTATCCTGAGCTAATGCTTTCCAATCATTCCCTGTATAATCTACTTCCCTCAAATTATAGTTAATGTTGTTCTCCCATCTCATTCTTGGTCTACCAACTGGACGTTTTCCCTCTGGCTTTCCTACAAGAAGCTTCCATGCACATCTTTCATCCCCCATACGTGCAACATGTCCTGCCCATCGCAGTCTACGAGACTTAACTGTTCTTATTATATCTGGCTTCCTATAAATACCATGTAGTTCATCATTATGTAGTCTTCCCCATTCACCTGTCTGTTCATCTCTCTTTGGTCCAAAAAGTTTCCTAAGAACTTTATTCTCAAATACTCGTAATCTCCTTTCCTCCCTTAAAGTAAGAGTCCATGTTTCGCACCCATATAATATAACTGGTAGAATATTTTCAGCTTAACGTTTCTTGAAAGGAGTTGGGACATCAAAAGTCTCTGCAATGCATAATAGCACGCATTTCCAGAATTGAGCCTATGTTTAATTTCTTTGTGCATCTCATTCCTATTTGTGATTATTGTTCCTAGGTATTTGAATTCAGCCACTTCCTCAAAATTTCCCTCATTTGTCATTAGCTGTCCATTTCCATTATATAGGCTACTGAATTTCTACGTGTGACCATATATTTAGTTTTACTGATATTTACTTCCAGTCCCAATTTCTTAGTGTTACTCAATAGTGTGTGCATGTTGGCCTTTAGTATCTCCTCGCTATCGGCCAGTAGTACTAGTCTGCTGATATTCAGCAAAATATTCTAATTAGGGTCTCAACAAAGATGTCGAGGCGTCTCAAAATGAAATCGGAATAAAATAATTTCTGACAGTTTTTTCTAGATAATATGCAGCTTTATAGATTCGCTTAGAGTTTGTTAGGAGTGTGAATGCGGAGTGGTTGTTATAGCGGTCACGGTCACGCTTCCAGATCACGACCAACACCGAACGTCGCCCTCTAACACTTAACTCTAGCACTCTACTTCCTCCTACCTCTAACGTCTTACAGAGTGGGGTGATCACACAGCTCGATTTGCAATGAATTAAGCAGACAGATACCGGTATAAATTCCCAATGGGAGAACAAACATCTCCTCCTTCGCTTCACGGAATTTTAACATTTACCTCCCTTTATGACAATCCGGCTGATTATTTTAGAAAATCAAAGTATAGAACAGGTGTCTAGTTTCAAATATTTGGGCTGTGATGTTGGATACAATGTGGAAAGAGATATTGACTCCAAAATAAATACATTTCAGACGGTGTGTGGAACAATACAGAGAACATTCAAAAATAAAATTAGAAAAGAAACCAAGATAAAAATGTATAGTGTTCCCACAATATTGTATGGGTGTGAAACTTGGGCTCCAGTGAAAAAACAGAAGGATAGAATACAGACGGCGGAGATGAGGTTCCTAAGACAAGTAAAAGGATGTACAAGACTTGATAGAATAATAAATGAGGATATAAGAGAAGAATTGAAAGTACAGCCTTTATTGGATAAGGTCACGAATTACAGACAGGAATGGATTGATCATATGAATGGAATGAGTAAGGAGAGATATCCATTGTTAGCAAGAAATTATCAAGCAAGAGGAAGACGTGATGTTGGAAGACCTAGAAGACGTTGGGCTGATGCATTATGAAGTCGGAACGGGCAATTGCCTAATCCCTGGAGTGATGATGATAATCTCCCTTTAAGTTGCTCTTAGCCCATTCGCCTCAGAAGACGAGGTAGACTCGCCGGTAGTTAAATGACCTTCAACTCAGATGACGAGATACACTCGCTTAAATCTGCTGTTATATATTTTGCAATAGTTTGTGCATGCCTAGCACGGTAATATTTTGTTAACTTGCATGAATAGTAGAGGAATGTGTTTTGGCCTTCAGCCTTAATGTGGTCTCAAGTACCGTTACCTTTTGTTCGTTTTGGATGTCTGAAAATAGACAATATAATTTACAATAGGCCTATAATAATATAATGACTGAAATCCGGTTTCTGGGGAAATTCATTGATCATTTAAACTTGAAGCGAATGAGTTAAGTCCAAAACTTTGGCATGGTCCAGCAGATTTAGATAAGGGAGACCAGCAGTTGACTTTGGAGTAGAGCGCAGTAGCGCTAGGTATCCCGAAGGGTGGTGGCAGGTCCAAGAGTTGAGGTAGTCCCTGTCGTGCGATGATTTTGCAGCCATCTGTAAGTTTAGCTTAACTTAGAACCGCTTATAGGTATAAAACCATGTCTGAATTGCCTCTTCAGTAATACCGGTAACATATGAGTGGATATTTTTAATCAGTTAGTAGTACCAATTCACTTCTTGCTCCCCCAAGTATTGCTGTTCCGCCTCGCAGTTGTTCTGTCCATCTTTTCATTGGCCTTCCTACATTCCTTGAACCTCTTGGCTTGTAGTTAAATGCTGCTCTTGGTAATCTTGATACATTTACTTTTTACACATGTGTAAACCACTTCTCTCTATATTCTCTGATTTTCTCATCCAATGGTTATATATATTTAACTCTGTTCTTATATCTTCATTCCTTATCCGATCCAATCTTGTGCACCCTTTTGTTCTTCTAAGGAAGTTCATTTCTGCGCTTTGTATTCTACTTTGCAATTTTTTTGGTCATTGCCCAAGTTTCACTCCCATAAAGTAATGCAGAAACTGCCAATGTTTTATAAAACTTCAATCTAGTATCTGTTCTTGTTTTGTTCTCTAATGTTTTATGTTTAGTTCCACATATCATTTGAAATTTCGGTAGTTTCAAATGTATGTCTCTTTCAGTTTTTGTGTTTATAGTAAAATTACAACCCAAATAATTACAATTTATTACTTGTTCCAGAGGTTTGTTGTCTATTACGATTTTTGATCTTATATGATCGTTTTCCCAAAATGCCATTATTTTTGTTTTTTTCTTTTGATATTTTAAAATTATATTCTTGGCATAACTGATTTAATTGATGTAAAGAGTACTGCAAATTATTTTCATTTTCTTGAATAATATCACATCATCAGCATACATTAAAACGTTTAATATTTTAGAACGAAAAAAAAACATAATAAAGTAGTATCAATGTATGCCATACAATTTAATTAACAGTTAATATTTAATTTATTTACACGTAGCAATGCACACCGGGCATTATTACTTACTCACTGGCACTATCGAACTCGTAGGTTCATGGCCGCGCAGACTTAAGTTCTCCATACATCCCTATCCTGAGCTAATGCTTTCCAATCATTCCCTGTATAATCTACTTCCCTCAAATCATAGCTAATGCTATTCTGCCACCTCATTCTTGGTCTACCAACTGGGCGTTTTCCCTCTGGCTTTCCTACAAGAAGCTTCCATGCAAGTCTTTCACTCCCCATACGTGCAACATGTCCTGCCCATCGCAGTCTACGAGACTTAACTGTTCTTATTATATCTGGCTTCCTATAAAGACCATGTAGTTCATTGTTATGTAGTCTTCTCCATTCACTAGTCTGTTCATCTCTCTTTTAACTAGTTATATTATATTTGTTATGGAAATTGGGAATTGGGAGTTGAGTTAATTAAATATGGCCCAAAAAATTTAATAGGTAGATTGAGGGACTTGTATAATAAGTGCATTGCAATACAGAAGATTCCTGATGAATGGAAAATAAGCTACATTGTACCAATATACAAGAAGGGCGATAGAAGAGACGCAAAAAACTACAGAGGACTAAGTATAAATAACACATTATATAGAATATTTACGAAGTTATTAAAAACAAAGTTACAAAAAGATGTTAAAGACAAATTAGGAGAAGATCAAAATGGATTCAGACCAGGAAGGTCATGTGTTGACAATATATTTACAATACAACAGTTAATTGAAAAACGGACTACAGTTGGAGAAGAAACCCATTTGACAATGATAGATTTAGAGAAAGCTTATGACTCAATTCCGAGGAACAAATTATGGGAAGTATTGGAGAAATACAATATTGACAGAAACTTAATAGACATTATTAAACAAATCTATAAAGATAACTCCGCTTATGTTAAAATGGGAAATATAATGTCTAATCCTATAAAAACCTCAAAGGGATTGAAACAAGGGTGCAGTCTATCACCAATTTTATTTAATATTTATGTAGAATTTATATTAACGAAATGTAAACAAAGCTGCAAAGGTATGGGGATCCCAATAGGCAACAGATTTTTGCTGACATTACAATTTGCCGATGATCAACTGGTTTTAGCGCAAGACAAATTTGATATGGAATTCATGATAAAAAGGTTGAAAAACACATATGAATCATGGGGTCTTACAGTAAATTTTCAAAAAACAGAAATATCTGGCAATAAATAGCAATGAAAGAGAAAATTAATATTGGAAGAAGGAATCCAAATAAAGCAAGTGAAACAAACTAAATATTTGGGAATGATGATGGATAACATCGAAGGGATAGGCAAAGAGAACATAAAACATAGAATTGAATTGAGTAGCAAAATAATATCATCATTAAATTCCATATGGTGGGATAGGCTTATTTGGAAAGACACAAAAAAATATATTGGTAAAACATTGGTGGAATCTGTTGCAATGTACGGAAGTGAGGTATGGAGAATCAATAAGTACTACAAGAATAGACTAATAACTCTAGAAATGGATTATTTACGAAGAAGTGACAGAAAGTCTAAATTAGAACGTGTCACAAATAAGGAAATTAGAAACATAATGGAAGCAGAAGAAAGCATAATTGAAAGAATTGAGGAGAAGGAATTAAAGTGGTTAGGACATGTTTTAAGAATGGAAGATGAGCGATGGCCCAAGCAACTATATGAATGGCATCCTAACAGAAAGAAGAAAAGAGGAAGACCAAGGTTAACATGGAAGGAAAACATGAAGACAGTAATGCAAGCTAGAGGGCTAAGCATCGAAGATGCCCAAGACCGTAGGCTTTGGAGGTTTGGCACGGGAAGACGGCAGCAGCTGTAAAAACCCGAAGATAGATAGATAGATAGATAGAAATTGGGAGTTTTAAAAATAAGTTTTGTTGTATGTAAAGGTACATGTAATTCCAAACTTCAGTTTTGTTGAAGGAATAATTCTGAAAGGTAGAATTGAGTTGTTCGTTTCGAAATCGAGCCCTGGACATTATACATCAATTTTTACAGATAATTAATTTGGCGTTCATTCATTAGATTTAATGAGGAGATACGGAGAGAGTAGAGATTTCGCTAATGATCTTGAAATTAATTTACTGTAAGATTTTTACACTTCAATGCGCAGGAGGAAATGCGCGGTGACAACAGTCCTGCACAGCTTATCAAATGAAACTACGTTGCCATGGAAACATCAACAAATGCATTGTTTGTCATAATTATGTTATTGAATTCTAACTTTTTTGTAATTGTTGCGTCATGTCACACGTTAAATCCAAGACTTGGAATTTTAAGACATTGTACGTCGTAGCGTAGTGGTTAAGACACTGAGCTACAAGCCGGAGAGTCGAGGGTTCAAGTCCCGTTGGGGTCAGGATTTTTAAACTGACCCAAACCCTCTGGCGGCACTATGGCCCTGGGGTCGACTAAGCCTCTAACGGAAATGAGTACCAGACGCTTGTTCTGG
The DNA here is from genome assembly GCA_030220185.1 of Diploptera punctata. NCBI lineage: Eukaryota > Metazoa > Arthropoda > Insecta > Blattodea > Blaberidae > Diploptera > Diploptera punctata. Next base: position 154,226 of record JASPKZ010010242.1, read on the forward strand.
GGGTAAAGGCGGCCTCACGCAGGGCTGACAACCCGGCTGACATAAAGTGCCGATTGTCTAGAAAAAGTGGGAGCCTAACCTCCTACTACCCCAAGGGCCTCCTGAGGCCTGTTGTGGGATCACTTTACTTTACTTTTAATATAATGATAATAATGATGATAATAATAATAATAATAATAATAATAATAATAATATAAGTGTGTGTATATATGTATATATATATATGAAATATTATCTAAGGAAATATTTAGTGAGCTTTTTTAACTTTTTTGAGTCGGGCAGTCCTTGATATACGAGGGGATGGGATTCCAGAGTTGGGTAGTTGAAACAAGGAAGGATGAGGAATAGTGAGGTGTTCGACTCTGTCATATGGATGAATAAAACAAAGGTTACAGAAGAATACAGAAAATTGATAAGTGATACAACTGAGGTATAGCTTCCTCTGTCACATGATATTTCACTTAAAGAAGAAAGTCCAACAGATGGAACGATTCATAACAAAAGGTGAAATTATCATAAGTAATGCCACGAGTGATTTCCAAATTATCGATAAATTCACGACTCACGAAGTGAGGAGTGAATTTATCTAGAGAATTTGGAAATCAAGAGTGGCATTTGTTAGGACTATTTAACGAATAAAATTAAGCTGTTTACTCACAAATCATTATTTAACTGTAGTTATTTCAAAATATTTATATATTTAATGCAAACGGCGATGTTTGAAAACAAATGAGAAACGATAGGTACGCTTCTACTGCTTCTTTTGTTTATCACTGCAACCAGATCATACTATTTATTGCCAAAGGAACGCAATATTGTAAGAATGCTCTCTAGTGGAAAAAAAATGAAACATCAATCTGTATATTAATTCATTTCTGATGTCGTATGATGTAAATATTACAATTATATTTTTCTGGATTATTACCTGGGAAAAAATACATTTAAGAAAGTCAAACAGTGGTTTTTTTTTGTTGGTGATAATCAATTGCTACAAATGTTGACATGGATGCACTATATATACAATCTGGTAGCCGTATTTCTTATAGGCTCAGTCACTGCAAAATAACGGTCAGACCTGTTCAGAATATTAAAAAGGAGGAGCTTTGTTTAATATATCGTAATTATAACACTGATAAATATTTCGTGAAACACGACTCTGATTGGTTGTAAAACAGAAATCATTGAAACGTGATTGGTCATTGACTCCCATTTGGGGCATGAGTTAAATAGTCTACTTTAATGACAATAGCATGAAATCCGGGCTGTGAAAACTGTTGTAGGAACAACGTTGTAATTTAAGTGATAACTGGAGTCACTTCCGTGAAGTGTCATTAATTTGACCTTGGGCGCCACTTGTTAAAATAATATGTAATTAAGCTTCTTAATTGTTGGATTTTATCGTTTTCATCTTCATCTAATATACGTGTAGAAGTGGGTTAATAGATTCGTTCCCATGAAAACATAAATTATAGGTTTCTATGGGAAACAACTACATTGACAGTTACCATAAAGTAGGTCCTACTAAAAGTTATGATTGAAACATAGTATAATGAGAAGTTAGACTTATAACTGTCTATGGACACCGACGTACGATGAAGAAGCAATAAGTACGCGGAAAAGTAGTACTTACTTACTTACTCACTGGCACTATCGAACCCGTAGGTTCATGGCCGCGCGGCTACATAACAATGAACTACATGGTCTTTATGTCCACCGCTGTGGTCTCGAGGTAGCTTTGTCACGCAGCGGGCCCGGGTTCGATCCCCGGTCGGGGCAGTTTTTCTGGGTGAGGTTTTTATCGGGGTTTTTCTTCACCTGTAAGACAAATGTCAGGAAAACTTTAAGGCCCAAACGGTCCCCGAAATCATATGGCCATCATCCTTATCATCATCATCCTTCACCGATGTGGAAAGCAACGGGAAGCTACCACACCTACAATTCCCTAGTAAAGCTGCAAGCATAGCATGAAAATGCTATGATTGCAGTGAAGGACCTGCCTTCGGGCAGAATTACTATGGATGGATGGTCTTTATAAGAAGCCAGATATAATAAGATCTGTTAAGTCTCGTAGACTACGATGGGCAGGACACGTTGCACGTATGGGGAATGAAAGACTTGCATGGAAGCTTCTTGTAGGAAAACCAGAGGGAAAACGCCCAGTTGGTAGACCAAGAATGAGGTGGGAGTATAACATTTACTATGATTTGAGGGAAGTAAATTATACAGGGAATGATTGGAAAGCATTAGCTCAGGATAGATATGTATGGAGAGCTTAGGAAAAGTAGTTCCCTTCAATAAATTATAAAAATATATCCTTTGAATATACTTATTCTCCGTGAATGAAAATAATAATATTCGAAACATAGAAAACATTCTAAAATATACCTAAACAATAATTACAACTTAAAATAGTTTATTACATATGGATGATGCATTTGAATCATGCCTCAGTCGATTCTCATGAAACAAAATGGCTGAAAGTGTCGAGTCTTCTATTAATGTGACGCGAATGGCGGAAGGATACAATTAATGTCTGTTTATGTTAGTACCACTCTAAGAGCGGATAAGGTATAAACACATGTCACTCGCTGACATCTGTAGGTAAATAAGCTAACCTAAATAGCCTGGAGGGTGTTTCTTAACCAAGATAATGTAATTACGCTTATTTACCTACTAATGACAAGTGACATATTTAGACATCGCATAATCAATGAGACATCTAGTAGCCAACTGAGGTATTACTTGGATGGATAAATGTCGATTACATTTTGCACATTGTCCTTTTATTGAGGCTTGTGGTTCTTTTACGAGCCTGAAAATCTTCAGACTCGGGGCCCCCGGCTTAAAGATCCTCCCGGAGGACTTCTTCCTTGGTTTTCGCCATCGTAAAAAATCCATCGACCGCCCGGGTTTGAACCCGTGACCCTTGGGACTAGAAACAAGGAACGTAACTATTGTATGTCCAGGCTAAGAAACACAGTTTGTCATTTAACTTCCGAATGTATTACTCCGCGCAACACGTGTAAAAGTACATATGAACTCTATCAGCTGTTTGTTACAAGCCGATAAATGAATGCATAACAAAAGTAAAGTGATCCCACAACAGGCCTCAGGAGGCCCTTGGGGTAGTAGGAGGTTAAGGCTCCCACTTTTTCTAGACAATCGGCACTTTATGTCAGCCGGGTTGTCAGTCCTGCGTGACGGCCGCCTTTACCCCAGAACAAGCGTCTGGTACTCATTTCCGTTAGAGGCTGAGTCGACCCCAGGGCCATAGTGCCGCCAGAGGGTTTGAATGCATAACAATCGTTGTAATTTTTAAAGTTCCAGGTTGTATTAACAATTACAATGGTATGTCGAAAACTAATTACATTGCAACTGTTAGTATTACTTACTTACTTACTCACTGGCACTATCAAACCCGTAGGTTCATGGCCGCGAGGACATAAGCAACTCTCCATACATCCCTATCCTGAGCTAATGCTTTCCAATCATTCCCTGTATAATCTACTTCCCTCAAATCATAGTTAATGTTATTCTACCACCTCATTCTTGGTCTACCAACTGGGCGTTTTCCCTCTGGCTTTCCTACCAGAAGCTTCCATGCACGTCTTTCATTCCGCATACGTGCAACATGTCCTGCCCATCGAGGTCTACGCGACTTAACTGTTCTTATTATATCTGGCTTCCTATAAAGACCATGTAGTTCATTGTTATGTTGTCTTCTCCATTCACCTGTTTGGTCATCTCTCTTTGGTCCAAAAATTTTTCTAAGACTTTATTCTCAAATGCTTGTAATCTCCTTTCCTCCCTTAAAGTAAGAGTCCATGTTTCGCATCCATATAATATAACTGGTAGAATAATAGTTTTATATATTTTCAGTTTAAAGTTTTTTGAAAGGAGTTGGGACATCAAAAGTCTCTGCAATGCATAATAGCATGAATTTCCAGAATTGAGCCTATGTTTAATTTCTTTGTGCATCTCATTCCTATTTGTGATTATTGTTCCTAGGTATTTGAATTCAGCCACTTCCTCAAAATTTCTCTCATTTGTCATTAGCTGTCCATTTCCGTTATATAATGTATTTCTACGTGTGACCATATATTTAGTTTTATTGATATTTACCTCCAGTCCCAATTTCTTAGTGTTACTCAATAGGGTGTGCATGTTGTCCTTTAGTATCTCCTCGCTATCGGCCAGTAGTACTACATCATCAGCATAAACTAACAGCTTATTAATACCATTCAGTTGTAAGTCTTCCTCTTTCTCTAAAGATTTAATGGCATGCTCTAGTACAAAATTAAATAGCAGAGGAGATAGTGCATCTCCTTGCTTCAATCCATTCTGGATTTCAAAAGTGTCCGAAAACTGTTTGCCTACACGCACCCTACTCTTTGTGCCATTTAGACACATTCGTATAAGTCTAACTAACTTTTTAGGAATTCCGAACTCCAGCAGGATACTATATAACTTCTCCCTCTTAATTGAATCATATGCTTTTTTGAAGTCTACATATAGTTGATGTACAACACCATTATATTCCCATTTCCTTTCTAAGACAAATAGCGTTAAATACGTAATTGTATTAATCGAGTACATTATCTATTTTTTCACTTCCGCTGAACTGTGCTTTGGTCATGAACGAATGGCAGTAACTGCAGCAGTCACGTGTTCAATTACCCGCCCATTTACTTCCTCAAGCGTGTTTCTTAGGCTGGACAGATTATACTAAACCAACGTTGCCGACATTTTTAAGGTAAGGACAGGTTATATCATGATAGTTGATTTTGTCACATTTCACACACAGATCAAAGCTTTGAGGTCGTGCGAATGTCGGAATTTACCTGCGCTCTGTATTCCGTTGTTAAGTGGGATGAAATGTTTAGTTGAATCCACACCTGAGCGGACATCTGAAAGGAATGTACGGGGTGGTGTGAGGCAGACACGCTCGGCGGGATGTACGTACACGAGTCCCTACTCTAAAGGCATGTCTGCTTCACTAATTGTATATCTCACGACGTCACAAAGATACCTGCTCTGCTACATCCGAGAATTGTGCAATATGTTAAACAAAACACAGACAGTTATTAGAACTGTCGCATTGATATAACAGCGTCATTAACTGTGTAACAGAGTGGCGTACAACTAACGAAATTATAGTCCATGAGGGCTAAAGTGTCTAGAATATTTTGGAAAGGGAAAGAGTACTCACCATCTTCTTTCTCACTCATACGTGACGGTGACAGCGGTAGGGCAGACACTCCCTGCAGTGAACATAGATCAGTGGTGGCATTCCCTTCTTCTAAAGATTCTTCCTGGCAAGTTTCTATGTCTTCATTTTCATTTTCATCGTCGTCGGTATCGTCTAAATTTATTTCAAACCGATCACTAATTTGGTCCATTAAACCGTCTGCCTGTCAATATGACTCTTCAATCTTTTCACACGCTCTGCAGTCACTTTTAACAGAGCACTCTGAACCAGTCGCCACTGACAAAAATTACCTGACACAAAAGTGACTGGACGGAAGTGGGGGGGTGGAGTTTTTCTAGCATTCCTAAGTAGTTTTACAAGGGTGGCCCATTATAGTACACATGTCATTCAGACGTCTAGCGAACGGTGGAAGAACAGTTCTCTAGACAAGGATAGTACAAATCATGCCAACTTACAACTTTTACACTATAGTATTCTGTGAACTTTTATAAACATCAAATACCCCGCTATGAATCTCTTCAAACTGTTATATCTCACATAACTTTAGGTTAGTATTTAAAACATTTTTTTTTGTTTTTTTAATGCCCCAGGTTATCCTTTTTGGATATTTTTGGTGTTCTCTGCTGGCATTGGAGTAATTGTAACCCACTTCTGAAGCTGTGGCGCCTGGAAGGTGGGGTTACGTTGCCCCAATGATATAACGGTTCATAATAGAGGTCTAGAAATTTTCAGGCGCACTGGCGATGCTTACGTCCACTCGGACAAGTGCCTGATAAATCGATATATCCATCGTTTGCGTTTGGCGGACTTGATATATTTTTTACAGTAATTTTTAATATTTTACTTCTACTTTCGGATAGAAGAAAATGCCATTCTATCTGGTGTTAATTGGTCGAAAATAAAGGGGGGTGAAAGCGCTGCCCCTGCACCCACCTCGCTACGCCCATATATACTTTAAACTCTGTTTGGCGGAGCAAAAATATTACAAAAAAATAGAAAATTACAAATATATCAAACCATAATTCAAAGCATTTTGACATAATGGTGCTGAAGATTGGCAAATTCATACCAGGGAAATGAAAATAATTTGAAGTACAGAAGTGGATGTTTTATGAAGATCAGCTGGAAAGTCTAGAATGGATAGAATACGAAATAAAGAAATAAGGGAAATTATGGGTGTACAAGAGGAGCCGGACATCATAGAGATTATAGAAAAGATTACAGTGATATGGTCATGTCAAAAGAATGCAAGAACAAAGATTGCCTAAAATTGTTATTGAATGGATCCCAGTGGAACGGAGGAAGAGAGAAAGACCGAAGAAAACTTGGATAGAAGGGGTACAAGCGGCTATGAATATCAGAGGATTGGAGGAAGATCAATGGATGGACAGAGAGGAATGGCGATTGGTTTCCCGAAAATGGCGGCAGCTGCCATGATACTGAATAATGATTATTATTATTTTTATTATTATTATTTTTATTATCATTTATTATCTTTTCTATTATTATTATTATTATTATTATTATTATTATTATTTTTATTATTATAATTTTTATTATTATTATTTTATTATCATTTTTATTATTATTTTTGTTATTATTATTTTTGTTGTTATTATTTTTGTTATTATTATTATTTTTATTATTATTATTATTTTTATTGTTATTATTCTTATTGCTATTATTTTTATTGTTATTATATTTATTGCTATTATTTTTATTGTTATTTTTATTGTATTATTTTTATTATTATTATTTTTATTATTATTTTTATTTTATTATTATATTTATTATTATTGTTTTTATTATTGTTTTTATTATTTTTATTATTATTGTTTTTATTATTATTTTTTATTATTTTTTATTATTATTGTTAGTATTATTATTATTATGTTTTTATTATTGTTATTTTTTTATTATTTTTATTTTATTATATTATGTTTATTACTATTATGTTATTATTATTTTATTATTATTGTTTTTATTATTATTATTATTATTATTATTATTATTATTATTATTATTATTATTATTATTATTATTATTATTATTAGTATTATTATTATTATCAACATTCTTTGAATGATTTTATAAGTGAAGTAGCAAACGATATTCATGGCAGACAATATTTTGTATAGAAAGTTATAAAACTTTTAAATAAATCAGGAAAGGATATTGCGGAAATAGATCTTACTAATAAAGAAAGAGATACTAGATTGGAGTTTTATAAAACATTGGCAGTTCCTGCATTACTTTATGGGAGCGAAACTTGAGTAATGACAAAAAAATTACAAGGTAGAATACAAAGCGCAGAAATGAACTTTTTAGAACAAAAAGAAGCTGCACAAGATTGGATCGGATAAGGAATGAAGATATAAGAACAGAGTTAAGTATATATTAATTGAATGACAAAATCAGAGAATATAGTGAGAAATGGTTTACACATGTGGAAACAATGAATGAAACAAGATTACCAAGAGCAGCATTCAACTACAAGCCAAGAGGTTGAAGGAATGTAGGAAGGCCAGTGAAAAGTTGTACAGAACAACTGTGAGGCGGAACAGGACATTTTTGCCTAGCCCGTGAAGTGAAGAAGAAGAAGAAGATTATTACTATTAATTAAATAAAAATAAAACTACGTTTTATTTTTATTTAATTAATAAACATGGATTTTCATCAAGTAAACACCAACTCAATTGATTGAGATTATTATTATTATTTGGACTTTAGGTAGTCATCAAGGAAAATGCTTATTCACAACAGATGATGGATTTTTGGCGAAGAGCATCAAGAAAATCAAGAAAGGAGAATATTCGGAACCAGAAAATTACAGAAATAATGAATGTTAAACATAATATTATAGAAGTAATAGAAGAACGAAGATTAAAATGGTACGGACATCTGAAGAGGATGGAGAATACAGAATCCCAAGAATGATGCTGGATTGGAATACTGAAGGCAGGACGAAGAGGAGGAACCCAGGCAATAGTGGATGGATGAAGTAAGAAGAAACATGATCAGCAGAGACCTCAAAGCGAAGATGTTGTGGATAGAAATCTGTAGCGGAGCAAATTACATTTGGACTCAAGGATAACTATTGTAATGTAGAGGAAATCCGTTATAAAATAATATTATTAATTAGTATTATTATTATTACTATTAAACAATCAAAATTACATATTCCATTATTTACGATGAAATTACATTAATTGTATTACAAAAAACATATATTAAAAATTTGTTCATCCAGTTGCTGGGTGACCAACCTTTCTAGCACCTACAAGTGACATTGATTTAGAGAACGATGTACAAGTTAAATAATGACGTGGTATATAATATTGCTTCCGGTCCCCCAGCTTTATTCTTGTAACTGGTTTTGTTTTAAGAACAAAGCTGCATTAAGTTCATTGACGTTAGAGTAGATTTAACATCAATGAATCGGGTGTCACAGGAAGCCTCCTGCTCATTGTTGCCGGTTTATATTATACACCAGTCAACTTCCCTCTGTTGAGGTTCATCTTGACACAGATACCTGCTCAAGATTTTTTTAAAATCAGTTTGGTTATGCAATGTATAAACCTTGTATCGATCATGCATAATTTTATTACTAATATACGTTGTTGAAGAGCCATATATAACAATACAATCCTTATACACAATACGTCACATGTTCATCATTATGACGTCAGAGCATTTTACGAGTAGTTTGTAACAGAAAGAAAACATCATCAACTTGTGATGAATCGTGTAATAAATGAGTATGGACAAGAATGAATGGAGTTTCCCTAATTGGGGAGGTACGGAAAAAATGAGTATGTGTTAATTTATTTATATTTTACTTTGGGATTCGTCAAAAATATCGTAAAATAGATTCCATAGATAATGTGCTATCATTTAACGACAAGAAATTCGAAAAAAATATGAAATATATATATATATATATATATATATATATATATATTTCCCCCCCATTACATATTAATTATATGCAGTGCTTTAAGAAGCGTTAGAAAACGTTGAAAATAGTAGGAAAAGTAGAAAAAGCGAAACTGTAAAAATAAAATGATACAAACAAGTATTTAGTTAACTTATTGTGCTATGAAAGAATGAAATATAATATAATAATTAAAAAATCACCAGAAGAGACGTTAAAACTAAATTCCAGAGCAAGGGCGAATAATCCTGTAAGAAAAAAAAATGTTTGAACAGGATTCGAACCTGACACTGTATGAACCGTAATCACAAGTTCTGACAACAAGACCATTAGCTTATTGATTATCTTGTCGCGATAATATTAGCTTTATAGTTAAAAACATGTTTATAGCGGCCTGTATTAAACATTAACGATGTAAGAAAGTTTTGTTAAAATAATATTATGAAGCATTTAAACTACATTCAGTTTAAATCATGTGTCACAACATGTTCTCTTATGAATCAGTATTAAACTTTATAATATTATCAATCGAGAATGAATGTAGGCCTAACAAATTGCATTTTATAATGATTTATTTTCCTACTAAGAACCTTATTAATATTATTTATGTGTTGCGCATCCATGAAGCAGTCAGTAAAGAATTATATCATGATCATCATCACTCCAGGGATTAGGCAATTGCCCGTTTTGTGTTAAATTTCAGGAAACGCTCATCAATATCATAAGAAAACAATAAGCTGATTATAGAGACCTCCATTTTGATTTGTTATACAATCGATAACAAGGAGGAAGTTATGCACAATGATACACATGTATAGTTGTACATTTTCTTTGGAGTTAGGCCGGCAATTTGTTTTAATTTCCGACAGATGGCAACATGGCAGCTAAGTTTTAAACATAATAAAATTTGTTGGATTATTCTAATATATCGTAAATAATTAGTTATTTATCTATTATTATTGCATTTAAACATATTTACATTTATATAATTGGTAAAACCCTTCAATTTGATAACCTGGCATTTCATATATGATTATTTTCAACTAATAGACCCGCTACTGATTTCACTTTCAATTTTTATAAATATTAATACCTACTTTACATTTTGGTTTTTGGCCCCGACGTTTTCATCTCCGGGAGAAGGTCACTCAAGTTATATCCTGGAAGACCAGTCCCGGGGACAATTTTTGGAGTGGGTTCGAGGCTTTGTCCTTGAACCCCAAAATCTAAACGGTACTTTTCAAGAGCTTTTCAGTACTCTGAAACATCGGACTCCATCAAGGAAGTCAACACCGTTTCATGAGTCTAGAGTTTACATCTATTCTTAGATTTCGTAGATAATGTGCTGTCATTTAACAAGAACATAGAAAAATATTGGGGAATAAATATATATATATATATATACACACAATTACTTGTGAATTATATGCAGTGCTTTAAGAAGCGTTAGAAAACGTTCAAAATAGTAGAAAATGCAGAAAAAGCTAAACTGTGAAAATAAAATGATACAAACAAGTATTTAGTTAACTTATTGTGCTATGAAAGAATGAAATATAAAATAATAATAAAAAAATCACCAGAAAGAGTTTTTAAAACTAAATTTCAGATCAAGGGCGAATAATCCGGTAAGAAAAGAAAATTAGTTTGAATGGGATTCGAACCTAGGACCGCATGAACCGTAGTCACAAGTTCTGACCAGAAGACCATCAGGTTAATAATTATTTCGTCGCGATAATATTACTTTCATAATTAAAAACATGTTTATAGTGGCCTGTATTAAATATTGACGATGTAAGAAACCCTTGTTAGAATAATATTATGAACCATTTAAACTACATTCAGCTTAAATCATGTGTCACAACATGTTCTCTTATGAATCAGTATTAAACTTTATAATATTATCAATCGAAAATGAATGTAGGCCTAACAAATTGCGTTTTATAATGCTTTATTTTCCTACTAAGAACCTTATTAATATTATTTATGTCTTGCGTATCAATCAAGCAGTCAGTAAAGAATGATATCATCATCATCATCACTCCAGGGATTAGGCAATTGCCCGTTTTGTGTTAAATTTCAGGAAACGTTCATCAATATCATAAGAAAACAATCAGCTGATTATAGAGACCGCCATTTTGATTTGTTATACAATCGATAACAAGGAGGAAGTTATGCACAATGATACACATGTATAGTTGTACATTTTCTTTGGAGTTAGGCCGGCAATTTGTTTTAATTTCCGACAGATGGCAACATGGCAGCTAAGTTTTAAACATAATAAAATTTGTTGGATTATTCTAATATATCGTAAATAATTAGTTATTTATCTATTATTATTGCATTTAAACATATTTACATTTATATAATTGGTAAAACCCTTCAATTTGATAACCTGGCATTTCATATATGATTATTTTCAACTAATAGACCCGCTACTGATTTCACTTTCAATTTTTATAAATATTAATACCTACTTTACATTTTGGTTTTTGGCCCCGACGTTTTCATCTCCGGGAGAAGGTCACTCAAGTTATATCCTGGAAGACAAGTCCCGGAAGACAATTTTTGGAGTGGGTTTGAGGCTTTGTCCTTGAACCCCAAAATCTAAACGGTACTTTTCAAGAGCTTTTCAGTACTCTGAAACATCGGACTCCATCAAGGAAGTCAACACCGTTTCATGAGTCTAGAGTTTACATCTATTCTTAGATTTCGTAGATAATGTGCTGTCATTTAACAAGAACATAGAAAAATATTGGGGAATAAATAAATATATATATATATACAATTACTTGTGAATTATATGCAGTGCTTTAAGAAGCGTTAGAAAACGTTCAAAATAGTAGAAAATGCTGAATAGGCTAAACTGTGAAAATAAAATGATACAAAAAAGTATTTAGTTAACTTATTGTGCTATGAAAGAATGAAATATAAAATAATAAATAGAAAATCACCAGAAGAGACTTTAAAACTAAATTCCAGACCAAATGCGAATAATCCTTTAAGGAAAAAATATAGTTTCAACTAGATTCGAACCTGGGACCGCATGAACCGTAGCCACAAGTTCTGAGTACTAGACCATTAGCTTATTGATTATTTTGTCGCGATAATATTACCCCTATAATTAAGAACATGTTTATAATGGCCTGTATTAAATATTAACGATGTAAGAAAGTTTTGTTAAAATAATATTATGAAGCATTTAAACTACATTCAGCTTAAATCATGTGTCACAACATGTTCTCTTATGAATCAGTATTAAACTTTATAATATTATCAATTGAGAATGAATGTAGGCCTAACAAAATGCATTTTATAATGCTTTATTTTCCTACTAAGAACCTTATTAATATTATTTATGTGTGGCGCATCCATCAAGCAGTTGTTAAAGAGTTGCATTTTGCGTTAACTTTAAGGAAACGCTCATCAATATCATAAGAAAACAATCAGCTGATTATAGAGACCGCCATTTTGATTTGTTATACAATCGATAACAAGGAGGAAGTTATGCACAATGATACACATGTACATTTTCTTTGGAGTTCGGCCGGCAGTTTGTTTTAATTTCCGACAGATGGCAGAATGGCAGCTAAGATTTAAACATAACAAAATTTGTTGGATTATTCTAATATATCGTAAATAATTAGTTATTTATCTATTATTATTGCATTTAAACATATTTACATTTATAGAATTGGTAAAACCCTTCAATTTGATAACCTGGCATTTCGTATTAGAATATTTTCAGCTAATAGACCCGCTACTGGTTTGACTTTCAATTTTTATAAATGGTAATACCTACTTTTGCGCATTGGTTGGAAAACGGAGACTTTGGAGACGGCCTGCAATTGCAGGTGTGTGGTCCCATACCGTCTCCTGTAGAGACAACCTGCAATTGCAGGTGTATGGGAACATATAGTCTCATGAAGGTGGACAGAAGGAAGTCTTAATTTTTGGAGTGGGTTCGAGGTTCTGTCCTTGAACCCCAAAATCTAAACGCTACCTCTCAACAACCACAGGACCCTGAAACATCGGACTCCAATCAAGGAAGTCAAGACTGTTTCATGAGTTTACAGTTTACATCTATTCTTAATGCGTTTAAACATATTTACCATACCAGAAATTCATAAGCATCAGAAATAGGAAGAAGAAGGAAATAGACGTAGATTTCTACACCACAACTGCCATGCTGGACGACAGATGGACCAGAGAGTGCAACCCCCAGAGACACGTCATAACACGACTCGCAGTACACGGATTTCACAACAAGATATGTACAAACAAGAAATTCCACGAGCCGACCGAAGAATGCAAGTGTGTGTTGTGTGGACAGAGATGTGGCAAATACCACATCATAACATGTGCGAAAAGGACAAAAACCATTACAGACTACAGTAAAGACTAAATCACCACTAATGCTCAACCTGAGTGCACATTTCTTATTATTATTATTATTATTTAAACATATTTACATTTATAGAATTGGTAAAACACTTCCATTTGATAACCTGGCATTTCGTATCAGAATATTTTCAACTAATGTACCAGCTACTGCCTTAACGTACAATTTTTGTAAATGATAATACCTACTTTTGCTCTTTATTTAAGGTGCACCTCCGGCATGAAAAAAGCCTGGATGTAAATTTTTGGAGTGTGTTCGAGGCTTTGTCCTCGATCCCCAAAATCTAAACGCTACCTCAAAATAGTAGAAAAAGCGAAACTGTAAAAAATAAAATGATACAAAAAAGTACTGTTGAGTGATTCCGGGTTATGTGGCCGTGGTCCATAGTTGGTGTTGATACCAGACGTTTCGCCCTCAACTGCGGAGGGCATCTTCAGTGGCGAGTGCTTCTAGGCGTGTTTCCTGGTCGGAAGATCTACTTAGTGTGAGCGCTGCGGACGTTGTATTAGTGGTGGGTGCAGGGTGAGTGGGCGTGGCTCTTGCTGATTGGCTAATGGTCGTCTCCTTGTTGTCCCTAGTGTTAATGCATTTATTTTCAGGCCTGGTATCATACACTAGAAAATAAATGCATTAACACTAGGGACAACAAGGAGACGACCATTAGCCAATCAGCAAGAGCCACGCCCACTCACCCTGCACTACCACTAATACAACGTCCACAACGTCCGCAGCGCTCACTCTAAGTAGATCTTCCGACCAGGAAACACGCCTAGAAGCACTCACCACTGAAGATGCCCTCCGCAGTTGAGGGCGAAACGTCTGGTATAAACACCAACTATGGACCACGGCCAGATAACCCGGATTCACTCAACATTATGATTACCGGCCGTGAAAGCCTGCATTCAACGATACAAAAAAGTATTTAGTTAACTTATTGTGCTATGAAAGAATGAAATATAAAATAATAAATAGAAAATCACCAGAAGAGACTTTAAAACTAAATTCCAGACCAAATGCGAATAATCCTTTAAGGAAAAAATATAGTTTCAACTAGATTCGAACCTGGGACCGCATGAACCGTAGCCACAAGTTCTGAGTACTAGACCATTAGCTTATTGATTATTTTGTCGCGATAATATTACCCCTATAATTAAGAACATGTTTATAGTGGCCTGTATTAAATATTAACGATGTAAGAAAGTTTTGTTAAAATAATATTATGAAGCATTTAAACTACATTCAGCTTAAATCATGTGTCACAACATGTTCTCTTATGAATCAGTATTACATTTTATAATATTATCAATCGAAAATGAATGTAGGCCTAACAAATTGCATTTTATAATGCTTTATTTTCCTACTAAGAACCTTATTAATATTATGTATGTGTTGCGCATCCATCAAGCAGTTTTTAAAAAGTTACATTTTAAGGAAACGTTCATCAATATAATAAGAAAACAATCAGCTGATTATAGAGACCGCCATTTTGTTTTGTTATACAATCGATAACAAGGAGGAAGTGATGCACAATGATACACATATATACAGTTATACATTTTCTTTGGAGTTAGGCCGGCAATTTGTTTTAATTTCCGACAGATGGCAGAATGGCAGCTAAGTTTTAAACAGAATAAAATTTGTTGGATTATTCTAATATATCGTAAATAATTAGTTATTTATCTATTATTATTGCATTTAAACATATTTACATTTATATAATTGGTAAAACCCTTCAATTTGATAACCTGGCATTTCATATATGATTATTTTCAACTAATAGACCCGCTACTGATTTCACTTTCAATTTTTATAAATATTAATACCTACTTTTCACTTTTCGGCCCAACTCTACCTCCGGGAGAAGGTCACTCAAGTTATATCCTGGAAGGCCAGTCCCGGGGACAATTTTTGGAGTGGGTTCGAGGCTTTGTCCTTGAACCCCAAAATCTAAACGCTACCTCTTAACAACCACAGGACCCTGAAACATCGGACTCCAATCAAGGAAGTCAACACTGTTTCATGAGTTTAGAGTTTGCATCTATTCTTAATGCGTTTAAATATCATTCTATTTATAGAATTGGCAAAACACTTCAAATTCAAAACCTAGCGTTGCATATGAGATTTTTTTCAACGAATGTACCAACTATTGACTTGTCTTACAATTTTATGCATGAAAATACTTATTTTCGATGATCATTGGGTTGCTCCGAAGCGTCCAGCTGTGGACATTCTTGTTTCTTAATTTTTAAGTGGATTTTAGATGTTTTTTAAATGCATTAATTTACGTCCGGCTTCTCAACAGAAGCGCCTATGAGACTAATACAATAATATATTTTGCATATGATTTTCTGTACATGTCATTTCAGTTTACTACGCTATTAAATCCCAAAATATAAATTCAATGAACAACTTTGGTCATTCAAATTAATAATTATTTTATTAGATTTTAGGTTTGCGCCTTAAAATCCGTAATTTTTGACCTGGTCTCTTCAACAGAAACGCCTCTCAGACTAACACAATATATTTTGTATAATATTTTCGATGTAATTTCAGTTTTCTACACCTATTGAAAACTAAAAACTAAGGTCCGTATCCCGACTATCCAAACTGTTGTTCGCCGACCTCACATCCACATGTGGCTATCACATAGGTGAATGATCATCCAGCCAGTAGAGGAGTGACATGTGGTCAGCATGTCGGGTCCCCCAGGCGTCTTGATCTGATGCTGCTGCCCACTTTTAACGAAAGTACCAACTATTGGCACCTCGTCCCCATTTTATAAATAATAATGTTTATGATCGTAAGGTATATTTGTATTTACACGTAGACAATAAACAAATATTAATTAGAAATTAAGTTCTTGCCTTAGAAACAATTTTTGTATTGCATTTTAGGTTCCTGACTTTAAAAAATTGAATTACATTTTAAAGAGATAAGTTAGACCCGGCTTCTTAGAAGAGAATACATAAGCAGCCATGAGACATCTCAGTTGAAATAAACACTGTGCAGTGTGCAAGGAATTCATTTTAAGAGGACCTCGCATTATTCTGCCGGCGCGACTAGACTGTTGAAATCTCATATCTCAAATAAATAGCGAGGCCTATTTTTTATAATAATCTAATTAGTTGATTTATTTGTATTTTGTAGCTTCTAACCGCCTTCATTTACCGGGAGTAGCGGAACACGCTCCCCGTCAGTGCAAGCACAATAGCATGCAAAGTTAGAGCCGCTGCAACGCTGTGAAAATGTTTCCGCTTAAAATGGATTCCCTGTATAAAGAACCCACCATATAAAATAAAGATGGCTCAAGAACTAAAAAAACATAACCTTATCATGATTGGTATCAAACTAACATAAATTCATAAGCTGTACAATAACATAATTAAAATGTGAATCTAATAGCATAATCACAATCTTCTAATACTCGTTAATAAAATACCAATTATCGAAAGATTAAATCCGGCCATTAATCAGTGGGAAACCCTTTAAACTAGAGTGACAGCATCGGTCCTCACGTGACATCAACCTAAAAGATAAGTATTGTTTCAAATCACTCCAGATTGAGGTAAGTCACCAGGTCCATCAGACCTGCGGCATACAGCTGGAAGTCTCTAGATGACTCGATGCCAGTGACATAGAAAAACCCGGGTAAGGATTGGGATTGACAACGCCACAGGGGTGTTTTCTAAAAATATTCGAAAATAATTTCATTGAAAATACACCCACTGTAGTCAGTTAAGTCCAAAGGTAGCCAATCAGAAATATTGTAAGAGCAATCTTTGCAGGCGTTCCCGAGGAATGAATTATCTGGAAGGAGGAAAAATATCCTATTTAAGGACAGGTTGTAATAATTTGGGACACGCTGTCTCACACTGTTTTTGTTTTCTTTCTGTTACAAACTGCGCATAATATGCTCTGACGTCACAATGATGACGAATGTATGACCTATTGTATATAAGGAGTGTATTGTAATGCAGCTCCTATACAAAGTTTATTAGTAAGGAAATTACACACACATATATATAAGGTTTATATATTGTATAACTAAACAACTGATAAAGCCTATATAGGTAATTTTTATTAGTAAAAAAATCCATCGACCCCGGCCCGGTTTGAACCCGCGGGACCTGAGGCAAGGAACATACTCACTTGTTCATCTCGGCCGACAATATGGAGAAATGGTAGAATTCAATTTGTAGCTGGAGAAAAAACCTGCCCAAGCTCCGTTTTGTCCACCACGACCCTCTAGGAGTGATTGAGACACGATCTCGAGACCACAGCGATGATAGGCGAATGTCAAACTGCTTGCGTCACGGAGCCGCCAAAACAATGAAATATTAACAAACATTCACATTAATATATTTAATATTTTGTGTTTAAAATGTAATAAAGTATATTTTAATGACAGCTCCCGATTTGTGTCCAATTTGTAGAAATATTTGTTCCGAACTCTTTACTGCAGCTACTTGATTAAAAACATGAAGATAGTTTCCATGGTTACCGCTGTATTATTATAGGTTAATGTGTTTATTGCAATGAGAATCACAATGCCACCGGGATATGCAATGTCTAGAGGTAGGATTTTTTATGAAATTTCACGTTTTAAACTATTAGTCAGTCCGTCGCGGTGGCGTAGTCGGTAGAGTCCCAAACTTCCACTCCGGCGACCGGGGTTCGATTCCCGGCGGGGTAATGTATTTTAAATCTCCACCTTGGGTCTGGGTTTGTGTCCTGTCCCCCATTAATGCTCAACTGAGTGCACCTTTCCTAATAAAACAAACCATTAGTCATAGAGCATTGAGACGAAGTATCTTTACATTTTATGATGTGCAGAATCAAATAAGACCCAACATATTTTTTTTTCATATTTCATAATATTTTGGCGAAATGTTCATATTTTAGTAAACATTTAATATTCCCTCATATTTTTCAACTTTCAATTAAAAAAAATAAAATTTCTAATAATTCGTTAAAACATTTTTGAAGTGATTTCCTCAGGAGAGGGGGGACGTGTGGGGAAATTATTTCGAATCAGGTTTGTCTGTCTCTCAGTGTTCGTATTATTAGGGAATAGCAAAGAGATACTAAGGGCCAAGACGCACATTTTATTGAGTAACGCTAAGAAATTGGGACTGCAAGTAAACAACTAAAACTAAAAATATATTCACACATAAAAATATAATATATAAAAATGAATGATGTTTGTTTGTTTGTATTTTATGCGCTGGAATACTGTTCTTCCGATTGTGATGAGTTTTTTTGCAAAATGTTCAGGAGGTTCCCGGGATGAACTTAGACTATAAGAGAGTTGTGATACTCATCTCCTGGCGCGACAGGCCTAGTTGGCCCTTAGCCTACCAGCCGGCTGCTGGTCTAATATCCACATGTGTCAATCATAGAGGTAGACTCATCTACACTCTTAAAAATCACCCTTTGTAGTGAAAAACTTAAAAATAATCCTTTTTTGACGCTTAAATGGCTTACGCTGCCTAAAGCATGACAAATACACAAAATTAATTTACACAGAATTGAATATCTCAAAAAAAACTCTACAAAAAAGTCCGCGACAGCATATGTTTATCTCTTACGGATAACTCACAATAACCACTTTTGTCTTTCATTGATGTCAAGAAGATCGGGATAAGTAGATTCCCGGGTAAGCAGAGCAGCTGGACGGAAACTCGAAATAACGAATATTGTCTTTCAGCTCATTTATGCCAAATACATCGGGATACGTAGATTCCCGGACAATGCCGGGTAATCAGCACGCGGTATCTAAAAATAATGATATCACTTATTCAACTAAACGTAAAAACACATAATTTAATTAGGGTAGCAGCGCACGCCGTGTATTAGCCAGTACATTATACGTATAAAGGAAATTTTAAGAAAGTGGAAAATTTTGAAGTGTCTGAATTCAAATATTTTGCGACACAGTTCCTGTATTCGCGGTCAAAACATTTCTTTATTCAGTCGTTATGTTAGAAGCATTAGTGTCCTTTATTAACGCATCGGTAACTTTTTTACTGCAGGCACGTGTCAAGGTGACTTTTACAAAGAGCGATTCAAACAAATGAACAAATTAATATCAAAGTAAAACGAACCTTATTGTTACTAAGCCTAAAGTTTGTTGTTAAAAGCCACCGCCGCTGTATTTTCACGTACCGCTATGTTCGTTGATAAATACCGCCCTCGCCAGGATCGGTGCTTTATTGTTTCAACTTATCATCCGTTGCAATAATTTTGATAGAATAAGTAGTATATCTTCTGCTTTGTTACCAATTTATAATGTCTAATGAAAGGAAATTAGTTCCGAAGCAGAAACTAGTTTTGCCGCTTAAAGTAAAAATATAAATGTTTGGCCGTTTATACGCGTTGGGGAGTCGTTTGCGTCTATATCACGCTGTTTCAACGTTAATGAATCAAGAAATCCGAAGACAAAATAAGGAATTCTATCGCAGAATTCACAGCTGAATATCAATGGTAATTGAAAGATATTTTAAAAGCGGCAATAATATACAAGTTCTTTAAACCCTTGCCAAAACCTGACAGCAATAATTTATATAAATTGTTCAAATTCTCTCATTAATTGATTTTATTTTGATAATTTTTTATTTTATTTTGTAACCTTGGAACGTATCCCCTATCCATCCAACCTTAGTAATTCCGCCCGAAGGCAGGTCCTTCCTGCTATGCTTGCAGCTTTACTAGGGAATTGTAGGTGTGGTAGCTTCCCATTGCTTTCCACACCGGTGAAGGATGATGATGATGATAAAGATGGTGATGATTATGGCCATATGATTTCGGGGACCGTTTGGGTCTTAAAGTTTTCCTGACATTTGTCTTACAGGTGAGGAAAAACCCCGATAAAAACCTCACCCAGAAAAACTGTCCCGACCGGGGATCGAACCCGGCCCGCTGTGTGACACGGCAGCACGCTACCTCGAGACCACAGCGGTGAACGTATCCCCTATATACCCATATAAATTACGAAGAAACAAATAAAGGAATAAAATTAGATAAAACACACTACTTGAAAACATTATTATGCGCTGATGACCAGGTAATAATAGCAAATACAGAAGACGAACTTCAAAGGAATATTTTTAAACTACATAATATATGTGAACAATATAATCTCAAAATATCCATAGAAAAAACTAAGGTAATGGCATTTCAAGGGAAAAATCAAATCAGATCGAAAATAGTAATAGGAAACAAAATCATAGAACAGGTGAACCATCTCAATTATCCAGGATGTGACATTTAATTTAATTATGATAATGATATAACTAAAAAAATAGCAAAATTCCAGGGAATATGTGGTACGATAAAACGAACACTAAATAACAAAACAACAAGAGAGACCCAATTTAAATTTTTCAAAACGTTGGCAGTACCGATACTGCTCTATGGATCAGAAGCCTGGATACATAAAAAACAAGATCTAAGTAGGATAACGGCGGCAGAAATGAAATTTTTGTGATCTGTTAAAGGGTGCACTAAGGAAGACAGAAATAAGACAGGAACTTGAAATATTTGCAATAACTGATAAAATAGAGACATATAGACAAAAATGGAAGCAACACATAGGCAGAATGAATGAAGATAGATATCCAAAACAAATAACAAAATACAAACCTAAAGGCACCCGAGATGTGGACAGACCTAGAAAGAGATGGGCTGAAGTCGGAACGGGTCAACAGACCTAATCCATGAATGCAGATGATGATGACATTCGCGGTTTCTTTATTCGCGGCATATTTGCGGAATATATCCCCCGCGAAAAAAGAGCTTTTATTGTACCATACTGGAAGCTTCCTGTATATCCGCACTCTTTCCACTTGCATTATTTATGTCGGCCAATAGTATGCTTGCACCTTGTTGTGATTTTCATTATAAAATGATTGTATCTTATTGTCTTATTTAGAGGATCCATCCATAGTACTTCTGCCCGAAGGCAGGTCCTTCACTGCAATCATAGCATTTTCATGCTATGCTTGCAGCTTTACTAGGGAATTGTAGGTGTTGTAGCTTCCCGTTGCTTTCCACACCGGTGAAGGATGATGATGATAATGATAATGGTAAGGATGATAATGATAATAAGGATGATGGCCATGTGATTTCGGGGACCGTTTGGGCCTTAAAGTTTTCCTGACATTTGTCTTACAGGTGAGGAAAAACCCCGATAAAATCCTCACCCAGAAAAACTGCCCCGACCGGGGATCGAACCCGGGCCTGCTGCGTGACAAGGCAGCACGCTACCTCGAGACCACAGCGGTGGACATTTAGAGGACAAGGGTGATTATTATTTCTGAGCATTCGAGCAAGTTTATTTAATCTCCAAAAACAAGAGAATGTCTAATGCAAGGAGAGAAGGTGGGAGAAAAAAAATAATCTTGTTTAAAAAAAATGAAAATTATTTAGTAGTAAAAGAGAAGAGCAATGGAAATATAAAATGCGTTCGTTAGCGAAATTTCTTTTAATTTTTTTTTACTTTTGCTTGAAATGTGATGAAACAAGCATTCTTTTAGTCTCTCTTTGCACGTTAAAATAGAGAGGGAGAAAGAGAGAGAGAGAGAGAGAGAGAGAGAGAGAGAGAGAGAGAGAGAGGAGAGAGAGAGAGAGAGAGAGAGAGAGAGAGAGAGAGAGAGAGAGAGAGAGGGAGAGAGACGTTAACTGAAAACCATATTCTTTATATATTTTAATTTCCCACTGTATTCAACGTTTTAAAACACTTTCTTTACTTTAAAAAAATTCCACCAGTGCTTTTTAACATAGTTCTGCACTTAGAATATTCCACACTCTGGTTCCCTTCTACTTTTTTTTACTAACATAACGTTAAGTAAAACATAGGACGCTATTTACATATTTAATTTAATATTGCGTTCGTTAAAGGCAGAGTGGGATTCTAAAATCTTTGCGTTTATAAAATGAAGTAAGTGAGCGTAGAAAAAAGAAAATTATATTGGGGCTGTAAGTAAACATCAATAAAACTAAACTTTACCTTGTCGTGGTGGAGTGGCTTGCGTGCTTAAATGATCCTGAGAGCTATGCCGGCGGTAGCTTTGCTGCCGATAGGGTTACCCATGCCGGACTGGTCGAAGGTGATAAGCCAGACGAAAAAAGTACCTCGGTCGAAAGAGTGACGATCTTTCACCGTAAAAATAGAACCGTCAAGAAATGTGGACATGGGTTCAACTGGGATAAAATTTTCCGGAGGTCAAATAGTCCCCCATTCGGTTCTCCGGGCGGGGACTACTTCAGGGAACCCATGCCAAAGACTTGCATGGAGGCTTCTTGTAGGAAAGCCAGAGGGAAAACGCCCAGTTGGTAGACCAAGAATGAGGTGGGAGAATAACTTTAACTATGATTTGAGGGAAGTAGATTATACAGGGAATGATTGGAAAGCATTAGCTCAGGATAGGGATGTATGGAGAGCTTATGTCCACGCGGCCATGAATCTACGGGTTCGATAGTGCCAGTGAGTAAGAGTAAGTAAGTAAGTAAAACTAAATATATGGTTACCCATAGAAATACATTATATATTGGAAATGGACAGTTAAAGACAAATGAAGGGAATTTTGAAGAAGTGGCTGAATTCAAATACCTAGGAACAATAATCACAAACAGGAATGAGATGCACAAAGAAATTAAACATAGGCTCAATTCTGGAAATGCATGCTATTATGCATTACAGAGACTCTTGATGTCCCAACTCCTTTCAAAAAACGTTAAACTGAAAATATATAAAACTATTATTCTACCAGTTATATTATATGGATGCGAAACATGGACTCTTACTTTAAGGGAGGAAAGAAGATTACAACTATTTGAGAATAAAGTACTTAGGAAAAATTTTGGACCAAAGAGAGATGAACAAACAGGTGAATGGAGAAGACTGCTTAACAATGAACTACATGGTCTTTATAGGAAGGCAGATATAATAAGAACAGTTAAGTCTCGTAGACTGCGATAGACAGGAGATGTTGCGCGTATGGGGAATGAAAGACGTGCATGGAAGCTTCTTGTAGGAAAGCCAGAGGGAAAACGCCCAGTTGGTAGACCAAGAATGAGGTGGGAGAATAACATTAACTATGATTTGATGGAAGTATATTATACAGGGAATGATTGGAAAGCATTAGCTCAGGATAGGGATGTATGGAGAGCTTGAATCTACGGGTTCGATAGCGCCAGTGAGTAAGTAAGTAAGTCTAAAAATAAGAAACTTTGAAATAAATATTGCTTTGAGGTCAAAAGAAAAAAGAAGAATTAATAGAAATTACATTAATTTCACAGTTCCTTGATGAACTGTCAGTGCCATGTTTACTTGACACATTTGTGTGCTCTTGAACTTGGTTGACAGTTTTGAATCAAGATTTTCATGGCCGCATTTCAACGGTCCGAATCCTGACAAGTGGAGCTTCTTGCGAGTGATTGATTGCTTCGGGTTTCTAGATTCTCCTTCGCAAAGTAATTTCCTCACCATTGTTCCATTCAAGTCTCCTCTGTCATACATTTCATTCTTCTCTCTGTTTAAAAAGATGGATTGTTCCATTTCAAATGAAATTTATATTTTATATTGTTTTACCCTCGTCAGAGTATGTGGCTTCATTTCAAGAGCTCTTCATCGTTTTCCTGGGGTCGACTCAGCTTCTAACGTAAATGAGTACCAGACACCTGTTCTGGGGGTAAAGGCGGCCGTCACGCAGGGCTGACAACCAGGCTGACATAAAGTGCCGATTGTCTAGAAAAAGTGGGAGCCTTAACCTCCTACTACCCCAAGGGTCTCCGGGCCTGTTGTGGGATCACTTTACTTTACTTTATCGTTTTCCTCTAGCTTCATTTACGAAGAACTATCTGTGTATAGTGGTGTAGCCCACATTGAACTATAGCCTCTCCTTTATTAGGAGATAGCAGACCAAGTTAAATAATTAATTAATAAGAAATTGGGACTGGAAGTAAATATCAATAAAACTAAATATATGGTCACACATAGAAATGCATTATATAATGGAAATGGACAGCTAATGACAAATGAGGGAAAATTTGAGGAAATGTCAGAATTCAAATACCTAGGAACAATAATCACAAATAGGAATGAGATGCACAAAGAAATTAAACATAGGCTCAATTCTGGAAATGCGTGCTATTATGCATTGCAGAGACTCTTGACATCCCAACTCCTTTCAAAAAAGTTAAACTGACTATTTAACTCATGCCCCAAATGGGAGTCTGACCAATCACGTTTCAATGATTTCTGTTTTACAACCAATCAGAGTCGTGTTTCACCAAATATTTATCAGTGTTATAAATACCATATTAAAGAAAGCCCCTCCTTACAATATTGCGTTCCTTTGGCAATAAATAGTATGATCTGGTTGCAGTGATAAACAAAAGAAGCGGTAGAAGCGTACCTATCGTTTCTCATTTGTTTTCAAACATCGCCGTTTACATTAAATATATAAATATTTTAAAATAACTATAGTTAAATAATGATTTGTGAGTAAACAACTTAATTTTATTCGTTAAATAGTCCTAACAAATGCCACTCTTGGTTTCCAAATTCTCTAGATAAATTCACTCCTCACTTCGTGAGTCGTGAATTTATCGATAATTTGGAAATCACTCGTGGCATTACTTATGAAAATATATAAAACTATTATTCTACCAGTTATATTATATGGGTGCGAAACATGGACTCTTACTTTAAGGGAGGAAAGGAGATTACGAGTATTTGAGAATAAAGTTCTTAGGAACATTTTTGGACCAAAGAGAGATGAACAGACAGGTGAATGGAGAAGACTACATAACAATGAATTACATGGTCTTTATAAGAAGCCGGATATAATAACAGTTAAGCCTCGTAGGCTGCGATGGGCAGGGTATGTGGCACGAATGGGGAATGAAAGATGTGCATGGAAGCTTCTTGTAGGAAAACCAGAGATGGGAGAGTAACACTATCCAAGATTTGAGGGAAGTAGATTATACAAAGAATGATTGGAAAACATTAGTTCAGGATAGATATGTATGGAGAGCTTATGTTCGCACGGCCATGAACCTATGGGTTCGATAGTGCAAGTGAAATAGTTAGTTAGTTATTTAGCAAGATAGGGTTAAGACCATGTGACCTTCTCTTCCACTCACCAGGACAACCATATGTTATATTTAAATACAAAAAAGAAAAATACAATAACATTACATACCAAAGTACTAAACAATCATCTGACCAAACTGAACAATAATAAAAATAATGTCTAATAATACAACAAAATTAATGGCAAATAAAATTAAAACTAATAAAAGAATTGCCTTATTCCTCATCGATGTCAAGAGTGGCATGCGGTCAACATACCGACTCAATGCGACATCTAGCATACAATTAAGATATTACTAGCATATTAAGATTGGTAAATTTTGCTTGGAGACCTTTTTATTTGAGGCTTAAGGATCTTTTACAAGCCTGAAAATCTCCAGACTCGGTACCCACGGCTTAACGTCCCTCTCGGTTTGAACCCGCGGCCCTCGGGACCAGAGGAAAGGTGCATATCATCATCATCATCATCACTCCAGGGATTAGGCAATTGCCCGTTCCGACTTCATAATGCATCAGCCCAACGTCTTCTAGGTCTTCCAACATCACGTCTTCCTCTTGCTTGATAATTTCTTGATAACAATGGATATCTCTACTTACTCATTCCATCCATATGATCAATCCATTTCTGTCTGTAATTCGTGATCTTATCCAATAAAGGCTGTACTTTCAATTCTTCTCTTATATCCTCATTTCTTATTCTATCAAGTCTTGTACATCCTTTTACTTGTCTTACGAACCTCATCTCCGCCGTCTGTATTCTATCCTTCTGTTTATTCACTGGAGCCCAAGTTTTACATCCATACAATATTGTGGGAACCGCGATAACATTATAAATTTTTATCTTGGTTTATTTTCTAATTTTATTTTTGAATGTTCTCTGTATTGTTCCACACACCGTTTGAAATTTATTTATTTTGGAGTCAATATCTCTTTCCACATTGTAGCCAACACTCGTTCTTAATATATCTCGTTTTCCATAAATATATTTAAAAGTACCATATGTTTGTCCTGACATGTGGAAGAGAAGGCCACATGGTCTTAACTCTACCAGGCTGAATTTCTAAATTTCAGCTCCATATGTGACCGTACTTCTTACTATTGCATTATACATAGGCCTATAGCCCTATATATAACTTATTTCTTGGTTATATGCATTTTCCATAAGACTCCAAAATTTAATATGTATATCTAGGATGCAAAAATATCTAAATTTTTAAGAATTTTAGGGTTAATAAATTCTATCTCCAAGCTAAAGTTAGTCCAAAAGCATTCAAGATTAAAAGTGTATAAAACACTGGCTCTTCCAACTCTTTTGTATGGTAGCGAAGTATGGACGTTGAAACAGAAGGATATACAGAGACTTAGATCTGCTGAAATGAGATATCTTCGGAGGACTGCAGGATACACACTACTAGATCACAAAAAAAAATGAAGACATCTTAGAAGAATTACACATGGAACCTTTATAAAACAAAATTTCTGATCATAAGTCAAGATGGATGCAACATGTTCATCGAATGGAAGATCACAGAATACCCAAACAAATGTTAAGATATCAACCTGCAGGAAGAAGAAGACCAGGACGTCCACTCAAAAGACTTTTGGATGGTGTTTCTCTTGAGGCCGAAACAGATCAACAAATGGCCTAAATTCGTGAATGTACTATGATGATGATATAATATATATTCAACTGTAGTTGTGTTCTTGCGGTTCTAATACAAAATTAATTTATATTGTATGCATTTTTATGCTTTAAAATTGTATTAAGGTTAGCGTTGTGGCACTTTTTACAGGACTGTAGTCGATATGTGGCTTTTAATTTGTTTTGCTGAGTGGAAGTTAAGTACACTCGATACCAGCTTGTAACAGAACAAAAATAACATTTGCACAAAAGGTGGATTGGATGTTTAAAACTTGTAATCCACGCTCATTTTGTTTGTTGTTCGGTTTACTTGTAGCATTGTTCCAGCATTTTCAACTACACAGTTTTAAATAGCCAGCGATCTTATTGTTAGATAAATAATAGTTTAAAAAAAGACTAAAACAACACGCTTTATTAATAATGGCTTACGATATTTTTAGTGTCTAGGCACGAATATAATTATATATTTTTAAAATTATTATTATCTAACATTATTATAATATTTTTGAACATTTTAATATAGATAAATAGTTACAGTTAATCGTATCCTTCACATATTTTTTGGATAAACTACAATGTGGTAAGTTTACAAAATTGTCATAAGTAATGCCACGAATGATTTCCAATTTATCTAGAGAATTTGGAAATCAAAAGTGGCATTTGTTAGGACTATGTAACGAATAAAATTAAGCTGTTTACTCACAAATCATTGTTTAACTATAGTTATTTTAAAATATTTATATATTTAATGTAAACTGCTATGTTTGAAAACAAACCAGAAATGTGAGGTTTGTTCATTCACTGCTGCTTGATCATATTATTTATTGCCAAATAAGATCGCAATATTGTAAGAGTGCACCCAAGTGGAGAAATAATGAAACACATCAAACTATATATCGTAATCAACATTACGGGTTATTCATTATTTTTTTTAGTAAACAACTCAGTAAAATCAAGGAATCTTTTCATTATTTGCTATATTCAATGTATTTGTTGGAGAAAAATAATGCTTTGACCTGTTAAGAACATTAAAAAGGAGGAGCTTTCTTTATCACAAAAGCAGGAGCTGATAAAGAGAAATCGATAAAGAGCGAGGTGAAACACGACTGTGATTGGTTGTAAAACAACATTCATTGAATCGTGATTGGTCATTGACTAGCATTTGTGGCATGAGTTAAATAGTCATTGATATTTTACAGATTAAGTTAGAAATGTAAATATCTTTAAATTCGATACTTTTGTAGTATGAACTAAAAGTAATACTCTTCTAAAAAAAATCCTCCGAGCAGGATTTGAACCAGCGACCTATGGATTATTGAATTATATACCACTACGGTCCACCGCTCTACCAACTGAGCTACCAGAGGATATAATATTAATTTCGTACAATGATGGACTAAAAAGTCGATAAGTGCGCAACCTATTACACCGGTCATTATTTTTTTGATGTCCTGATGATCTTAGAAAAAAATTATGAAATTATTGTATGGTCATTGGTCCTTCACAAGTATACAAAGTTTCAAGTCGATCCAATGTTTTTAAGTGGATGAAAATCGTGTTGAAAGATTCCGTTACATAGACAGATACAGGTCAAGCTAATATAAAGCGCATAAAAACAAATAAAATAGACAAGTGTTTTATATCAATTTCATTTTAGCTAAATTGAGGCTGGCTACGTCTGCCTCGTCCACCGCTGTGGTCTCGAGGTAGCGTGCTGCCTTGTCACGCAGCGGGCCCGGGTTCGATCCCCGGTCGGGACAGGCTCCTGGATGTGGTTTTTTCGGGGTTTTTCCTCACTTGTAAGACAAAAGTCAGGAACCTTAGGGCCCAACGGTCACCGAAAATCATCCGGCCATCATCATCATCCTTATCATTATCATCATCCTTCACCGGTGTGGAAAGCAACGGGAAGCTACCACACCTATAATACCCTAGTAAAGCTGCAAAACATAGCATACAAATGCTATGATTGCAGTGAAAGACCTACCTGCCCTCGGGCCGAATTACTAGGATGAATGGGTATCTGTCTCTTTATCTGTACCTTTACATCCCCACGTATGGTAAGGGTGCTCCTTCTCTAGTTACTTAAGGGAATCGAATGCTGTGAAACGTTTTAAAAATGGCAAAACATGCATTTTTTATTTAGGCCTATTTGATTTTTAATAATTTTCATGTAATTTCTTTATTGTAGGAGCAAAATTGAATCAGTGACGTAAGAGTCAAATATTCCTGCACGTGTGGTCAGCAATGCTACTTAAAATAAAATGCGTTTTTTTTTGTTTTAACTTTTTTTTTTACATTTTCCAAAACTTGAAATACTCCTTATGATGCAATTTATATGCTATCAAAGTGAAATATATGCTAATTGAAATTTGCTATGCAGTTACTAGTCTAACGCACATGTGTTCTTTTAAATTGAGATGGAAATGCATGAGAGTGCATAAAAAATAAATGTTTTTTCTAAAAAAATGAAAAAATAAGCAGGATCCTCGCCTTTATGAATATTTTTTTGCACAGCAAATGTATTTAGTGGAATCATAAAGACTCTGAATCTCAAATGTCATCAGAGAATATTTAAAAATGCATCGTAAGGAGCGTTTTTAAAAAATAGATTAAAAATTCATAATTCTCAAACTATTCAACTTATAAACACCAAACTTCACAGAAACACTTCTATAAGCACATAATGTATGTGATAAAATTATTAAAACTAAATAAATAAATACATAAAAAATAAATTAGGAATTATAAATCGTGGTGTGAGACAAGGCTGCCCCCTATCGCCAACACTGTTTGCAATTTATATCAATGAAGTAATATGTTGCTGGAACAAAACATATAAATTTGGAATAAGAATATCAGAAAATAGAAAATTAAACACCCTATTGTTTGCAGATGACCAAATAATAATAGCAAATTCAGAAGATAATCTACAGAAAGGTCTGTATGAACTTAACAAAATTACAGAAGAATATGGATTAAAGATATCTACAGACAAAACAAAAATTATGGCATTTCAAGGTGCAGATCCTGTCAGAAGTAAAATTGTACTGGACAATAAAATTTTGGAGCAGGTGAATAATTTTACATATCTAGGATGCAATATCTCATATGAAGAAGAAAAGAGATTAAATGCAAAAATATCTAAATTTTAAGAATTTTAGGGTTAATAAATTCTATCTTCAAGCCACAGTTAGTCCAAAAGCATTCAAGATTAAAAGTGTATAAAACACTGGCTCTTCCGACTCTTTTGTATGGTTAGTGAAGTATGGACGTTGAAACAGGATATCAGGTTATACAGAAACTTAGATCTGCTGAAATTAGAAACCTTCGGAGGACTGCAGGATACACACTACTAGATCACAAAAATAATGAAGACATCTTAGAAGAATTACACATGAAACCTTCAGAAAACAAGAT
The DNA here is from genome assembly GCA_030220185.1 of Diploptera punctata. Lineage (NCBI taxonomy): Eukaryota > Metazoa > Arthropoda > Insecta > Blattodea > Blaberidae > Diploptera > Diploptera punctata. The sequence continues at coordinate 184,927 of JASPKZ010010242.1, forward strand.
TTCTGATTATAAGTCAAGATGGATACAACATGTTCATCGAATGGAAGATCACAGAATACCCAAACAAATGTTAAGATATCAACCTGCAGGAAGAAGAAGACCAGGACGTCCACTCAAAAGACTTTTGGATGGTGTTTCTCTTGAGGCCGAAAACAGGTCAACAAATGGCCTAAATTCGTGAATGTACTATGATGATGATGATGATGATGAAAAATAAATTCGTCAGTCGGTCCGCTTTAAGTCTCGTAGACTGTGATTGGCAGAACATGTGACGCGAATGAAAGATATACGTAGGAAAACCAGAGGTAAATCACCCAGTTGGTAGACCAAGAATAAGGTGGGAGAATAACCATGATTTGAGAAAAGTAAATTATACATGGAATGATTGAAAAATTTTAGCACAGGGTAGGGATATATGGAGACCTTATGTCCGCACGGCGTTAAACTTACCAGTTCGATAGTGTCTGTTAGTTAGTTAGATATATGGTCCTGCAGTTGTGATCTAGAAGTTAGATAGTTTATTTGTCAGAGTGATTTAAAGCTCTGGAATTTGTCTTTCGAAATGAATATGGATGTTTGAGTTTTGAAATAGAGGTGATGAAAACGAAGATATGTATGCGATAACGGGAACGTTTGATTAGAAAATACATTAGGTACGTAGTGGAACTCATTTTTACGTGCTCGTATAAGTCGAGGCAAATTTACCGAGCACAGCGATCCCTGCGGGGAGAAGCAGAATTGCATGCCATCGTCCCATGCGTGTTGAAACTTCGATACTCCGCACATAAAGAATATATGGATGTGTGTGCAAATATATTGAAAAGGATTGGTTTTAAAAATTGCCCCTCACGTATGTCTACATGACACAGAGACAAGCATCCTATATGAATCTTACATTATTTCTATGCTTTATTTATTTATTCAAATCTATTTTTTATTAAACACATTCTTTATCTCGATTTAGGGTCGGTTTCGCCAACACAGGTAACTGCATTACGCCAGTTTAAACTATGCATTATACCCAGTGAAAAACTGGCGTAATACAGTTACCTCTGTTGGTGAAATTGACCCTAATTCTGTTAGTTTTACTAACTATCTAACTCACTTGCACTATCGAACCCGTAGGTTCTTGGCCGCGCGGACATAAGCTCTCCATATATCCCTATCCTGAGCCAATGTTTTCCTGTATAATCTACTTCCCTCAAATCATAGTTAATGTTATTCTCCCACCTCATTCTTGGTCTACGAACTGGGCGTTTTACCTCTGGTTTTCCTACAAGAAGCTTCCATGCAAGTCTTTCATTCCCCGTTCGTGCCACATGTCCTGCCCATCGCAGTCTATGAGAATTAACTGTTATCATTATATCTAGCTTCCTATAAAGATCATGTAATTCACTGTTATGCAGTCTTCTCCATTCACCTGTCTGTTCATCTCTCTTTGGTCCAAAAAAATTCCTAAAAACTTTATTCTCAAATAATCCTAATCTCCTTTCCTCCCTTAAAGTAAGAGTCCATATTTCGAATCCATATAATATAACTGGTAGAATAATAGTTTTATATATTTTCAGTTTAACGTTTTTTGAAAGGAGTTGGGACATCAAAAGTCTCTGCAATGCATAATAACATGCATTTACAGAATTGAGCCTATGTTTAATTTCTTTGTGCATCTCATTCCTATTTGTGATTAATACATCAAATCTTTAATTACAAGAAGCGATAGACTGAATAGCTGCAACGAATGGATAACAACAGATTTCCGAAGCAAGCTTGGATGTAGATTTAGATTAGATTAAATTTATTTAGCCTGGTGGAGTTAAGGCCATGCGGCCTTCTCTTCCACTCACCAGGACAAACATATATTACATCAGAATATAACAATCTTAATTAACTCTAATATTAAACACTAAATACAAATTTGATCAAAAAGATAATATCTATTATATTACGATCTATAATGCAACCAGTTAATGTTAGTTAAAATTAAGACTAAAACTAATAATAAAATGTATACAAGCAACACATATTAAATTGTCCCTGTCTAGTGTATATAAAAAACGAAGAAAAATAATGAGATATAGAAAACTAATTTTACGATTATACAATATTTAAAACAAAACAAAAGAAAATATTTGTTAACTTAATATTATTTTCATAGATAATTAAATATATTAATTGTTAAAAGAATACTATCAGTGAGGTGTATAAGTTAGTTTGTTATTAAATAATTCTTTGAGTTGTTTTTGAAGGATGTTATAGTTTGACAGTCTCTGACATAGGGCGGAAGGGAATTCCATGTTTTGGTAAGTGAGACCGTAAAAGATCATGAATAATATACAGTGTGATGAGGAGGGATATAAAGGACAATGTGCTGATGGGATCGAGTGTCGATATTATGTGTGTCGGATAGTCTGATGAAGCGGCGTGATAAATAATTAGGCGATGATGTGTGAAGTATTTTATAGAGAAGAGATAAGGAATGGACAGTTCTACGATCTCTTAGACGAAGCCACGATAATTGTTCCAGGGACGGTGTAACATGGTCAAATTTGCGAATACCACAAATAAAACGTGCGCAAGAATTATGAACACGTTGAAGTCTTTGAGTGAAAATAATATTTAGGTCTGTAAAAAGAGTGTCACAATAATCAAAATGGGGCATTGCAAGTGTTTCTACTTACATTTTCCTAAAAACGAATGGCAGACTACGAGGGAGAAGAGATCCTGGCAGACCAAGAAAGCGATGGAGTATTGAGCCGAAACAGGCCATAGAGCCTATACCATGAAGAAGAAGAAGAAGAAGAAGAATAAGAAGAAGAATATGATGATGATGTGACGTGCAGATAGCCTATGCAGAAGACAGCCACTGTGCACGCCTCGTTTGTTTTCTGGTTACGCTAACAACTTTGCAATAATTAAACACTAACAAAGTATATTACAACCTTGTAAAGAGTAGAATGAACGATTTTATGGTTTGTAGACATACAATTTAAGTGCTACACACATGGCAGTAAAGTGAAAAGAAAATTACAGCTTCTTGTAACATATTACTTAATTAAATTAACCGCCAATTCATACATTTGTACACACCGCTTACTACATGCAATTTCAATTAACTTCTTCTTCCTTCCAAGTATTAGGCCAAGGCCTGTTACGATCCTATAGAAAATTTTACCTCCAGCGTTTCATAGGACGGCCCAGTGATCTTCGTCCTCTTGGTATATAATTATAAACAGCTTTGGGGATCCGATTTGAACTCATTCTTTCAAGATAATAATAATAATAGCTTTATTTTACCTGGCAGAGTTAAGGCCTTAAGGCCTTGTCTACCACTCAACCAGGTGTCTACCACTCAACCAGGTGTTTCCAATTTAGTTGGTAGTGTTTAATATATTCCAAAATTTGGCGTAGTCTTCAATTCTTTTAAGATATCGGTGTTCCTTTTCCGATCCCATCTGGTGTAACCCGCTGTTCTGCGCATGAATCTCATTTCACAAGCCGTTATTCTGCTTTCATATTGTCTTTTTAGTGTCCATGCTTCACTACCATAGGTCAACACTGGTCTAGCCAAAGTGCTATATAAACGTAATCTGGTGTTTTTTGTACAAGGGATGGTTTCATAACTTGATTAATAATTCCTAAACTTTTATTATAACTAGTAATTTTTTCAGGGATATCCTTTTCATCCCAGATAGAGAGATAATTTCCAAGATATTTAAATTGATTAGATCTCTCTAAAATTTTATTCTGGAGACAGATTTTATTTTGTATGGGGTCCTTCCCAAGAAATGCCATAATTTTAGTTTTGTTAATTGATATTTCCATATTAAATTTGGCACCTATTTTTTTGTAAATTAACTTCAATTTAATATGGTTTTCTCTTATCGGTGAATGGTGCATCTCAAGTTGTGGATCGATAATCCAGCTATGTGGAGCTGCAAGTAAACATCAATAAAAGTAAATATATATTCACACATAGAGATATATTATGCAGGGCTGTTCAGAAAGAAGGAACAGACTTGAAACATTTATTTATTCCAAACTACAAAAAATAGAAACACAATTCCAACTTCCTGGAAAGAGAAATGTTTGGAGTACAGATTAAGGCCGCATTTCTTTAACCACGTCCGAAGTTACCTGAATAACACCATTCCAGGACGTTGCATTGGAAGAGGAGGAGCAAAAGATCAATTTCATTACCGGTTGCCTCCCAGATCACCAGACCTAACCTTGTGTGATTTTTATCTGTGGGATTACGTAAAAGACCGTGTTTTTATCCCCCTTATGCCTGAGGCTTTTGAAAGTCTGCGACATCAAATTGTTGAAGCTGTGAATTCGATAACTAGAGACCAGCTGAGTCGTGTGTGGCAAGAAATGAGTCACGTTTTGATATTTGTCGTGTAACACATGGTGCTCATATTGAATGCATAAAATAGTGAAATTTAAACTTTCTCTTTCCAGGAACGTTGGAATTGTGCTTCTATTTTTTGTAGTTTGGAAGAAATAAATGTTTGAAGTCAATTCCTTCTTTTTGAATAGCCCTGTATAATGGAAACGGAGAGTTAATGCAAATTAAAGAATTATGAAGAAGTGGCTGATTTCGAATACCAAGAAAAATTTTTGGGCTAAAATAGATGAACAGACAGCTGAATGGAGATACCTATTAACAGTGAATTACATGATATGTAAAGGAAGCCAGATGTAATAAGAATAGTTAAGTCTCGTAAACTGCGATGGGCAGGACATGTGGCACGAATGGGGAATGAAAGAGGTGTATGGAAGCTTCTTGTAGGAAAATCATCATCATCATTCACGAATTTAGGCCATTTGTTGATCTGTTCGGCCTCAAGAGAAACACCATCCAGAAGTCTTTTGAGTGGACGTCCTGGTCTTCTTCTTCCTGCAGGTTGATATATTAACATTTTGTTTGGGTATCCTGTGACCTTCCATTCGATGAACATGTTGCAACCATCTTGACTTATAATCAGAAATTTTGTTTTCTAAAGATTCCATGTGTAATTCTTCTAAGATGTCTTCATTTTTTTTTGTGATCTAGTAGTGTGTATCCTGCTGTCCTCCGAAGGTATCTCACTTCATTTGTAGGAAAACCAGAAGGAAAACGCCCAGTTGGTAGACCAAGAATGAAGTGGGAAAATGGCATTATCTATACTTTGAGGGAAGTAGATTATACAGGTTATGATTGAAAAACATTAGCTCAGGATAGAGGTGTATGGACAGCTTATGTCCGCGTGACCACGAACCTATGGGTTCGATAGAGCCAGTGAGTTAGGCACAATAATTACGAACAGGAACGATGTGCAGAAAGAAATTAAACATAGGCTCAATTCTGGAAATACAAGCTATTATGTATTACAGGGACTCTTGTCCTCTCAACTTCTCTAAAAAAAATATTAACTCACTGGCACTATCGAACCCGTAGGTTCATGACCGCGCGGACATAAGTTCTCCACACATCCCTACCTGAACTAATGCTTTCCAGTCATGCCCTGTATAATCTACATCCCTCAAATCATAGTTAACGTTATTCTCCCACCTCATTCTTCGTCTACCAACTGGGCGTTTTTCCTCTGGTTTTCCTACAAGAAGCTTGCATGCACATCTTTCATTCCCCATTCGTGCAACATGTCCTGCCCATCGCAGTCTACGAGACTTAACTGTTGTTATTATATCTGGCTTCCTGTAAAGACCATGTAGTTCATTGTTATGTAGTCTTCTCCATTCACTTGTCTGTTCATCTCTCTTTGGTGCAAACATTTTCCTAAGTACTTTATTCTCAAATACTTGTGATCTCCTTTCCTCCCTTAAAGTAAGAGTCCATGTTTCACATCCATATAATATAACTGGTAGAACAAAACGTTTAACGTTTTTTGAAAGGAGTTGGGACATCAAGAGTCTCTGCAATGCATAATAGCACGCATTTCCAGAATTGAGCCTATGTTTAATTTATTTGTGCATCTCATTCCTATTTGTAATTATTGTTCCTAGGTATTTGAATTCAGCCACTTCCTCAAAATTTCCCTCATTTGTCATTAGCTGTCCATTTCCATTGTATAATGTATTTCTACGTGTGACCATATATTTAGTTTTGCTGATATTTACTTCCAGTCCTAATTTCTTAGTGTTACTCAATAGTGTGTGCGTGTTGTCCTTTAGTATCTCCTCGCTATCGTCCAGTAGTACTACATCATCAGCATAAACTAACAGCTTATTAATACCATTGAGTCGGAGGCCTTCTTCATTCTCTCAAGATTTGATGGCATGCTCTAGTACACAATAAAATAGTAGAGGAGATAGTGCATCTCCTTGCTTCAACCCATTCTGGATTTCAAAAGTGTCCGAAAACTGTTTGCTTACACGCACCCTACTCTCTGTGCCATTTAGACACATTCGTGTAAGTCTGACTAACTTTTTAGGAATTCCGAACTCCAGTAGGAGACTATATAACTTCTCTACTTATTACTTTTTTTATGAGTGTAATTCTAATAGCCGAAAATCAAATCCTGATTCTCTAGGATTTGAATTAGCGCATAAGATCACCGATACAGCCTATATGAAGTTGGCATTTTAATAAAATATTACGACACGCCATCTTTGTAAATCTGGTCACGTACGTGGAATCGAACTCTTTAACCTTACAATCAGAAGCACAAATGTGTTTATTTGACCGTGAAGTCTGACCTCTATATAACACAAATGGATATAAATTAGATTTTTAATAACATAGATATTCCAGATGGCTCTAGAATTCACTCGTTAGTACTACAAAAAATCTTATAATGCCGCACACGTAGGTTTGGATTTTTGAACGCCAGGAGCGCTGCAGTATGGACACAACTAAGTAGGTCATGTACAAAGTGCTGTGAAATTAGTGCAAACTCTCCTTGCAGTTACATTCTCTACTCATGTTACTGTGAATTCGTACTTGCACGATCTCCCTACAGATGGCGAACGGATTATGTCGCTTCATTACATAAAATCTTCGTGATTTTCATTGAATTGAAATCCCTGCTAACAGTATTTGAATTTTTTTTCTCGGATTAATCTAATTTTCTTTGTTAACAATCGCTAACTAACTGACTCGCTGGCACTATCATTTCATGGCCGCGTGGACATAATCTCTCCATACACCCCTATCCTGAGCTAATATTTTCCAATCTTCTTCTTCTTCTTCTACTACAAGGTTTAGGCTATGCAGCCTGTTCCGGCGAAGTTAAAAGTGGAGTCCATCTTCTACGTGGTCGGCCAACATCTCTTGTTCCTCTGGGATTATACAGGAAGGTTCTTTTTGGTATTCTTTCGTTGTTCATTCTCATTAAGTGTTCTGTCCATTTCTTATTATTTTCGCTGATTTTATCTTCAATTTTATATATATTTATCTGCGCAGCCCTTGTAAGGCGGCCAGATCAATTTTCTATTACTAAAAAGCGAAGGAGAAAGCCGGACGGAAACAAAATGTGAGAATTTGAAAGTAGATAAAATACAAATGGAAGAACTGGAAGAATCGCTCAAATTAACAAATAATAGAAAAGCTAGCGGACCAGATGACATCAATTCAGAACTAATTAAATATGCAGATATATTCTTTTCCAATCTTTCCCTGTTTTAATCTACTTCCCTCAAATCATGGTTAATGTTATTCTCCCACCTCATTCTTGGTTTACCAACAGGGCGTTTTCCCTCTCTTTTTCCTAGAAGAAGCTTCCATGCACGTCTGCCATTCCCCATTCGTGCCACATGTCCTGTCCATCGCAGTCTACGAGACTTAACTGTTCTTATTATATCTGGTTTCCTATAAAGACCATGTAGTTCACTATTATATATTCTTCTCCATTCACCTGTCTGTTCATCTCTCTTTCGTCCAAAAATGTTCCTAAGAACTTTATTCTCAAATACCTGTAATCTCTTGTCTCTCCCTTAAAGTAAGAGTCCATGTTTCGCATCCATATAATATAACTGGTAGAATAATAGTTTTATATATTTTCAGTTTAATGTTCTTGACAGAAGTTGGGACATCAAGAGTCTCTGCAATGCATCCACCCATGCATAGTAATTCTGCCCGAAAGCAGGTCTTTCACTGCAATCATAGCATTTTCATGCTATGCTTTGCAGCTTTTACTAGGGAATTGTACATGTGGTAGCTTCCCGTTGCTTTTCACACCGGTGAAGAATGATGATGGTGATAATGATAAGGATGATGATGATGGCCATATGATTTCGGGGACCGTTTGTGCCTTAAAGTTTTCCTGACATTTGTCTTACAGGTGAGGAAAAACCCCGATAAAAACCTCAGCCAGAAAAACTGCCCCGACCGGGGATCGAACCCGGGCCCGCTGCGTGACAAGGCAGCACGCTACCTCGAGACCACAGCGGTGGACTTTCCGAAACATATAGCCATAAAAGAAAATCCACGGCTGTCAATTTCAGAAACCAAATCTGAATTGAAGTCTTCAAAAGATGCCTTGGATTTTCAGTTTTTTTAGATGATATAAGAAACAAAGAGAATAAAATAAAACCGCGGCCAAGTTACAAATTTTGTTTTTTTAGTTGTTTACATGGTCTCTTTTAGAGAATTTAGAAATTAATTGAGTGTCGTTTGCGAGGCACCTTGCAGTGGAGAACAGAGCGTCCTAAGTTTTAGCATAAAGAGAGCATGTGTTGTGCGTATATCAGTGACCCTGCGGGAGAGTCTAAACACATGTTGAGTTTTGCTCTCTCTGACTTGTACTAGGTCTCCTTGATCGTTAATCTGCCAACAACAAAAATTAAAACAAAAGCAAGAACAAAGAGAGAGAACGAGAATATTGCAGACACATCTTTTTAGTGCAAATTCTCTAACTTTAAGTTCGTTCTTGTTTGTTTTCTCAGCCAACTGCTGCATATTAAATAAACACACAATACAGCATAGAATAAAACAAGCGACTAACTCTCTGGAGCTATCAAACCGATGTGTGCATGGCCACGCGGACATAAGCTCTCCATACATCCCTATCCTGAATTAATGTTTTCCAATCATCCCCTGCATAATCTACTTCCCTCAAATCATGGATAATGTTACTCTCCCACCACATTCGTGGTCTACCAACTGGGCGTTTTCCCCTCTGGTTTTCCTACAAGATGCTTCCATGCACCTATTTCATTCCCAATTCATGCCGCATGTCCTGCCCATTTAGGAAGTTGAACTTTCAATCTTGGTAGCCATTCCTGCATGTACAACAGAACCCACTATCGTGCAAAAAATAAAAATAATACATTTGATCTACTATTATAACAATAAGTGACGCTGTAGTTGGTAGTTGCTAGGCAACAAAACCTATACATTATATTCTAACAAAACACGATACATGATATTAGAACAGGATCAACAAAATGTAAAACAATGTTGATTTATTGTGTCTATTTTTTTTTTCAAAGCCCACATTACTCCAATGGAAATGAAATTTTTTAGTACAGTAGAATACACTCTTTTAGACCGAAAAAAGAATGAAGAAATGTTAGAACAATTGGAAGTAGAATCATCATCATCTTCTTCTTCAAGGTATGGGCCTGTTATATAATGGTACTGTACATCAACTATATGTAGACTTCAAAAAAGCATATGATTCAATTAAGAGGGAGAAGTTATATAGTATCCTGCTGGAGTTCGGAATTCCTAAAAAGTTAGTTAGACTTATACGAATGTGTCTAAATGGCTCAAAGTGTAGGGTGCGTGTAGGAAACAGTTTTCAGACACTTTAGAAATCCAGAATGGGTTGAAGCAAGGAGATGCACTATCTCCTCTACTATTTAATTTTGTACTAGAGCATGCCATTAAATCTTTAGAGAATGAGGAAGGCTTACAACTGAATGGTATTAATAAGCTGTTAGTATATGCTGATGATGTAGTACTACTGGCCGATAGCGAGAGATACTAAAGGCCAACACGCACACACTATTGAGTAACACTAAGAAATTAGGACTGGTAGTAAATATCAGTAAAACTAAATATATGGTCACACGTAGAAATTCAGTATATAATGGAAATGGACAGCTAATGACAAATGAGGGAAATTTCGAGGAAGTGGCTGAATTCAAATACCTAGGAACAATAATCGCAATTAGGAATGAGATGCACAAAGAAATTAAACATAGGCTCAATTCTGGAAATGCATGCTATTATGCATTGCAGAGACTCTTGATGTCCCACAACTCCTTTCAAAAAACGTTAAGCTGAAAATATATAAAACTATTATTCTACCAGTTATATTATATGGGTGCGAAACATGGACTCTTACTTTAAGGGAGGAAAGGAGATTACGAGTATTTGAGAATAAAGTTCTTAGGAAGATTTTTGGACCAAAGAGAGATGAACAGACAGGTGAATGGAGAAGACTACATAACAATGAACTACATGGTTTTATAGGAAGCCAGATATAATAAGAACAGTTAAGTCTCGTAGACTGCGATGGGCAGGACATGTTGCGCGTATGGGGAATGAAAGACTTGCATGGAAGCTTCTTGTAGGAAAGCCAGAGGAAAACGCCCAGTTGGTAGACCAAGAATGAGGTGGGAGAACAACATTAACTATGATTTGAGGGGAGTAGATTATACAGGGAATGATGGAAAGCATTAGCTCAGGATAGGGATGTATGGAGAGCTTATGTCCGTGTGGCCATGAACCTACGGGTTCGATAGTGCCAGTGAGTAAGTAAGTATGGGCTGTTGGCCCGTTCCGCTCCCCGCCGCACCACATGCTGCAGGCGCAGGTCGTCCTTCCAACGACGTTTTGGTCTTCCTACATTTCTTCGGCCTAGAGACCTATAATGAAGCAGCTGTTTTGATAAACGATTATGTGGCATTCAAACCAATTACGTTTGTTTGTGTGTATTCTCTCGTTTATATTATATATTTGTAGTTCATCTCTGATATCTTGACTTCTCTTTTGATCTCTTAAAGATACACCTGTAACGGAAGTAGAATAAAAACTCAACAGATATAAATTAAACTGGCTGGACCATGTAAAAAAAATGGATAATTCAAGAATTATTCTAAAAATGGTGATCAAATATAAACCCAAAGGACATCGTCGAATAGAAGACATCTTAAAAGACTGCTTGATTGGGCGAAACAGTCCTACAAAGGCCTAATTTGTGACGGATGATGATGGCATTACTCTTTCTCTAAACATATCGTTTCCGCAATAAATAAATTGCATTAAACATAGCTACTAAATATACAATATATACTAACATACCCTGAACGTAGATAAAATATTGTAGACAACACGTTACAAAATTATGTTTAGTAAGTCCCTTCGGTTGTGTTCTAACTTGAGCATCTCTGCTTTTGAAACTAGTTGCCTAAATAACTATTACTAAGTTGTTAGGCATGTTTAAATAAAAAAAAATATTTTTTATATTTTTTTGGATTAAAAATCCATTATAATATTAAATAAGAATGGACTAAAAGAGTCCGAATTGCAAAAAGAGCTAAAGAAGATAGACCAATGGACGGGAGAAGAACAAGAGGAAGACCAGCCAAGAGATGGATAGACAGTGAATGTACATCCAATACGTCTTCCTCCGAGGAGTGATTTTGCAAATAAACAGGATGAAAATCCTACAAATTAAGAAGAAGAAGAAGGTGGATTGAAAAGATGTGATGACTTGATATTGTTTTTGTTAGACATTGTTGAACAAAATATATATGAAGGGCCTAGGGCAATAACAGATAAGCCACATATTGTTCTTTCTGAGATATAAGGAATTTAATGTTTCAAAAAATTATTTTTAAACTGACCCAAACCCTCTGGCGGCACTATGGCCCTGGGGTCGACTCAGCCTCTAACGGAAATGAGTACCAGACGCTTGTTCTGGGGGTAAAGGCGGCCGTCACGCAGGGCTGACAACCCGGCTGACATAGAGTGCCGATTGTCTAGAAAAAGTGGGAGCCTTAACCTCTTACTACCCCAAGGGCCTCCTGAGGCTTGTAGCGGGATCACTTACTTACTAATTGTACAGTATTGTGTTAATACATTGTATTAGAGCAAAAATAGTACAATTTTAGAGCAGGTGAACAGTTTTAAATATCTAGGTTTCAATTTATCATATGTTAAAATTGAAGATTAATGACAAAATAAATAAATTTAATCTAATGTGTGGCACTATTAAAAGAACCCTTAAAAACACAAGAAAAAAAAACAAAAATGAAATTTTTAAAGTAATGGCTGTTCCTGTATTGATGTATGGATCAGAATGTTGGACGATCACTAAAAGACAAGAACAAAGATTGGAAGCAGCTAGTGAGATGAGATTTTTAAGAAATATAGCAGGATATACTCTGCTGGATAAGAAAATAAATGAAGATATAAGAAAGGAACTAAATATTTCAAACTTACAGACCGAATAATTAAATATAGGAACGACTGGAAAGAACATGTTGATAGAATGCCAGAAGGAAGATTTCCAAAATTATTGCTAAATTATAAACCGCACGGAAGCAGAAATGTTGGTCGCCCACACAGAAGATGGTCTGAACAATTTTAACAATTCTAGCTTTCATGAAACCGGAACGTGCCAACATTCTTAATCCCTGGATGATGATGATGATGATGATGACATTGTGTGTCTATATGTTTTAACTCATCACTGATGCACTTACAAATGATTTTATGGATATTTCAACACATTTAATACTAATAAAATTCATTGCTAAAACCGTTGAGGTGGAGAGTCATAAAATAAGTTAAAATATACCTTCTTAGGTAAAATCCGTCGTCCTTAACTTATAAAATATGCATTCTTTATGCCTGTAGGCCTTTCAGAACATCCATTCCATCTTCAGCAGGTCCCTCTTCGCTACAACATCCAGTACGATGGTTAATGTTGCTGGTCCTAATGTGGTGTTGTCGTGACTAAAGCTTTGTAGCGAAGAGGGACCTGCTGAAGATGGAACAGATGTTCTGAAAGGCCTACAGGCATAAAGAATACATATTTTATAAGTTGAGGACAACGGATTTTACCTAAGAAGGTATATTTTAACTCCACCTCAACGGTTTTAATAATTAATTTATAGTATTAATTTATTTTATTTTATTAATACATTTATTTGCTATCGTTGTAATAAATGGCATTTCTTAACAGAATGTGGCTTATCATGTTACTGCCATAAGTCCTTCTATTGATAATTGCAAGCTAGATATATTGCAACTTAAATTCTACTCCCCTTAAAAATAAAACTTTACAGTAAATCTAATACCAACTGGAACTTTAATAAATTTTATATTTATACCTATGTCATAGGAACATTTTAAGTTACCTTCCCCACATTTCAGCCTAAACTCCATATATAAAAAACATGAAATCTGAATTGTAATTTCTTGGTAACTTAATTCAGAAGTTAGTTATGAATATTCAATTAGGGAGGAGATTTAGAGGTGACCTCCCCTGGGAGTGGCTTGGAGAGGGTAGTTTCACGTATGGGACGTGCTCAGAGTTCGCTATAAAATTATAATCAGGTGACGTTTATAACCCTTTCTCTTAAACCAAGCACTACACCTAGTTTAGTATACATGTGCTCCCCTGTAAGCCAGGCCTGTATCTTCATATCCTAACAGGAGACAGACACATCCTTCGTCTCTGTACGTAATCACACGAACTATAACTCATGCCACAAATGCTAGTCAGTGACCAATCCCGTTTCAATGAATGTTGTTTTACAACCAATGACAGTGGTGTTTCACCTCGCTCTTTATCAGCTCCTGCTTTTGTGATAAAGAAAGCTCCTCCTTTTTAATATTCTGAACAGGTCAAAGCATTATTTTCTCCAACAAATACATTGAATATAGTAAATAATGAAAACATTCCTTGATTTTACTGAGTTGTTTACTAAAAAAATAAATGAATAACCCGTAATGTTGATTATGATGTATAGTTTGATGTGTTTCACTATTTCTCCACTTGGTGCACTCTTACAATATTGCGATCTCATTTGGCAATAAATAAAATGATCAAGCAGCAGTGAATGAACATAACCTCACATTTCTGATTTGTTTTCAAACATCGCCGTTTACATTAAATATATAAATATTTTAAAATAACTATAGTTAAACAATGATTTGTGAGTAAACAGCTTAATTTTATTCGTTAAATAGTCCTAACAAATGCCACTTCGTGAGTCGTGAATTTATCGATAATTATGGAAATCGCTCCTGGCATTACTTATGATAAACAATCATTGAAAATAATATACACATACTAATTAACTAAGTCACTGTTACTATAGAACCCGTAGGTTCATGGCCGTGCGGACATAAGCTCTCCATATATCACTATCCTGAGCTAATGTTTCCAATCATCCCCTGTATAATCTACTTTCATCAAATCATGGTTAATGTTGTTCTCACACTTCAATCTTAGCCTTCCTACTGGACGCTATCCGTCTGGTGTTCCTACAAGAAGTTTCCATGCCCTTATTTTATTCCTCATTCGTGCCATATGTATTGCCCATTGCAGTCTATGAGACTTAACTGTTCTTGTTATATCTGGTTTCATATAAAGACCATGTAGTTCACTGTTATGTAGTCTTCTCCATTCGCCTGCACGTTCTTCTCTGTTGAATTCAAATACCTAGGAACAATAGTTACAAATAGGAATAGATACACAGAAAATTATGCATAGGTTCAATTCTGGAAATGCGTGCTATTATGCATTACAGGGATTTTGTCCCAACTCCTCTCAAAAAAGTAAACTGAAAATATAGGGCTATTCAAAAAGAAGGAACAGACATCAAAAATTATTTTTTTCCAACCTACAAAACATAGAAACAGAATTCCAACGTTCCTGAAAAGAAAAAAGTTCAAATCTCACTATTTTATGCATTCAATATGAGCACCATGTGTTACACGACAAATACCAAAACGGTGGCTAATTTCCTGCCATACACAATTCAGCTGGTCTCTAGTTATCGAATTCACAGCTTCAACAATTCGATGTCACAGATTTTCAAAAGTGTCAGGCATAGGGGGATAAAAACACGTCTTGTACGTAAAACCCACATATAAAACTCACACGGGGTTAGGTATTTGTGACCTGGGAGGCCACCGGCGATGAAATTGATCTTCTATTCCTCTTCCATTCCAACGTCGTAGAATGGTGTTATTCAGGTAATGTCAGACGTGGTTAGAGAAACGCGGCCGTTATCGGAACTTCTCAACTTTTCTCTTTCCAGGAACTTTGGAATTGTGTTTCTATTTTTTGTAGTTTGGAAGAAATAAATGTTTGAAGTCTGTTCCTTCTTTCTGAATAGGCCTGTAAGCGTTATTGTCCCGGTTGTATTTTGTAAATTCGAACCACGGACTCTCACTTTATGGCAGGAGAAAATATTACGAGTATTTGAGAATAGAGTTGTTAGGAAATTTTTTGTACCAAAGAGAGACGATGAGACAGACGAACAGAGAAGACTACGTAACAGCTACATGGTCTTTATAGGAAGCCAGATGTAATAAGAACAGTTAAGTCTCGTAGACTGCGATGGGCAGGACATGTTGCACGAATGGGAAATGAAGGAGGGGCATGGTAACTTCTTGTAGAAAAACCAGAGTGAAAACAACCAGTTAGTAGACCAAGTATAGTTGGGAGAATAACATTAAGCATGATTTGAGAAAGTATATTATACAGTGGATGATAGAAAAGCATTAGCTCAGGATAGGGATGTATGGAGAGCTTATGTCCGCGTCGCCATGAACCTACGGTTTCGAAAATGCCAGAGAGTTATAGTCTAGAACACAAAGAAAACACACTTTTTTAAAATTAGTCTTAGAAAGCTGAACATTTTTTCGTACGTTATACAACTAAGGGTTTGTACTGGTTCAGAATTCAAAATGTTTTACTCCGAACTTACGTTCCACCATATTTATTCTGCTTTCATTAAAAAAATATCTTGCATTGTTCACTGAAATAGAACTTTTCAAAAGCGAACAGTAATTTCACAAAGCCCAACTTGTCGAGTGTAAACACTGTGCTTCCATTTTTTAAAGTATTCCTTTTTTTAGAGGGAGATTGAGAAAGGGACGGAAGGAGACAGAGCGAGAGCTAGAGAGATAGATAGATAGATAGATAGAGAGAGAGAGAGAGAGAGAGAGAGAGAGAGAGAGAGGAGAGAGAGAGAGAGAGAGAGAGAGAGGTAGAGAGAAATAATAAGTTTCTAGTAGACGAGATTTAAGTAAGACAAAGCTTTGTGATTTTAATTCGAGTGTTAATTCTGCTCGCCAACTCGGGGGTTGGGTCGGTAGAGTGCCTCTTTTAGTAACCCCAAGAGGACGGGATAATCCAGACCTCTCGTCTTCAGAAGAGACCAAGTTTGTTTAAGAAATGCACTTGTGAAAGACAACTGTAAATATTACATTAGAGGGCGGTGATGTGATCCGGAGTGGAGTAGAGGGACAAAAGAGTTCTCAGAGTTCTAATTAAGGGGAATGAGAAGTAATTAAGGGGCGGTAAAAGAAAACAAATTTATCGAAAGAGACATTTTGAAAGGGTTTCAGGAAATGAATGAAGGATGTACATGGAAGTTGTTACTAATTGGAAACAAATTATGGCGTGTTTTTAAGAGGGAAGAGAAGTTTGTAGGATCAGGAAGGCTAAGTTTCTTGTCAGTATTAATGGAAGTTTCATGAATTCGTAAATAGATGTGTTTCCACGCTGAAGTGTTTATTTTAAGTTTTGGTTTCTTTGCTAAATGATTTACAGATATTTCGTCATAATATGTATGTTATGTGTTTCTCGCATTTCGGTTCCCGAAGATATTAATTAATTAATTAATTGGGGATTCTTTGCCACCTACATAAATTCAAATAAAAAAACTGAAAAAAAACACAATTTATTGTTACAGTATGTGAATATATATATCATAAGTAATGCCACGAATGATTTCCAAATTATCGATAAATTCACGACTCAAGAAGTGAGGAGTGAATTTATCTAGACTATTTAACTCATGCCACAAATGCTAGTGAACGTAAGAACTTCATTTCTGATTGTTATTATAATTTTTATTTTATAAAATAGAAACTGCAGAAATTATCAGACCAACTCAGTTAGTAACCTTCAACCGACATTTATTATATTCAATGATAAAACTAGGGGAATTGAATATCTTCTTCTTCGGCTTTCCCCCACTTACAGGTTTGCCGTCTTCAGTTTCCATTTATCTCTATCATTCCAATCTCCCTCTTCCAAATTCCTATCATCCATTATAGTTCTGACGTAGGTTTTCCATTTCCATCTTGGTCTGCCGCGTTTATTTCTTCCAAGGGGTGACCATTGGTATATATTTTTTGGCCATCTTTCATTTTCCATTCTTTGTACATGGCCATACCATTTAAGCGTTTGATTTTCAATCCTCTTAACAACAGATGTGCTGACATTCATTTTTCTCCAAAGGAATTCATTTCTTATTTTATCCTGTTTTCTTTTTGGGGGCTTCTTCTAAAACAATCAAATTCAACTGTACTAATTTTATTCTTTTGTAATTCCGTCAAAGATCAAGTTTCACTTCTATATGACAAAATATTCTGTATTAAGCTCTTATAAATTTTCATTTTAGTTTCCTTTGTGATATTTTTGTTCCAACTTATTCCATGTAATGTCTTAGTTGCATTTTTTGCCATTGCAATTTTAGTCTGTACATCTCTCTCACAGGTACGTAAACTTGTAATTATTGACCCAAGATATTTAAAAAATTCACATTTATTTTTTATTTTCCCTCTTTCAAGTATGAGGTCATCCACATCCTTTCCCAAACACATATATTCTGTTTTCTGTAAATTTATATTCAGCCCCCATTTTTTATATTCTTCCATTAGTTTATTGAATGTAATAAATATATTAAATAATGTTGGTTTGAAAGCTAGTAATTGAATTGGTCGCCCCTGCATGTAGGGATATTGATCTTAATACCTTAGGGAAATAAAAACAGGCACACCCAGGCCCTCATGCTAAGAATAAAACAAATGACATCAGTACATGACAAGTATTATCCAGGTATTGTGCATCTGGCAAATGAGTTATGAGTACTTTGCACAGTAAAAACAATACAAACCCAACTTCGGCATTTTCCATAATTAACTTAACAATCTTATAAACCAGGCCGTTTTCAACATTCTAAATTATCATCGTCATCTTTCACGAATTATGCCTTTGTAGATCTGTTTCTGCCCCATCTAACAGTCTTTTAAGAGGTCCTCCTGGTCGACGATGTCCTTTGGGTTTATATTACATAATCATTTTTGGGATTCTTGAATTTTCCAGGTCTAGCCAGTTTAATTTATATCTGTTGAGTTTTTCATCAAACATTGCCTGAACTACGTCACACGTCTCAACAAGTAACTTAATAGCTTCGCGATTCGTCTAAATCGAAAATTTTCCTATCGAGTATTCAAAGTATTTTTTTTAACCTTTACACTGCTACGAACGGGTATATCCGTTGGCAAAGAAAATGCTTGCTGTGCTATGGGTGTGTATATCGATTCTCAACTCCAACGCCTGCTAGTTATATAATACGTATTGCATTGCTTTCAAACTAAGCAGGCATATACTGCCATCTCTTAGGAACCTAAATAAACTTTTTCCATATTTCTCCCTGCATTGAGCAAGGATGGTTTTTAAGGCTGGAAATATCTCAGCAGTGAAAAGGTAAATGTCAAATTTTGTTAAATTTTGAAAACTGCAAAAATTGATTGTGCAGGATGTATACGGGATGCAAGTCATGATCCAGTTTCCATTTTGTTTCTTTGGTTATTAATGAGTTGAATTGTAAAACAAGTGATGTACTGTGTCACACCTCATAATAAATTACTTGTAAAAGTGGTCGCGTTAAAAACTTGTTTTCAAACGTCTGTAGCAGGGAAACGGTAAGTATCCGGACATGGTTTCCAATTCTAAATATTATCAACTCAGTTCCCTCTACAAGTCCTAGAAGTTTGTAAGGGGAATTTTAGAGTACCCTGTATAAAACATACGGGTTTAATAATACCAGTGAGTTAGTTACAGTACTTTTTTCTGTCCGCCTTTGACTGATTTGGTCTTTTAGCATTTTATGTTTTTTAATGTGTGGGGAGCTGGTCCACAGCATAAACCCCCAACCTGGAGGACCAGGAAAATTTCTGTCTGGGCTTTCCTCCCATAGTCTTTGAAGATCCCTCTTCACCGCAAGGCAGCGTTTCTCTATTTCCCTTAGAGATAGGGTTGCCTCTTCCGCCAGATCCGCCGTGATGAAGGACTCCTTCTGCGCCGACTCTGCCGTTGAGGTCTTCACCGTAACCCTGACTTACAGAGTACTATCAGTCGGAGCCAACTGAACCCTGGTTGTTACTCCTCCCCCTCCTCCTTTCTCATCCGGGACAGTTGCTGTTGAAAGAATTGAGGAGAAGGAATTAAAGTGGTTAGAATAGATTTATTAAGAATTTAGAATATATTTATTTAGCCTGGTGGAGTTAAGGCCATGTGGCCTTCTCTTCCTCTCACCAGGACAAACATATGTTACATATGAATACAAAAAAAATTACAATAATAGTCATATTAAACAATTATTTATCTGTCAAATTGAATAATAATGAAAATAATGTCTATAATACAATGAAATTAAATACAATTAAAATTAAATTAATGATAGAATGAATACAGAAAGGAGTAACAGCTCGAATCTACTATACATAAAAAGAAAAGAAAAATACAAAGAAAGTAATAAACTACAATGAATTAATCTATCGCTTTTTATACAAGGCATTAGGTAAATATATTAACAAATCTTAAATCTAGTTTTATTAAATAATGAAAAAACACATTATTAATTGTTAAAAAGTAATATTAGTGAGTTGTTTCTATTAATTTTATTTTCAATTTGTTTCTGAAAGTAGGACATGTTTTGAGAATGGAAAATGAGCGATGGCCGAAGCAACTATATCAATTGCATCCGAACAGAAAGAAGAAAAGAGGGAGACCAAAGTTAACATGGAAGGAAAACATGAAGACAGTAATGCAAGCTAGAGGGCTAAGCATCGAAGATGTCCAAAACCGTAGGCTTTGGAGGTTTGGCACGGGAAGACGGCAGCAGCTGTAAAAACCCGAAGATAGAGAGAGAGTTAGTTACAGTCTTATTAGATCGTTATGAACTTATTAAGTAAATTGGAAATCATAATATCGGCCACTTGGATTCTACAACTCCAAGATGACTGCTTCAAGGATAACTGTATTTGTGTAACTGAACTGCACCCGAGCCCCAGCACTTGCTCATTCGGGTGTCAAAACTTTGTACAGAATTTATTTGTGAATAAAATGTATTCTTCTTCTTCTACTACAAGGTTTAGGCTATGCAGCCTGTTCCGGCGAAGTTAAAAGTGGAGTCCATCTTCTACGTGGTCGGCCAACATCTCTTGTTCCTCTGGGATTATAGGGCGTACAGGAAGGTTCTTTTTGGTATTCTTTCGTTGTTCATTCTCATTAAGTGTTCTGTCCGTTTCTTATTATTTTCGCTGATTTTATCTTCAATTTTATATATATTTAATTCTTCTCGTATAGTTTCATCCTTATTCTATCCGCTCACCCTCAGGGGTCCTCATCTAGGGGATATGTGGATGGCGACCACAAGGTGCCCAAGCTGAGCAAAACATTTCTTCCACTTACTTGTGTTTTGCACTCTTTTAACTTTACTATCTAACCTCTCTTGGTTAACTCTTGTTTTTTCGACCCCGACGCTATTAGGGCATCCGAGGGCTAGGGAGTCTTTCCTTTCTTCCATTTCTTCTTCCTTTCTTCCATTTCTTCTTTCCTTTATTTTATTTTCTTCTCCAGAAATGCCTGACCAGAGGCTATAAGATGGCAGCCCCATCACTGGTCTTTGCCTTCCTTTGGCCAGCAACAAATCGAAGGGATATTATTATTATGCTTTCAAGTCTTATACGAGAATTTCCCGGAAGACGAAGATCACTGGGCCGTCCTATGAAACGCTGGAGGGAAAATTTTCTATAGGATCGTAACAGGCCTTGGCCCTAATACTTGGAAGGAAGAAGAAGATTCTATCCGCTCTTGTGCATCCTTTCACATTACGTAAAAACAGCATTTCCGCAGTCTGTATCCTGTTTTTATCCCTTGATTTCATTATCCAAATTTCACATCCATACAACAACAAAGGAACAGCCATTGTTTTATATAATTTAAGCTTCGTATCTTTCCTTGTTTTCCGACCTAAGGTTTCTTATAAAATTATCCAGTTATAAGATTAGACAAAGAAACAAATCAGTGAACACGTTACGTAAATTACAACAGTATGCGCTCGGAACTGAAATAAACGTAAATTGTTTGTCGCATGTGACCAGGTAAATTATGTTCAGAGAAGTACCGTTGGTTGCACTTCTCAATAAACTACAAATTGAGTTCCATTTTCATGAGTTAAGTTCGTTGTACGGAATGCAATTTTTCACGGCTCCGTGCTAATCGAGAGACCGTTAAGTCATCTGCAGATGAAACAAAAAAGTCCCACGTTCAACTAATATAAAAAAACACACGGTTCTTAATTCTCACATTTTTCTATAGTTTATCTGTTATGTTACTTTCAGATATTTCTTCATGTATCATTTTCTTTCTTCTTTGTAGACGTTTTTAATTAAAAATTCTCTCTTTCCCTTTCCGTTAGTTAAACATCTCCCTTTTTTCTGTATTTTAAAATTACTTACTTACTTACTTACTTACTCACTGGCACTATCGAACCCGTAGGTTCATGGCCGCGCAGACATAAGCTCTCCATACATCCCTATCCTGAGCTAATGCTTTCCAATCATTCCCTGTATAATCTACTTTCCTCAAATCATAGTTAATGCTATTCTCCCACCTCATTCTTGGTCTACCAACTGGGCGTTTCCCTCTGGCTTCCTACAAGAAGCTTCCATGCGCGTCTTTCATTCCCCATACGTGCAACATGTCCTGCCTATCGCAGTCTACGAAACTTAACTGTTATTATTATATCTGGCTTCCTATAAAGACCATGTAGTTCATTGTTACCTAGTCTTCTCCATTCACCTGTTTGTTAATCTCTCTTTGGACCAAAATTTTTCCTAAGAACTTTATTCTCAAATACTCGTAATCGCCTTTCCTCCCTTAATTTAAGAGTCCATGTTTCACTCCAATATATTATAACTGGTAGAATAATAGTTTTATATATTTTCAGTTTAACGTTTTTTGAAAGGAGTTGGGACATCAAGAGTCTCTGTAATGCATAATAGCACGCAATTCCAGAATTGAGTCTATGTTTAATTTCTTTGTGCATCTCATTCCTATTTGTGATTATTGTACCTAGGCCCAAGTATATATTTTTATTAGAGGAGTCAACCCTGTTAATATCTTCTTTAATTGGTGCTGCCCTCGAACAGAAAATATTTGAACTTCTTCTCCTCATCAACTTTGACGTGTTCAAGGCCAGTTTCTTTTATTCTTTGTGGAAGAAGGGTTTATTTGTGATATTTATGAAAACGACAATTTAAAAAGTTTTGTAAGCTAAGATTTAATTCTTGACTACGATGGGCAGGACATATGGCTCGAATGGGGAATGAAATACGTGCATGGAAACCTCTTGTAGGAAAATCAGAGGGAAAACGCCCAGTTGGTAGACCAAGAATGAGGTGGGAGAATCACATTAACTATAATTTAAGGGAAGTAGATTATACAGTGGATGATTGGAAAACATTAGCTCAGGATAGGGATGTATGGGGAGCTTATGTCCATGCGACCATGAACCTACGGGTTCGATAGTGCCAGTGAGTTAGAGATAGTTAAGTATTAATTCTTAATTTTGGCTACCGGTATTGGATATTATATATAGAAAAATCTCCTAAATATATTATATTATGTAGACGGGTTTGGTTTGATATTATGTGAAATGGCGGCTGTATAAAATAATTAAACGCAACAAAGAAAAATTCTGTTAATGTGGACCCTCCAGGAGACGGTTAAAGTGGACCCGGATCCACTTTACACGAATACGTATATTTTATCAATCAGAATGTTATCATAAGTAATGCCACGAGTGATTCCAAATTATCGATAAATTCACGACTCACGAAGTGAGGAGTGAATTTATCTAGAGAATTTGGAAATCAAGAGTGGCATTTGTTAGGACTATTTAACGAATAAAATTAAGCTGTTTACTCACAAATCATTATTTAAATATAGTTATTTTAAAATATTTACATATTTAATGTAAACGGCGATGTTTGAAAACAAATGAGAAACGATAGGTACGCTTCATCTGCTTCTTTTGTTTATCACTGCAGCCAGATCATACTATTTATTGCCAAAGGAACGCAATATTGTAAGAATACTCTGTAGTGGAGAAAAAATGAAACACATCAAACTGTATATTAATTTATTTCTGATGTCGTATGATGTAAATATGACAATTATATTTTTCTGGATTGTTACCTGGGAAAAAATACATTTAAGAAAGTGCAAACAGTGGTTTCTTTTTTTGGTGGTATAATCAATTGCTACAAATGTTTTTATATTAACTCCCACATGCGGCATGTGTTGCCATTCATTCACTATATATACAATCTGGTAGCCGTATTTTCACAGGCTCACTCACTGCAAAATAATGGTCAGACCTGTTCAGAATATTAAAAAGGAGGAGCTTTCTTTAATATGGTAATTATAACACTGATAAATATTTCGTGAAACACGACTCTGATTGGTTGTAAAACAGAAATCATTGAAACGTGATTGGCCATTGACTCCCATTTGGGGCATGAGTTAAATAGTCACTGTAATTAAACAAAATCAAATTCCTTAATTAAAAGAAAAAATAATTCAAAATAGGGGTCCACATTATACGCAGTTCCTCTACTATATTTATAAGGTACAGCTCCAGTAATAAGTAAAATTGCAGTTAATAATAAAATAATAGAACATTCAACTATTTTAGGTATGTTACAGACATTTCGTCCACAGCTGTGGTCTTAAGGTAGCGTGCTGCCTTGTCACGCAGCGGGCCCGGGTTCGATCCCCGGTCGGGGCAGTTTTTCTGGGTGAGGTTTTTATCGGGGTTTTTCCTCACCTGTAAGACAAATGTCAGGAAAACTTTAAGGCCCAAATGTTCCCCGAAGTCATATGGCCATCATCATCATCCTTATCATCATCATCCTTCACCGGTGTGGAAATCAACGGGAAGCTACCACACCTACAATTTCCTAGTAAAGCTGCAAGCATAGCATGAAAATGTTATGATTGCAGTGAAGGACCTGCCTTCGGGCAGAATTACTATGAATTAAATAAAAATAAAACGTAGTTTTATTTGATTTTCATATTTATTATATAATTCAGTGACAGCTGTTTCGGTACACTGTACCTTCTTCAGACATGTTAACAAATTATGAATTGTGTTCCAACTGATCTAAGCAACAATACAACAATATTTATTTAAATTTTTTAATTTAACAAAGGGGATTCATTCAAATCAAGTTGAGAATTTAACAGTTTTTTACTACTTTTAAATTTATTAATTTCTACAGCCTCCAAAAGATCTAACTTCTTACCTTATCACAAATATGTAAAATTTCAAAATTTGGATCGAAACAATGATTAAATTGGAATAGGTGGTTAGCATATTTGAATTATCTAAATTTCTGTTATATGCTCTCATGTGTTCCTTTATCCGAGAGATAAAAGGTCTACCAGTTTTTGTCCTATTAGACATTGTCACATGTGCCACACTTCAATTTATATACACCTGATAATTTTTCTTTTTATGTTATGGGTGGATGGATAGACATTTCAAATAAAAAGACGATAAAAATAAATGGATGAACATTTAAATCACCATGTATCTACTCATATCTGTAGACGAAATTTAATTATGCTTACAATGTATTTTTTTCCTGTTATATTTCAGATGCACGGCCAGAGAAGCGACTGAAGTTGTGCTGAACACAGCACTAGGCATATCCGGAGAGTCTTGAAGCGTCTGAACTTAGAAATATTTGTGTCGAGATAACAATGTGGAACTGTGTTTAAGGTATTTTTTATTTGTTTTGGTAGAGAGACGTTGATACGTAGGTTATGTTCGTAGATTTTGATATTGTATAATCTAATTTACATCTTAGTGTCCTTAATTCAAATAGCAGGGCCTACCCACTTATATTTAATATTTTATAGTTACAAATCCATTCGGAAATATTATAACTGCCGTTAATCCAGTTAATTCCATCCGCTCCATTGCACTTCCCTACATTCTTTCATTAGTAGAGATAAAACCTCTCCTTCCAGTGACACGAGTTTGACTAACCTTGAACCATACATTAGAGGTCACTCTGAACTGCGGTCACATATACACAAGAGTAACATTCAGACATACAAAGTATTGTTCAGTTCCGGCTTCTGTAGCCCCATTTGAGGCGGTCACTGTTGTATGGTGCGGTGAGAGGGGAAGGTGCGTTGCAGGTACTGCCAGTAACTACACTCAGTTTTGAAAACATAATAGTTACTACACGTTGAGTTTTTTACCTACTAGTTCTGTGTTAGTGAACACTTGTATTTTTTCATGTGTTTGAAGTGTTGGTTATAGAATAGTGTTGGGCTCAACTGCACTTTTACTAGCGCTTGATTTTTCAGTTATATTGTTGTAAACTATAGCCCTTCTTCTGTATTTACTAACATTATTTAATATTTTAAACTTTTTCAAACAATTTTATAACATTATTAGACAATTTTGAAGTATTTATTTAAATATGCAAATCACAATATTATGACACTGTTAGACAATATTGCGATGCTAACTGCTATTTTCTCCACAGAGTATATTACTTAGTCCATGATTTTTCTATCGCTGTTTTGAGTTATCGCTGGTTGGATCAGCGTTAGGGAGCGATAAGTAAGTGTACACCCATTTTAATAAACGTTTGGTAATTTTAATATTGTTAATATATTTTTTAACATAGATTTGGGGATTTATTGCAGATATTGGTCATTTAAATTTCATAGCGACGGATAGTAATCGAGGATCATAATCAATATGTCGTTCGATTGTAGGTTATCGGTGGCTCTATAAACTCTGGCGCATGCTCACTGTTATTCTATAGGACTTCGAAAATATTTCAAGCTAGTTTAAGTGCAGTTTTTCCTAGTGTTGTTTTTATAACAATTTATTATTATTATTATTATTATTATTATTATTATTATTATTATTATTAAGAAAATGTTTTTTGCATGGCAACTACTTCCCTTTCCCACTCGATAATGTCCCCTCCTGCCACGCGCCCTAGGATTCAACAAGACAGCTACTGTTACCAGAACTGAACTATACTGTAAACTTTGGTGGAATATAAAAGTTGCGCACTGACTGTTCGGAAGATTTGGAGTAAAATATAACTAATTTACAGTGGTTATTCTAAACTGTCGCTGTAAACCAGTCCGTACAGAAAACTATACTAACCTCCTTCTCTCTGACGGCATATTACAGTGGTCGCATCGACCCCATGCTTGGATATCGTGTTGACGCAGGAATTGTTCCATCTCTACTAATTAATGAATTTATCGACTACATTTTGCGTACTTCTATGCAAAACTACATTATTTATTTTATTTATGTTTACGGATTCGGTACTTCTGTTATAAATATATGAAAGACTTAACCAATAATAATCTTTAAATGTTATCCATATTTGCTGCTTTAATTTAAAAATAGTTTTCTTTACGTAAAATATAACATTTAAAGCCTTTATTTTAATAAAAATACTGGAAATTTATCAAACTTTATCACAATAACAATATATAACTACTACTGTCATTAGACTCTACTACTGTAGTGTCTATATTGTACTTACGTTCTATCTATGCGGTAGGAAGCCCGCACTATCAGACTGTCTTCATCATACCTACTCATTTGGCGAAGTTTAATTTACATTTACAGGGTTATTCAGAAATATGGCTATACGTTTGATCGCATTTTGAGACGAAAATATTATTATTCAAGGAAATATGATGTTATCATTGGAAAGGGAATCCTTCAAATTACAACAATAGAACAAAACAAAACAAATCACTGCTCACGTGCAGCTTGGCGAGTTGATTTTTGTGGGCTAGCGTCGAACGCCTCCACAATTCTCTTCGTTGTTTCTGCATCCGTGCTAATGCGAGGCCTTCCAGGAGGTTTGATTTTGTGCATACTCCCCGTTTCCAGCAGTTCGTTTTCTCCACTTCCCCACAGTCGACGGCTGCAATGCTACGTTAAACTCACGTCTTGCGGTCTCACGATCATTAGCATACGTTATTGCCCATGCAGCAATTTTAATTTGCTGTTGCATATTCAACGCCATTTTGACTAATGACGTAAGTTCTACAGTGTTTTGTTTTATTCCATTGTTGTAATTTGAATAATTCCTTTACAACGGTTAATTTAATATTTCCTGTAATGATACTATTTTCATCACACAACGCGATCAAACGTATAGCCATATTTATGATTCACCCTGTATATCAATTTACGAATATAATCTTACGATAACAAACATTTCCATTACTATCTTTATCTTTTAACCCGCCATAAATTAATAGGCTCTCATACGTCATTTGAATATGATATTACAGCATCTAGGACACCTTCAATTAATGAAAAAAAATTAAAACACGAGGGTATTCGATAAACAATGACAACACTGATATAATATCACAAAAATATTTAGGTTACTTTAGACATTATAAACTTAATTTATTATATTCTCGTGTCAAGCCAACTATATGTTGCAAATTGTTGTTAGATGGCGAACTCCATGTGCAGCACCATTTCTGGATATATCTTGTCATCTGATGGATCTAGATTGTAGTCTCCTGTCAAGCCAACTATCCGATTCCGATTGAGGGTCTTTCCACTTTTCAGCGGTTGCCCTTTTACCAGCCGGCTGCGCTGGCCCTTCACATCCACATGTGTCAATCACAGAGGTAGATGATCAACAGCCAGTGTAGGGGGTGACATGTGGTTAGCATGTCGAGTCCCCCAGCCGTTATAGCTGGTTCCTCGACCTGGAGCCGCTACTTATTTTAGCTACCCAATTGCTTCACGATGCTGGGTGGGCACCGGTCCCATACTGGCCGAAATACCATGAGAAAATTTCTTCCCCCGTGGAGACTCGAACCAGCGCAAGTCCAGTAGCTCAGTGCCAAGGCTTCCTGCCTTAACCGCTCGACTAAGGCGTGGGACCAAGCCAACTATACGTAGTCTAATGGTCGGCCGCGGTGGACTAGTGGTTATGCTCCTTGCCTCTGGTCCCGAGGATCGCGGGTTCAAACCCGGCCGGGGCCGATGGATTTTTTAGGATGGAAAAATCCAAGGAGCAAGTCCTTCGGGAGGGACTTTTAGCCGTGGGTCCCGAGTCTGAAGGTTTTCAGCCTCGTAAAAGATCCTTAAGCCTGAATGAAAGGCCTATAAGCAAAATTTACCGTATTTTCCCGTCCTAGTACTATCTTGGTTTCCTAGATGTCAGTATGAGGCGGAACGCCGACCACGAATCACTCTAAGGACATCTATACGAAAACAAGTGTAACTAAATTAATATGGTTCAAATTCTTCCCTGTAGGGGGAGAGCGCCTAAATCTCTGTCAAGGGAAACATGGGCTTACAAGAAGATACGTAGCATAATTCTTTCAAGATGGCGAACTCCATCTGCAGCTCCATTTCTGGATATCTCCGTTATCTGATCGAGATAGAACTTTCTGGATATCAACTCTTGATTGAAATCGATTACCTCGTAGAGGTTATTCGATTTTTGAGAACAAGTTATAGTCACAAGGGCTCCTGTCTGGTGAATTTGGCGAATGTTCGAGTACTTCTCAATTCCACCTTCTAAACAAATTCTACTGAATATCTTTTTAGGGCGGTATTACTTACTAAATGTGAGAAACTGTGTATGCATTCTCCAAAACGTTGCTAGTTAGAGACTTTCATCATCATCCATGCAAGTATTAGGCCATGTGGCCTGTTACGGTCTCAAAGAGGAATTTTCCATCCAGCGCTTTATTGGACGTCCCAGCGATCTTTTGCCTTGGGGGCAGTAGCGAAGTATGGCTTTTGGAATTCTATGAGACGGCATTCGTTGAAGATGAGCTTTCCAGTTGTTCTGGTAGTTTTGTATATGGTGAAGAATGAGTTCTACATCCACCTTCTGGTGGCACTATGGCCCTGGGGTCGACTCAGCCTCTAACTGAAATGAGTACCAGACGCTTGTTCTGGGGGTAAAGGCAGCCGTCACGCAGGGCTGACAACCCGGCTAACATCAAGTGCCGATTGTCTAGAAAAAGTGGGAGCCTTAACCTCCCACTACCCTAAGGGCCTCCCGAGGCCTGTAGTGGGATTACTTTACTTTACTTTATGGGTTCTACATCCAACTCTTCCATAATTTCCTCATTTCTTTTATGGTCCCACTTTGTGTAGCCTGCTGTTCGGCGCATAAATCGTATCTCATTTGCTGTTATTCGGCTTGCATCTCTTCTTCGTATTGTTCATGCTTCACTACCATATCTTAATACTGGTCTTGCGAGAACTTACAGACTTTCAATATTACAGATTTATACAACAAAGACAGCTGAACAGCATACTACAAGATTACAATGGTCACCGCTAGGATAGCTGATTTACAACAGTGTTGCCATTACTTATCGAATGCCATAGTATATATTGTTTAAGAAATCTACGTAGCAAATAAAATATTTCGTGTATTGATATTCAGCTGTTTTTTTATCATTGTTTGAGTTAGATATAAGCTTTTTGGTTACCATAGCAACAAAGCGAAGAGGGCAGAATGTAAATATAATGGCTTGAGGGTTGTGGTATTGGGAGGGTAATAACCCTTATCTCTCTGGTTTTGTGCTTTATTTATTTGTACGGTGGACATTTCCGCCTTGGATATCGGTTAGGAGAAGGGGTTGAAGAAAGGAAATTATCAACGCCTTCAAATATCTCTCTCCTACTTGTGCCAGAACCGCTCTTAGCTTTTTCTAGTGTTGCAATAAGAAAAATGGTCTCCGCAATCCCTTGCTCTGTGTAACGTTTGACAACTCCTAAATTGCACTAGCTGGTAGAAAACTTGCAGCTTTAAATTCTAAAAGGTTTCAAATTCATGTAAGAAATTTTATTAAGGTAAAAAGTAAGTTAGGGAAATATCTGCATGGATTGCAACTTCTGCTACAGGGTACATGAAAAGTTCAGTACTCATTTTTTTAGCTTAATTTATTACCGCTAGAATATTCATTCTTTATGGCCGGTATTCAAGAATTAACCTTTTCACTGCTGAGATATTTCCAGCCTTTAAAAACCCTCCTTGCTCAATGCAGGGAGAAATATGGAAAAAGTTTATTTAGGTTCCTAAGAGATGGCAGTATGTGCCTGCTTAGTTTGAAATCAATGCAATACGTATTATATAACTAGCAGGCGTTTGGAGTTGAGAATGGATATACACACCCATAGCACGGCAAGCATTTTCTTTGCCAACGGATATACCCGTTCGTAGCAGTGTAAAGGTTAAGCTCTCTAGGCCATGCCATGTCCGTCTTCTGTAAAGCTGAAGCTATCATCTTTCAATTGTTTCCGAAATAAATATGTTGTTATCACATGATGTTGAACAGAGTGAGCCAGTTAGAGTAGGTTCTGCATGGCCCACATTATTAACCACAGAGACACGGGCTGAGAGTCGGTCTTCGCGTAAAGTTTGGTTCTTGAATACAGACCTAAAATAAATCGTAAGTTAGGCAGATACTGTCATGTTTGATGGATTTTTATCCAAGATTTTCCTTCAGTACATTTCACTGCATGTGCTCTTAAAATTATTAAACTTGAAATAGTTCGGTAGGGTGTGTAAAGAGACATATATCCACCTCGTGTCGGTGTGTAAAGAAAGATATTTCCAAAATTTGTGAAAAAATAGTTTTCTACCTAGAAAGAGTGGCCATTTTTCAGTGTCATAAAATAGAAAATATTGATATTGTAGGATAGAGCAATACTTTATAGTGGCAAAGGTGATTAGTAGTAGTAGTAGTAGGACTTTATTAGACAAAAAGTAAGATATTTACAATATTATTTACAAATATGGGTCGCACGGGCAGTAAGCCGTACGTGCTGTTGACAGTCCGTTACAATAAAGTAATAATTGCTACTAGTGTAAAGAAAAAGAAACAACAAAAAAGCAATAACTTACTTACTTGCTTACTTTCTGCTGACGATGGAACTAGTTCCCAAAGCCCTATAGTTTTTTAATATCCAAGAAGGTGAATCATTTTATAATTTTAACATTGCGACTACACCGCAATGGAGCTTTTCTATGTATTTTGTGTATTATTTTATTACAGCAATAGCACATTTTCATTATATTTTTAATATTAAATTTCTATATGATAGTGACATCATTTAGAAAATAAATTAGCAATCTCTCAAATTCCACATCGTTTAAAACTATGTAGAGAAAATTCTATAGATTTTATGAGTAAACTCAAGAAGAATTACTAAAATATAACTAAATAATTCCTTGAGATATGTACTGAACTTTACAAATGTAACTTTAGAACACGCTGTAGATAAATCAGGTGTTTTATGTTTCCATTATCAGTCTGCTCTAACATTGGAATTAGTTAGAAAAACAAGTGAAGTTGAGAAATAGCAGTGTTTTTGTCTTGTTCTGGCATTATGTAGGCAGGGAGGTAAGATAAGGGAGTGATAATGATTTTCTGTTTGCCCCTGGTGCTCCACCCCTAATTTATCAACCACCCCTTACACTCAAGGTGCGGCAGATAATGTCGGAGTTATAAATCCAACTTTCTGTCATATCTTTACAAAAGAAAGAGCAATTACCAAAGAAGAAGTCGGAAGACAACTTCTGACTTCTTTAAGTAAGTTAAATGCATTATTTATTATGTTTTTTCTTTAAGTTTTGTATTGTTACAGTATTTTGTATTTATTTATTTATTTATTTATTTATTATGTTTGTAATTATGTTAATTTATAAATGTATTTATGATTAAAACTTTTTATTTTGTGTTGTGTATTCTTTTTATTTTTATTTCTATTATTAAAACTTTTTCTTTTTTTGTTGTGTTTTATTTTTAATTTAGTTTGTTTATTTTTTATTTTGTTTCCTATTTTAATTTTCATTTGTGTTTTTCTTAACTTTTTAAACTTAATCCTTCGTTTAATGAGGCCCTTGGAAAAATAAATTTAATCATTAAATGGTGAACCCGACTGGGATCGATGGATTTTTTAGGATGAAAAATCCAGGAGCAAGTCCTCCAGGAGGGACTTTAAATCGTGAGGTCCCGCGTCTGAAGATTTTCAGGCTGGTAAAAGATCTTTAAGCCTGAATAAAGAGGCCTCTAAGCAAAATTCACCGACGCCAATGTCCTAGTAATACTTTAGTTGCCTGTTAGTTGTCTCATTGGATCGGTGTGTTGACCGCACGCCATCCATGACATCTATGAGCAAATAAAGTAACTAAAAATTAACTTGGTATAGTAACTCCTTACAAAGGAGAGGGCATGGCTCAACAATGGGCTACGCCATTATAAGAAATATATATATATATATATATATATATAAAGTCCACCGCTGTGGTATCGGGGTGTAGCGTGCTGCCGGTCGGGACAGTTTTTCTGGGTGAGGTTTTTTATCGAAGTTTTTCCTGACCTGTAAGACAAATTTCAGGAAAACTTTAAGGCCCAAACGGTCCCCGAAATCATATGGCCATCGCAATCATCATCATTCATATTCATCTTAGGTTAAGCTTAGGATTAGGGACTCTCCTGGCGCACCATTATCACCACCACACATCATCATCACCTATCATATCATCGGGGCAACGTAACCCCGCCTTCCAGGTGCCCCAACCTCAGAAGTGGGTTACAAGTACGCCATGCCAGGAGAGAAACCAGGAATGTCGAGAGACAAACCTGGAGTATTTAAATATATATATATATATATATATATATTAAATTGGTGAAAACACTACTTTTTCGTCTCACTTATTTCATTGTGCCGGACCGCACTGAAAACGAAATCACGTGTGACTGCAAGTATTGTTTATTGTGTAATTAATTCAATCCAAATTTAACTTCTAGTCATTCTTTTTTTTTACTGTTTTATTAAAAATCTATATATGTACTTATGTTT
Source organism: Diploptera punctata (assembly GCA_030220185.1). Classification (NCBI taxonomy): domain Eukaryota; kingdom Metazoa; phylum Arthropoda; class Insecta; order Blattodea; family Blaberidae; genus Diploptera; species Diploptera punctata. The sequence continues at coordinate 218,110 of JASPKZ010010242.1, forward strand.
GTCTCTAGACTTCTAAACCGCTCAACCGATTTTCATGAAAATTTGTACATACAGGTTTTCAGGTACGGCGAGAGTTTAGCCGTTATCTATTATGCTCTAGAACCATTAGGTGTAGGAGTTTACCTGAAACAAAAATAAAAAAAAAACTCTAGGGGATCGAATTTTCTAAGTTTTACAACAATCGCCACGTCATCACTAACCAATGGTATTCGAAGAATCCACCTGCATGTAAACTCAAATAATAAGCAGCTATAGGAAGATAGATTGAATTGAAAAATAAATTTTAATAGATTCCTCATCGTCATCATTCCTGAGTCCTGGCCTGCTCAAGGATCCTCCTCCAATTAGCTTGGTCCTGTGCCTCTCTCCACCAATTTCTCAATCCCAACTCTCTATAGCATCTCCATCCACCTCATCCTTCCATTGCAGTTTTGGTCTTCCTCTTTTTCCGTTACCCTCTGGTTGAGTGGACCATATCCTTTTGCATATTTCTGACTCTTCCTGCCCTGTCCATCGTAGTCTGGTTAATTTAATGAATTTACTAATTTCCACATCTTCGAATGATGCATACAACTCCTGATTATAGCGTTTTCGCCAGACACCATTCTCACATATGGGGACATACACGCAAAGCGACGTGACGTTACCGCACCTATAATTCCCTAGTAAAGCTGCAAAGCATAGCATGAAAATCCTAAGATTGTAGTGAAAGACCTGCCCTCGGGCAGAATTACTATGGATGTTCACTCTCCTTAATATTTTTCATAAGTAATATTACGAGTGAATTTATCTAGATGATTTGAAAATCAAGAATGTCATTTGTTAGGACTATTTAACGAATAAAATTAAGCTTTTTACTAAAAAAAATACTTAAATATAGTTACCGGTATTTTAAAATATTTATATATTTAATGTAAACGGCAATGTTCGAAAACAATCAGAAATACGTGGTTATGTTTCATTTTTGTATTCACTGCAACTTGATCATATTTTTTATTTCCAGATATGTTCGCAACATTGTTAAGAATGTGTGGAGAAAAAAGTGGAACACATAAAAATATATATTATAACCAACTTTATAGGTTATTAGTTTATTTTTTATTAAACAACTCAGTAAAATCATAATTTAAAAAAACACAATTATTGAACACACAATTATCAAATGTGTAGTTCGAAGGAATCTGTTTATTATTTGTTATATTCAATGTATTTGTTGGACAGTCAGTCACTGCAAAATAATGCTCTGACCTGTTCAGAAAATTAAAAAGAAAGAGCTTTCTTTAACAAAAACCCAGGAGGTGGTAAAGGGAATTCGATAAAGAATGAGTGAAACATGACTGTCATTGGTTGTAAAACAAAATGCATTGAAACGTGATTGGTCATTGACTCACATTTGGGGCAGGAGTAAAATAATCTTTCAAAACACTGCAGAGTGCATTCATTGTTTCCCACCCCCATTATCCATGTTTCACATCCATATGTCAACATGGGGAATAGATTCGTACTTCGAATTTATTTGAAAATAAATGAAACGCTTGCACATGATGATACAGGGTAAGTAATTATTGGTGGTTATATACTTTATAACAGGTGTGTCCAATCCGCGGGCCGCTTGCGGCCCTCGATTCCATCGCATGCTGCCCGCAATGATATTTGCTCTATTACATCGCATTCGGCCCGCATTGCTATTTGTAAGTTATAGTCTAATATCATTGATGAAATAAGTAATATATTTGATATAAGATAAACTTGAAAGAACAAGACTTTTTTTTTGTTGCCAACACATGTTCATCCTACTCACCTTTTACTCAAAACATGGAGAAACACCCATTTAAAGAAACACCCAGCCCACATTTTTATTTATGATCCTACCTACCGCGCATCGCTCTTAAGTCTCTGTGCATTGTTGACCGCGCGGTTACTACTTTCAAAGGCCAGTGTGTACCAGATATTTTATTATCGTTACATTTTGTACATTTCAAGTTAGTTTCCAGTTTGCAGTTGTTCGCTCATATTGTAGTGTTAGTGAGAGATTTGAAGAATGTAATTAATTCTGCGAGTTTTATAAGTGTTAATAATGGCTTCTATGTGTAACGGCAAGAAAATTAGATTTTAGAGTTAGATTATACATAAAAATACACATATTTTATTTAATTTTAGAAATAATTTAACCAATATATGAATGATCTTGTAGAAGATTTCTGGAATGTTTGGCCGTGGTCTTGAGGCTTGTAGTTCCCCGACGTTTTGCCAGAGACTGCGTCCGGCATCCTCAAGGGTTGTCTTAGCTGGAACGAACTAAAAAATTAATAGGATGGAAGATCGCAGTAGATTGCGAAAATCAAGAACTTAATATCCTCACCATCACTGATCAAGACACACTTGAAGATCTTATTTACTAAATCAAGACACACCAAGGGTGACTTCGCCGGCTATACACCAAAGAACCGAAGAAGCGGATACTTTCGACAATTCACACTAAATCAATGAATTAAATTACTTTTCTAAATTATTTTTCAAAATTTAATTATACATTTTCATAACTTCAAACCACTCTTCTAAGGTTTTCGGTGGTTTCCCTTAGCGCAAAGGCAAATGCCGGAGTGGATCCCTAGTTTCCATCAGTAAACTTAACTCCCCCAATTTTAATATAAATAAATTCAATCAACTTCAATTTTATATATATTTTATATATTATTAATTCTAATTAAGTATTTTCCAAATTCTAAATTCACGTTAACCAATGATCAGCTTAGCCCGAGAATGGTCGTTTCTCATTGGAGGATGGGGACTCTGGGGGCGTGGCATGTCGACTACCTGCCCTATTTATACATTTATCCGCGGCGTGTTCTCTGCGCGGTCCGTTACTTCGTAAATGGTATCTGCCTTCTGGTTGGTTAGCATTAGGGTCTTCCATTACAAGATCATCATAGTAACTCCGGCCGTGAAAGCCTAAGTTAACAATATATGAATATTTTAATAAAATTAACACAATGTATTAACTATTTTATATTGAGATTACTTGATTTATCTTAGATTCTATTTAATAGGGTAATAAAATCTTATCATGCGGCCCGCATGACTGTGGCCCTTTTCTAAAAGAAAGGTTGTACACGCTTGTTTTATAACGCGCCATATGAGATTTGCGAATTACTTTTTTGTTTCTGTAGCGAGTAAAAATCATTCTTGAAGAACGGTTTTGCTAGTAAACGGCGGAATAATAAAGAGGAAGATGGGTTATCGTTGTGGCAGAGAATAAAAACGCAATCGCTTGTTGTATAACTTTTATTCTGGATTCAATGTGAAAACCATTAAGTTCAGTCACAGAACACGATACAGCCAACTGAAAATTGCATTATAAATCTGTGTAGAACGTTTGTACTGTATTTATAAACACAGTATACAGTACATTTCCATATTTAATTCACCATAGTCTGTATAGATCACAGTTTATGGGTCATTCCATCGTAACTAACGCCACACTTCATTATACAGGGTGATTCCCCTCCATGGTATCTTTACCTTGTCGTGGTCGAGTGGCTTGCGATTCCGCTTTGGGCAAGTTTTACTGTAGTAAATAATAGTTAAATAATAAAATCATTGTTGGAAATATTACGTTCATTATAATCAACTGACTAACGTTAACAGTCTGGACAATGTTTATACGGTAAATGCAGAAAATAATTTAGTCCAGACTACAGCAGGCAGTAACACCAATCAGGCATAACATGGCGACAAGTACTAATTTATTGTTTTATATTGTTTCAAATAAAGTCCAGTTCGTTTAAAATGAAGTGATTTGTTTCGTATAATGTATATTAACACTACATTTTGGATATGTTTTCGTATATACATTGTACGCAATATACATAAAGGGCAGTGGTTTTACTTCCCACACAAGGTAGGTAATTTTTAATATTACAGTATAGTTTATGTATAGGTTGGCAACCCCGAAAGGTTGGCAACCCCGAAATGTATAAAATTGAACTTTCAATCATGGTCGCCATTGCTGTAAGTACGCACCATTGCATAAAAAAGTATAATTACATTGTGGGTTCAAAAATAGTAAAATAAATAAAATATATTTTTTGCGCGATAGTGCGTTTTGTCGTACTTACAGCAATGTCAACCATGATTGAAAGTTCAACTTCCTACCTTTTTGGGGGTTGCCAACCTAAATAACTATTACTGTAATATTACATATTACAAAACCTCGCGCGGGAAGTACAACCACTGCCCTCTATGTATACTACCTACAGTGTTGTATGTATAAAAAATATGCAAAAGATAGTGTTAATATACATTATACGAAACAAATGTGTGTAGCGGATGAGAACCCTGTATGAGGCAGTCTCATCAAAGGGTCTAGCGTCTCTTACCTCGCGAGCTTCAGGTCACATTGGCCCGGTGTGTAGTACCTGATCGAAGGGTCCCTTGCACAGGGTAACGTGTGAAGACCTCAAAGGACAGGCATAAATGTGCGGAGGAGGCACCCATTTTCCCAGGGAAAAATGTGGAGACCCATTCCCGGGGTAACAACGGAGAAGTCCTCAACGGTCCTTAGGAGCGGAAGAGGCAGCCCTCCATTTGGGGTTCATACAATTGGGGGCCTTAAGATGACAATACCATCGTACATCTCACGCCAGTAACGTACCCAGAGGAAATACTTTATTACTAAAAGTCTCATCGATAATAGAAACAGGACTGTCCCAACGTTGACAACCTTGGCTAGAAACAGGAACAAATTTTAATGATATATGTGGAACAATCAAAAGGATATTTAAAAGCACAAGAAAAGAAACAAAACTAAAATTTTATAAAGTGGTGGCAGTCCCCTTACTATTGTATGGTAGTGAATTTTGGGTTTTAGCTAAAAAGAGAAGAGAGGATCATAGAAGCAGCTGAAATGAGATTTTTTCTAGATAAGAGAAGAAGTGAAGATATTAGAAATGAGCTAAATATCTTTAAACTCTTAGATAGAATAAAAGAATCTAGAAAAAATGGAAAGAAGATGTTCAAAGAATGGAAGATGATCGCATTCCCAAAATTATACTTAAATACAAACCAAAAGGACGCAGGAATGTTGGTAGACCGAAGAAGAGATGGATCCAACTTTTGAATGAGAATCTATGAGACCGGAACAAGCCACATGGGCTTAATCCGTGATTGTTGATGATGATGACGAAACAAATCACTGAATTTTAAATGAACTAAACTTTATTTGAAACAATATAGTAAAGTAAAGTGATCCCACAACAGACCCGGAGGCCCTTAGGGTAGTAGGAGGTTAAGGCTCCCACTTTTTCTAGACAATCGGCACTTCATGTCAGCCCTGCGTGACGGCCGCCTTTACCCCCAGAACAAGTGTCTGGTACTCATTTCTGTTAGAGGCTGAGTCGACCCCAGGGTCATAGTGCCGCCAGAGGGTTTGGGTCAGATTAAAAATCCTGACCCCCAATGGGACTTGAACCCTCGACCCTCCGGCTTGTAGCTCAGTGCCTTAACCACTACGCTACGGCGTAAAACAATAAATTCGTACTTTCCACCATTTTATCAGTAATATTGTCTCACGGCCTCCTGTTGTTTCAACTAATAAACATTGCTCACACTGTTAACGTTAGTCCGTTGTTTATAATGGACGCAAATATTTCCAACAAAGATGATATTATTTTACTATTATTTATTATTTTGAAAACACTATCGCGCAAAAAATAATGTACAACGCACGTTTGTGAAGAGTTGTACAGAATCTCGGAAATTAAAAACCTCGCTATCTGTCGGTTTTAAAAGACGTTCGAATAGCGTAGATCGTTAAACTACTTACAACAAGATGAAATGTATGTGAAAGTCAGGGTTCAAATCCTCCGACAATTTTGTCCGTCTCCGTCGCGTAGTCGGTAGAGTCCCTGCCTTCCACTCCGGCAACCCGGGTTCGATTCCCGGCGGGCAGGGGATTTTAAATCTCCACCTTGGGTCTGGGTGTGTGTCCTGTCTTGTGTTTGTATGTGTGAATAAGATATAAAAAAGGTTAACAAAGGTAAAAAAAAGGAAGAACGGTATAAAACGAAAAAAAAATCCTCGTTTCTGTAAAAACCACTTCCCAACCTCGGGGATAATGTTATTTTAAAATAAATAATAGTTTTAAAAAACTAAAACAACACGCTTTATTAGAAAACCGAAGTAAAAAAATGAAAAATAATTTTAATTTCCAACACGCTGGGGATAAATAATTTTACCATCAAAAGCATGGGGTGCTCTTTATCAATTAATATATTTGATAATAAACAGATATTGGTAAAAGTAAAGTCTCAAAAGAGAAAATGTAAAAATCATACAAAGCACCCCACGCTTTTGATGGTAAAATTATTTATCCCAAGCGTGTTGGAAATTAAAACTATTTTTCATTTTTTTACTTCGGTTTTCTAATAAAGCGTGTTGTTTTAGTTTTTTAAAACTATTTTTTCTTTTTTAGTTTTAATATTTTACAGAATAAGATAATGTAAATATCTTTAAATTCGATACTATTGTAGTATGAGCTAAAAGTAATACACTTCTAAAAAAAACCTCCCAGCCGGATTTGAACCAGCGACCTATAGATTACCGAAATTATATACCACTAAGAGTTCACTGCTCTACCAACTCAGCTCTTACAACGATTGACTAAAAAGTTGACAAGTCCGCAACCTATTATACCAGTTTTAATTTTTTTGATTTTCTGATGATTCTGGACAGGATTTTAGAAACAAAATATGAAATTATTGCATTGTCACGGGCCCTTTACAAGTACACAAAGTTTCAAGTCGATCCAATGTTTTTAAGTGGGTGAAAATCGCGTTAAAAGATTCAGTTACTAGATAGATACAGGTCAAGCTAATATAAAGCGTGTAAAAAGTATAAACTATGATATTTGCATATACGAATGCACTGTATAAAGTAGAATAAATAAAGAAGACAGAGTGCGGTAGCTTAGAGAACAAGTTAGTAATGCTTTTATGTTTAGTTGAAAGGGGAATCCGTTGCAGTCTCCTCTCAGCAGATCTCTTGTACGTCAATTCTCTCACTAATGAAGTTTTCTCAGACCAATGAATAATGGTTCTGTTGAAATGGACTTGCTGTCCAGGACTACAGATTTCTAAACCGATTTATTTGAAATCAATGGAAATACCTTGTCATTCGTGCAAAATGAAACATAATTTTACTGATGTGCAGAATGGAAGAGATGCATGGAACTTTCTTATAATAATAAGAATAGCTTTATTTTACCTGACAGAGTTAAGGCCTTGTCTACCACTCAACCAAGTTTAAAAAAAATAATCTTAAATCTAAATTACAATATATATATATATATATATATATATATATATATATTACAAGTTATGAATACAATACAATTAATATTTGTAATGTATTTTGATTTACTCTAAATTTAACGAATTAAATATATAATATGTACAAGATATATAAAAAAACGAGGAAAAGGATTAATGACATAGTATAAAATTAAATAAATAGAGAAAAATTAATTATTAGACAATAGGTAACTGTATAAGCGTGACTTAAAGGTACCAAGTGTGCGGCAACCCCTGATATCTTGAGGAAGGAGATTCCAGGAGCGGGCAGAGGCTACTGTGAAGGAAGTAGAATAGGAGGAAGTGCTATGAAGAGGAATTGTTAGCAGACTGCTATCTTGTGACCTAGTATCAATATTGTAGTAAGAGGATAACTTCTCAAATCTGGACGCCAGGTAAGTAGGAATTCAGAAACTTGAAAAGTAGGAAAACGCCCAGTTGGTTGAGCAAGAATGAGGTGGGAGAATAACATTAACTATGATTTAAGGAAGTCCACCGCTGTGGTCTCAAGGTAGCGTGCTGCCTTGTCACGCAGCGGGCACGGGTTCGATTCCCGGTCGGGACAGGCTCCTGGGTGAGGATTTTTTCGGGGCTTTTCCTCACTTGTAAGACAAATGTCAGGAAGCTTAGGGCCCAACGGTCCCCGAAAATCATCCGATCATCATCATCCTTATCATTCTTCACCGGTGTGGAAAGCAACGGGAAGCTACCACACCTATAATTCCCTAGTGAAGCTGCAAAGCATAGCATGAAAATGTTATGATTGCAGTGGAATACTTGCCCTCGGGCAGAATTACTATGGATGGATGGAATATAATATAAAACAATAGAAAAACAAATGAGTAGAAATTACTTAGATTTGCATCAAATTAAGTAGTAATGTACAATAATACTTAGAGTTTTATTTGATTTTGTTTTCTTTGCGGTCCGGAATATATAAATAACTGGCAGAATTAATTATTGTTTCGCCAATTTATGGTTAAGCCAGTAACAGCTCATTGCAACAATATTAATTGAATAAGACTGTGATGGTTTTGTTAGAACTGACACTCTCAGCAAGTCCCAAACACTAAAATTGACATTACTTCAATAACTGAAAAAAAAAAAAAAATGGACTCCTGTTTAAATGGACTATCATGATCAATGGCAGGCATGGATTAGGCCATTGGCCTGTTCCGCTTCAGGAAATAAATTGATCCTTCCATCTCTTCTTAGGTCTTCCTGGGTCTCTTCGCCCTGTGGGTCTGTAGTTCAATAGCTGCAGAGGTAGTCTATTGTTTGGCATTCTCAGAAGGTGTTCATGCCAATTATTTTGATATTTTTGAATGATTTCAGTTATTGCTGGTGTGTTGAGAGCTTTGCGGATATCTTCATTACGCATGTGATCATAAAGCGTATAACCCCCGCTAAAGGTCTTAATAACTTCATTTCTGCCGCTACTATCCTATTTAATTTACCTGTAGTAAGAGTCCAGGTTTCAGAACCATAAAGTAGAGTTGGAAGAGCCATTGTTTTATAAAATTTTAGAATTGTATCTGGACGTACTTTTCGGAAAAGAATGCTTTTTATTGTTCCTATAAGTTTTTTGAAATTTTGACCAATTTTATGTCTATGTCTTTACATGTGTCGTACGAAAGATTGCAGCCAAGATAAGTAAAGTTATTAACTTGTTCTATTATATTGTTGTTAATAACAATTTTAGTTCTTATCGGTATTTTCCCTTGAAACGCCATAGTTTTTGTCTTACTCACCGAAAGTTTGTAAATTATAATCTTGGGTTATATTTGACAATCTATGTACTGCTCTTTGTAGGTGATCTTCAGAAGTAGCCAATATCACTTGATCATCTGCATACATTAATGTGTTGAGGGGTCGACCATCAATCATAAAGTGTGATTGTGATTGGTTTTGCCATAATTTTATGATTTCATTCATATATAAATTAAATAGAAGAGGGGAAGTGGACAACCTTGTTTTACACCTTGGGATATTAGTCTCTCTGATTTGCTGATTTGATTATTTATTTTTATTCGAATTCGTGTGTTATGATACATGCTTTGAATCGCTTGAATTAAATGCTTGGGTATTCCTGCATTATGTAAGATATCCCATAATTTTATTCTGTTTACTGTGTCGAAGACTTTATGATAATCAATGAATATCATAAAAGTTGGTATATTAAATTCTCTATGTTTTTCTATGATTTGTGCTAACGTAAAGACACTATCTATACAGGATCTGTTGGGTCTGAAACCATGGACTATATAAACAATAATATCCAGGACGCTAAAAGAAGAAAACGTACCGGGAACAAAAGGCCTTGCCATTCAAGGTCTTAGGTGGGCCAAAAATCCCACCTGAATCCAAAAAAGTGACCATAGGCACTCAAATTGCCATGGCTCCTTTAACAAAAAGTAGGCCGGTTCAAACTAGCCTCACAAAAAGAGATTGTCTAATCACTAATGAAGTATTAGACAAACTAGTTAAGGAACTAGTAAATGATCCAGATTCGATAATATTATCTATCGAATTGGATTATAAAACACACACTTTTCTAATAGAGTGTATGTGTACTTATGATGAAAATAGGAAGTGCCCTGTTACATCTTAAATTGTCTCCAATTGGAGCAAAAAGCTGTTCAATTTGGATCTAATTTTATTAAATTCAAGCCACTCTATTAAGGTTTTTAGTGGTTTCCCTTGATGTTAAGGCAAATGTCAGCCACTCTATTAAGGTTTTTAGTGGTTTCCCTTGATGTTAAGGCAAATGCCAGCCACTCTATTAAGGTTTTTAGTGGTTTCCCTTGATGTTAAGGCAAATGCCGGAGTGGTCCCCTAGCATCCACTAGTAAAGTCATCAAAGTACAATAAATATTCTAAATTCAAAATTATTAAATAAGAACAGCTAAATCCGAAAAGAGCCGTTTCTGATTGGAATGCCGACTTGACTTCCCGCTCTTGCCCTATTGAGGATTGGCGGCTTCTGTGGTGGTGGCAGTCTTCCTGTTGGCGGCTCAGTGAATCAACTAGAATATCAATGATCAAGAATACCAGAGAAAATAAATTCAACTAGAAACTGATTGCAGGATTGGTGTGTCGAACCACTGGGCCTTTGATACCGGACTACGGCAGGGGATATTTTATCAAATATCAACGACGAAATACTTAATTCACAAGGGCTGAAGAGGGTTGGAAATCCCTAGAGATAGCCGGAGGTTGTTCACCATCGAACAATTCCCATATAGTCGCCGGGGACGCTTCCATAAAAATGGATGTTTCCCTGGCGGACATAGAGGGGATAAGAATGTTTGAGAAGTGACACAATTTCCATTATAAAGTGGTGGTGGTGGTGAAGACATAAATGAAATAATACAAAATACCAAGAAATGTTATTTTTCAATAAATAAAGTATTTAAATTCAAAATATCCGACACGTGAAACAAAAAAAAAAACACATATAAAACCCTAGCTAACATCCGGCGTGCGCTGCTGCGCCGAAAAAAAAGATTAATGTGGTCTTATGTTTAATTGAATAACTCAAAGGAAAAATAATTATAAATTTATATCGCAATTATTTTTAGATACCCCGTGCCGATTAACTGGCGATGCCAGGGTATCTACTTATCCCTGTCTTCTTGCCATTCGATTCATTTTCAATATCCGCCGTTATGACCACATTTCCGAACACTTTAATAACCTCTCTTGGCTCCGTTTTACTGACAGACGTAAATTGCACTCTCTTTCACTACTTTTCAAGCTTCTGAATTCCTACATTCCTACTTACCTGGCGTCCAGATTTGAGAAGTTATCCTCTTACCACAATATTGACACTAGATCACAAGATAACAGTCTGCTAACAATTCCTCTTCATAGCACTTCCTCTTATTCTACTTCCTTCACAGTAGCCTCTGCCCGCTCCTGGAATCTCCTTCCTCAAGATATCAGGGGTTGCCGCACACTTGGCACCTTTAAGTCACGCTTATACAGTTACCTGTTGTCTAATAATTAATTTTTCTCTATTTATTTAATTTTATACTATGTCATTAATCTTTTCCTCGTTTTTTATATATCTTGTAAATATTATATATGTCCACCGCTGTGGTCTCGAGGTAGCGTGCTGCCTTGTCACGCAGCGGGCCCGGGTTCGATTCCCGGTCGGGACAGTTTTTCTGGGTGAGGTTTTTATCGGGGTTTTTCCTCACCTGTAAGACAAATGCCAGGAAAACCTTTAAGGCCCAAACGGTCCCCGAATTCATATGGCCATCATCCTTATCATTATCATCCTTACCATTATCATTATCATCATCATCCTTCACCGGTGTGGAAAGCAACCGGTGTGGAAAGCAACGGGAAGCTACCACACCTACACAATTCCCTAGTAAAGCTGCAAGCATGGCATGAGGGTGCTGTGATTGCAGTGAAGGACCTGCCTTCGGGCAGAATTACTATGGATGGATATTATATATTTAATTCATTAAATTTAGAGTAAATCAAAATACATTATAAATATTAATTGTATTGTATTCATAACTTGTAATCGTTTATATATATATATATATATATATATATATATATATATATATATTGTTATTAAGATGTAAGACTATTTTTTTGTATTTTTTTAAACCTGGTTGAGTGGCAGACAAGGCCTTAACTCTGCCAGGTAAAATAAAGCTATTATTATTATTATTATTATTATTATTATTGTTAATATTATTATTATTATTAATATTATTATTATTAATATTATTATTATTATTATATTATTATTATTAATATTATTATATTATTATTAATATTATTATTATTATTATATTATTATTATTATTATTATTATTAATATTATTATTATTATTATTATTATTATAAATGAGGTGAAAGACGAAAATGAATGTGTTTTTAAGTTTAGTTGAATAAGTGATAGGTACAATTTATTTCGTAACTATAAGATATCTCAGCTGATCATAGGAGTTGCACGGGAATGTACTTATCCCAGTCTTGCTGGCATAAATGAGCTGTTTTTTATGTTTCGTCGAATAAGTTAAAGGAAGAATAATTATAAATTTATATCCTAATTATTTTTAGATACCCGTGCTGATTACAGCAGCGTTGCCCGGGAATCTACTTTTCCCAATCTTCTTGCATTAATGAGCTGATAGGCGAAAAGTAAAGTGTTTTTATGTATAGTTGAATAAGTGAATGGAAACATTTATATTGTATTTATTTTATTTACCCCGTGCTTATTACCCGGGAACCTACTTATCCCGATCATCTTGGTATAAATGAGCTGAAAGACGGAAATGAATGTGTTTTTATGTTTAAGTTAAAGATAAATTTATATCATAATTATTTCTAGATACCTCCTAGGGTGCGAGTAGGTAAACAGTTTTCGGACACTTTTGAAATCCAGAATGGGTTGAAGCAAGGAGATGCACTATCTCCTCTACTATTTAATTTTGTACTAGAGCATGCCATTAAATCTTTAGAGAATGAGGAAGGCTTACAACTGAATGGTATTAATAAGCTGTTAGTTTATGCTGATGATGTAGTACTACTGGCCGATAGCGAGGAGATACTAAAGGCCAACACGCACACACTATTGAGTAACACTAAGAAATTAGGACTGGAAGTAAATATCAATAAAACTAGATATATGGTCACACGTAGAAATACATTATATAATGGAAATGGACAGCTAATGCCAACTGAGGAAAATTTTGAGGAAGTGGCTGAATTCAAATACCTAGGAACAATAATCACTAATAGGAATGAGATGCACAAAGAAATTAAACATAGGCTCAATTCTGGAAATGCGTGCTATTATGCATTGCAGAGACTCTTGATGTCCCAACTCCTTTCAAAAAACGTTAAGCTGAAAATATATAAAACTATTATTCTACCAGTTATATTATATGGATGCGAAACATGGACTCTTACTTTAAGGGATGAAAAGGAGATTACAAGTATTTGAGAATAAAGTTCTTAGGAAAATTTTTGGACCAAAGAGAGATGAACAAACAGGTGAATGGAGAAGACTGCATAACAATGAACTACATGGTCTTTATAGGAAGCCAGATATTAAACATTGTTTTCAATTTAATTAGAATATGAGGTGTAATGTTGCACCAATATATGTATTTATCAACTTATTAGATAATACGTAAGTATACAGATCGGGTTTAACGGTATCGGCTTCTTTGTAATCTGTATTTAAAGGAATATGAATTATTGTGTATAAAAATGTCGACTGTACAAATAAGAATGTTACATACTGTATATATAAACGAATTTCTGTCTGTCCTTTATAGACTTCTAAACCGTTCAGCCGATCTTTGAAAATTTGTATATAGGCCTACAGGTTTTCAAATGCGGCGAGTGTTTAACATTAGGTGTAGGATTTCACCTGGAACGAAAATTTAAATAACGCTCTAGCGATCGTAATTTTCTATGCTTCACAACAAAACTAGGAATACCCCATTAAAATAAATCGAGGTATGTATTTTCCAAAAATCAGTGAAATCCGACAATTGCAAGTGGGGGTTTACCTAAAATTTGAAATAAAAAAATTACTCTAGCAACCGCCATGTTTGGTTCGTCGCATTGTATATTATATAATTAATTCTTCTTCCTTCCAAGTATTAGGCCAAGGCCTGTTACGATCCTATAGAAAATTTTCCCTCCAGCGTTTCATAGGACGGCCCAGTGATCTTCGTCCTCTTGGTATATAATTATAAACAGCTTTGGGGATCCGATTTGAACTCATTCTTTCAAGATGGTGTTTCCAATTTAGTTGGTACTGTTTAATATATTCCAAAATTGGCGTAGTCTTCAATTCTTTTAAGATATCGGTGTTCCTTTTCCGATCCCATCTGGTGTAACCCGCTGTTCTGCGCATGAATCTCATTTCACAAGCCGTTATTCTGCTTTCATGTTGTTTTTTTAGTGTCCATGCTTCACTACCATAGGTCAACACTGGTCTAGCCAAAGTGTTATATAAACGTAATCTGGTGTTTTTTTGTACAAGGGATGGTTTCGTAACTTGATTAATAATTCCTAAACTTTTATTATAACTAGTAATTTTTTCAGGGATATCCTTTTCATCCCAGATAGAGAGATAATATCCAAGATATTTAAATTGATTAGATCTCTCTAAAATTTTATTCTGGAGGCAGATTTTACTTTGTATGGGGTCCTTCCCATGAAATAGCATAGTTTTAGTTTTGTTAATTGATATTTCCATATTAAATTTGGCAGCTATTTTTTTGTAAATTATAAATTGATCGTTGCAAATCATTTTCGGAAAGTACCAGAAGAGGTAGATCGTCTGCAAAAAGAATAGCATCGAGTTTGAGATTCCTATTGATGGGTATATATTTAATTAACCCTCAATATTTAATTTATTTAGGCGTAGCAGCGCACACCAGATATCAGCTAGTATGAATTAAAAAGAAATATCACGCAGAAGGTAAGAAATTTTGTCGCAATAGAAGTATCGACAGATGAGTTGAGAGAAAAGGAGAAAAAAGAAGATAGTTTTGACACCAGAAAGAGGTAGGAAAAACAAACTCAGTTGAATCTCCTTTCCTCCCGGCAACAATACGTGAGCAGAACACGTAATGTTAGAAAACTAGATGTTCGTCTGTCTACTTCAACTTTCGAAACAAATGCCATTTTAAATGTTTGCAATATGTCAGCTGATGAAAACCCCACGTGATTCCAAAGCAACTTATGTTACTTCTCAAATTATAGTTTAAAATCCAGAAAACTAACTGAAATTTGGTTACTTTTTTCCTCTCTCTCTCTCTATCTAAACTAACTCCGTGCCACTACCGAACCCATAGACTCATGGCCGCGAGGACATAAGCTCTGCAAACGAATATAATGAGAAGTTAGACTTCTGACTGTCTTTTGTCTTGGTTTTACACAGAAACAATTGAATAATATATACTAATTGTGTTGCAATTTTTTTTTTGCAAATGCCCCAGATTGTCTGTTGACATTCCTGGTGTTCTCTCCTGGCATGGCGTACTTGTAACCCACTTCTGAGGCTGGGGCACCTGGAAGACGAGGTTACGTTGCCCCGATGATATGACGGGCGATGATGATGATAGTGGTGCGCCAGGAGAGTCCTTAATCTAAGATGAATATGAATGATGATGATTGCGACGGCCATATGATGTTCGGGGACCGTTTGGGCCTTAAAATTTTCCTGACATTTGTCTTACAGGTGAGGAAAAACCCTATTAAAACCTCACCCAGAAAGACTGTCTCGACCGGTGATCGAACCCGGACAAGGCAGCACGCTACCTCTAGACCACAGCGGTGGAAATGTTGCAATCTGAACTTTTAGTGCATTAGAATCCTTGCCCTACTTATGATAATTCCTATCAAGGGAAGAGAGATGACCATGGGCTCACATCCACTTGTTGATAAAGACAGCAACATGACGTCACAGTTATTACATATATATGCATCGTCTCTTTTAATAAAATTGTGGGTTACAAAGGAACATTTCCAGTGTTATAATTAATGATCAGCAACACCAGTTGTTCTCTAATTAACATGTAATGTTTAATTAAAATGGTACATCATACTCAGCGATCTAATAAAGGCAAAACATTTTAGTTACATCACGTACACGTTATGGTGCTAATTTATACGAAATGTTCACATACAAATTAAAATAATATTTACTTTTCAGACACTTTTGAAATCCAGAATGGGTTGAAGCAAGGAGATGCACTGTCTCCTCTACTATTTAATTTTGTACTAGAGCATGCCATTAAATCTTTAGAGAATGAGGAAGGCTTACAACTGAATGGTATTAATAAGCTGTTAGTTTATGCTGATGATGTAGTACTACTGGCCGATAGCGAGGAGATACTAAAGGCCAACACGCACACACTATTGAGTAACACTAAGAAATTGGGACTGGAAGTAAATATCAATAAAACTAAATATATGGTCACACATAAAAATACATTATATAATGGAAATGGACAGCTAATGACAAATGAGGGAAATTTTGAGGAAGTGGCTGAATTCAAATACCTAGGAACAATAATCACAAATAGGAATGAGATGCACAAAGAAATTAAACATAGGCTCAATTCTGGAAATGCGTGCTATTATGCATTGCAGAGACTTTTGATGTCCCAACTCCTTTCAAAATACGTTAAGCTGAAAATATATAAAACTATTATTCTACCAGTTATATTATATGGGTGCGAAACATGGACTCTTACTTTAAGGGAGGAAAGGAGATTACGAGTATTTGAGAATAAAGTTCTTAGGAAAATTTTTGGACCAAAGAGAGATGAACAGACAGGTGAATGGAGAAGACTACATAACAATGAACTACATGGTCTTTATAGGAAGCCAGATATAATAAGAACAGTTAAGTCTCGTAGACTGCGATGGGCAGGACATGTTGCGCGTATGGGGAATGAAACGTGCATGGAAACTTCTTGTAGGAAAGCCAGAGGGGAAAACGCCCAGTTGGTAGACCAAGAATGAGGTGGGAGAACAACATTAACTATGATTTGAGGGAAGTAGATTATACAGGGAATGATTGGAAAGCATTAGCTCAGGATAGGGATGTATGGATAGCTTATGTCCGCGCGGCCATGAACCTACGGGTTCGATAGTGCCAGTGAGTAAGTAAGTAAGTATTTACATTAAAATGGTAGAATATTTTAGACATTTGGGATCAATAATACAAAAAGATGGTTCATCTGAATTAGACATCCAAAAAAGAATAATAGAGACAAAGAAAGTTATTGGTATATTAAATTATATTTTATGGAGTAAACATATAATCAAGAGGACTGCGTGACAAAGGCAAGCGCGCTACCTCTAGACCACAGCGGTGGACGTTCTTTATATATAAGGTTTAATTTCTTCTTCTTCTTCTTAAACTTAATTTGTAGGATTTTCATCCTGTTTATTTCCACTCCTCGGAGGAAGACGTATTGGATGTGCATTCACTGTCTATCCATCTCTTGGCTGGTCTTCCTCTTGTTCTTCTCCCGCCCATTGGTCTATCTTCTTTAGCTCTTTTTGCAAGCCTGTTGTCTTCCATCATGGAATGTAAATTTGAAGGAAAAAGGAATATGGGACGACCAAAACTGCGTTGGAATTTTGTAGGATCTGAGGAAGCTTCGAATCGAGGTATGGTAGCTGGTTGCTAGAGACAGAGAAGCCTGGAGAAGGGTTCTGAAGGAAGTCGAGGGTGGAATAGGGCTGTAGGGCTGCTGATATATTATTCAATACTGAAACTATAACACTGAGCAACAAAAAATAAACTTTTTATTTTTGTCTCAGAAAGAAAAATATGTGATTCTGATAGTATGTTTTCTCCTGAAATCAAATATGATATTGGTTTTTCTCCATCGCGCAAAGTTTCCGAGACACGCAAACACTTTAATATTTTCTACATTCGTAACTACACAACAATCGAACATTTGGACTCACTTAGAAAGTAAGAAATGACGATCTTCTCCTATATTTCTCCTGTGGAGCATCCCTCTTGATGGTCCAACAATAATCGGCCAACATATTAGGATTCCATTTGCCTTGATATCTCTTTTCCATAGCTGAAATCTCCTGATGAAAGTGTTCCCCGTGCTCATCGCTCATTGCGCCAAGATTTTCCGGGAAGAAATCTAGGTTTATTAAAAAAAATAATTATTTAAATCCGTTAATTGAAATACAAATAAAAAAACTGTGGGTGATGGAGAAATTCCGAATAGGTATTTGAAAACACGATAAAAACTGCATTAAATACAACTATTGGTACTCATGAGACAAAAATCATGTTGATCAATGTAATTTGTATGTTTTCCGTTTTATTTAAATATATATATAGTTGGAAAGTTCACCGCCGTGGTCTCGAGGTAGCGTGCTGCCTTGTCAATGAGCGGGCCCGGATTCCAACCCCGGTCGGGGCAGTTTTTCTGGGTGAAGTTTTTATCGGGGTTTTTCCTCACCTGTAAGACAAATGTGAGGAAAACTTTAAGGCCCAAACGGTCCCCGAAATCATATGGCCACCATCATTATCCTTCACCTCTGTGGAAAGCAACGGGAAGCTATCACACCTACAATTCCCTAGTAAAGCTGCAAGCATAGCATGAAAATGATATGATTCCAGTGAAGGACCTGCCTTCGCACAGAATAACTGTGGATGGATAGTTGGAAACGTGGTACAAATTCTTCTTCTTCTTCTTCCTTCCAAGTATTAGGCCAAGGCCTGTTACGATTCTATAGACAATTTTCCCTCCAGCGTTTCATAGGACGGCCCAGTGATCTTCGTCCTCTTGGTATATAATTATAAACAGCTTTGGGGATCCGATTTGAACTCATTCTTTCATCCAATTTAGTTGGTACTGTTTAATATATTCCAAAATTGGCGTAGTCTTCAATTCTTTTAAGATATCGGTGTTCCTTTTCCGATCCCATCTGGTGTAACCCGCTGTTCTGCGCATGAATCTCATTTCACAAGCCGTTATTCTGCTTTCATGTTGTTTTTTTAGTGTCCATGCTTCACTACCATAGGTCAACACTGGTCTAGCCAAAGTGTTATATAAACGTAATCTGGTGTTTTTTTGTACAAGGGATGGTTTCATAACTTGATTAATAATTCCTAAACTTTTATTATAACTAGTAATTTTTTCTGGGATATCCTTTCCATCCCAGATAGAGAGATAATATCCAAGATATTTAAATTGATTAGATCTCTCTAAAATTTTATTCTGGAGACAGATTTTACTTTGTATGGGGTCCTTCCCATGAAATGCCATAATTTTACTTACTTACTCACTGGCACTATCGAACCCGTAGGTTCATGGCCGCGCGGACATAAGCTCTCCAGTAGAACCCATGTCCGCATTTCTTGACGGTTGTATTTTTACGGTGAATGATCGTCACTCTTTCGACCAAGGTACTTATTTCGTCTGGCTTATCACCTTCGACCAGTCCGGCATGGGTAACCCTATCGGCAGCAATGCTACCGCCGGCATAGCTCTCGGGATCATTTAAGCACGCAAGCCACTCCACCACGACAAGGTAAACATACCAAGTTTTGTTAATAGATATTTCCATATTAAATTTGGCACCTATAAATTCCCCAAAGTAAATTACGTATAAACTTAATTGCAGGAAAGCACACGAAGGAAAGTCAGGTATTACATCGTAAATAAACTTTTACATAGTTCCTAATATAAAACATAAGAGCATCTATAAAATATCACTTAGAAAATGTAATTAAGTTGGCATCACCACATTTCTAACATTATTGCGAAATAAAAAGGCAATTGAATTGGGGTACATATGTAAATTTCACTGCCTACTTGATGTATATTCAATTTCAAATAAATGAATAACGAAGTATATTGCTGAATTTGACATGCATTTGAGCATCGAATACGCAAATAAAAAATGGCCAGAAATTAATGCAATGAACTATGTCTGCATTGCATGATACTTCAATTTTATTGCGTTTCCAGTTTATTGAAGTAAGGATGGAAGGGGTGGGAGGTATTAAGATGGTATGTTTTAGACTGGAGACCTCTGTAGGCGGGTGAATGAGGTATAAGTTAGTATGATGCAATGACAGCATTGTAAGGGGTTGTTTTTTTAATCTCGCGTTGTTTTTATTATTTTTAATAAGTGATTTCGCATGTTTGGTGCGTGTTTAATATGTGTGGACGCGTGTTTTAAGTTTTTTTACTGTGTTTTTGCGTGTGTTATGTTATTTTGTGTTGAAAATGGAACTTCCTATATTAAAAAAATCTACCACCACCTCTACATGCTGCGAGGTGTGCAGTACCGACAGGAGTCGAAGGGCAAGGACGCCCAAGAGATACTGTAAGTAGGGTATTGAGATTGCTATTATACATTACAGGGACTCTTCTCCTCCCAACTTAAAAAAAAAAACATTAAACTGAAAATATATCCGATCCGATTGAGGGTCTTTCCACTTTTCAGCGGTTGCCCTTTTATCAGCCGGCTGCTGGCCCTTCACATCCACATGTGTCAATCACAGAGGTAGATGATCAACAGCCAGTGTAGGGGTGACATGTGGTTAGCATGTCGAGTCCCCCAGCCGTTATAGCTGGTTCCTCAACCTGGAGCCGCTACTTATTGTAGCTACCAAATTGCCTCACGATGCTGGGTGGGCACCGGTCCCATACTGGCCGAAATACCATGAGAAAATTTCTTCCCCCATGGAGACTCGAACCAGCGCAAGTCCCGTATATCTGCGCCAAGGGTTCCTACCTTAACCGCTCGGCTACGGCGCGGGACACTGAAAATATATAAAACTGTTATTCTCCCAATTATATTAATTTGGTGCGAAATATGGACTCTTACTTTAAGGGAGGAGAAAAAATTACAAGTATTTGAGAATAAAGCTCTGGTGAAAATTGTTGGGCCAGAGTGAGATTCAGCAGACAGGCGAATAGAGAAGACTGCACAACAATGAGCTAAGTTATCTTTTTGGGAAACCATATGTTATACAATCTTTGAGTACGATGGGCAGGACATGAAGCAGTAACAAGAATGAATGAGATACATTGAAACTTCTTGTAGGAAAATGAGAGAGGGAAACGGCTAGTAGGTAGGCCAAGAATGAGGTGGGAGAATAACATTAACCATGATCCGAGAGAAGTAGTAGTAGTAGGACTTTATTAGACAAAAAGTAAGATATTTACAATATTATTTACAAATATGGGTCGCACGGGCAGTAAGCCGTACGTGCTGTTGACAGTCCGTTACAATAGAGTAATAATTGCTACTAGTGTGAAGAAAAAAAAACAATAACATTACAATTACATAAAGAAAACACAATAATATTACAATTAAATAATAACACTTCCTTTGGCCAGCAACCAATCGAAGGGACTATTATTATGCTTTCAAGTCTTATACGAGAATTTCCCGGAAGGATCCGAAAATTTTCTATAGGATCGTAACAGGCCTTGGCCTAATACTTGGTAGGAAGAAGAAGAAATAATAACACAATAGCATTATACACTAAAAAAAAGCAATAACATTACAATTACATAAAGAAAACACAGTAATATTACAATTAAATAATAACACAATAGCATTATACACTAATTAATTTATATATAATTATTAAGAATTAATGTTATTGCATTTTGATAACATATATTTTGATGAGGAAACATTGGCTCAGGACAGGGTAGTATTGTAGAGCTTATGTCCGCGCGGCCATGAACCTACGGGTTCAATAGTGTCAGTGAGTTAGTTAGTTCAGAATGTCAGGATTTCATGTTAAGGTTCAGATTTTAATAATGCATTTTTGTTAAAACATTCTGGATCGTTATTTGTGTTAATTTTTAATAAAAAGACAGTTTGGCTCAACTGCACTTTTACTAGCGCTTGATTTTTCAGTTATATTGTTGTAAACTATAGCTCTTCTTCTGTATTTACTAACATTATTTAATATTTTAAACTTTTTCAAACAATTTTTATAACATTATTAGACAATTTTGAAGTATTTATTTAAATATGCAAATCACAATATTGTGAACTGTTAGACAATATTGTGATGCTAACTGCTATTTTCTCCACAGAGTATATTACTTAGTTTATGATTTTTCTATCGCTGTTTTGGGTTATCGCTGGTTGGATCAGCGGTAGGGAGTGATAAGTAAGTGTACGCCCATTTTTAATAAACGTTTGGTAATTTTAATATTAATATATTTTTTAACATACATTTTGGGGATTTATTGCAAATATTGGTCATTTAAATTTCATATCGACAGATAGTAATCAATAATCGATTGTGGGTTATCGCTGGCTCTATAAACTCTGGCATATGCGCACCGTTGTTCTATAGGACTTTGAAAATATTTCATGCTAGTTTAAGTGCAGTTTTTCCGTAACACACTCTCTTCAATTAATTCTAACTGCGATTCAGAATGGAAGCATTATCTAAAATACTGCGGTGTTAATTAAATGGAAGGGGCCTGGTTATGCAGCCGGTGAAACTCTGATGACCCGTGGAGTTGAAATAAACTTAATGCGCCCCCATTTAGCGAAACGAAACTCTTGAACGCCTCCTCCACCCCCAGATGAATTATTTGTGCTTTGTTGTTTGGCGCTCTTTCAGCAATTAAACCAGCCACAGTGTTGTTACAGCTCAGGAAATGCGGCTCCAGCACTGAAACTTCAGTTAATTTGTATTCACAGAGCCAAACTTCAATCTACTTTCTTAATTCAATTTTCATTAGAGGTTTTATAACATAAATAAGATAGCGGAGAGCTGGGCGCATTCAAGCCATTGGAGACACAATCAAGAGGAAATTTTAACCCTTCAGTAGGGACATGTAAGAATGTTACTCAACCCCAGAAAGAAATTACTTTAAAAAACCGTGGCTTCATAACTGCACAGAATTTACAAATATGGTTACTGTACGTGCCTGTATATATATATATATATATATATATATATATATTCTTTTTTTGTATTCATATGTTTTCCCTTTACAGAGATTTAGGCGCTCTCCCCGTACAGGGAAGAATTTGAACCATACTAATTTAGTTACACCTGTTTTCGTATAGATGTCATTTTGAGTGCCCTGTGGTCAGCGTTCCACCTCATACTGACATCTAGGAAACCAAGGTAGTACTCGGACGGGAAAATTCGGTAGAGGCCTTTTCATTCAGGCTTAAGGATTTTTTACGAACCTGAAAATCTTCAGACTCGGGACCCACGGCTTGAACTCCCTCCCGGAGGACTTGCTCCTTGGATTTTTCCATCCTAAAAAATCCATCGACCCCGGCCGGGTTTGAACCCGCGACCCTCGGGACCAGAGGCAAGGAGCATAACCACTAGTCCACCGCGGCCGATATATATATATATATATATACACACACATATCAAATCATAATTCAGAGCATTTTAACATATGGTGCTGAAGTCTGGCAAATTCCTACCAGGGAAATGAAAAAAAAAATAAGTACAGAAATGTATGTTTTAAGAAGATCAGCTGGAAAATCTAGAATGGATAGAATACGAAATAAAGAAATAAGGGAAATTATGGGTGTACAAGAGGAGCCGGACATCATAGACATTATAGAAAAGAAAATAATGCAGTGGTATGGTCATGTCAAAAGAATGCCAGAACAAAGATTGTCTAAAATTGTTATTAAATGGATCCCAATGGAAAGGAGGAAGAGAGGAAGACCAAAGAAAACTCGGATAGAAGGGGTACAAGCAGTTATGAATATCAGAGGAATGGAGGAAGATCAATGGATGGACAGAGAGGGATGGCGTTTGGTTTCCGGAAGACGGCGGCAGCTGCCATGATACCGGATGATAATGATGATATATATATATATATATATATAATTTTCTTACTTGTTATAGTCAGCTACTAGGTGGCAGTGAAGACCGAGTTCTCGCGACATCTAGTAATAAATGGAGAATATACATTATTTTTCTTATATATATATATATATATATATATATATATATATATATATATATATATATATAATAAATAAAAAATAAATGTTTGAATTGGATTCACCTGGTGGTGTAATGGATAACACGCTGGGGTACCGACCCAGAATTCCGGGTTCAAATCCCGTCCAGGCTTTTATTTTTCTTATCATGTTAACACGTTAGTCAAAAGTTATAATTAAAATATAAAATTATGGAATATTCACCTGAAAGGTCCGTCTCCTGAGCTTAATTAATTATTTAACTGTTGAGGATACGGACCATTCAGGTGAATATTCCATAATTTTATATTTTAATTTTGAATAATATCTCAACGGAACGCATCCTGAATCTTATAAATGTTGAAAAAGTTATAACCCAGTACGTACATTACACAATATTATAATTTAAGTTTTGACATTTAGGAATGAAGGCCAACTATTATTAAAAAAGAAAACATGTACGTGCATTTATATGTGTGTGTATATATATATATATATATGTTATCCGGGTTCGAATCCCGTCCAGGCATTTATTTTTCTTATCATTCCACACACATATATATATATATATATGTTATAACTATATTTTTGACATTTGGCAATGAAGGCAAAAATGACATGAAAAGAAAAATGAATGCCTGAGTCGGGATTTGAACCCGAGTCTCTAAACTCTGTACGTCTAGCGCTCTAACGACATGAGCTACCCAAGCATCCCAACACAAACATACATTTTTCTTATACATGTAGAAAAATATAACAGATTAAATGGTATAATTAGGAGAAATTTTGGAAAACAAATGAGGAAAGAAATCCAATTGAGATTTCATAATGCCATAGCCAAACCTGCTCTACTATACGGAAGTGAATGCTGGACACTTCGAGCAAAAGATAAATCCCGCATTAATAGTTCACAAATGAGATTCCTCCGATCACTAACTGGAGTAACATTAAGGGATAGAATGAAAAGTGATGAGATAAGGATGCAGTGGAATAGTAGGGAAATGGTTGAACATATACAAAATTATCAGATTAAATGGTTCCAACACGTCCAGAGAATGTCAAATTCCCGTTTACCAAAGATGATTTACCACCTCAACCCTAAAGGCAAAAGAGACCTCGGAAGACCCTTCAACCGATGGAAAGATCAGTTTTTGTAGTCGCAGAACGGGCATCATCACCCAATACTGCATTCGGAAGAAGAAGAAGAAGATGTAGTATTCCCAATTCACACAAGAGGTAGTTTAGAGACTCGGGTTCAAATCCCGTCTCAAGCATTCATTTTTCTTTTCATATCATATTTGCCTTCATTGCCAAATGTCAAAAATATAGTTATAACATCTAAATATACAGGCGTTACTGCTATAAAATAAATATTCTCTTTAAAAAATTTGCTTAACTTATGTTAGCCACTAGATGTCATTTGGAACAAATTTCCGCTACCTCTTGTGTGAATTGAGAATGCTACATGTATAAGAAAAATGTATGTTTGTGTTGGAATTCTTGGGTAGCTCAGGTCGTTAGAGCGCTAAACGTACATAGTTTAGAGACTCGGGTTCAAATCCCGACTAAAGCATTCATTTTTCTTTTCATATCATATATATATATATATATATATATATATATATATATATACCTATATATATATATACCTATATGTATATACCCATATGTATATATGATGTAAATTAATTAAAACGTGGAGACATTTACGTGGTTATGGGTGTTGCATCTTAGGAACCCGTTTAAACGAAACATGCTGAAATAAATCAGTTTTGGAGGCTCTTAGATGTAATACACATGATCATAGCTTTACTAAGGGCCGGTTTCACCAACAGAGGTAATTGTATTACGCCAGTTTAAGCTATGCATTATACACGGGGAAAACTGGCGTTATACAGTTACCTCTATTGGTGAAACTGACCCTAAGCCATTTACTTAATCTAACTATAGGTTATTATTTTTGTTATTATTATAGTTGTTATTATTACTATTTTTCTTTCTTTCCCTTGTCAACTTTATGTTGCGTATTCTATAATTATCTATTATGTATCATTTATCATAATTCTTATTGTATGTAGGCGTATAATTTAATCTGGTGAAGTGGAAGAGTAGACTTTACGGTCTTAACCCCAATGACATCTATACGAAAACAAGTGTAACTAAATTAGTATGGTTCAAATTCTTCCCTGTAGGGGGAGAGCGCCTAAATCTCTGTTAAGGGAAACATGGGCTTACAAGAAGAAGATATTCTTATATACTTCACATGTGCTCCCTGTCAATGTGACTGTAATTGTGGCGCGAATGGCGGAAGGATACAATTGGCAATTCTTTGTTAGGATCACTCTAAAAGCGGATGCGGTATAGGCCGTCATATTCGCTTGGGAACTTTCTTTTTACTAGGAGTACAGTACTGCATATTGCAAAATTGAGAATTGCGTATTAATAGTTCTGTAGCGTCATTTTTGAAGTGCTGCACAAATCTGCCGGAAATTTAAAGCCATTTTGCTGTAGAAAAAGAGTAACACTTGGATTGGCTGAACATTTGACAGTGTCAGTGCGCCACGTTTCCTTCCATTGGTTCACAATACGAATCTGCTCCACGTTGAACACACGTTTCAAGTTCATCGCATCCAATAATTCCACAGTTCACTCCTTGCCCAGTAGCTACTTGCAAATCTGAAATGGAAACAATTCATTCAACATTTGACCCTGTAATTCGAATACTGAAAATATATAAAACTATTATTCTACCAGTTATACTATATGGGTGCGAAACATGGACTCTTACTTTAAGGGAGGAAAGGAGATTACGAGTATTTGAGAATAAAGTACTTAGGAACATTTTTGGACCAAAGAGAGATGAACAGACAGGTGAATGGAGAAGACTACATAACAATGAACTACATGGTATTTATAGGAAGCCAGATATAATAAGAATAGTTAAGTCTCGTAGACTGCGTTGGGCAGGACATGTTGCACGTATGGGGAATGGGAGACTTGCATGGAAGCTTCTTGTAGGAAAGCCAGAGGGAAAACTCCCTGTTGGTAGACCAAGAACGAGGTGGGAGAATAACATTGACTATGATTTGAGGGAAGTAGATTATACAGGGAATGATTGGAAAACATTAGCTCAGGATAGGGATGCATGGAGAGCTTATGTCCGCGCGGCCATGAACCTACGGGTTCGATAGTGCCAGTGAGTAAGTAAGTAAGTAATTCGAATTTCTACCAGATTTTTTTTCAAGTACATATAATTCATACGTTATACTTGTAACTGCATCTAACTAACTCACTGGCACTGTTGAACCTGTAGATTCATGGCCGCGCGGACATAAGCTCTCCATGCATCCCTAACCTGAGATAATGTTTTCCAATGATCCCCTGATTAATGTACCTCCCTCAAATCGTGGTATGTTACTTTCCCACCTCATTATTGGTCTACCAACTGGACGCTTCTCCCTAGCCTTCCTACAGGGAGTTTCCATGCCCCCTTTTAAATTCCCAGTCGTGCCAGATATCCTGTCCATCGCAGTTTACGAGACTTAACTGTTCTTATTGTATCTGGGGGGCACGCCGTAGCGTAGTGGTTAAGGCACTGAGCTACAAGCCGGAGGGTCGAGGGTTCAAGTCCCGTTGGGGTCAGGATTTTTAAACTGATCCAAACCCTCTGGCGGCACTATGGCCCTGGGGTCGACTCAGCCTCTAACGGAAATGAGTACCAGACGCTTGTTCTGGGGTAAAGGCGGCCGTCACGCAGGGCTGACAACCCGGCTGACATAATGTGCCGATTGTCTAGAGAAAGTGGGAGCCTTAACCTCCTACTACCCCAAGGGCCTCCTGAGGCCTGTTGTGGGATCACTTTACTTTACTTATTATATCTGGTTTCCCTTAAGATGATATAACTCATTGATATGTAATTTTCTCCATTCGCCTGTCTGTTCATTTCCCTTTTATGCAACAATTTTCTTAATAACTTTATTCTCAAATATTCATAATCTTTTCTCTTCTCTTGAAGTAGAGAAAATATTTTGTATTAATATAATATAACTGGAAGAATAACAGTTTTATATATTTTCAGTTTAATGTTTTTTTAAAGAATTTGGGGTGACAAGAGTCCCTGCAATACATAATAGCACGCATTTCCAGAATTGAGCCTATGTTTTAATTTCTTTGTGCATTTCATTCCTATTTGTCATTATTGTTCATAGGCGTTTGAATTCAGCCACGTCTTCAAAATGTCCCTCATTTGTCATTAACTGTAAATTTCTAATTTATAATATATTTCTATGTATGGCCACGTGTTTAGTGTTATTGACTGCCAATAAACATACTCAATTAATAAATATAACTCATATTTGAAAGAGACAAACGACATACGTTTCATTCTTTCAAAAATAGTTATAAACCAGCAGATAGAAGATACAACCCAGAAATCGCTGGCAGCACCAAGATGCGCGCATAGTATATGACAGTGACGTCATGAGGATGAAGGATGGCGACGTTGATGCAATATTAATCTATTTGGGTAGAACCGAGTGTTAAGCCAGACTCCAGTACAACTAAGATTAGTGCTGAAAACTGGCATTGAAGCCAGTGATATGAACCTTATGCATTCATATAGCAGTAAATACATTAATCAATATCTGGCTATGTAATTATTTACTGTATGTAACCAAAAGCAGGACAAGTGCAGTAAGTTTCTTTGGAAAAATACATACAGGGTGTCCCATTCAAACCTCCCTAATTAATCATAACTAGCAAAGTATGTGGAATTATGAAATCATCATCATCTGCCTTTCAAGTACCAGTGGGTTGCTAGCCGAAAAGTAGTAAGTCCAGTGGTGGGGCTTCCACCTAAAGCCTCTGGACAGGCATGAAGGAGGATTAGCATTTACTCTAATCCTGATGTAACAGTTATACCGCTGTGACTCGGTCCCCAGAGCCTCGTTTGTTATAAACAGGTTGCACCACGTGAAGGTGAGGTTGGGATTTAAGTAGGAGAGGTTATTGAATGCACTTCACTACTTTTTTCGTAACCCGGAATTATGAAATGAGGCCCGTGTTAAACGAAACAGAAACTAAACGAATTTTTCATTGCCACACATTAAAACACTTCTATATGTGCACCATTAGCAGCACGAACAATATCAAGTCTATATTCGATTTCGTGCTACGTTCTGTCGAACAAATCCATTGGCACTGTTGCAATTGTGTCAAGGATAGGGGTTCGTAAATCATGAAGATCTTGTACTGGAGTCGCAAACACACGGTCTTTTACATACCCCCAGAGGAAGAAGTCCAGTGGAGTGATGTCTAGTGAATGTGGTTTTATGTCATTATTGTCCAACATTCGACAGATGAATTAACTGCAACAATGAAAACATAAATTCTCTTTCTTTTAATACCAACCTCATTTCATAATTCCGCATACTTTGAGAGTTATGATTAAATAAAATGTGGGAGATTTGAATGATCGTGAACTCATTTATATTTAGGTCATTTGAACTTGTTCCTTTGAGATCTCAGTATGTGGTTGGTCAGTCCATCTTAAGTTTGGTCTTCCTTTATATCGAAGTTCTTCAGGTTGATATTGCAATGTTAATTTAGGAAAGCGAAATGGGTCCATTCTTTGGACATGTTGTGACCAATTTCTTTCGTAATTCTGAGTTTCTTGAAATATATTTTGAACTTTTAACTCATGGCATATGTTTATTTGTTTGTCCACTTTTGTCAAACCTATGAGTGGCTGTAAAACTCACAAGGGAACTGTCAACAATTGCATGCCGAAACCTACCCTGAAATTTCTCCCAGAGAAGTGTTGTAATGTACCAATGCCCTGTAAAAAATGCCGTTTTTAACTGCAAGGCTTAGAAATCGAAACTGAAATCCAGCAATGACAACTTACTGTACGGAGCAGATGGACTGCCTGCACGAGTGAGGGGGGGGGAGTGAAGATTGGTGGGACGCGGCGCGGACTGCAGTTAGTTAAGGTTATTCAATCTACCAACTCGGGAGTGTATTACTTTCCTATAGTTTAATATGGCAGATGATATTTTGAACACGGGATTGGTAAAACACAATGCTTATCTGGAAGAATGTTCAAGGCAGGTTTACCATGCAATTGTAGAAAGTTCCCTTGTTAATAAGCAAAAGTAAAAGAATGGGAGAATTGGATTAAATTTATGCATATTTATTTACGAATGAATTCCGTCATGCAGGAGCTGGTGGTAGTACGTATTCTTCCTACTAACGGCCACCCGGATGGGTTAAAAAAATTTAATTGTGAGATTAACCCTTAAATTGTCATAAGTAATGCCACGAGTGATTTCCAAATTATCGATAAATTCACGACTCACGAAGTGAGGAGTGAATTTATCTAGAGAATTTGGAAATCAAGAGTGGCATTTGTTAGGACTATTTAACGAATAAAATTAAGTTGTTTACTCACAAATCATTATTTAACCATAGTTATTTAAAAATATTTATATATTTAATGTAAACGGCGATGTTTCAAAACAAATGACAAACGATAGGTACGCTTCATCTGCTTATGTTTATCACTGCAACCAGATCATACTATTTATTGCTAAAGGAACGCAATATAAAAAGGAGGAGCTTTCTTTAATATGGTAATTATAACACTGATAAATATTTCGTGAAACACGACTCTGATTGGTTGTAAAACAGAAATCATTGAAACGTGATTGGCCATTGAGTCCCATTTGGGGCATGAGTTAAATAGTCAGTACAATATTTTCTCGTGCCAGTTATTTAAATGTTCCGGACCTCAAGGAAAATAAATTCATGTTAAACTGTGTTGTTATTATACATTATTGCGTAATTTGACATAAATTTTAAGTAATTTGTACTCGTTTGTTTTTCTATGGATCTAAAAACAACATTAAATAAATGAAATCAATGTATCCAATAAGATACATTTCTTAATTTAAGGGTTAAATAAATTGCAAAGTTTTTGAACTTCAGATCAGAAGAGATGGTGCTGTAAATTTTTATTCGTTACATTTAATATAATATATAAAAATTAATGTTTGTTTGTTTGTTCGTACTTTATGCGCGGCCATACCGTTGATCCAATTGTGATGGAGCTTTTTGCAAAATGTTCAGCAGATTCCGGGGATGAACATAGGCTATAAGAGAATTGTGATACTCAACTCCTATACCCTTATAAACAACCCTTTGAAATGGAAAACGTGAAAAAAATAGCTCTTTGGACGCTTAAATGGCTTAGGTTGCCTAAACAATAACAAATACACACAATTAATGCACACAGAATTGAATATCTCAAAAAGCTCTACAAAAAGTCCGCGACAGCATATGTTTATGTCTTACGGATAACTCATAATAACCATTTTTGTCTTTCATGATGCCAAGAAGATCGAGACAAGTACGTAGCTTCCTGTGCAAGCATAGCAGCACATGGCGGGTATTCTTTTACTGATAACTCACAATAACGAATTTTGTCTTTTAGCTCATTTATGCCAACAACATCGAGATAAGTAGATTCCCGGGCAACACCGGGTAATCAGCACGGGGAATCTTAAAATAATTACGATATACATTTATAATTATTTTTCACTTTACTTATTCAACTAATCGTAGGAAGTACATTATTTTTTGTCTTTCAACTCATTTATGTCAAGAAGATCGGGATGAGTAGATTCCCGGACAACAGCACAGGGTATCTAAAAATAATTACTATATGAATTTTTCCTCTCACTTATTTAACTAAACATAAAAACACATTAATTTTCGTATTTCAGTTCACTTATGTCACTTACCTTTTATATATATATATATATATATATATATATATATATATATATATATATATCATAATATTCTGTGGAGGTGAATAGTCGTAAAGTAAAATATTAAAATAATTACATACCTTTGGCCGATGCTGTCGTCCTCAACTAGATTGTGCACCAGATTACTAACTTACTCACTGGCACTATCGAACCCGTAGGTTGATGACCGCGCGGACATAAGCTCTCCATACATCCCTATCCTGAGCTAATGCTTTACAATCATTCCCGGAATAATCTACTTCCCTCAAATCATAGTTAATGCTATTCTCCCACCTCATTCTTGGTCTACCAAGTGGGCGTTTTCCCTCTGGCTTTCCTACAAGAAGCTTCCATGCAAGTGTTTCATTCCCCATACGTGCAACATGTCCTCCCCATCGCAATCTACGAGACTTAACTATTTTTATTATATCTGGCTTCCTATAGACCATGTAGTTCACTGTTATGTAGTCTTCTCCTTTCGCCTGTGTGTTCAGGTGAATGGGGAAGGAGAAGACTGCATAACAATTCCTGAATTAAATTGCAAACTCTCCACAGTACATATGTTGGGAAGGTATGTGGTATTGATTATAGCGCTGCTACGCCTAAATAAATGAAAATAAATGCGGTTTTATGTTTAGTTGGATAAGAAAAGGAAAACAATTATAAATTTATATTTTTAGATCGATGGAGACGTTAAGACTGATGGCCCCCCTTGGTGCTTCTCGATTGGAGTAAGCTACCTGTCGGTACCGTGTTTCAGTTTCTCCCCTCTATTCGTCATCATCCCTCACACAACACACTTTACACTACACAAACACGTAAACATACACTCGTCCTAGACTCCTCTGTACACAATACAAGAATACATTATCATAAGTAATGCCACGAGTGATTTCCAAATTATCAATAAATTCACGACTCACGAAGTGAGGAGTGAATTTATCTAGAGAATTTGGAAATCAAGAGTGGCATTTGTTAGGACTATTTAACGAATAAAATTAAGCTGTTTACTCACAAATCATTGTTCAACTATAGTTATTTTAAAATATTTATATATTTAATGTAAACGGCGATGTTTGAAAACAAATCAGAAATGTGAGGTTATGTTCATTCACTGCTGCTTGATCATATTATTTATTGCCAAATAAGATCGCAATATTGTAAGAGTGCACCCAAGTGGAGAAATAATGAAACACATCAAACTATATATCATAATCAACATTACGGGTTATTCATTAATTTTTTTAGTAAACAACTCAGTAAAATCAAGGAACATTTTCATTATTTGCTATATTCAATGTATTTGTTGGAGAAAAATAATGCTTTGACCTGTTCAGAACATTAAAAAGGAGGAGCTTTCTTTATCACAAAAGCAGGAGCTGATAAAGATAAATCGATAAAGAGCGAGGTGAAGCACGAGTGTCATTGGTTGTAAAACAACATTCATTGAAACGTGATTGGTCATTGACTAGCATTTGTGGCATGAGTTAAATAGTTTATGTAAAGTGGTCTGCCGAAGTGGTGCGTAAATTGAAAATAGACCACATTAACGCTATCAGCAACAGCACGGAACCTGAATCACGTAAAGTGAAGTGGGTTAAATTTTGAAGAAACGCACAGACACACACACACATGTATACTTACGAAAGGAAAAACCATTATGAAAGATTAATCTAACACATGAGTACAGCTTCATTGTATCTTCTTCTGTGTCTTGTGTCAGATAAAATATGGATATATTTTATAAAGACCTAGTATACAAACACGGCTTTAATATTTTTTCCCCTGTATCAATGTGATAGGGAGATAATAATTTACTTGGTAAATTTCTATTTTAGGAGAAAGAAGTGATAAATTTATGTGGTAGTTCCTGTGATTTTGAAATTGCGATAGAATTACAGGAACTCTATCGATTAAATTATATAATGAAAATTATCATATATGTTAACTTGTTTTTAAAAAGTACATAAATAAAATATTACATTTATTTTGGAATTTATCCACAATGCAATGTTTTTTCCGTCACCTTCAATAAATTCACCTTCTCCACTTGTTTCGGTCGTGAACATCCTCATCTGTAAGTCCCAGTTCACTCATACTTCTTCTCACAATGTCCATCCAACCTTCTTTAGGTCTTCCCTTCCTTTTTCCTATCTGTTTTTCACTCCAAGATCATCTTAGGGATTCTATCAGATCTCATCCTCTTGAGATGTCCGTACTACCTTAATCGTCTCTCTTCATTTGTCTGTAATACAATTTTTTTTTCAACTTTCTAATTTACCCAATTGCAAAGTTTCTAATTTTTTAAATCTGCATTTCCGCGATGATCTTCTCCAGTAATCCATCTCTGTTGCTAATAACTTGTTAGCTTGGCAGCTTTTAATTGTCCACGTCTCTGATCCATATAACATGATACTCTCTACAATGACCTTATAAACAAATTTCTTTGTTCACAGCGGTGGGCATAAAAAAATAAATAATAGTTTAAAAAACTAAAACAACACGCTTTACTAGAAAACCGAACTAAAAAATTAAAAATAATTTTAATTTCCAACACGCTTGGGATAATATTAAAGTGGTCAACAAAAAAATCACCTCCAACACATCTAGAATAAAATTAGTTATCAACAGAAAGAAAATAATTTTAACATCAAAAGCGTGGGGTGCTCTATATCAATTAATATATTTGATAATAAACAGATATTCGTAAAAGTTAAGTCTCTAAGAAGAAAATGTAAAAATCATAAAAAGCACCCCACGCTTTTGATGGTAAAATTATGTATCCCAAGCGTGTTGGAAATTAAAATTATTTTTCAATTTTTTAGTTCGGTTTTCTAATAAAGCGTGTTTTTTTTTAGTTTTTTAAAACTATTATTTATTTTTTATTTTTTAGTTTTAATATTTTACAGAATAAGATAAAAATGTAAATATCTTTAAATTCGATACTATTGTGGTATGAGCTAAAAGTAATACTCTTCTAAAAAAAAAAACTCCCAGCCGGATTTGAACCAGCGACCTATGGATTGTTGAAATTATATACCATTAGAGTTCACCGTTCTACCATCTGAGCTGTTTCAACGGTTGACTAAAAAGTCGACAGCTCCGCAACCTATTATACCAGTTTTCATTTTTTTGATTTTCTGATGATTATGGCCAGGATTTTAGAAAATAAATATGAAATTATTGTATTGTCACGGGTCTTCTACACGTATACAAAGTTTCAAGTCGATCCAATGATTTTAAGTGGGTGAAAATCGCGTCGAAAGATTCCGTTACATAGATAGATACAGGTCAAGCTAATATAAAGCGTGTAAAAAGATAGGCCTATACACTATACATTATATATATATATATATATAATCATTGTTCATTAATAGATAATAAAAATACGCATAACATTTATTGATAAGATTTTAATATAGGCTAATTTAAAAATAACATTATCGGATATATTTACCAAAAATGTGAAGAAATTTTGTTTACAGTGCAGGCCAACGAAACGAATATATTGGCAGATTTTGTAAAATTACTTAATTAATTTTTTTCTGTAAAGAGGGACATGGAAACTCGTAGAAAAAACCCAGAGGGAAGCGCCCAATAAGTAGACCAAGAATGAGGTGGAAGAATAACTTTATCCATGATTTGAGGGAAGTAAATTACACAGGGGATGATTGGAAATTATTAGTTTACAATAGGGATGTATGGAGAGATTATATCAGCGCGGCCATGAGCCTACAGGTTTGTTAGCGCCATTACGTTAGTTATGACATAAATACTATTTTCACAGATAGAAAAACAGCAATAAAAATCAGAATGTGCATTGTAAATCCAGGCAATGTGATACGTGACATTTTTAAGGAAGGCAGAAATTCTGACAACTGATAAGGAGTGTTATTTCGAAACTCTAACATTTGACCTTCGAATATTTCCTTAGAATAAGGTGATACCAGATAACGCCTGTCAGGTCCCTACAGATGATAATGTCAGATTCCCAGAGCACCGTTACTTTTAAAATTGTTTTTATTGAACGATTAGTTAATACCCGGCTGGCTGCTACGCCTAAATAAATGGAATGTATTTCTATTTTTATTTCATATATAAAAAGAAAAAATAATTATAAATTTACCCTCAGGGGTCCTCATCTAGGGGATATGTGGATGGCGACCACAAGGTGCCCAAGCTGAGCAAAACATTTCTTCCACTTGTGTTTTGCACTCTTTTAACTTTACTATCTAACCTCTCTTGGTTAACTCTTGTTTTTTCGACCCCGACGCTATTAGGGCATCCGAGGGCTAGGGAGTCCTTCCTTTTTTCCATTTCTTCTTTACTTTATTTTCTTTTCTTCTCCAGAAAAGCCTGACCAGAGGCTATAAGATGGCAGCCCCATCACTGGTCTTGCCTTCCTTTGGCCAGCAACCAATCGAAGGGACTATTATTATGCTTTCAAGTCTTATACGAGAATTTCCCATAAGAGAAAATTTCTATAGGATCGTAACAGGCCTCGGCCTAACACTTGGAAGGAAGAAGAAGAAGAAGAATTATAAATTTATATCAGAAAATACAAAATTAAACACCCTATTGTTCGCAGATGACCAAATAATAATAGCAAATTCCGAAGGTAATCTACAGAAAGGTCTGTATGAACTTAACAAAATTACAGAAGAATATGGATTAAAGATATCTACAGAAAAAACAAAAATTATGGCATTTCAAGGTGTAGATCCTGTCAGAAGTAAAATTGTACTGGACAAAAAAATGTTGGAGCAGGTGAATAATTTTACATATCTAGGATGCAATATCTCATATGAAGAAGAAAAGGATGTAAATGCAAAAATTACAAAATTTTAAAGAATTTTAGGGTTAATAAATTCTATCTTCAAGTCACAGTTAGTCCAAAAACATTCAAGACTAAAAGTGTATAAAACACTGGCTCTTCCAACTCTTTTGTATGGTAGCGAAGTATGGACGTTGAAACAGAAGGATATACAGAGACTTAGATCTGCTGAAATGAGATACCTTCGGAGGACTGCAGGATACACACTACTAGATCACAAAAAAGAAATGAAGACATCTTAGAAGAATTACACATGGAACCTTTAGAAAACAAAATTTCTGATTATAAGTCAAGATGGATGCAGCATGTTCATCGAATGGAAGATCACAGGATACCCAAACAAATGTTAAGATATCAACCTGCAGGAAGAAGAAGACCAGGACGTCCACTCAAAAGACTTCTGGATGGTGTTTCTCTTGAGGCCGAAATGGCCTAAATTTGTGAATGTCCTACGATGATGATGATGATGATGGAATTTATATCCTGATTCTTTTTAAATGCCTCGTGCGTCTGTAAATGAAGTAAACCAGACTTGGCGGTTGTCGAAATATATTTTTAATTTCGGATTTTTGTTAAACCCTCGCTTCTAATTGTCAGGTTTTACTTATTTTTTATAAAACCTACCTCAATTTATTTCAATAGTATATGCTTAGTTTCGTTGTGAATACAAGAAATTGGGGCCGCTAGAGCTATGTTTAAATTTTCGTTTCAGGTGAACCCACCTAAGTCAGAGACTGTCAAACTATAACATCCTTACTTAATTACTTACTCACTGGAACTATCGAACCCGTAGGTTCATGGCCGCGCGGACATAAGCTCTCCACACATCCCTATCCTGAGTTAATGATTTACAATCATTCCCTGTATAATCTACTTCCCTCAAATCATAGTTAATGTTATTCTTCCACCTCATTCTTGGTCTACCAACTGGTCGTTTTCCCTCTGGCTTTCCTACAAGAAGCTTCCATGCAAGGTTTCATCATGTTTCATCCCCCATTCGTGCCACATGTCCTGCCCATCGCAGTCTACGAGACTTAACTGTTCTTATTATATCTGGCTTCCTATAAAGACCATGTAGTTCATTGTTATGTAGTCTTCTCCATTCACCTGTCTGTTCATCTCTCTTTGGTCCAAACATTTTCCTAAGTACTTTATTCTCAAATACTTGTAATCTCCTTTCCTCCCTTAAAGTAAGAGTCCATGTTTCGCACCCATATAATATAACTGGTAGAATAATAGTTTTATATATTTTCAGTTTAACGTTTTTTGAAAGGAGTTGGGACATCAAGAGTCTCTGCAATGCATAATAGCACGCATTTCCAGAATTGAGCCTATGTTTAATTTCTTTGTGCATCTCATTCCTTAGTTGAAAAACAAACTAAAGAATTATTTAATAACAAACTAACTTATACACCTCACTGATAGTATTCTTTTAACAATTAATAAATTTAATCATCTATGAATATAACATTAAGATTAACAAATATTTACTTTTGTTTTGTTTTAAATATTGTACAAACGTAAAATCAGTTTTCTGTACCTCATTATTTTTCTTTGTTTTATATATACGTTAGACAGGGACAATTCAATATGTCTTGCTTGTATACATTTTATTATTAGTTTTAGTCTTAATTTTAACTAACATTAACTGGTTGCATTATAGATCGTAATATAATAGATATTATCTTTTTGATCAAATTTTTATTTAGTGTTTAATATTAGAGTTCATTGTGATTGTTATATTCTGATGTAATATATGTTTGTCCTGGTGAGTGGAAGAGAAGGCCACATGGTCTTAACTCCACCAGGCTAAATAAATCTAATCTAATCTCCTAGATCTAATGGCTATGGAGAATGACATAAGCGGCTTAACACTCGGCGAACTTAAAAAACTGTATGTACAGATTTTCATGAAGATCGGCGAAGAACTTTCGGAGATTTAAGATTTTTTTAGAAACGAACATTTCCATTTCCATTTAGATTAGCTTGGTTAATGAATAAGTTGAGGAGACGGACCCTTTATGTAACTATTTTATAATGTTAACTTTAATTGTGTAGCTTCTTCTTCTTCTTCTTTCGTATGCAGTATTGGGCGATGATGCCCGTTCTGCGACTACAAAAACTGATCTTTCCATCGGTTGAAGGGTCTTCCTAGGTCTCTTTTGCCTTTAGGGTTGAGGTGGTAAATCATCTTTGGTAAACGGGAATTTAACATTCTCTGGACGTGTTGGAACCATTTAATCTGACTATTTAACTCATCCCCCAAATGGGACTCAATCACCAATCACGTTTCAACGATTTCTGTTTTACAACCAATCACAGTCGTGTTTCACGAAATATTTATCAGTGTTATATTTACCATATTAAAGAAAACTCCTCCTTTTTAATATTCTGAACAGGTCTGACCATTATTTTGGCAGTGACTGAGCCTATAAGAAATACGGCTACCAGATTGTATATATAGTGCATAGATGTCAACACATCAGGAGTTAATATAAAAACATTTGTAGCAATCTATTATACCACCAAAAAATATATATAAAAACATTTGTAGCAATTTATTATACCACAAAAAAAAAGAAACCACTGTTTACACTTTCTTAAATGTATTTTTTCCCAGGTAACAATCCAGAAAAATATAATTGTCATATTTACATCATACGACATCAGAAATGAATTAATATACAGTTTGATGTGTTTCATTTTTTCTGCACTAGAGAGCATTCTTACAATAATTGCGTTCCTTTGGCAATAAATAGTATGATCTGGTTGCAGTGGTGGGAAACAAAAGAAGCAGAATGAAGCGTACCAATCGTTTCACATTTGATTTCAAACATCGCCGTTTACATTAAATATATAAATATTTTAAAATAAACTATAGTTAAATAATGATTTGTGAGTAAACAGCTTAATTTTATTCGTTAAATAGTCCTAAACAATAACCACTCTTGATACCAAATTATCTAGATAAATTCACTCCTCACTTCGTGAGTCTTGAATTTATCGATAATTGGAAATCCACTCGTGGCATTACTTGTGAGAATCCCTGGTATAGGTAAGGAGAAAAGAAACTCTTTAAATAACGATCATAATAGATACCTGTTATTTAGAGACCAACATGCTTAGCCCCTACATTCATGTCTCGTAAGTTTATACCCGATTGTCACGTGTTATAGCAGCAAGGTATTGATTGTTGTTGTTTGTACGTAAGATAATAGATTACCAGTGTAACGTGTTGTTTATGAGAAAAGTTAGTAGCTCCAGAGTTTGATGACCAAAGCAACATTTACTTTGTTCATTTGTTAGCAAAGAGTGTGGCAAAGCTTGAGCTGTTACGGAAAGAATTGAGAAAAGAATCGCCAAAGTTTGTTCTCTCCATTTCAAAGGCAGAGTTTATTTTTATAAAAAATCATACTTAAACTTTGTTACAGTCTTCAGATGTTTGTAAGATCTGACAAAACAAATGCACACTATTTTTCATAACACGTGTAACATTACCATTGTTTATTATAAGGTAGACCAGTACGTTTCTATAAGCGTCTGTAAGGGATTTTATGCACAATAAAAAAAAAGTTGAAAAATATAGTAATAATATTTTTTTAGGAAATTCTTTAGAACGTATGATGCAAAACATTTTTCTAAGTTCTAACAATACATCATGCGCATGCGCCAACAGACGCGAAGAGGTTTACACTATGGAATCACGGGATGCAGCCAACATATACACGACATTTAACGAACCTAAAAGCTATCCTAACCCAATGGCTACGCCTAAATGACAGAAGAACTTTACATTCACATACCTTACTATTCCAATTCTCTGCACACACATTTACCAACTTATTTAACAACACGTTTTCAACATTTATCGGCTCATCACAATTTAGGAACAAGATCACAAGACTCTTCTTTACTTTTGATACCACAACACAGGACCTGTCTGTACTCTGAATCTTACACAATATCTATGACTAGAGCATGGAACTCACTTCCCAGTCATGTCAGGGACTGTCAATCGCTATCATTATTTAAATCCAAATTAACTGATATCTTAAGTTCGACACAATGAAAAAATTAACTGCATAACAACTATATAGAGCATTCCATTAATACTCATCTAGGAAGCTACTTACTTTATTTTATATCATTTTAATTTTATTATATTCTATGTTTTTGTTAGTATTAGCTAGTATTAGATCACATCATCTTTGTATTTTGTTTAGTCTGTATTTTAATAATATCTTAAAATTGTAATATGTACGTAATTTTTATATAATTTTACTATTCACTGGTTGAGTGGAAGAGAAGGCCTTATGACCTTAACTCTGCCAGCTAAAATAAATCATTATTATTATTATTGTTATTATTATTATTATTATTATTATTATTATTATTATATCAGTGCATTAACCTGTGAAACGAGACACGTCGTAGCTCAGTGGTTAAGGCAGTACGCTACAAACCAGAAGGTCGGGGGATCGAATCCCATTAGGGTCAGAATTTTTAAACTGACTCAAACCTTCTGGTGGCAACGTGGCCCTGGGGTCGACTCGGCCTCTATCGGAAATGAGTTCTGGGCTAAAGGCGGCCGTCATGCAGCTGAGAACCCGACTGAGATCAAGTGTCGATTGTCTAGAGAAAGTGGGACCCTTAACCTCCTACTTCTTCAAGGGTCTCCTGTGGCCTGTAGTGGGATCATTTTACATTTAACCCGTGAAAGACCAACCTAAAAGCTAACCTAACGCAATTTAAGGACTCTAGCCTGTGAAAGAATGCAACGCCCAAAAATAAATAGTAAGTTCTGAAATTCTGAAGAATATATGTACAGTTAATTACTACATACTCTATGTTGGCTGCACTGGAACACGTCTTTGTTGGCTGTTAAAATCAATATGGCTGCCACGTCTTGATGCTACGTATGCAGTTAAATATGATAGAAAAATAGATTAAAATAATCGTTAGAAAAAAATGTAAAAATGATTGTTAATGGTGGGAATTAATTTGAAAAATGAAACTTTAAGAATAAAATTTGATAGGAGTTTATGAAGGAATTAAAAAAGTCGCATCTCAGGTTGTAAAGTTAAGCCTTTTTTACACGCTTTATATTAGCTTGACCTGTATCTATCTATCTATCTATCTATCTATCTATCTATGTAACTGAATTTTTCAACGCGTTTTTCACCCACTTAAAATAATTGAATCGACTTGAAACTTTGTATACTTGTAAAGGACCCGTGACAATACAATAATTTCATATTTATTTTCTAAAATCCTGGCCATAATCATCAGAAAATAAAAAAAAGTGTCTTTGTATTTATGTAACGGAATTTTCCGATTGGCGCATGGCATGGAAAAGCTAAACTGTCTTGATGGAATGGAATATATAGAGCAGGTCTACACGATTTTAAATTTTATTGCAGTAATATCTACTATTATTCTACCAGTTATATTATATGGGTGCGAAACATGGACTCTTACTTTAAGGGAGGAAAGGAGATTACGAGTATTTGAGAATAAAGTTCTTAGGAAAATTTTTGGACTAAAGAGAGATGAACAGACAGGTGAATGGAGAAGACTACATAACAATGAACTACATGGTCTTTATAGGAAGCCAGATATAATAAGAACAGTTAAGTCTCGTAAACTGCGATGGGCAGGACATGTTGCGCGTATGGGGAATGAAAGACGTGCATGGAAACTTCTTCTAGGAAAACCAGAGGGAAAACGCCCAGTTGGTAGACCAAGAATGAGGTGGGAGAACAACATTAACTATGATTTGAGGGAAGAAGATTATACAGGGAATGATTGGAAAGCATTAGCTCAGGATAGGGATGAATGGAGAGCTTATGTCCGCGCGGCCATGAACCTACGGGTTCGATAGTGCCAGTGAATGAGTGAGTGAGTGAGTGAATATCTACCGCAGTGGTCTGGAATATCTTTATATCGGAAGCAGCAAGCGTGGGTTCGATCCCCGATCGGGAGCTAAGTTTCCTGGGTAAGGATTTGCCGAGATTTCTACCCAATTTAAGACAAATATTGGGAAAGTTTCAGGCTTTAATAATCATCAAAAACCATTTCATCATTATAATCATTCCACCATGTTCTTTCATTTAGTATGTATATGCAATTAGTATGTATATCTAGTTGGAGTTGAGTGATGATGTGACTGATATTGCATATTGTTGTCTTGGAAGTGGCCCTGGTATTGATATAATTATTCTGGGAGGCCCTGAACGTCCTTGAGAGGTCAAAAAGTTTGTGGGCAAGATTTTAAATGTCTTCTTTCGACAATTCGTGAAACTGCAAGGTCCGTATGGTGTGATAAACGTAACAGAACCCATAAAGTGAAATTATTATTATTATTATTATTATTATTATTATTATTAATTATTATTATTATTATTATTGTTTTATACGAAGGGCAGAAAGAAATTCAAGAAGAGAAAAAAATTAAAAACTAGTTATAAGGATGAAAATGAAGATTGACGACACTATTTTAGATCATGTTAAGACCCAGCAGTTAAGATGGTACGGACATGTCCAGCGAATGGAAGAGGATCGACTACCAAAATGTGTTTTGGAATGGAAACCTGAGGGAAGACGAGGCAGAGGAAGAGAATATGTTTATACATGAAGGAGAAACATCTACAACCAGGAGATTGGATGGACCGACAAAATAGGTTATTGCAAATCAGACGATGTCAAAGACATTAAACATGACCTATATAATAATAATAATAATAATAATAATAATAATAATAATAATAATAATAGTAATAATAATAATAATAATAATAATAATAATAATAATAATAATTAGAGAGAGAGGGAGAGAGCGAGAGGGCCATAGGTGGAGAGAATGAGGGAGAGAGGGAGACAGAGAGTGAGAGAGAGGGAGAGAGCGAGAGGGTCATAGATGGAGAGAGTGAGGGGGAGAGAGAGAGAAAGGGCGAGAGGGTCATAGATGGAGAGAGTGAGGGAGAGAGAGAGAGAGAAAGGGCGAGAGAGAGAGAGAGAGAGAAAGGGGGAGAGGGAGAGAGGGAGAGAGCGAGAGGGAGAGAGAGAGAGAGGGAGAGAGCGAGAGGGAGAGATAGGGCGAGCGGGAGAGAGGGAGACAGAGAGAGAGAGGGAGAGAGCAAGAGAGTCATAGATGGAGAGAGTGCGCGGGAGAGACCAAGAGAGAGAGAGAGAGAGAGAGAGAGAGAGAGAGAGATAGAGAGAGAGAGAGTGGGAGAGAGAGAGCGAGAGAGACGGAAAGAGAAGAGAGCTGGAGTTAGAGGGATAGATATCGAGAGTGAGGAAGAGGGGAGAGGAGGGAGAGAGTTCATTAATATGTTTTGAGTTTATTTAATAACTTGCTAGAAGAAAGTGCAATTCATAATGCTATTACATTATTATCTGCAATGCAGTCGTGCGATAAGGTCAGACATAGTTATCAACATGTGATGACATTGTGCAACGTAGTTGTGTGTCTGAAATTCCAGGAACGTTGCACTCTGCGATCAAATCTCTATATAAACAGCTTATTATAAACATACAAGGTCCCTTTTCTTGTAGTTGAAAATTTTGTGACGTAGGGAATATGATAAAAGGGAGAGGAATTTTGTGTATTTAAAGTAAAGAATGCAACGTTTGTTTGTATAATATTTATGTAATAGAAAATGATTTATTTTTATTTAGGAGTATTCCACAATACAGTGTTTCTCCTTCAACCCAAAGTGATTTGTCACCAGAGGTTTCTTTCTAGAACACCTTCTTCCCTCAAATCTCTAGCTTCCATACTTCTCCTCACTCCATCCATCCAACGTTCTCTATTAGTAGGTCTGCATCTTCCACTTCTTCCATTATCTTTCCAATTATTGATCTTCTTTGGTATTCTCTCTTCTTCCGTTCTTAAGATGTTTCCATACCGTTTCAAACCTTTTTACACGCTTTATATTAGCTTGACCTGTATCTATCTATCTATCTATCTATCTATCTATCTATCTATCTATCTATCTATCTATCTATCTATCTATCTATCTATCTATGTAACG
This sequence comes from Diploptera punctata, assembly GCA_030220185.1. Classification (NCBI taxonomy): domain Eukaryota; kingdom Metazoa; phylum Arthropoda; class Insecta; order Blattodea; family Blaberidae; genus Diploptera; species Diploptera punctata. The sequence continues at coordinate 262,610 of JASPKZ010010242.1, forward strand.
GAATCTTTCAACGCGATTTTTACCCACTTATAATCATTGGATCGACTTGAAACTTTGTATACTTGTAAAAGACCCGTGACAATACAATCATTTCATATTTTGTTTCTAAAATCATGTTCAAAATCATCAGAAAATCAAAAAAAGTGTCTTTGTATCTATGTAACGGAATTTTTAACACGATTTTCACCCACTTAAAAACATTGGATCGACTTCAAACTTTGTATACATGTAAAGGACCCGTGACAATACAATAATTTCATATTTATTTTCTAAAACCCTGGCCAGAATCATCAGAAAATACAAAAAGTGCCTTTGTATCTATGTAATGGAATTTTTGAACACGGTTTTCACCCACTTAGAAACATTGGATCGGCTTGAAACTTTGTATACTTGTAAAGGACCCGTGACAATACAATATTTTCATATTTGTTTCTAAAATCCTGGCCAGAATCGTCAGATAATAAAAAAAGTGTCTTTGTATCTCTGTAACGGAATCTTTGAACACGATTTTCACCCACTTACAAACATTGGATCGACTTGAAACTTTGTATACTTGTAAAGGGCCCGTGACAACACAATGATTTTATATTTTGTTTCTAAAATCCTGGCCGGAATCTTCGCAAAATCAAAAAAAAAAAATGAAAACTGGTATAATAGGTTGCGGACTTGTCGACTTTTTAGTCAGTCGTTGTAAGAGCTCTGTTGGTAGAGCGGTAAACTCTAGTGGTATATAATTTCAGTAATCCATAGCTCGCTGGTTAAAGTTTAGCTGGGAGGATTTTTTTAGAAGAGTATTACTTTTAGCTCATACTACAATAGTATAGATTTTAAAAATATTTACATTTTCATCTTATTCTGTAAAATACTAAAAATAAAAAATAAATAATAGTTTAAAAAAATTAAAACCACGCTTTTTTAGAAAACCGAATTAAAAAATGGAAAATAATTTTAATTTCCAACACGCTTGGATAAATAATTTTGCCATCAAAATCGTGGGGTGCTTTTTATGATTTTTATGATTTTTACATTTTCGTCTTAGAGACTTTACTTTTACCAATATCTGTTTATTATCAAATATATTAATTGATAAAGAGCACCCCACGCTTTTGATGGTAAAATTATTTATCCCAAGCGTGTTGGAAATTAAAATTATTTTTCATTTTTTAATTCGGTTTTCTACTAAAGCGTGTTGTTTTAGTTTTTGAAAACTATTATTTATTTTCTTCTATTTTGTTTTTCAACTTGCCTAATTTTCCCTTCTTCTGCTGTTCCTATTATATTTGAAGAGGATAATATACTCCTAGATTGGCATTTCAACCAAGGACTTTTACCTTTACACAATAATGCTCTACCACTGAGCTATCTAAGGCTTCCAATCAAAACTCAAAATTTTCTTTTCTACATTTTTAATTCGCCAAAATTCATCCAGTTCGGACAAAGATAATATTAGAAAATAAGCAAATAGAACAAGTGGTAAAATATAACTTCCCAGGTTGCGAAATATCATACACAGCGGAAGCAGATATAAATAACAAACTAAATAAGTTTAACAGGAACACTAAAAATAACTTTGAAAAATAAAGCCAGGTAAGACTCTATAATGAAATTATACAAGACAATGGCAGTGCCTATTATTACTTATGGATCCGAAACATGGACAGTGACAACACAATCTGCCAGGATACAAGCTGCTGAAATGAGATCCCTCAGACCAATAGCAGGATATCAAAGAACAGACAAAAAACACAATACAGAAATAAGACAAGAACTAAAAGTAGAGGAATTAAACACAAAAATAGTGAAATACAGAACAATCTGGAAAGAATACTTAACAAGGATGACTGAGAATAGAATACCAAAGCAGCATACAACTATTCACCATGAGGAAGAAGTAATTTGGGAAGACAAAGGAAAATATGGAAACAGCAGCAATTTGGAGCCGGAACAGGCTAGTAAATATGCCTAAACCGTGATGAAGAAGAAGAAGAAGAAGAAGAAGAGTTCCTGAAAGCGCCAAAGGCTTGCGAACCCTTGTTCGACACGCAAATAGTGGGTTCTCATTTCAAAAGAGTTTTAATGGGAATTTTAACATTACTTTAAAACACCAGTAGAGCTTTTTTCGATGTTTCTATTATACGTTTCAAGGACAAATTATGTTTGAAAAGAAAAATATAACGTTTCGATTGGAGGCTTTGGATAGGCCAGTGGCACAGCATTATTGTGTAAAACTGAACGCCCTGGGTTCAAACCCGGCCTAGGAGTATACAGGGCGATTCAGAACAAGTTGTAGAGGGTGCTTAGTAGATAAAGTTTTGATGATGAACCCATGTCCGGAAACGTATCATTTCGATGTGAAATAGGTTTGAAGATCGGAATACAATGGGCTGATATCGCGTGTCTTGTGTTTCAGAATAAGTATTACAGACTTCTAAGGGTTGTACTACAAGTGTGGTTCCACGTGGCGACCCTGTTGTTTGTTGCACAAAGTGTACACACGCCCCACAAGACCTGGTGTGTGTTCAATATACATTAGACAGGGACAATTTAATATGTCTTGCTTTTATACATTTTATTATTAGTTTTAGTCTTAATTTTAACTAACATTAACTGGTTGTATTATAGATCGTAATATAATAGATATTATCTTTTTGATCAAATTTTTATTTAGTGTTTAATATTAGAGTTAATTGTGATTGTTATATTCTGATGTAATATATGTTTGTCCTGGTGAGTGGAAGAGAAGGCCACATGTCCTTAACTCCACCAGGCTAAATAAATCTAATCTAATCATCATCATCATCTGCATTCATGGATTAGGTCTGTTGACCCGTTCCGACTTCAGCCCATCTCTTTCTAGGTCTGCTCACATCTCGGGTGCCTTTAGGTTTGTATTTTGTTATTTGTTTTGGATATCTATCTTCATTTATTCTGTCTATGTGTTGCTTCCATTTTTGTCTATATGTATCTATTTTATCAGTTATTGCAAATATTTCAAGTTCCTGTCTTATTTCTGTGTTCTTGATTCTGTCGTCCTTAGTGCACCCTTTAACAGAACTAAACAATTTCATTTCTGCCGCCGTTATCCTACTTAGATCTTGTTTTTTATGTATACAGGCTTCTGAACCATAGAGCAGTACCGGTACTGCCAACGTTTTGTAAAATTTCAATTGGGTCTCTCTTGTTTTTTTATTATTTAGTGATTGTTTTATCGTACCACATATTCCCTGGAATCTAATCTAATCAATAATTTCTGCTGTCGCTAGAATTCCTGCATGAAGATCTTCCAGTGACTCGACAGATGTAGTACAACCCCTAGAGGTCTGTAATACTTATTCTGAAACACAAGACACACGGTATCAGCCAATTGTGTTTCGATCTTCATACTTATTTTACATCGAAATGGTACGTTTCCGGACACGGGTTCCTTATCTAAACTTTATCTACTAAGTTCCCTCTAGAGCCCACATAAGTTTTTAATACTTATTCTGAATCACCCTGTATTTATCTCTTCAAATATAATTTGACTTAATTGAATTGTAGAAATTGTGATGTCTCCTCAACAAAACACAGCAGTTGAGGGGTTGGCATTGAAATGATCGTAGAAAATGCTGGGTCATCATTTTCTAAACATTACGTCTGAGTGCACAGTTTTAAACAGAGTTGTTAGGAATTTTATTTCATTTAGTTATGAATTCAGTTGTTTTATTGATAATATAGTTAGAACAAAGCGCATATCATGAAGTGGCAACGATTAGTTATTAATTTAACGATTACCATTGTTTGTTAGTTAATGAAAAAGTCATAAATTTAGATTTTATTGTTTATTCGCTTCTTTCAATCAATGTCATTGTGTTGGAATGCGTTTAGGTTCAAATTTATATCCTTTTGTGCTTTACTGTGTCGTTATAGACACACCATTTCATTTTAATGATTGCGTAATGCTGAAGATACGTCACAGAGGGCACCACAAGTCTCCGGCGTCAGATTTGTTGACTGAAAGAGATAGTTAATAAATAATAGTTTTAAAAAACTAAAACAACACGCTTTATTAGAAAACTAAAAAATGAAAAATAATTTTAATTTCCAATACGCTTGGGATAAAATTAAAGTGGTCAACAAAAAAATCATCTCCAACACATATAAGAATAAAATTAGAGTTATAAACAAAAAGAAAATAATTTTACCATCAAAAGCGTGGGGTGCTCTATATCAATTAATATATTTGATAATAAACAGATATTCGTAAAACTAAGCTCTCTAAGAAGAAAATGTAAACATCATAAAAAGCACCCCACGCTTTTGATGGTAAAATTATTTTCTTTTTGTTGATAACTCTAGTTTTATTCTATATGTGTTGGAGATGATTTTTTTGTTGACCACTTTAATTTTATCCCAAGCGTATTGGAAATTAAAATTATTTTTCATTTTTTAGTTTTCTAATAAAGCGTGTTGTTTTAGTTTTTTAAAACTATTATTTATTTTTTTATTTTTTAGTTTTAATATTTTACAGAATAAGATAAAAATGTAAATATCTTTAAATTCGATACTATTGTAGTATGAGCTAAAAGTAATACTCTTCTATAAAAAAAACCCTCCCAGCCGGATTTGAACCAGTGACGTATGGATTACTGAAATTAGAGTTCACCGCTCTACCAACTGACTCTTACAACGATTGACTAAAAAGTCGACAAGTCCGCAACCTATTATACCAGTTTCATTTTTTTGATTTTCGGATGATTCTGGCCAGGATTTTAGAAACAAAATATGAAATTATTGTATTGTCACGGGTCCTCTACACGTATACAAAGTTTCAAGTCGATCCAATGTTTCTACGTGGGTGAAAATCGCGTTGAAAGATTCCGTTACATTGATACAAAAACACTTTTTTTTATTTTCTGATGATTATGGCCAGGATTTTAGAAAATAAATATGAAATTATTGTATTGCCACGGGTCCTCTACAAGTTATACAAAGTTTCAAGTCGATCCAATGATTTTAAGTGGGTGAAAATCGCGTTGAAAGATTCCGTTACATAGATAGATAGATAGATAGATGGATATATACAGGTCAAGCTAATATAAAGCGTGTAAAATGTATGCTTTTGCCTGATGAATAAAACGTTAAACTTATTAAGCGATAATTAGAAATGTATCTCAAGATTATTAAATTTAATTAAGTTATGTTTCAGCCGGAAAGTATTGAAAATGCAAACTGTGTGCTTAGGATTACGGCTACAGTAAAAACTCCTTATTCGCGGGCGATATGTTCCGCAAATACAGTGTGTCCCGAATTGATGTATACACTCTTTGAAATGTTATTTCTCAGCAAAGAAGTGAGACAGAAACACAACTTTTGTTGTGTATGATCCACAAGGCACTGGAAACATAGTAACAGGTTCGTCGTTCATGTCTTTATACATACATAAGGACTTTATTAACTAAAAGTAAGATACATACAATGTTATTTACAAATATGGATCGCACGGGCAGTAAACCGTACGTGCTTGTTGACAGTCCGTTACAATAAGTTGATGTTAAAAAACAAAAAAAGAAAGCACAATAATATTACAATTAGATATCAATACAATTACATTATACATTAACTTAGTTATGTAGAATTATTAAGAATTAATGGTATTGCAATTTGTTAACATATATTTATTCCTGAATAAGCGTTGTTCTTATTTTCAGCTTTTGTCCAGAAATCTACCCAAGTTTATCCAATTTTCTTGGTTTTACCAGTAACTCGTAGCATGCCAATCTTCCACGATTTGAATTTAGAAATCTTTCCGGTAATAACTGACGTCTCCAATATTCTAAATCATACATTTCCTAATATATGTATCTCGTCTTCAAAGCTCCCGCACATTGGACACATTCGCATATCGTGATCGTCGCTAATTTTAGAAATTTCCATGCTCCTAGCCTAAACCAAGCAAGCCCTGATCTCTCTTTAAATCCTAGGTTGAGTGTATAACATTATTTTCCCCAAACTTTGTTTTAGGTCTCTTTGTAAAAATAGTGATCGTTTTCCCGCACATTCGGTCAAAATACTTTATCGGTTTATATCTAAGTACCTCCTCATAATTTTTCTCCACACGTTCTTGCGATTTTCAGTCCCTTTTTCCCATATCCAACCCATCCCAATCTTTTGGAGTTCTCTCTTAACCTCTGTCTGCCCAGAATTTCCCTTTTGCGTTCCTAATTTGGTGGTCGCAAACAACAATGGCGGCGAGATTATCATTCGATGAACGTAAGTGGATGCTGAAGTGTTATTGGAAAGTGGAGAATGTTGTTCAAGTGCATCTACGTTGGATGGTTGATTGGGATGGGTTGGATATGGGAAAAAGGGACTGAAAATCGCAAGAATGTGTGGAGAAAAATTAGGAGGAGGTACTTAGATATAAACCGACAAAATATTTTGGCCGAATGTGCGGGAAAACGATCACTATTTTTACAAAGAGACCTAAAACAAGTTTGGGGAAAATAATCTTATATACTCAATCTAGGATTTAAAGAGAGATCAGGGCTTGCTTGGTTTAGGCTAGGGGCATGGAAATTTCTAAAAATTAGCGACGATCACGATATGCGAATATGTCCAATGTGCGTGAGCTTTGAAGACGAGATACATATATTAGGAAAATGTAATGATTTAGAATATTGGAGACGTCAGTTATTACCGGAAAGATTTCTAAATTCAAATCGTGGAAGATTGGCATGCTACGAGTTACTGGTAAACCAAGAAAATTGGATAAACTTGGGTAGATTTCTGGACAAAAAGCTGAAAATAAGAACAACGCTTATTCAGGAATAAATAAATATGTTAACAAATTGCAATACCATTAATTCTTAACAATTCTACATAACTAAGTTAATGTATAATGTAATTGTATTGATATCTAATTGTAATATTATTGTGCTTTCTTTTTTTGTTTTTTAACATCAACTTATTGTAACGGACTGTCAACAGCACGTACGGCTTACTGCCCGTGCGATCCATATTTGTAAATAACATTGTATGTATCTTACTTTTAGTTTAATAAAGTCCTTATGTATGTATAAAGACATGAACGACGAACCTGTTACTATGTTTTCCAGTGCCTTGTGGATCATACACAACAAAAATTTTATTTCTGTCTGATTTCGTTGCTGAGAAGTAACGTTTCAAAGAGTGTATACATCAATTTGAGACACTCTGTATGACGCGAATATGGAATGGTAATTCGTATGGGTATATAGGGGATACGTTCCAAGCTTCCAAAATAAAACAACATTTATCAAAATAAAATCAATTAATGAGAGATTTTGAACAATTTCTATTACTTATTACTGTCAGGTTTAGGCAAGGGCTTAAAGAACTTAGTTTTTTTTCCTGTTTTGCCACTTTTTAAAGGTATTTCAGTTCACAGTGATATTCAGCTGTGAATTAAGCGATAGAATTCATTGCTTTGTCTTCGGATTTCTTGATGATGGTACAGTTGATTCATTAACCTTGAAACAGCGTGATATAAACGCAAACGACTCGCCAACGCTTAAACGGTCAAACATTTCTGTTATAACTTTAAACAGCAAGACTACTTTTCTCCGCTTCGGAGCTCATTTCCCTTTTTTTTTTTTACTCGACATTATAAATTAGCAAAAAAAAAAAACACACAGAAGAGACACGTGTTTATCAATTCAAAATTATTACAACGAATGGCAATTTGAAACAATAGAACTTTTTCGTGGCAAGGGCTGCATTTATAACGAACATAGCGGCACGTGAAATACGGCGGCGGCGGTTTTAACAATGACAATAATGTTTGTTTTACTTTGATATTAATTTGTCCATTTAGTTTGAATCGCTCTTCGTAAAAGCCGCCTTGACACGTGTCTGCAGTAAAAATGTTGCCGATGCGTTAATAAAGGTTACTAATCCTTCTAATATACCGACTGGATCCGCGAATAAATAAAAGTTTAGCCTGAATACAGGAACTGTGTTCTAATCCACGAATAACGAGCTTTTACTTTATTTGAGAATAAAGTGTCCCGCGTCGTAGCCGAGTGGTTAAGGCAGGAAGCCTTGGCGCAGAGCTACGGGACATGCGCTGGTTCGAGTCTCCATGGGGAAGAAATTTTCTCATGGTATTTCGGTCAGTATGGGACCGGTGCCCACCCAGCATCGTGAGGCATTTGGGTAGCTACAACAAGTAGCGGCTCCAGGTTGAGGAACCAGCTATAACGGCTGGGGGACTCGATATGCTGACCACTTGTCACTCCTACACTGGCTGATGATCGTCTACCTCTGTGATTGACACATGTGGATGTGAGGCCAGCAGCCGGCTGGTAGGTTAAGGGCCTTCTAGGCCTGTCGCGCCAGGAGGAGGAGAATAAAGTTCTAAGGACAATTTTTGGATCAAAGAGAGATGAACAGACAGGTGAATGGAGAAGATTACATAAGAGTGAGCTACATGGTTTTATGGAAACCAGATATAATAAGAACACTGAGGTCTCGTAGAGTGCCATGGGTAGGACATAAGGAACGATTGGGGAATGAAACACGACGGGCATGGAAGCTTGTTGTAGGAAAAGCAGAGGGAAAGCAACCAGTAGCCAGGCAAGAATGAGGTGGCAATGTAAATTAACTGTGATATGCCAGCGGTAGCATTGCTGCCGATAGGGTTACCCATGCCGGACTGGTCGAAGGTGATAAGCCAGACGAAAAAAGTACCTTGGGCGAAAGAGTGACGATCTTTCACCGTAAAAATACAACCGTCCAGAAATGCGGACATGGGTTCAACTGGGGTAAAATTTTCCGGAGGTCAAATAGTTCCCCATTCGGTTCTCCGGGCGGGGACTACTTCAGGGAACCCGTGCCAATTAACAGTACGAGATCTCAGGGATATATGATTTGAGGGAAGTAGATTATACAGGGAATGATTGGAAAACATTAGTTCAGGATAGGGATGTATGGAGAGCTTATGTCCGCGCGGCTATGACACTTAGGTACTTAAAAAATAAGTTAAACTAAGTTGTATATAGTATGCATACTGTACATATAGTACTTTACGAACCAGTAGGTTCATGGCGTCGCGGACATAAACTCTCCATACATCCCTATCCTGAGGTAACGTTTTCCAATCATCCCTGCATATAACATTTCCCTATAATTATAGTTAATTCTTGGTCTACCTTAGGATGCTGTCCCACTAGCATTCTTAGCAGAAGCTTCTGTGTCCTTCTTTCATTGTCCATTCGTGCCACATGTCATGTCCATCGTAGACTACGAGTAACTGTCCTTATAACATCTGGCTTCCTATAAAGACCATGTAGTCCACTGTTATGTAATCTTCTCCATTCACCTGTCTGTTCATCTCTCTTGGTCCAAAAAATTTCCTAAGAACTTTATTCTCAAATACTTGTAATATTTTCTCCTCCCTTAAAGTAAGAGTCCATGTTTCACATCCATATAATATAACTGCGAATGCAGCAGTTTTAAGTATTTGTAGTAAATATATATATATATATATATATATATATATATATATATAAATATATATATACATTTATTTATTTATTTATTTATTTATATTTACATCCAGTCTTTTATAAAGGGATTTCACATATGGTTATATTGTATCCTCAGAATTTATTCATATATTTTTTGCGCGATACTGCGTGTTGTCGTACTTGCAGCATTGACGACCATGATTGAAAGTTCAACTTCCCACATTTCGGGGTTGCCAACCTAAATGACTATACTGTAATAAAATAACTATACTGTAATATTATATATTACAAAACGCGTGCGGGAAGTAAAACCACTGCCCTCTATGTATACTACGTACAATGTATATACAGAAAATATCCAGAAGGTAGTGTTAATATACATTATACAAAACAAATCACTGCATTTTAAATGAACTGAACTTTATTTGAAACAATATAAAACAATAAATACGTACTTGCGGCCATTTTATCAATAATTGTTCTCAAGGCCTACTGTTGTTTCTACTAATAAACATTGTCCACACTGTTAACGTTAGTCAATTGTTTATAATGAACGCAAATATTTCCAACAAAGATGTTATTATTTTACTATTATTTATTATTTTTGAAAACAGCATCGCTCAAAAAAGTAATGTACAACTCACGTTTGTGAAGTGTTTTACAGAATCTCGGAAATTAAAAACCTCGCTATCGGTCGGTTTTTAAACATTTCCTCGCTTGTCTAAAAACCACTTTCCAACCTCGCATCGTAATATACCATCATCCAATGCCCTAGGTTGCCATTTCGGCATTTCTGGCGTTCTCTTCTGGCATTGGCCTAATTGTAACTTACTTCTGAAGTTGGGGCGCCTGGAAGGAAAAGTTAGCCCAATGATATGATGGATGATAAATAATAAATGAAGCGCCAGGAGAGTTCTTAACCTAAATTGCAGACCATTGACAACCACAGGAATGATTCCCTTTAAGGAAAAGTTCCTATGGTGTGACCGAGACGTCGTGAACAGTTTTCAGAAACGTTGACCGCTAGCCCATGAGGCAGGTCTTTTATAAACAATTTTAAATAAATTAAATCAATGTACCTTTCTCATTTGTTAAGGGTTAGTAGATGTTCCTTCAGTTTGGCCAAAAAATAAATCTGTGAGTTGTGTATTTGAATGTAATATTAACCACATGACCTTAACTCCACCAGGCTAAATAAATACGTGTGAGTAAAATAATAATAATAAAAATATTCCGATTGAGGGTCTTTCCACTTTTCAGCGGTTGCCCTTTTACCAGCCGGCTGCTGGCCCTTCACATCCACATGTGTCAATCACAGAGGTAGATGATAATAATAATAATAATAATAATAATAATAATAATAATAATAATAATAGCTTTATTTTACCTGGCAGAGTTAAGGCCTTAAGGCCTTGTCTACCACTCAACCAGGTTTAAAAAAATACAAACAAAAAATAGTCTTAAATCTAAATTACAATATATATATATAAACGATTACAAGTTATGAATACAATACAATTAATATTTATAATGTATTTTGATTTACTCTAAATTTAACGAATTAAATATATAATATGTACAATGTATATAAAAAAACAGGGAAAGATTAATGACATAGTATAAAATTAAATAAATAGAGAAAAATTAATTATTAGACAACAGGTAACTGTATAAGCGTGACTTAAAGGTGCCAAGTGTGCGGCAACCCCTGATATCTTGATCAACAGCCAGTGTAGGGGTGACATGTGGTTAGCATGTCGAGTCCCCCAGCCGTTATAGCTGGTTCCTCAACCTGGAGCCGCTACTTATTGTATCTACCCAATTGCCTCACGATACTGGGTGGGCACCGGTCCCATACTGGCCGAAATACCATGAGAAAATTTCTTTCCCCATGGAGACTCGAACCAGCGCAAGTCCCGTAGCTCTGCGCCAAGGCTTCCTACCTTAACCGCTCGGCTACGGCGCGGGACTAATATTATCCACATGGCCTTAACTCCACCAGGCTAAATAAATACGTGTGAGTAAAATAATAATAATAAAAATATTCCGATTGAGGGTCTTTCCACTTTTCAGCGGTTGCCCTTTTACCAGCCGGCTGCTGGCTCTTCACATCCACATGTGTCAATCACAGAGGTAGATGATCAACAGCCAGTGTAGGGGTGACATGTGGTTAGCATGTCGAGTCCCCCAGCCGTTAAAGCTGGTTCCTCAACCTGGAGCCGCTACTTATTGTAGCTACCCAATTGCCTCAAGATGCTGGGTGGGCACCGGTCCCATACTGGCCGAAATACCATGAGAAAATTTCTTTCCCCATGGAGACTCGAACCAGCGCAAGTCCCGTAGCTCTGCGCCAAGGCTTCCTACCTTAACCGCTCGGCTACGGCGCGGGACTAATATTATCCACATGGCCTTAACTCCACCAGGCTAAATAAATACGTGTGAGTAAAATAATAATAATAGAAATATTCCGATTGAGGGTCTTTCCACTTTTCAGCGGTTGCCCTTTTACCAGCCGGCTGCTGGCCCTTCACATCCACATGTGTCAATCACAGAGGTAGATGATCAACAGCCAGTGTAGGGGTGACATGTGGTTAGCATGTCGAGTCCCCCAGCCGTTAAAGCTGGTTCCTCAACCTGGAGCCGCTACTTATTGTATCTACCCAATTGCCTCACGATACTGGGTGGGCACCGGTCCCATACTGGCCGAAATACCATGAGAAAATTTCTTCCCCCATGGAGACTCGAACCAGCGCAAGTCCCGTAGGTCTGCGCCAAGGCTTCCTACCTTAACCGCTCGGCTACGGCGCGGGACTAATATTAACCACATGGCCTTAACTCCACCAGGCTAAATAATACGTGTGAGTAAAATAATAATAATAAAAAATATTCCGATTGAGGGTCTTTCCACTTTTCAGCGGTTGCCCTTTTACCAGCCGGCTGCTGGCCCTTCACATCCACATGTGTCAATCACAGAGGTAGATTATCAACAGCCAGTGTAGGGGTGACATGTGGTTAGCATGTCGAGTCCCCCAGCCGTTAAAGCTGGTCCCTCAACCTGGAGCCGCTACTTATTGTATCTACCCAATTGCCTCACGATACTGGGTGGGCACCGGTCCCATACTGGCCGAAATACCATGAGAAAATTTCTTCCCCCATGGAGACTCGAACCAGCGCAAGTCCCGTAGCTCTGCGCCAAGGCTTCCTACCTTAACCGCTCGGCTACGGCGCGGGACTAATAAAAATATACGCCAGAAAATAATAGTGGTTAATATTTGAATGCTTGTATTTTGTCCATAATAACAGTGTCTCAAGCCGCACGAGACTAGCTTTTTAACTCCGCAAATAAAGACAAGTACCGAAGTAAAGTAAAATATTTGTTAATAATTATTTAATTTTGTTTTTTTTTTCAGGTAAGTGCTGTTTCCACAATTTATCTTTCATTTTGGTAAGTTATTAATGTTTATATATATAAGTGATTCTTCTATATATGTGTATGTAATCGTAACTAAACTCCTAGACGACTGGACTGATTTTATTCAATTTTTTGTGTGTGTTTGAGTGGGTCCCTGGGTGGTTTAGATTCACAATTGAACTTGGTAGGTGGCGCTGATATCAGTTTATAGGAATTTTTACGAGCTTCTTTTACATATTTTTAAAGATTTTTCGCATAGCCTATCACAAAATATAATCCCAAAACTTCACTCCACACCACCAAAAAATATTTTTTTAGTTAAAAAAATAATAATCGAACGTTAAACCCTTCTGAAACCTTCTAATTCATAGTTATGTTTGTGTACCACAGGTGGCGATGATGTCGAATTCTGTGGTATTTCACGTAGGCCAACTGGTCGTAGCTTGGCGTTGTTAAATGAATGTAACGTCCTCCTTTTTTTAGAATTCAAATAATATTTCGTAAAATGAAAAGAATTAATGATTGACCGTTAAAAGCTTCTGTGAATAACAACCTGCAACTTTTTGTTTTATGTGTTTATTTGTGTCAATTATTCTGTAAAATTCAAAGAGTGTTGAACAGTTTATCGAATATAATATATAAGTTACTTATACCCTCCTATAGATACTATCTTTATTATTAGACAAATATTTGAAAAATGCCATGAATACAAAATTAATTTATATAATTCCTTCATTGACTATACTCGTGCATTTGACTCGGTACAAAGAATTAAAATTATTATGAAAACTTACTAGGGGAAGAACAAAATGGTTTTCGTAAGGGAAGATCCTGTGCCGATGGTTATTTCACCTTAAAACTTCTTATCGAAAAGCACAAAGAATTCAATAAAGAACTACATATAGCGTTTATAGATTTTATCAAAGCATTTGATCGGTTGACAGACAAAAACTTTTAGATATCTTAACTGATGATGGAACACCAAATCAACTGATCCAAACAATTTTTAATCTGTATAAAAATAACATCATAGCAGTACAAATAGGAACAGAATTGTCAGATTGGAAATACATAAATTGCGGAGTCAGACAAGGATGCTCTCTATCACCACTTCTATTTAATGTATACATTAATGCTATCATCAGACACTGGAGATTGACAGTTCATGGTAACATTCCTCTCTCAAGACACACAATTTTAGACACACTCTTATATGCAGATGATCAGGCTCTTTTCGGCAATAATGAAGATGAGTTACAATATTCCACTCATCATCTTAATATAATAGCCCAACGATTTAACATGGAAATATCAACAACAAAATCTAAAGTTATGGCCTTTCAAGGGAAATTCCCAGTAAGAAGTAAAATTTGTATTCAGAATTCAATATTAGAGCAAGTTAATTCATTTAAATACTTAGGATATAATCTAACTTATAATGAGGAATGTGATAATATATCCTTTAAAATGCAAAACTTTAAGAATTATCAACCAAGTTTTTAAACCATCAAAAGCGCAGAGACACACTAGAATGAAAATCTATAAAGTTCTCGCTAGACCCATAATCTGTTATGGCAGTGTAGCTTGGACCATCAGAACTCAGGATGACCGTCATATTACAGCCACGGAGATGAAATTTCTGCGACGAACTGCAGGTTATAGCCTTCTAGACCACCAAAGAAATTCAACAATAGCCAGAGAGTTAAACATCGTACCTATATCTGAATACCTCCAAGAATATAGAAACAATTGGCTAGCCCATATTCAGCGCATGGATCGTCACAGAATACCAAAACAAATTCTTCACTACATTCCTCGAGGCAGAAGATCTGTGGGTCGACCTTTTCGGAGATGGCGGGAGACCGTAACGGGCCACTGGGCCTAATACTTGAAAGGAAGATGATGATGATGGTTTGTCATAAGTAATGCCACGAGTGATTTCCAAATTATCGATAAATTCACGACTCACGAAGTGAGGAGTGAATTTATCTAGAGAATTTGGAAATCAAGAGTGGCATTTGTTAGGACTATTTAACGAATAAAATTAAGCTGTTTACTCACAAATCATTATTTAACTATAGTTATTTTAAAATATTTATATATTTAATGTAAACGGCGATGTTTGAAAACAAATGAGAAACGATAGGTACGCTTCTACTGCTTCTTTTGTTTATCGCTGCAACCAGATCATACTATTTATTGCCAAAGGAACGGAATATTGTAAGGAGGAGCTTTCTTTAATATGGTAATTATAACACTGATAAATATTTGGTGAAACACGACTCTGATTGGTTGTAAAACAGAAATCATTGAAACGTGATTGGTCATTGACTCCCATTTGGGGCATGAGTTAAATAGTCACAATAAATTGATAAGATTAATTGAATTAACGCTTAAAAACACAGCAGCTAAAGTTAGAATAAATAATAAACTCAGTAAAGAACTTAAAGTTAAACAAGGAGATCCCTTATCCGCAACACTATTTAGTATAATAGTTGATTCAATAATGAAACATTTAGACCGAAGAGATAATATAGGTACCAAATCTAAACAATGTATTGCATATGCAGATGACATATTGATAACAGCAAGGAACATACCAACACTAATAGAAACTTTCCAGTTGCTGAAAGAAAAATCAGTTGAATATGGATTAATAATAAATAATTCCAAAACAAAATACTTAAAATGTACAAAAAGAAATAAAAAAATAAGTAATCTAAACATCAAAGATGCAAATATAGAAGGTGTAAAATCATATAAGTGTCTTGGTTCAACTGTAAATGGGGGAAAAAAATATATAGAGGAAAAATTAGTGAAAGAATTCCTTACTATGCAAATAGAGTCTTCGGCAATATTGATACCGGTCCCTTTAAGATATTTACTGTCTCTAAGGATCCAACATTTTATTTTGTAGTGTGATAATTTGCATACAATCGGTCTCTTTCCACTATTCCAACGACCTACTCTGTGCGCTCTTTCAATATCACTGTCCACCAAATCAATCCCGATTTGCGCCACTACTCTTTTAACTATATGTTCAGTTTCCTCCCAGCTCTCTCTGTCTTCTTCATGCACACCATATATCACAATTTATTACGGCGACTCTGGTTTTCGAGATAGTCTAATTTAGATTCCAGCCATTTCAATCTGTTCTCCACCCGATGCATGTTCGTCTCAATATCACGAATTTTTTCACCCACGTTGCACTTTTCAAACCCCTCTTTCACTTCAGTTGACAATGTTTCAATCAGCTTTCTAACTTCTTCCATAATGCTTTGTCCCCTGCACACTTCAACCACTCTAACAAAAACACGTCCGCTCTTCTCGACGGCCTGCTTGGAACTCTGCAAATAGAATTCTATTCAAAAGTAAACTTGTCTCCAGTTTAACTAAAGTTAAACTGTGTAATACAGTAATAAGACCAATTGTAACTTATGGCTGTGGGTACTGAAGGAGTCTGATAAACAAAAACTATTAATAGTGGAATGCAGGCTTTCACGGCCGGTAATCATGGTAGTAAAAGATTCCGGGCTATGTGGCCGTGGTCTATAACTGGCGTTTCTTCCAGACGTTTCTCCCTCAACTGCTGAGGGCATCTTCAGTGGAGAGCGCTAGAAGCTGTTGTTTCCCTGTCGTAGACTCGACTCGAATTCGCAGTCGAGTCTACGACAGGGAAACAACAGCTTCTAGCGCTCTCCACTGAAGATGCCCTCAGCAGTTGAGGGAGAAACGTCTGGAAGAAACGCCAGTTATAGACCACGGCCACATAGCCCGGAATCTTTTACTACCAAAAACTATTAATCTTTGAAAGGAAGATCTTATGGAGAATTTTTGGACCAATTAGAGAAAGCGATGACACATGGCGTATACGAATGAAATCTGAATTAAATAATCTAATACGAAATAAAAATATAATAAACCACATTAAAGCTCAAAGACTGCGCTGGTTTGGACATATAAATAGAATGCAGGAAGACAAACTTGTATTTAAAGGCTGCCATCTTATGAGTATATGGGTGAAGAGAAGAACTATGGATAGTGGTATCAGTATGAGATGGTTTGTGAAAGATACCAAACTCAAACTTATTATCAGTGTGTTTTATTGATAAATCCAAGAAATTTATACTATCATTTGTTTGTAATTCTAAGTTAAGTTTATATGAACAGGTTACGTAATATTTTAAAATAATTGAACGAGTTTTTAAATTATTTATTGCTTCATGTTTTATGTGTATTTCGTCATTTATTAATCAGTAATTAATTATGAAATGTTAGATTTATTTTGTACATAAAAAAGTAATTTTGTCCATTAATTTTTTATACAGAATATAAACATTAAAATGCTGGGTTTATTATTAATAAATAGCAGCATTTCATGAGGCTATTAAATTGCAAATATGTTATGTAATTGGAAATACTTTTGTTTAATCCAAAAAAACTCAGGTATATTCTGATTTTCCATTGTAATTACCAATATTTGGGCGAAAAAATCTAAATGAAATTCATTGTGGGAAAAATGTGTATTAAAGCATTCAATTAACTAACTCACAGCCACTATAGAACCCATGGGTTCATAACCACGTGAACATAAGCTTCTGTACATCCCTATCCTGAGACAATGTTTTCCAACCATCCCCTATATAATATACTTCCTTCAAATCTTGGTTATGTTAGAGTCTAACATCATTCTTGGCCTACGTACTGGGTGCTTCCCACTGGCATTCTTACCAGAAGCTTCCATGCCCTTCTATCGTTCTACAATCGCGCCATATGTCCTTATTATCGCAGTCTACGAGACTTAACTGTTATTATATCTGTTTCCAATAGAGATAATGCAGCTCACTGTTATGTAGTCTTCTCCATTCGCCTGTCTGTTCATCTCTCTTTGGTCCAAAATGTTTGCTAATAACTTTATTCTTAAATACTGGTAATCTTTTTTTTTCCCTCGCTTATAATCTTGACACTCGATGCCATCAGCACATTGTCCTTTATATCCCTCCTCATCACACTGTATATTATTCGTTATCTTTTACGGTCTCGCTTACCTATGTCAGAGACTGTCAAACTATAACATCCTTAATTTAGTGTTTAATATTAGAGTTAATTGAGATTGTTATATTCTGATGTAATATATGTTTGTCCTGGTGAGTGGAAGAGAAGGCCACATGGTCTTAACTCCACCAGGCTAAATAAATCTAAATGTAAAAAAATCTAAAGTAAGAGTCATGTTTCACATCCATATATATATATATATATATATATATATATATATATATATATTGTTCGTATTTTATACACTGCTATACCGTTCACCCAATTGTAAGGTTTGTTTTTTTTTTCAAAATGTTCAGGAGTTTCCTGGGATGGTTTTAGACTGTAAGAGAGTTGTAATACTCAAACCCCTGCACCCTTAAAAATAATCCTTTAGTAAAATACCATAACAAATACACGAAATTAATGTACATAGAATTGAATACCTAAACACGAACTCTACAAAAAAGTCCGCCACAACATATATTTAAAAATTATAATTTTAATTTCGTAACCTGATAATTGTAATTTTCTAATCTAACCCGCACACCTGACTCCCATCCTAACGTAACTGATTTAGCTAAACTTAACTAACATAACGTAACCTAAACTAACAAAGTTAACCTAACATAACAAATTTAACCTCACTAATCTAACCTAACCCGTAGGTACCAGATGTACCAAAAGATACTAAAAGGGGCCGGATGCACCAAAGGTATCGTATGTACCAAATGTACCAAAAAAGGTATCGTATACACCTAAAGGCACTAAAATGCACAATATGTAATAAAAGGTACCAAGAAAGTATCATTTGTACCAAATGTTACCAGATTACCAAACGGTACCATATGTATGAAAATATAACAAAAGTACCGGATGTACCAAAAGGTACCATATGTACCAAAAAGGTACTTGATGTACCAAAAGGTACCTAATGCACTAAAAGGTACCCGATGTACTAAAAGGTACCCAATGTACTCAGTTATAAGGAAGAAAAATGAAGATTGAAGACACTATTTTAGATTATATTAAAACTCAGCAATTAAGATGGTACGGACATGTCCAGCGAATGGAAGAGGATCGACTTCCAAAATGTGTCTTGGAATGGATACCTGAGGTAAGACGAGGCAGAGGAAGACATACAACTTCCAGGAGTCAGGGAATATATCTATACATGAAGAAGAAACATCTACAACCAGGCGATTGGATGGACCGACAAAATTGGCTATTAGGAATCGGACGATGTCAAAGACATTAATCAACCGGTGATCTATCTATTACGTTTATTTAATTAATTTAAAATAAATGACAGTTTCTCCTAATAAACGGTTTTATTGCATGATTATACCTATTCGTACTAATATGCTATTTGTCTATACAGTACAATAGCATAATAACATATTATTTTACATAGAGTTTCCAAAGAGAACTAATTCCATGAGGGCTGCTAACGTCATCAACGCACTTCGTGTGTAGTCGATAATTTTCGTCGAATTCTCTCACACAATACTTATCGGGGGGACAGCTATTGATGTCAAATCCAGTACACTCGAAAGGTCCGGTCGAGTGTGGGATGGGTGTTACGCCCTTCAGCCCTGAAACAATACAAGCAAGCACATAAAAAATTGTATCCAGGCATAATATTTCAGACTATTTAACTCATGCCCCAAATGGGAATCAATGACCAATCACGTTTCAATGATTTCTGTTTTACAACCAATGAGAGTCGTGATTCACGAAATATTTATCAGTGTTATATTTACCATATTAAAGAAGGCTCCTCCTTTTTAATATTCTGAACAGGTCTGACCATTATTTTGCAGTGACTGAGGAAACAGTAAAGCCGCCATATTTGAATGTTCAAAATGGCAGAAAACAAGATTTGGCTGCGCTTCAAATGAAGATATAGACGAAATACAAATTTGACAATTGTGTTTTTAAATAATGATATTACCGAGTTCTTTTTGATAATTCTGTGTTCAATAATTGTGTTTTTAAATAATGATTTTACCGAGTTGTTTACTAAAAAATACATTAATAACCTATAATTTTGGTTATAATATACAGCTTGATGTGTTTAATTTTTTCTCCACTAGGATGCATTCTTATAATATTGCGATGATATTTCATGTTTCCCACGCCAGATGGCAATATATAACAAACATTATATGATCTTGTTGCAGTGGATGGAGAAACGAAACATAACGTTTCTCATTTGTTTTCAAACATCGCCGTTTACATTAAATAAATAAATATTTTAAAGTAACTATATTTAAATAATGATTTGTGAGTAAATAGCTTAATTTTATTAGTTAAATAGTCCTAGTCTTGATTTCCAAATTCTCTAGATAAATTCATTCCTCACTTCGTGAGTCGTGAATTTATCGATAATTTGGAAATCACTCTTGGCATTACTTATGATAAATAGATTACTAGAACTGCATCTCATGAGAGCAGGCTATTGTTAGACTCTTATGATATCATTTCTGGTTGTTTTCAAATAGTTCATTTAATTTATCGACTTTTCTTTATTTATATTCGTTTATAATATTGTTTTTTGATGAGGGATTTTAGTCACACAAGGGATTTCTGGTTAGGTTCTGATTTGGATAGGTAAATTACGATATAGCCGGATTATCTTCTCAGGTGTCGGAAGTTGGTATAGTGGATTCAGTATTTTAGTTTTCAGGCGCTTTTCTTTGTGGTGTAAGTAGGTTTATTTTGCACGGATAAGTACCCAGCATATCAAGCGGCGTTGTCACGTTTTATTCACTGGCACTAACATACTATATTATAATAATGCTGCAAAAGACAAAAGTTGCAACGCTGAAAAGATAATTATATCCATGTGGAGTTGTCATGGAAACGTCATTTAAAAATGCGACTTAATTGGCAGAGAACTGTTTTTTTAGTTTTTAGTGATTGTAGCGGCGTCTTAAAACCCTCTAACAACAACTCCCCGGCTCTGCCTGGCTGTAACGATTCATTTTTTAAACCAGAGGGAAACTGTTGTTTTTGACGGCGCCTGGAAACTAAATACCGGGTCCACTATATATACGTATATAGCAATAAATGCTTTAAACTCTGTTTGGTGGAGCAAGAATATTACAAAAAATAGAAAATTACAAATATATCAAACCATAATTCAGAGCATTTTAACATACGGTGCTGAAGTTTGGCAAATTCCTACCAGGGAAATGAAAATAATTTTAAGTACAGAAATGGATGTTTTAAGAAGATCAGCTGGAACATCTAGAATGGATAGAATACGAAATAAAGAAATAAGGGAAATTGTGGGTGTACAAGAGGAGCCGGACATCATAGACATTATAGAAAAGAAAACATTACAATGGTATGGCCACGTCAGACGAATGCCAGAGCAAAGATTGCCTAAAATTGTTATGGAATGGATCCCAATGGAGAGGAGGAAGACCGAAGAAAACTTGGATAGAAGGTGTACAAGCAGCTATGAATATCAGAGGATTGGAGGTAGATCAATGGATGGACAGAGAGGAATGGCGTTTGGTTTCCGGAAGACGGCGGCAGCTGCCATGATACCGGATGATGATTTATCTAGTAAGATATTTTATTTATATTTTCCAACAAATTCATTGAATATAATAAATAATGAACATATTCCTTGATTTTACTGAAATTTTACTAAAATTTTACTAAAAAATAATTAATAACCTGTAATGTTGATTATAATATACAGTTTGATGTGTTTCATTATTTCTCCACTAGGGTGCATTCTTACAATATTGCTATTTGGCAATACAAATATGATCAAGTTGCACTGAATGAACATAACTCACATTTCTCATTTTTTTCAAACATCCCCGTTTACATTAAATATATAAATATTTTTAAATACCGGTAATTATATTTAAATAATGCCTTTTGAGTAAACATCTCAATTTTATTCGTTAAATATTCCTCACAAGTGCCACGCTTGATTTCCAAATCATTTAGAAAAATTTTGGAAATCACTGGTGGCATTATATTCAGGGGAAAACATTATTTGATAAAATACACAACACAGAAATTAGGAACAAATGCCATATTCAAGACATAACCAAATTTATTATAGATAGACGAAAATATTGGAAGGGTCATATAGAAAGAATGGAAGAAAACCGGCTTGCAAAAAGAGCTAAAGAAGATAGACCAATGGACGGGAGAAGAACAAGAGGAAGACCAGCCAAGAGATGGATAGACAGTGAATGCACATCCAGTACGTCTTCCTCCGAGGAGTGATTTTGGAAATAAAACAGGATGAAAATCCTACAAATTAAGTTTAAGAAGAAGAAGAAGAAGAAGACTGGTGGCATTACTTATGACCATTTAACGCATGCCCCAAATGGGAGTCAATCACATTTCAATGAATTTTGATTTACAACCAATCATAGTCATTTCTATGAATTTTGATTTATAACCAATCACAGTCGTTTTTCACCTCGATTTTATCAATTTAATTTTATCACATTAAAATCAAGCTCCTCCTTTTTTAACATTCTGAATAGGTCAGAGCATTATTTTGCAGTGACTGATTCTCTAAGAAATGTGTTGAATATAACAATCTATATATTAAGAAGTAAGAATCCTAGAATGCAAGTGGCTCCCAGATTATATATATAGTGCACGAATGTAAGCAGACACTGCTTGCGGGATATAATAGAAAAAATATTTGTAGCAATTGATTATATCACAAAAATAAAAAAATAAACCATTGTTTGCACTTTCTAAAACGTATTATTTCCCAGGTAATAACGTTCCCGAAAAATATACTTGACATATTTACATCACGGAACTTCAGAAATTAATTAATAACCTATAATGTTGGTTATAAACAGTTTAATTTGTTTTCATTGTTTCTCCACTAGGGTGCATTCTTACAATATTGCGATCCTTTGGCGATAAATAATATGATCTGGTTGCAGTGATGAACAAATTAAACATAATCGTTTCTCATTTGTTTTCAAACATCGCCGTTTACATTAAATATATACATATTTTAAAATAACTATATTTAAATAATGATTTGTGAGTAAACAGCTTAATTTTATTCGTTAAATAGTCCTAACAAATGCCCCTTTTGATTTCCAAATTCTCATAAGTAATGCCATGAGTGAGGAGTGAATTTATCTAGAGAATTTGGAAATCAAGAGTGACATTTGTTAGGACTATTTAAGGAATAAAATTAAGCTGTTTACTCACAAATCATTGTTTAACTATAGTTATTTTAAAATATTTATATATTTAATGTAAACAGCGATGTTTGAAAACAAATGAGAAACGATAGGTACGCTTCATCTGCTTCTTCTGTTTATCACTGCAACCAGATCATATTATTTATTGCCAAAGGAACGCAATATTGTAAGAATGCTCTCTAGTGGAGAAAAAATGAAACACATCAAACTGTATATTAATTCATTTCTGATGTCGTATGATGTAAATATGACAATTATATTTTTCTGGATTGTTACCTGGGAAAAAATACATTTAAGAAAGTGCAAACAATGGTTTCTTTTTTTGGTGGTATAATCAATTGCTACAAATGTTTTTATATTAACTCCTGCAAGCGCTATGTGTTGACATCTATGCACTATATATACAATCTGGTAGCCGTATTTCTCACTAGCTCAGTCACTGCAAAATAATGGTCAGACCTGTTCAGAATATTAAAAAGGAGGAGCTTTCTTTAATATGTTAATTATAACACTGATAAATATTTCGTGAAAGACGACTCTGATTGGTTGTAAAACAGAAATCATTGATACGTGATTGGTCATTGACCCCAATTTGGAGCATGAGTTAAATAGTCTAGGTAAATTCACTTCTCACTTCTTGAGTCGTTAATTTATCAATAATTGGAAATCACTCGTGGCATTAATTATGGTAACAATACTTACAAATGACTGCAGACAACAAACAGATAAGACTTGCGAAGTTCACCATGATTTTCTATATTTATTGGATAGAAACGAGCTATTTTGTCCTTTAAGTATATGTATTCCAAACTTATCAGCGTAAAAATTAACCCATGATTTATTATTGTCTGGAGAATTGTGTTTCTGAGTTTATAGCCCATATCATTTTATTATTTTCACAGTTAACATTCTTGTTGGTCATGAAATTATTTGTGGTATTCAAAATGAAATATAATTCATTGTGTTTGTCAATTTGAAGTTTAAAATCTCATTCACTCCATCAAATTTTATTAAATTTATATAGTACTAATTTTAAACAGTTTTATGGAACAAATTTCGGTATTTTTTAAGTAGTTGTATTACTTATTACTTCTAACTAACTAACTAACTGACTCACTCACTGACACCTATCGAACTTGTAGGTTCATGACCGCGCGGACATAAGCTCTCCATATGTCCCTATCCTGAGCTAATGTTTTCCAATCATCCCCTGTATAATCTACTTCCCTCATATCATATTTAATGTTTTATTCTCCCACCTCATTCTTGGTCTACCAACTGGGAGTTTTCCCCTCTGGTTTTCCTACAACAAGCTTCCATGCACGTCTTTCATTCCTCATTCGTGCCACATGTCCTGCCCATCGTATTCTATGAGACTTAACTGTTCTTATAATATCTGGTTTCTTATAAAGACCATGTAGTTTACTGTTATGTAGTCTTCTCCATTCACCTGTCTGTTCATCTCTCTTTGGTCCAGCGTTTTTCCTAAGTAGCCTACTTTACTGTATTCTCCTTTCATCCCTTAAAATAAGAGTCCATGTTTCGCATCCATATAATATAACTGATTTATTACATTTTCAGTTTAACGTTTTTTCAAAGACCAAGAATGAGGTGCGAGAATAATATTAACCATGATTTGAAGGAAATAGATTATACAGGGAATGATTGGAAGACATTAGTTCAGGATAGGGATCTGTGGACATGTTATGTCCGCGCGGCCATGAACCTGCGGGTTCGGTAGTACCAATTAGTTAGTTAGGTATTAGAATCTGACCATTTCTTCGAAACTAATTTTAATTTCACGTACTATCAAATTCTACATAAGTTAGTATGAAATATTTTAGCATATTTTTCGCGTACATGCATAACTATATCATATTATACAGCGTGTCCACAAATATAGTATCATACTTTAAACTACTATTACGTCGCTTTGGATAATCGTATCTAAATGAAATTGGTGACAGCCAAAAGAGAAACTCAAAAAGTTTTTGCTATACCTCATAGACATTGAATGTGGCCCCCACGAGTGACGCTTCAGACATCTAAATATCCAACAATGACCCCATATCGATCACATTATTTAATTTAGTTTAGTTTCTGTATTGTTGTCCATTATTCTACATTGTTAACGTGCACAAAACTGTTTGAGTTTCTCTTTTGATTGTTAAAAATATCTCTCTCTCTATCTTCGGGTTTTTACAGCTGCTGCCGTCTTCCCGTGCCAAACCTCCAAAACCTACGGTCTTGGGCATCTTCGATGCTTAGCCCTCTAGCTTGCATTACTGTCTTCATGTTTTCCTTCCATGTTAACCTTGGTCTTCCTCTTTTTTCTTTCTGCTCGGATGCCATTCATATAGTTGCTTCGGCCATCGCTCATCTTCCATTCTTAAGACATGTCCTAACCACTTTAATTCCTTCTCCTCAATTCTTTCAATTATGCTTTCTTCTGCTTCCATTATGTTTCTAATTTCCTTATTTGTGACATGTTCTAATTTAGACTTTCTGGCACTTCTTCGTAAATAATCCATTTTTAGAGCTATTAGTCTATTCTTGTAGTACTTATTGATTGTCCATACCTCACTTCCATACATTGCAACAGATTCCACCAATGTTTTACCAATATATTTTTTTGTTTCTTTCCAAATATGCTTATCCCACCATATGGAATTTAACGATGATATTATTTTGCTACTCAATGTTAAAAATATAATCCAAGATTATAATTTACATATTTCGGTAAGACAAATAAGTGTGGTATTTCAAGGGAAAATACCGATACGAACAAAAAATGTTATTAAAATTCCAAAAAACTTAAAGGAACAATAAAAAATACTCTTGTTCGAAAAGTACTCCCAGATACAATTATAAAAATTTTGTAGTACATAAGGACGTCATTAGACTAAAAGTAAGGTACATACAATGTTATTTACAAATATGGGTCGCACGGGCAGTAAGCCAAGATAAGTAAATTTATTAACTTGTTCTATTATATTGTTGTTACCTAATTGTAATATTATTGTGTTTTTTAAGTATATTATTACCAAACATTACTTTATTGTAACGGACTGCAACAGGTGAATGGAGAAGGCTACATAACAGTGAACTATATGGTCTTTATAAGAAGACAGTTATAATCAGAACAGTTATGTCTCGTAGACTGCGATGGGCAGGACATGTGACACGAATGAGAAATGAAAGGTGTGCATGGAAGCTTCTTGTAGGAACACCAGAGGGGAAAACTCCCAGTTTTTAGACTAAACACGAGGTGGGAGAATAACATTAACTATAATTTGAGGGAAGTAGATTTTACAGCGAATGATTGTAACATTAGCTCAGGATAGGGATATATGGAGAGCTTATGTCCGCGCGGCCATGAACCTACGGGTTCGATAGTGCCAGTGAGTTAGTTATAAATATTATAGCGTATTTTTCGTGTACATGCATAACTATATCATATGTACAATATTATATTCTTTGAGTTAGATTGGTAACACCAGGAGAAGATCAGTGCCTGGTACGAACATCCAGTGATAGGAAAAGTGGTTGTAAGGTAATGAATACATTCACACAATACAGGTAATGAAAAACATCTCTGAGTCAGCATTCTAATCTATCTTTATTTCATAATAATTCCTGGTGACATTGTTTTGAGAAGACTGTAATTTGTTCAGAACGTCTCCTATTTATTTCTTTTCAATTCTTCCTGCGACTTTTCTAACAAGTTAATTCTGAGTTTCGTCAGCAGCCTGTTGACGTGGTCGAAATGTTTAGGGCGTCACACTGCCTTATTCGCACTGTAGCATACAAACATTAAACATGAATGACTAGATAAATCCCAAAAGCATAAAACGGCATATCAACACTTTAGACATGTGGTTGCTACCCCAAACATAATTTTAGTTATCAAATCGTCTCAATGAAACTAAAGTTAGAAGCAAAATAAAGCATAATTTAAAAAAATGCATAAATAATAGTTTTAAAAACTAAAACAATACGCTTTATTAGGAAACCAAAATAAAAAAAAAATAGTTTGAAAAAACTAAAACAACACGCTTTATTAGAAAACCAAACTAAAAAATAAAAAATAAATAATAGTTTAAAAAACTAAAACAACACGCTTTATTAGAAAACTAAACTAAAAAATATAAAAAAATAATTTAAAAAACTAAAACAACACGCTTTATTAGAAAACCAAACTAACCTTCCAGGCGCCCCTACTTCAGAAGTGGGTTACAATTACGCCATTGCCAGGAGAGAACAACAGAAGTATCGAAATGACAACATGGGGCGTTTAATAAATATAATATACTTATATTAACAATGAGAAGTAGTTTTTCAACAATGGACATTTTAAATTCTTTTCCTGTAATTCTGTGAGGAACAAGACAACAATTAGTTAGCATTAACCCTTTCGCTTCAAGTTTCAATGCTCAATGCATTTTCGCAGAAACCAGATTTAAAGTACCTGAAATTATATTGTCTATTTTCAGACATTCAAAACAAACAAAATATAACGGAATTTTAGATCATAATAGGGGTGAAGGTAAAAACGCATTCCTCTACTATTCATACATATTATCAAAATATTACCCTACCAAGGGATGTACAATATATTGCAATATACTCGTATATATAACAGCAGAATTAAGCGAGCATACCTCGTCTTCTGTGTTGAAGGTCATTTAACTGCCGGCGAGTCTATCTCGTCTTTTGTGGCGAATGGGTTAAAGAATACAAGTTTATCAGTTTTATAGCCGTTCCAACGTTAACATACGGGTCTGAGACTTGACCTTTAACGATCTCTCATAAACATTAAATTGAGACAGTAGAAATGAGATTTCTGAGATCCGTTGCAAGTGTTTCTTTAAGAGATCAAAGGAGAAGTCAAGATATCAGAGATGAATTAGAAATTATAATATAAATGAGAGAATATACTGAAATTAATATAAAATATTTGAACATATACAAATAATTCCAAACAATCGTTTAGATGCTTTACTATAAACCTCAAGGCAGAAGAAATGTAGGAAGACCAAACCGACGTTGGAAAGACGACTTGTAGCATATTGTGCAGCGGGGAGCGGAAACGGGCCAATAGGCCCATATCTTGAAGACGATGATGATCAGGTCTCACTCTGAATTAGAAGGGTTCGTATCTATTTGAAACCAGCATCCGAAAACATATACATCTACAATACAAAGGGTTCGTAAGTTTCCTACATGCAATTTTCTGGCTGATAAGTGGAAATTATTGTGTACTCTATGTTCACAGTGTATTAATTTCGAAAAAAATAATTGTTGAAAAACATGTGGAAAGTTTGAAGCATAGATCTCGAAAACAGAGTGAATGACAGGGTTCAACTTCAGGTGACCCCAGCAGCAAAGTACCAGTACGATACCTCAAGTATAATAATAATAATAATAATAATAATAATAATAATAATAATAATAATAATAATAATAATAATAATAATAATAATAATAATACTTTATTTATTCTGGCAGAGTTAAGGACATAAGGCCCTCTCTTCCACTCAACCAGCACAAATATAAATAAATATTTGACAAATATAGATATACACTATACTAATTATAAACAGTTAAAGATACATTAAATGTAGCAATGTAAATGTCATGTACAAACAACATTTTATAGGATAATAACAATAATGATACGATAATAATAATAATAATAATAATAATAATAATAATAATAATATAAATATGATACATTATACAGGAAACACCAATTAATATATATATATCTTACACTGGATAATAATGAAGTCGAGTTTAGAGCAAATATAAATTTAGATTTCTTTTAAAAGATGTCAATGTCCGGCAGCCCCTTATTTCTTGTGGTAGGGAATTCCAGTTGCGAGAAGTGCAGATGGTATATGACATGGAGTGATGTGATGTCCTATGTTGCGGTATATTAAGTAAAAGTAAGTACCAGTACGATACCTCAAGTATGGCAGCGTATGAAAAAATCCAAAGATAATATGAAAGTTCTTGTAGAAGCAATCACTTATTCTGATATTCCATCTCATGTCTCTCGTAACCAACGATTTCGTCAGGGATAGCAACAGCTACATGTATGCAGCTCCCAGTGAAACCACTCGAAGAAAGTACATGCAAAGTGTGCTGAAGGTGACCTTCAGAACACTAAGTCAAAATGTGAGCGAAATTCTAGTGTTTGATGAAACAACAGATACAAACAATTGTAAGGTAATGAATGCTCTTGTTTTAGTATAAGATGTTTATGTTCTTCTTCTTCTTCTTCTTCTTCTTCGGAATGCAATATTGGGTGATGATGCCCGTTCTGCGACTACAAAGACTGATCTTTCCATCGGTTGAAGGGTCTTCCGAGGTCTCTTTTGCCTTTAGGGTTGAGGTGGTAAATCATCTTTGGTAAACGGGAATTTGACATTCTATGGACGTGTTGGAACCATTTAATCTGACTATTTAACTCATGCCCCAAATGGGAGTCAATGACCAATCACGTTTCAATGATTTCTGTTTTACAACCAATCAGAGTCGTGTTTCACGAAATATTTATCAGTGTTAGGATTATCATATATTAAACAAAGCTCCTCCTTTTTAATATTCTGAACAGGTCTGACCGTTATTTTGCAGTGACTGAGCCTATAACAAATACGGCTACCAGATTGTATATAATAGTGCTTACATGTCAACATTTGTAGCAATTGATTATACCACCAAAAAAAGAAACCACTGTTTGCACTTTCTTAAATGTATTTTTTCCAGGTAATAATCGAGAAAAATATAATTGTCATATTTACATCATACGACATCAAAAATGAATTAATATACAGATTGATGTGTTTCATTTTTTCTCCACTAGAGAGCATTCTTACAATATTGCGTTCCTTTGGCAATAAATAGTATGATCTGGTTGCAGTGATAAACAAAAGAAGCAGTAGAAGCGTACCTATCGTTTCTCATTTGTTTTCAAACATCCGCCGTTTACATTAAATATATAAATATTTTTAAAATAACTATAGTTAAATAATGATTTATGAGTAAACAGCTTAATTTTATTCGTTAAATAGTCCTAACAAATGCCACTCTTGATTTCCAAATTCTCTAGATAAATTCACTCCTCACTTCGTGAGTCGTGAATTTATCGATAATTTGGAAATCACTCGTGGCATTACTTATGATAATTTTGTATATGTTCAACCATTTCCCTACTATTCCACTGCATCCTTATCTCATCACTTTTCATTCTATCCCTTAATGTTACTCCAGTTAGTGATCGGAGGAATCTCATTTGTGAACTATTAATGCGGGATTTATCTTTTGCTCGAAGTGTCCAGCATTCACTTCCGTATAGTAGAGCAGGTTTGACTATGGCATTATGAAATCTCAATTTTGTTTTTTTTCTTTTGTTTTCCAAAATTTCTCCTAATTATACCATTTAATCTGTTATATTTTTCTAAATTTGTTTCCACATCTTTTTGATTATGAAACTGTGATATATTATTACCTAAATAATTAAAGTGTGTTACTTGTTCTATCGGTTTATTATTTATTATTATTTTTACTCTCGAAAGTCCCTTTCCAGTATTTGCCATGGATTTGGTTCTATTTTCAGATATTTTCATGTTGTATTTTTCCAGGGTATTCTGCAATTTAAACACTGATCTCTGCAAATCATCTTCATTCTCTGCTAGAAGTACTTGATCATCTGCGAATATTATTGTTTGTATTTGATTTCCTCTACATATTTTTACTCCTGGGGGGTTTCGTTTTTTCCACTCCTGGACAATTTTATTTAGATATAGAATAAACAGTAATGGGGATAGTCCACATCCCTGTCTTAAACCTTGGTTAATTTCAAATTTATCTGTTATTTTCCCATGATCTAACTTTACTTTTATAAATGTGGTTTCATATAAACTTTTTATAGCATTTATTAGATTATTGGGGACTTGGTAGCTTTCCAATATTTTCCACATTATGTCCCGTTTGACTCTATCATAGGCCTTTTCAAAATCTAAAAATAATATATATAGGGGGATATTAAATTCTTTCCACTTCTCAATTAGTTGTTTATAAGATGTTTATAATTTAAGTAAAGTAACTTACCCATGTAGAGAGCAGATGAAAGCAAAATAACAAAGAAGATAAGTGCACGACCCTTCATTTTGCTTTCTTGGAGTTTTTTTTTTGAAGAACTACTGTAAATTTTAAAGCGTATGCCTGTAACTTATATACCTGCAAATTCATAAATTAGTGCAATTAATAAGAAAATAAATTTTAATTACCATTTTTTATAATACTTATCTTTATTTCTCTTAAAATTTTAATTATTTTTTATTATCCTAATATTTCTTAATGTTTTGTAATTATTAATAGAAGCACATGTAAGTGGAACCTTGAAATTAATATTGGTTGTTAAAATATTTTATTTCAAAGGGGCATCGGGTACTAGGTACAACATTGCTTATCAGCAGATTTTACTTGTTGCTAGGTGGAATTACGACCCGCTGCGATGGTCTAGTGGTTAATGTTCCTTGCTTCTATTCCCGAAGATCGCATGACTTACATTTGCAAATTAAACTATACATAAATAAAAAAAATATTTTATTTATATACAGAATTTTAATGTTTACACATCTTTCTGTGCCTAAAGTTTTATTTATTTTTTTCTCCACTCGTCTCTATCCATCCACTCCATGTCCTCCAGTCCACTTGTTCTCATTCCAGTTCTTATTTCTTGTATCTACGAGTTTCGAGGTCTTCCTTTCCTTTTTCTTCCAGCTGGACACCATTCCAATGTTTTCCTGGGCAATCTTTCTTCTTGCATTCGTCGTACGTGTTCACACCAATTTAATCCAAACAAATTTTAAGATATCAACCTGCAGGAAGAAGAAGACAAGGACGTCCACTCAAAAGACTTCTGGATGGTGTTTCTCTTGAGGTCGAAACAGGTCAACAAATCTCTTAAATTCGTGAATGTACTATGGTGATGATGTTCTTATTTCTTGTATCTACGAGTTTCGAGGTTCTTCTTTTCCTTTTTCTTCCAGGTGGACACCATTCCAATGTTTTCCTGGGTAACCTTTCTTCTTGCATTCGTCGTACGTGTCCAAACCAATTTAATCCAAACAAATTTTAAGATATCAACCTGCAGGCAGAAGAAGACAAGGACGTCCACTCAAAATACTTCTGGATGGTGTTTCTCTTGAGGTCGAAACAGGTCAACAAATGGTCTAAAATCGTGAATGTACTATGATGATGATATCTTATATAATCTAATATTGAATATCTAATATTCATTTTTTTCTCGTATGACAGTATTTATTATTATTTTTTCTAATTTTGAGCATCTTGCTGCTCTCCTCAAGAAATCCATTTCATCGACATAAATTTTTGTTTCAAGGTTTTGTTGAATTTTCAAACTTCAGCTCCATATGTGACAGTACTTCTCACTATTGAATTATATATTTGTAACTTATTTTTCCTGGTTATATGTCTGTTCCATAGGACTCCATTCATCATTGCTGTTATTGTTCTACCTTTATTTATTCTGTTCTTAATATCACTTTCTTGTTTATCCTCTTTATCTACTTTTACTCCCAGATACTCAAATTCTTCACATCTCTAATATACCCCTTTTGATCTTCTAATATTAAATCCTCGGTTTCGGCTCTACATATCATGTAAAATTTATTTTTTTTCTAAATTTATTTTCAATCCCCAGTTATCGTATTCGTAAATATAAACATATAAATAAAGTTAGTTTCTAGATTTGCTTCCTACATTGACGTTATCATAGGTGATCATCAATGTGGATTTAGATGAAATAGGTCTACGATTGATCAGATTTTTAATAGATGAGTTTAGAAATATAAATGGAAATACATCTATATGGACCACCGCTGTGGTCTCGAGGTAGCGTGCAGCCTTGTCACGCAGCGGGCCCGGGTTCGATTTCCGGTTGGGACAGGCTCCTGGGTGAGGTTTTTTTCGGGGTTTTTCCTCACCTGTAAGACAAATGTCAGGAAGCTTAGAGCCCAACGGTCCCCGAAAATCATCCGGCCATCATCATCATCATTATCATCATCATCATCATCATCATCATCCTTCACCGGTGTGGAAAGCAACGGGAAGCTACCACATGTATAATTCCCTAGTAAAACTGTAGAGCATAGCATGAAAATGCTATGATTGCAGTGAAAGACCTGCCTTCAGCAGAATTACTATGATGGACATCTCTATGTTGACTTCAAAATGGCATTAAGAGGGATAAGTTATACAGTAGACCTATTCTGCTGGAGTTCGTAATCCCTAAAACGTTAGCCATATTTGAATGCGTATAAATGGAACAGATCGGCCGCGGTGGACTAGTGGTTATGCTCCTTGCCTCTGATCCCGAGGGTCGCGGGTTCAAACCCGGCCGGGGTCTTGGTGATGATGATGATAAATGAGATGCATGAAGATAATAACCATAGGGTCAATCCTTACAGTGAGACAGTAAAAATTCTAGGAGTATTTATTGACAGCAACTTAAATTGGAATATACAAATAAACCATACATGCAAAACAGTCTTCT
This sequence comes from Diploptera punctata, assembly GCA_030220185.1. NCBI lineage: Eukaryota > Metazoa > Arthropoda > Insecta > Blattodea > Blaberidae > Diploptera > Diploptera punctata. The sequence continues at coordinate 296,339 of JASPKZ010010242.1, forward strand.
CAATAATACATTCATTAAATCGCGTAAGAAATTGTCTGCCATTCGCCCTTAGGAAAATGTTAGTAGAAACGCTTGCAATACCCCATTTTGATTATTGTGACACTCTTTTTACAGACTTAAATATTATTTCCACTCAAAGACTTCAACGTGTTCATAATTCTTGCGCACGTTTTATTTGTGGTATTCGCAAATTTGACCATGTTACACCGTCCCTGGAACATTATCGTGGCTTCGTCTAAGAGATCGTAGAAACTGTCCATTCACTATCCCTTCTCTATAAAATCCTTCACACATCATCGCCTAATTATTTATCACGCCGCTTCATCAGACTATCCGACACACATAATCTTGACACTCGATCCCATCAGCACATTGTCCTTTATATCCCTCCTCATCACACTGTATATTATTCATTATCTTTTACGGTCTCACTTACCAAAACATGGAATTCCCTTCCGCCCTATGTCAGAGACTGTCAAACTATAACATCCTTCAAAACAAACTAACTTATACACCCACTGATAGTATTCTTTTAACAATTAATAAATTTAATTATTTATGAAAATAATATTAAGATTAACAAATATTTTCTTTTGTTTTGTTTTAAATATTGTATAATCGTAAAATTAGTTTTCTATATCTCATTATTTTTCTTTGTTTTTTATGTACATTAGACAGGGACAATTTAATATGTGTTGCTTGTATACATTTTATTATTAGTTTTAGTCTTAATTTTAACTAACATTAACTGGTTGCATTATAGATCGTAATATAATAGATATTATCTGTTTGATCATATTTTTATTTAGTAATTAATATTAGAGTTCATTGTGATTGTTATATTCTGATGTAACATATGTTTGTCCTGGTGAGTGGAAGAGAAGGTCACATGGTCTTAACTCCACCAGGCTAAATAAATAAATCTAAAAAAAATAAATCTAAAATTCTGGAAATATATGCTATTATGCATTACAGGGACTCTTGTAAACTCTACTTATCTCAAAAAAAGTTAAAATGAAAATATATAAAACTGTTATTCTTCCAGTTATATTGCTTTAAAAGAGGAGAAAGGATTACGAGTATTTGAAAATAAATTTCTTAGGAATATTTTTGGACCAAAGAGAGATGAACAGACAGGTGAATGGAGAAGGTTACTTAACAGTGAGCTATATGTTGGAGTTCGGAATTCCTAAAAAGTTAGTTAGACTTATACGAATGTGTCTCAATGGCACAAAGAGTAGGGTGCGTGTAGTTTTCGGATACTTTTGAAATCCAGAATGGGTTGAAGCAAGGAGATGCACTATCTCCTCTACTATTTAATTTTGTACTAGAGCATGCCATTAAATCTTTAGAGAATGAGCAAAGCTTACAACTCAATGGTATTAATAAGCTGTTAGTTTATGCTGATGATGTAGTACTATTGACCGATAGCGAGGAGATACTAAAGGACAACACGCACACACTATTGAGTAACACTAAGAAATTAGGACTGGCAGTAAATATCAATAAAACTAATATATGGTCACACGTAGAAATACATTATATAATGGAAATGGACAGCTAATGACAAATGAGGGAAATTTTGAGGAAGTGGCTGAATTCAAATACCTAGGAACAATAATCACAAATAGGAATCAGATGCACAAAGAAATTAAACATAGGCTCAGTTCTTGAAATGCATGCTATTATGCATTGCAGAGACTTTTGATGTCCTTTAAAAAAACGTTAAACTGAAAATATATAAAAATATTATTCTACCAGTTATATTATATGGGTGCGAAACATGGACTCTTACTTTAAGAGAGGAAAGGAGATTACAAGTATTTGAGAATAAAGTACTTAGGAAAATTTTTGGACCAAAGAGAGATGAACAAACAGGTGAATGGAGAAGACTACATAACAATGAACTACATGATCTTTATAGGAAGCCAGATATAATAAGAACAGTTAAGTCTCGTAGACTGCGATGGGCAGGACATGTTGCGCGTATGGGGAATAAAATACGTGCATGGAAGCTTCTTGTAGGAAAGCCAGAGGGATATCGCCCAGTTGGTAGACCAAGAATGAGGTGGGAGAATAACATTAACTATGATTTGAGGGAAGTAGATTATACAGAGAATGATTGGAAAACATTAGCTCAGGATAGAGATGTTTGGAGAGCTTATGTTCACGCGGCCATGAACCTATAGGTTCGATAGTGCCAGTGAGTTAGTTATATGTTCTTTATAGGAAAGCAGATGTAATAAGATAAACCTCTTAGACTGCGCTGGGCAGGACATGTGGCACGAATGGGTAATGAAAGAGGTAAATGGAAACACTTTATAGGAAAACCAGAGTGGAATGCCCAGCAAATAGGCAAGAATGAGGTCAAAGAATAATCTTAAATATGGTTTGAGGAAAGTGGATTTTTTACAGTGGATGACTTGAAAACATCAACTCAGGATAGAGTTTTATGGAGAGCTTATGTCAGCTTAGCCATGAAGCTATGGGTTCTATAGGGCTAGAGGGTTAGTTAGTTAGAATTTTCTGTGGTATGAACATGCTTGGTTTATGTGAGCGGATTATGTAACATTTATAAAGTATTTGAATGAGTTATTAAATTATTTATTGATTCAAATTTTATGTGTAATGTATTTTGACATTTATTAATCAGATTATGCAAGATATAAGTAATTAAATCTAATCTATTGCGCCTTGTTCTTTAGAATTCAAGCCTTGGACATTCCATGTGCCAATAGCAAAGATCCATTTCCGTAGCTTAAGTCTGACATATTTAAATCCATCCGGCTGACATATTTTACTCAAGCACGTAGCGATATACTTTTTTCCAGGGCCAGGTCCCAAGCCTAACATGGAGGACCTGTTTTTTTTAGGGTTTGCTCCCTTAATATAATGTACGGTTAAAAACTATAATATAGTTACCTTGTAGGTCCGTCTCCTCAACTTAAGTTCTTTTAAAACTCTGTAGGCCTTTCGGGACTAGTCCCATCATCAGCAGAATGCATTAGGTCCGTTCTTGTTGACCCTTGTTGAAGGCCTACAGAGTTTTAAAAGAACTTAAGTTGAGGAGACGGACCTACAAGGTAACTATATTATAGTTTTTAACCGTACATTATATTACTGTGAACTAATACCTCAACGGAAAATCACCATGAATTTTACTGGTATCGTTTGCTCAATTAGCCGACAGGTCTCACTTTTAAGGCGCTCAAAACTCGCCTTTTTTCCCATCCTGTTAACTACAGTCTATTACTACATATGACCTTCGTTGATTTAGAGGTGACAGGGCACGCCGTAGCGTAGTGGTTAAGGCACTGCGCTACAAGCCAGAAGGTCGAGGGTTCGAGTCCCGGTGGCACTATGGCCCTGGGGTCGACTCAGTCTCTAACGGAAATGAGTACCAGATGTTTGTTCTGGGGGTAAAGGCGGCCGTCACGCAGAGCTGACAACCCGGCTGGGCTGACATCAAGTGCCGATTGTCCAGAGAAAGTAGGAGCCTTAACCTGCTACTACCTCAAGGGTCTCCTATGGCCTGTAGTGGGATCACTTTACTTTATATGATAGTGTACCTCGACAATTGTTATGGGCGGCGATGAGAAATATGAATGAATATACGTGATAAATGGATTAATATTGTTAGGAGGATGTATAGTAATACAAAGGTAAAGTTTTTTTCTTTTTTTTTTTGCAAATGCCCCAGGTTGTCTTTTCGACATTCCTGGTTTCTCTCCTGGCATGGCGTATTTGTAACCCACTTCTGAGGTTGTGGCGCCTGGAAGGCGGGGTTACGTTGCCCCGATGATATGACGGGTGATGATGATAGTGGTGCGCCAGGAGAGTCCCTAACCCTACGCCTAATCTAAGATGAATATGAATGATGATGATTGCGATGGCCATATGATTTCGGGGACCGTTTGGGCCTTAAAGTTTTCCTGACATTTGTCTTACAGGTGAGGAAAAACCCCGATAAAAACCTCACCCAGGAAAACTGTCCCGACCGGGGATCGAACCCGGGCCCGCTGCGTTACAAGGCAGTACGCTACCTCGAGACCACAGCGGTGGATGCACAAAAGCTAAAGTAAAAATACAGAATACTTTAACAGAGGAATTCACAGTGAATAAAGGCCTTAAGCAGGGATGCAGTTTATCACCAATTCTTTTTAGCATTTATTTAGACCAGGCTCTTAACTTGTGGTATAAAACTATTCTTAAATGGGTATTCCTATAGCAGGAAAAAATACTACATTCATTATTGTTTGCAGATGATCAAATAATTTTTGCAGGGGATAAAGATGATTTGAGATATATGATAAATAAACTAATGGAAGAATATACAAAATGGGGACAGAATATAAATTTACAGAAAACATAATATATGGTTTAAAAAAGGATGTGGATGATCTCATACTCGAAACAGGGAAAATAAGAACATGTGACATTTTGAAATATCTTGGGTCAATAATTACAAGTTTAGGTACCTGTGAGAGAGATGTACAGACTAAAATTGCAATGGCAAAAAATACAACTAAGACATTGCATGGAATAATTTGGATCAAAACTATTACAAAATGAAACTAAAATGAAAATTTATAAGAGCGTAATACAGAATATTTTGTCATATGGAAGTGAAACTTGGTCTATGACGGAATTACAAAATAATACAATTAGAACAGTTGAATTTGATTATATTAGAAGAAGCCTTCAAAAAACAAGACAGGATAAAATAAAAGAATTCATTTGGAGAGAAATGTCACCACATCTGTTGTTAAGAGGATTGGAAATCAAACTCTTAAATGGTATGGCCATGTATAGAGAATGGAAGATGAAAAATGGCCAGAAAATATATATCATTGGTCACCCCACGGAAGAAATAAACATGGCAGACTAAGATGGAAATGGAAAACCTACGTAAGAGCTATAATGGATGATATAAATTTGGAAGAAGGAGATTGGAATGATAAAATAATTGGAAACTGAAGATGACAAACCTATAAGTGGGGGAAAGCCGAAGAAGAAGAAGAAGCAGCAATTAAATTGGAATGGGCACATAAGACGAATGCAAGAAGAATGGTTACCTAGAAACAACATTGGAATGGTGTCCACGTGGAAGAAGAAGGAAAGGAACACCTCGAATCTCGTGGGTGCAAGAAATATGAACTGGAATGAGAACAAAAGGACAGGAGTTCAAGGAGTGGATGGATAGAGACGAGTGGAGAAGGCACAAAATATATGTAAACATTAAAAATATGTATCGTCCTAGAGTGTTTTTCCGAGGCATGTTGTTTGGTTTTTTAGCATTTTTTTCTATTTATGATGAACGAGGAGCTGTCCCGATGCATCAACCCCCAACCTGGGGGACGGGTAATTTTTGTTCAAGGTTTTCTTCCTCTAGCCTTTGATAGTCCAGTATCTTACTGCAAGGCAGCAGCGCTAGTTTTGGTCCGCCCTGGGTATTTTATTTCCCCAGTACCCGCCATATCTGGTGAGCTTTCCCCTATCCGCCACCTGGGGAGGCGTCCGATGGGAGACTGGCAACTCCACACGGACAAACCATAATTCAGAGCATTTTAACATATGGTGCTGAAGTCTGGCAAATTCCTACCAGGGAAATGAAAAGAATTTTAAATACAGAAATGGATGTTTTAAGAAGATCAGCTGGAAAATCTAGAATGGATAGAATACGAAATAAAGAAATAAGGGAAATTATGGGTGTACAAGAGGTGCCGGACATCATAGACACCATAGAAAAGAAAAGATTGCAGTGGTCATGCCAAACGAATGCCAGAGCAAAGATTGCCAAAAAGTGTTGTGGAATGGATCCCAATGGAAAGGAGGAAGACCGAAGAAAACATGGATAGAAGGGGTACAAGCAGCTATGAATATCAGAGGAATGGAGGAAGATCAATGGATGGACAGAGAGGAATGGCGTTTGGTTTCCGGAAGGCGGCGGCAGCTGCCATGATGCTGGAGGATGATGATGATGATAAAAATATGTATATAAATATAAATTTATTAATCAGCAATTCATTATGCAATATTAGATTAATTTTTCAGGAGGGCTGTTAATCATGAATGCACATCGTTTGCAGTTGATGATATTCGTGCAGGACCCTCACACAGTGCTTATCGGGGGGGGGGGGACAGTTGTCCTCTGATTCAGTGCACTCGAAAGGCGCCGTCGAATCTGGGATAGGTTTTACACTCTTACAGTTCTGAAACAACACAACACATAAAAAAGTGTGAAATATATATATATATATAATTCTTCTGTACGTGTGTTTGTCTCTCTACTCCTCCTAGATGACTGGACCGATTACGATGGATTTGTTTTGTGTATGTTAGTCTGATTCGGTCCCTCGATGGTTCCCAACCTTTTTCAACTCGCGAACCCCTTCCACAACGATCTGAGTTGGGTGAACCACTGACTTTTAAATATACGTAGACATGTGTACAATTTAATTCCAAGCTAATAGTTTAATATCCTTAAATTAACTTAACCCTTAACGGTTAAAACCTAAAGTTACTCTAGTTACGGCTTAACAACGTGTAGACCTAGTTGTAGCGAAATCAAATGCATTCCTAACGTTGTTACATAACTGTAAATCAGGCATTCCTGTTAATATTAATTTATTGTGGAAATAATGTGATAGATTCCCCATGTTACACATATGTAACAAGGGGCATTATAGGGTTAATTTAATTAAAAAATACATTTTTTAAAATTATTATTCCGGCTTTTACAATGAATATACATTTTTCCGGTACCCATGTTCACAGTTAACTACACATTTGATTCAACACATTTTTTCCATTCTTCTCTGTTCATCCATACATCTTCTTCTATTTCCCATTCCATCTTAGTTTCATTGATTCCCCGAATCCACGTAATATTTGGTCTACCCTTCTTTTTCCTTCCCTGTGGTTCCCAATCCATGATTATCTTAGGTAGTCTTCCTTCTTCCATCCTTCTAATGTGTCCGTACCAATTTAATTGTTTCTTCTTTATAAAATCTAATATTGAATATTGTACCTGCATTTTTTCTTTTATGTATGAATTTCTGATTTCATCGTTCCTGGATATAATAATAATAATAATAATAATAATAATAATAATAATAATACTAGTAATAATAATAATAATAATAATAATAATAATTATTATTATTATTATTATTGTTATTATTATTATTACGATGCTCCAGAAATGAAGTAAACAATAATATACCTAAAGTCCACCGCTGTGGTCTCGGGGTAGCGTGCTGCCTTGTCACGCAGTGGACCCGGATTCGATCCCCTGTCGGGACAGTTTTTCTGGGTGCGGTTTTTGTCGGGGTTTTTCCTCACCTGTAAGACAAATGCCAGGAAAACTTTAAGGCCCAAACGGTCCCCGAAATCATATGGCCATCGCAATCATCATCATTCATATTCATCTTAGATTAAGCTTAGGATTAGGTACTCTCCTGGCGCACAATTATCATCATCACCACCCATCATATCATCGGGGCAAGTAATCCCGCCTTCCAGGCGCCCCAACCTCAGAAGAGTATTACAAGTACGCCATGCCAGGAGAGAAACCAGGAATGTCGAAAAACAACCTGGGACATTTGAAAAAAAAAAATAATAGACCTAAACTCGAAACCCACCATTACGGAATAGTTTTGGTAACCCTTGAAATATTTTCACCAACCAGAAATTAGGTAGGAAATTATGGTTTAGATTCACAATTGAACCGCCTGAAACTCATTAGGTGTAGGAGTTCACCTGAAGTGATAATTTAAAAATCGCTCTAGCGGTCTCAATTTTTCGATTTTTCACAACGAAACTCAGTATATCTTATTAAAATAAACCGAGGTAGGTATTGTCCAAAAATGAGCGAAATCCGACAATTAGAAGTGGAGGTTTACTTGAAATCCGAATTTAAAAACTGCCTAAACTACTGGACCGATTTTGATTCTTATATTATTAAAACACATTAGCTGAGGATAGGAATATGTGGAGAGCTTATATCTGCGCTGTCGTGAACCTTCAGGTTCAATAGTGACAGTGAGTAAGTTATTATTATTATTATTATTATTATTATTATTATTATTATTATTATTATTGTCATAATGGAAGCAGAAAAAAGCATAATTGAAAGAATTGAGGAGAAGGAATTAAAGTGGTTAGGACATGTCTTAAGAATGGAAGATGAGCGATGGCCGAAGCAACTATATGAATGTCATCCGAACAGAAAGAATAAAAGAGGGAGACCAAGGTTAACATAGAAGGAAAACATGAAGACAGTAATGCAAGCTAGAGGACTAAGCATCGAAGATGCCCAAGATCGTAGGCTTTGGAGGTTATGTTGGAGTTTGGAATTCCTAAAAAGTTAGACTTATACGAATGTGTCTAAATGGCACAAAGAGTAGGGTGCGTGTAGTTTTCGGACACTTTTGAAATCCAGAATGGGTTGAAGCAAGGACATACACTATCTCCTCGACTATTTGTTCAGTGGTAGACAAGGCCTTAAGGCCTTAACTCTGCCAGGTAAAATAAAGTTTATTATATATTATTATTATTATTATTATTATTATTATTATTATTATTATTATTATTATTATTATTATTTAATTTTGTACTAGAGCATGCCATTAAATCTTTAGAGAATGAGGAAGGCTTACATCTCAATGGTATTAATAAGCTGTTAGTTTATGCTGATGATGTAGTACTATTGGCCGATAGCGAGGAGATACTAAAAGCCAACACGCACACACTATTGGGTAACACTAAGAAATTGGGACTGGAAGTAAATATGAATAAATCTAAATATATGGTTACACATAGAAATACATTATATAATGGAAATGAACAGCTGATGACAAATGAGGGAAATTTTGAGGAGTGGCTGAATTCAAATACCTAGGAACAATTATCACAAATGGGAATGAGATGCACAAAGAAATTAAACATAGGCTCAATTCTGGAAATGCAGACTTCCCAACTCCTTTCAAAAAACGTTAAACTGAAAATATATAAAACTATTATTCTACCAGTTATATTATATGGATGCGAAACATGGACTCTTACTTTAAGAGAGGAAACGAGAGCATTTGAAAATAAAGTTGTTAGAAAATTTTTGGACCATGGAGAAATGAACAGACAGTTGAATGGAGAAGACTTATATAACAGTGAACTATATGGTCTTTATAAGAAGCCAGATATAATGAGAACATTTAAGTCTCGTAGACTGCGATGGGCAGGACATGTGACACGAATGAGGAATGAAAGATGTGCATGGAAGCTTCTTGTAGGAACACCAGAGGGGAAAACTCCCAGTTTTTAGACTAAAAATGAGCCGGGAGAATAACATTAACTATAATTTGAGGGAAGTAGATTTTACAGGGAATGATTGGAAAACATTAGCTCAGGATAGGGATATATGGAGAGCTTATGTCCGCGCGGCCATGAACCTACGGGTTCGATAGTGCCAGTGAATTAGTTATAAATATTATAGCTTATTTTCCGCGTACGTTCATAACCATATCATATGTACAATATTATATATTCTTTGAGGTAGATATGTAACACCATGAAGTGGATCAGTGCCTGGTACGGCCATTCAGTGATAGGAAAAGTGTTGTAAGGTAATGAATACATTCACACAATACAGGTAATAAATAAATTAAGTCAAATTTTAATTATCTTTATTTCAAAATAATTCTGGACATTGTTTTGAGAAGACTCTAATTTGTACTAAACTGAAAAAGATTTTCCTATTTATTTCTATCCTTCCTTCCATGTGACCTACTACTTCTGAGGGTCGTCTGCCTGATGACGTGGTTGGATTGGTGGACCACTCTGCCCTTTCACTGTCGAATAAAAACACAACACATGATTAGTGGTTAAGAGTGATTAAGATAGAGGACCACATTCATAACCCTTAAATTCACAATGTATCCTATGGGATATATCAATTATTTAATTTAATTTAATATTTTTAATAAAACAGAGGAAAACGAACGAGCAGAAATTACTTAAATGTCTGTAGAATTACACAATATACGCAATAATAATAATGAATGATACAGTTTCCAGTGAGGTCCGCATGTATGATATCGTTTCCAGTGCGGTCCGCATGTATGATATCGTTTTCAGTGCGGTCCGCAACATTCAAATAACTGACAAGAGAAATTAGTGCTGTGCTAATTTAAGGGTTAATTTCAGAAAATACTTTTTTTTTTTCGTTTTATAGCAGTGATACGCTGTGCCAAGTTTCGTTTCGAAAAATGGTAATTGCGGTCGAGAGAGCGACTTTTAAATGTTTCTCTTTATCTAATTCCCATTTCTAATACCATATTACTTTTTTGTTTGCTAATGTATTAGAACTTGTTTTTATTATGATTATTAATATGTCGAGTTTTGTTGCACAATGCGGAATGAAAGAGGGGCATGTAAATTGTTTATAGGAATACCAGTGCGAAAGCATTCAGTAGGTTGGCCATCAATGAGGTGGGAGAATTATATTAACCCATTCGATTCAGTTTTAAATGTTGAATGCATTTCCCCAGAAACCGGATTCAAGTAACTGTACATTTTGTCTGTTTTCAGACATTCGAAACAAACAAAAGATAACGGTACTTGAGACCACAGTGAGGGTGAAGGCCAAAACACATTCCTCCACTATTCATAAATATTAACAAACTCTTACCCTGCCAAGTGATGTACAAAATATTGCAAAATATATAAGAACAGAGTTAAACGAGTGTATCTCGTCTTCTGAGTTGAAGGCCATTTAACTGCCGACGAGTCTACCTCGTATTTTGAGGCGAATGGGGTAACCGTGGATTGAAGGAAGGTGATTATACAGGAGGTCCGCCGCCATATTTTAGCTGAGTGGTTAAGGCACGATGTCTTGGTGCAGAAGTGCGGTAATTCCGCTAGTTCGAGTCTCCAAGGGCGAAGAGATTTTCTCATGGAATTTCGGCCAGTGTGGGACCGGTACCCACCCAGCATCGTGAGCATTTGGGTAGTTCTTTGCACGTATTTCTCGACCAGCCCCCATTTGAAAACTAAAATCCATCACAACCATTTGTCAAGAAACAATCATACTTCGTTACGTTGTAGAGAATGAATTCAAGATAAGTTCTGTAAAGTTTCGTTCATTTCCAATGAAAGGCGATCGAGTAATACAATTGTGTGTATTACTAATTTAAGGAGCTAGGAGTAATCTGTTTATAATTTAAGTAGTGTCATCTCCTAGAAGATGTTTCCAGTTACCTACGGTTGACATATAATTTAAGTAAAATAACTTACCCATGCGAAGATGTTTCCAGTTATCTACGGAAAATAACTTACCCATGCGAAGATGTTTCCAGTTACCTACGGTTGACATATAATTTAAGTAAAATAATTTACCCATGCGAAGATGTTTCCAGTTACCTACGGTTGACATATAATTTAAGTAAAATAACTTACCCATGCGAAGATGTTTCCAGTTATCTACGGAAAATAACTTACCCATGCGAAGATGTTTCCAGTTACCTACGGTTGACATATAATTTAAGTAAAATAATTTACCCATGCGAAGACGTTTCCAGTTACCTACGGTTGACATATAATTTAAGTAAAATAACTTACCTATGCGAAGATGTTTCCAGTTACCTACGGAAAATAACTTACCCATGCGAAGATGTTTCCAGTTACCTACGGTTGACATATAATTTAAGTAAAATAACTTACGCATGCGAAGATGTTTCCAGTTACCTACGGTTGACATGTAATTTAAGTAAAATAATTTACCCATGCGAAGATGTTTCCAGTTACCTACGGTTGACATATAATATAAGTAAAATAACTTACCCATGCGAAGATGTTTCCAGTTACCTACGGTTGACATATAATTTAAGTACAATAATTTACCCATGCGAAGATGTTTCCAGTTACCTACGGTTGACATGTAATTTAAGTAAAATAACTTACCCATGCGAAGACGTTTCCAGTTACCTACGGTTGACATGTAATTTAAGTAAAATAATTTACCCATGCGAAGATGTTTCCAGTTACCTACGGTTGACATATAATTTAAGTAAAATAACTTACCCATGCGAAGATGTTTCCAGTTACCTACGGTTGACATATACTTTAAGTAAAATAACTTACCCATGCGAAGATGTTTCCAGTTACCTACGGTTGACGTATAATTTAAGTAAAATAACTTACCCATGCGAAGATGTTTCCAGTTACCTACGGAAAATAACTTACCCATGCGAAGATGTTTCCAGTTACCTACGGTTGACATATAATTTAAGTAAAATAACTTACGCATGCGAAGATGTTTCCAGTTACCTACGGTTGACATGTAATTTAAGTAAAATAATTTACCCATGCGAAGATGTTTCCAGTTACCTACGGTTGACATATAATTTAAGTAAAATAACTTACCCATGCGAAGATGTTTCCAGTTACCTACGGTTGACATATAATTTAAGTAAAATAATTTTCCCATGCGAAGATGTTTCCAGTTACCTACGGTTGACATGTAATTTAAGTAAAATAACTTACCCATGCGAAGACGTTTCCAGTTACCTACGGTTGACATATAATTTAAGTAAAATAATTTACCCATGCGAAGACGTTTCCAGTTACCTACGGTTGACATATAATTTAAGTAAAATAATTTACCCATGCGAAGACGTTTCCAGTTACCTACGGTTGACATATAATTTAAGTAAAATAACTTACCTATGCGAAGATGTTTCCAGTTACCTACGGAAAATAACTTACCCATGCGAAGATGTTTCCAGTTACCTACGGTTGACATATAATTTAAGTAAAATAACTTACGCATGCGAAGATGTTTCCAGTTACCTACGGTTGACATATAATTTAAGTAAAATAATTTACCCATGCGAAGATGTTTCCAGTTACCTACGGTTGACATGTAATTTAAGTAAAATAACTTACCCATGCGTAGACGTTTCCAGTTACCTACGGTTGACATATAATTTAAGTAAAATAATTTACCCATGCGAAGACGTTTCCAGTTACCTACGGTTGACATATAATTTAAGTAAAATAATTTACCCATGCGAAGACGTTTCCAGTTACCTACGGTTGACATATAATTTAAGTAAAATAACTTACCTATGCGAAGATGTTTCCAGTTACCTACGGAAAATAACTTACCCATGCGAAGATGTTTCCAGTTACCTACGGTTGACATGTAATTTAAGTAAAATAACTTACGCATGCGAAGATGTTTCCAGTTACCTACGGTTGACATGTAATTTAAGTAAAATAATTTACCCATGCGAAGATGTTTCCAGTTACCTACGGTTGACATATAATATAAGTAAAATAACTTACCCATGCGAAGATGTTTCCAGTTACCTACGGTTGACATATAATATAAGTAAAATAACTTACCCATGCGAAGATGTTTCCAGTTACCTACGGTTGACATATAATTTAAGTAAAATAATTTACCCATGCGAAGATGTTTCCAGTTACCTACGGTTGACATATAATTTAAGTAAAATAATTTACCCATGCGAAGATGTTTCCAGTTACCTACGGTTGACATATAATTTAAGTAAAATAACTTACCCATGCGAAGATATTTCCAGTTACCTACGGTTGACATATAATTTAAGTAAAATAACTTACCCATGCGAAGATGTTTCCAGTTACCTACGGTTGACGTATACTTTAAGTAAAATAACTTACCCATGCGAAGATGTTTCCAGTTACCTACGGATGACGTATAATTTAAGTAAAATACTTATCCATGCGAGATGTTCCAGTTACTACGTAAAATAACTTACCCATGCGAAGATGTTTCCAGTTACCTACGGTTGACATGTAATTTAAGTAAAATAACTTACGCATGCGAAGATGTTTCCAGTTACCTACGGTTGACATGTAATTTAAGTAAATAACTTACCCATGCGAAGATGTTTCCAGTTACCTACGGTTGACATATAATTTAAGTAAAATAACTTACCCATGCGAAGATATTTCCAGTTACCTACGGTTGACATATAATTTAAGTAAAATAACTTACCCATGCGAAGATGTTTCCAGTTACCTACGGTTGACATATACTTTAAGTAAAATAACTTACCCATGCGAAGATGTTTCCAGTTACCTACGGTTGACGTATAATTTAAGTAAAATAACTTATCCATGCGAAGATGTTTCCAGTTACCTACGGAAAATAACTTACCCATGCGAAGATGTTTCCAGTTACCTACGGTTGACATATAATTTAAGTAAAATAACTTACGCATGCGAAGATGTTTCCAGTTACCTACGGTTGACATGTAATTTAAGTAAAATAACTTACCCATGCGAAGATGTTTCCAGTTACCTACGGAAAATAACTTACCCATGCGAAGATGTTTCCAGTTACCTACGGTTGACATATAATTTAAGTAAAATAACTTACGCATGCGAAGATGTTTCCAGTTACCTACGGTTGACGTATAATTTAAGTAAAATAACTTACCCATGCGAAGATGTTTCCAGTTACCTACGGAAAATAACTTACCCATGCGAAGATGTTTCCAGTTACCTACGGTTGACATATAATTTAAGTAAAATAACTTACGCATGCGAAGATGTTTCCAGTTACCTACGGTTGACATGTAATTTAAGTAAAATAACTTACCCATGCGAAGATGTTTCCAGTTACCTACGGAAAATAACTTACCCATGCGAAGATGTTTCCAGTTACCTACGGTTGACATATAATTTAAGTAAAATAACTTACGCATGCGAAGATGTTTCCAGTTACCTACGGTTGACATGTAATTTAAGTAAAATACTTACCCATGCGAAGATGTTTCCAGTTACCTACGGAAAATAACTTACCCATGCGAAGATGTTTCCAGTTACCTACGGTTGACATATAATTTAAGTAAAATAACTTACGCATGCGAAGATGTTTCCAGTTACCTACGGTTGACGTATAATTTTAGTAAAATAACTTACCCATGCGAAGATGTTTCCAGTTACCTACGGAAAATAACTTACCCATGCGAAGATGTTTCCAGTTACCTACGGAAAATAACTTACCCATGCGAAGATGTTTCCAGTTACCTACGGTTGACATATAATTTAAGTAAAATAACTTACGCATGCGAAGATGTTTCCAGTTACCTACGGTTGACGTATAATTTAAGTAAAATAACTTACCCATGCGAAGATGTTGCCAGTTACCTACGGAAAATAACTTACCCATGCGAAGATGTTTCCAGTTACCTACGGTTGACATGTAATGGAAGTAAAATAACTTACCCATGTACATAGCAGATGAAAGTAAAACAACAAACAAGATAAGTGCAAGTGTCTTCATTTTAGTTTCTTGAAGTTTGTTTTAAGAATTATTACAAATTTATATGTAAATAAAACATTTGCTTGTAACTTATATACCTGTCAATACATTAATTAATGTAATTACGAAGTACATTAATTTTAATTACCACTTTTTATAATACTTGTCTTTATTTCTTTTAAAATTGTAATATATAATTTAATATCCTGATATATTCTTAATGTTTTGTAATTATTAATAGAAACCCGTATTAGTGGAACCTTGAAGTAAACATTGGATGCAAAAAGTATTTTATTTGAAAGCGACATCAGGTGAGAGCACAGCACTCTTATCATCATCATCATCATCATCATCATCATCACTCCAGGGATTAGGCAATTGCCCGTTCTGACTTCATAATGCATCAGTCCAACGTCTTCTAGGTCTTCCAACATCACGTCTTCCTCTTGCTTGATAATTCCTTGCTAACAATGGATATCTCTCCTTACTCATTCCATCCATGTGATCAATCCATTTCTGTCTGTAATTCGTGACCTTATCCAATAAAGGATGTACTTTCAATTCTTCTCTTATATCCTCATTCCTTATTCTATCAAGTCTTGTACATCCTTTTACTTGTATTAGAAACCTCATCTCCGCCGTCTGTATTGTATCCTTCTGTTTTTTCATTGGAGCCCAAGTTTCACATCCATACAATATTGTGGGAACTGCCATAACATTATACATTTTTATCTTGGTTTCTTTTCTAATTTTATTTTTGAATGTTCTCTGTATTGTACCACACATCGTCTGGAATTTATTTATTTTGGAGTCAATATCTCTTTCCACATTGTAGCCAACATCACAGCCCAAATATTTGAAACTAGACACCTGTTCTATACTTTGATTTTCTAAAATAATTTTGGATCTCACTGGATCTCTTCCTCTAAAAGCCATGGTCTTCGTTTTCCTTACAGAAATCTTTAGATCATATAATTTACATATTTCTTTTAATGCAAGCAGATTTATTTAATTGTCGCTAGAGGGAATCACGGTCGATTTTTGACATTTTATGATAAAAACATCAGATATTACAACGATAAACTCCAAAAAAGAGATGGTCTTGCGATGGTTGATCCAAGGGACAAGTCTTCCGGGAAGGAATTTAAGCCCTAGGACCTAAGTGTGAAGATGTTCCGGTTCGTAAACGAACCGCAATTCTGAATAAAAGAATTTATGAGGACAATTTAATCAATCTTCCTTAATTTTTTACTAAATGTATCAGGCGATGTACTAACCACATATTTCTGACCGACATCTATATATAAATAAGGGTAACTAAATTAGTTTGGTGAAAAACTTCCCACTACGGAATCACCCAAACTTGCAAGTTGAACGAAGGGCATCTTTGATTGTAATCAAGTTGAATTACGGGACATTTATTTTGGAAGAATTAATCAGTGTCATAAACATCTTTCGCAACCTGTGGTTCGCGAACCCGCAGGGGGTTCGCAAGATATTTCAAGGGGTTCGCCAAAACTTTTTTGTAATGGCGAATTTCAAGCTTAGGCCTATTATCGTTTCCTTAATTTCTGCGGCAATGTAATAATAATAATAATAATAATAATAATAATAATAATAATAATAATAATCTTCTTCTTCTTCTTCTTCCTTCCAAGTATTAGGCCAAGGCCTGTTACGATCCTATAGAAAATTTTCCCTCCTGCGTACTTCCGGGAAATTCTCATATAAGACTTGAAAGCATAATAATAGTCCCTTCGATTGGTTGCTGGCCAAAGGAAGGCAAGACCAGTGATGGGGCTGCCATCTTATAGCCTCTGGTCAGGCTTTTCTGGAGAAGAAAATAAAATAATGGAAAGATGAAATGGAAGAAAGGAAAGACTCCCTAGCCCTCGGATGCCCTAATAGCGTCGGGATCGAAAAAAACAAGAGTTAACCAAGAGAGGTTAGATAGTAAAGTTAAAAGAGTCTGGTATAAGTAAGTGGAAGAAAGGTAGAAATACCAGATCGGTTAAAGATAGAAGGAGCAAAACATAAGTAAGTGGAAGCAATGTTTTGCTCAGCTTGGGCACCTTGTGGTCGCCATCCACATATCCCCTAGATGGGGACCCCTGAGGGGAATAATAATAATAATAATAATAATAATAATGATTGTTATTATTGTCATTATTTTATTATTATTATCATTTGCTTGGAATTAAATTTTATGTTTGTTTACTGTATATGTATATTTTATAAGTCAGTGGTTCACCCAATTAAAATCGTTGTGGAAGGGGTCCGCGAATCCAAGAAGGTTGGGAACTGCTGTCATAGCGTATTATAAGAAATGCCAGGGATCGAACATAGGCCTACGAATGAAGAATGTTCAAACTTTAATTGTGGATTTGATATAAAGAACATTAAAATTGAATGGTTATCTAAAAAAATTGACTAAAGATAAATTCCTCAAGAAAACACTATAATGGGCGCCACTTAGTGGTAGAAGCAGAGCAGGGCAAACAATAATGTGAATTGAGGGTGTATTGAGGAACATGAGGGGAGAGGGCAGTGAATGGATTCACAGAATGCAGATAATAATTACATTAAGTCAAATTCTGATTATCTTTATTTCACAGTATTCCTGGACAGTGTTTTCACAAAATTATAATTTGTACAACACTAAACAGAATTTTCTTATTTTCTTCCTTTCTTCTATGTGCCACTTTTGTCCTTACTCAGGCTCTCCTGTTTGATAAGTATTGTATCTATACTTTGGCTTTGGTAACTCTGGCTTTTTATTCTGCCATAAAGGTATAACCGGCGATTCTGGATAGAAACATAATAATAATAATAATAATAATAATAATAATAATAATAATAATAATAATAATAATAATAATAATAATAATAATAATAATAATAATAATAACGATAATAATGCTGATAATGATAATAATGATAATAATAACGATAATAATGCTGATAATGATAATAATGATAATAACAACAACGATAATAATGCTGATAATGATAATAATGATAATAATAATAATAATAATAATTATAATAATGATTATAAAAATAGCAATAATAATTTATAATTCATAACAGATTTGTGATACTATAACCGATTTTGTTAGATTAAGAAAAACATATAACTAACTCACTGGCACTATCGGAGTCGTGCGAAAGTAACCTCTCTAGACTTCCCTATCCTTAGTTAATATTTGCCAATCTACCCTTACTTCCCTCAAATCGTGGTTAACACTATTCTATCACCTCATTCTTGTCCTGTTTACTGTTTTTACTTCTGTCTTTTTCTACTAGAAGTTTTGATGTCACTCTTTCATTTCTATCGTGCCAAATGTCCTGCCCATCGCAGTGTACGAGACAGAAGTGTTTTAATATCATACAAGTTTTTCCATTAATATCATTTAGCTCACTGTTAAGTAGCCTCCATTCGCCTGTTCATCTCTGTTTGCTCCAACATTTTCCTAAGATATTCTCAAATAGTATGCATTTTTACACGCTTTATATTAGCTTGACCTGTATCTATCTATCTATCTATCTATCTATGTAACGGAATGTTTCAACGCGATTTTCACCCACTTAGAAACATTGGATCGACTTGAAACTTTGTATACGTGTAGAGGACCCGTGACAATACAATAATTTCATATTTTGTTTCTAAAATCCTGGCCAGAATCATCCGAAAAACCAAAAAACTGAAAACTGGTATAATTGGTTGCGGACTTGTCGAGTTTTTAGTCAATCGTTGTAAGAGCTCAGTTGGTAGAGCAGTGAACTCTTAGTGGTATATAATTTCAGTAATCCATACGTCGCTGGTTCAAATCGGGCTCAGAAGTTTTTTTTTATAGAAGAGTATTACTTTTAGCTCATACTACAATAGTATAGAATTTAAAGATATTTACATTTTTATCTTATTCTGTAAAATATTAAAACTAAAAAATAAAAAAATAAATAATAGTTTTAAAAAACTAAAAGAACACGCTTTATTAGAAAACTAAAAAATGAAAAATAATTTTAATTTCCAATACGCTTGGGATAAAATAAAGTGGTCAACAAAAAAACCATCTCCAACACATATAGAATAAAATTAGAGTTATCGACAAAAAGAAAATAATTTTACCATCAAAAGCCTGTGGTGATTTTTATGATTTTTACATTTTCTCCTTAGAGAGATTACTTTTACCAATATCCGTTTCTTATCAAATATATTAATTGATATAGAGCACCCCACGCTTTTGATGGTAAAATTATTTTCTTTTTGTTGATAACTCTAATTTTATTCTATATGTGTTGGAGATAATTTTTTTGTTGGCCACTTTATTTTATCCCAAGCGTATTGGAAATTAAAATTATTTTACATTTTTCAGTTTTCTAATAAAGCGTGTTCTTTTAGTTTTTTTTTAAACTATTATTTATTCTCCTCCCTTACAGTAAGCAGTCTATGTTTCGCATCCATATAATATAACTGTGAGAATAACAGTTGTTTATGTTTTAGTTTAACGCTTTTTGACTGTAGCAAGAAGCCCTGTATTGCATAATAGCATTTCGAGAATTGAACCTACATTTAATGTCTTTATGAACCTCACTATATATTACTTTATTTGAGTGTATATACTTAACCCTTAAATTAAAAATGTATCCAATTGGATACATTGATTTCATTTATTTAATATTGTTATTAGATCAATAGAAAAACAATCGAGTAAAAATTACTTAAATTTATTTCAAATTACGCAATAATGTATAATAATAACACAGTTTAACATGAATTTATTTTCTTTGCGGTCCGGAACATTTACATAACTGGCACGAGAAAACATTGTACTGATTACATCCATACCGCATCATTCGCCGATGATACCTGTTTCTTTTACCAGACTCCCTTCAAATTTCTTCCTAATCGAATCCATGTATTCCAAACCGCTCTCAACCGTATCTATATTTGGTTCCAGTTATGGAACATAAAGATAAACACGACAAAAACCCAGGCGATCCTTTTCACTAAATCAACCAGACGGTCACCCATCCAACTAACCTTGGGAACTCAAAATCTTCGCCTAGAACCTTCAGTGAAGTATCTTGGGGTCCATCTGGACCCCAAGCTTACGTTCAAAATTCATATTCGACATCTACAACATAAAGCAAATGCAGCAATTGCAATTTTATACCCATTTTTCAGGTCGAATACATTGTCACGTAAGATCAAGCTTTTACTGTATAAAAGCGTGATCCGTAGCATGCTACTGTACGGATGTGAGGCCTGGAGCATCCTCGCAAAACAGCATAAACGAAGAATACAAATTATACAGAATAAGTGTTTGAAAATAATTTTTCAAGCACCGCGTTTCACAAGGATGACAGACCTACACAACGTAGCGCAACTTCCCCATATTGATGCCATGATAACTGAAAATGTAAGCAAGAAGCACAAATTTACATCTTTGCATACAAATTTTATGGTACGCAGTATTGGACGCTTGCCCCAGTGGCGTGCTGTACACAGAAACATATTCATCCGATTTACTCCTCATTAAATCCAGCCAGAGATTTGGCGATGTGCTCTCACCTGGAGTAGCGTGGCTCATTCCACAATGCTGGATTTCCGACTCTCGGCTTGAAAGCAATGTGGTTTCTGATGTCCTGCTTCAGGTCATCACATCCCTATCTCTGTCCAAATTTCATCACCATTTGCACACAAACGCTAGCGTCGCCAAATAGGCTCGGGTTAAGTGAACTACAACCCCGTAATGATAGCCACTATTAACTTAGCTGCCAAAGAGCCCTAGTGGGTTTTAACGTACGCAGCACACTGGGTGAAGCTAGACTTCGCCTTATCCAGTCCAGTCCAGTTGTACTGACAATTTAAGGGTTAAGCTCTGGAGAAGATCAGTAACATGTACGGCTATTCAAATATAAAGTAAGTGTTGTAAAGTAATAAAAAATCACAGAATAACTAAATTATGTCAAATACTAATTATCTTAATTTCCCGAAAATTATAATTTGTACAATACTTAAATGTAATTTTATTTCATTCTTTCTTACCTTTCACGATTTCAAATAATGTCTCTAATGGCTGAAGTACATTGCCTCTAATCTTGCCTATCACTGTTGGATAGAAACATAATATATGGTTAATGTTACAAATTGATAAGACAGTACACTTTTAAACAAGTTGAGGACGACGGCACCTACCAACAGGTACAATTTAATTTTTAACTTTCATCATATGACTTCGCCTCAACGGAATTTGATATGAATTTTACTAGTGTTGATTCTATAGCCAGTCAGGCTAAAGCAAAATCAAACTTTTTTAACACGAAACTGACGCTACAGAAAACTATAGCAAATATATATTTCAATAAACAATGTCTTCAACATAACCTCACTCCAAACTATGCCAAAATCAAAATAAATAATAAAAAAAGAAACAGTTAACTTTATATACAATATATTAACAAGTTGAGGACGACGGCACCTACCAACAGGTACAATTTAATTTTTAACTTTGATCATAAGTACACTTAGCGTACAGTAAACTGGCGGCTGTTAACAGTTTCTTATTTGTCGTCTTACAGCAATTAGCAGAACGTTAAGTACAATTATTAAAATCAGATTGGAGGAACTAATACAAAATAGAATATCAGAAGAACAAACAGGTTTCACAGCAGGTAAATCGTGCCTTGATAATATATTTGTGATCAGGCAGATTACGGAAAAGATGTTGGCTATAGGAAAAGAAGTGCATATGGCATTTATAGACCTGGAAAAGGCATATGACTCTGTACCCATCAACAAGCTTTGGTTGGCAATGGAGAAGTTTGGAATATCTAACTCTCTCATACATTTTATAAAAAGAATGTATGATTGTAAAGCAAGCATTAAGGTTGGAAATAGAATATCCTCAGAATTTGATATAACAAAAGGATTAAGACAAGGATGCGGGATGTCACCAACATTGTTCAAGATATATTTAGAAGATGTATTGATGAAATGGAATAAGTCATGTAGGGGAATGGGAATCGACATTAATGGTCATTTACTGCACAATTTATTATTCGCTGATGACCAGATTATAATAGGATAAGATAAAGAAGATATAGAATATATGATTAGAAAGTTGGTAGATGCATTTGAGGTAGATGGACTGAAGATAAATTATATTAAAAACAGAATATATGGTAATCGGAGGAAATTCAGAAGACCTACAAATAAATAATATGATAATTAAACGTGTTGAAGAATTTAAATATCTTGGATCTATAATAGATAAATCTGGGTACTTGTGAAAAATATATTATTAAAAGAGTAAATTGTGCAAGGAAGGCGATTAGATCCCTGAATGGTCTTTTATGGAACAGAAATTTGACCAGAAAAACAAAAAAAGAGATTATACAGACAATAATAGAAAGTATACTTACATATGGATCAGAAAGCTGGACAATAAATGAAAGGATGCAGAAAAGAATCTTGGCGACAGAAATGTATGGATTACGGAGAAGTATGAGAATATCCAGGCTACAACATATTCGAAATACATATATCAGACAAGAAATGGATGCACAAGAAACTGTTATCGATAGCATAACAAAGAGAGCTCTACAGTGGTATGGACATGTACAACGGATGCCGAAAGACCAGTGGCCTAAACAGGTGTTGGATTGGATGGTACCAGGCAGAAGGAAGAGGGGGAGAAGTAGAAGAGCATGGTATGAGGGCATATATGATGCCATGATGAAGAGGGGTATGGAAGAAGGACGATGGGAAGATAGGAATCTCTGGAAAGCAGGACTAAAGGGCAAACTGCTGTAAAGTGGAAAGCCTGTATTAAGTATTAAGTAAGTATATATATATATATATATATATATATATATATATATATAGTTAATGCCATGAAGAAGATCAGAAACTTGTTTGGCTATTCAAAGATAAACTAAGTTTTAAGGTAATAACAAAATCACAGAATAAAGATAATTAAATTAAGTTAAATTATAATTACCTAACTCAGGAAATTGTTTTGGCAGAATTACAATTTTTTTACTTCATTCCTTCTTACCTTTTTCGACTTCTGTTAATCGTTAATCTTGAATCTATTGGCGGAAGTAAATCGTCTGTAATCTCTGTTTTCACTGTTGAATAGAAATATAATATACGGTTAATGTTACAAATTAATAAGAAAATATACTTTAGTGCACAGTAAAATGGCGGGTGTAATAAAATATAGGATTGCAATACAGATAGTGTGTATTATTCAACTGTTTGTGTGTGAACAAAAGACTAAAGACAGTCATAAAACTAACTTCTTACCAACTTTGACTAAAAAAAACTATATTTTCTTACAGTGCTATTGTACACTACAGGATATATATGAAAGAGTATTTTATTTCAAATTTGATCTTAACACAATTTATGAATGTCCATAGAACATTCGGAAGTTTTTTGGGAGATTTAGTATTCCGAGTAACTGGACAGTGATCATAATTGTAGATATCATGAATCAATACAATCTGTTAAACATCTTCTATTTGGTTGTTCAATACATGAAGGACAGAGTCTCTGGTTTTAAGCCATGGGGAGGTTTCCAACTCAATATGTGAAGTAATTTTTAATAAACAGGATTATTATGTACAATTTTTCAAATTCATAACAATATGTATTATTTGGTAAGTCTCTTATAGACGAATGTTTATGTAGTTCATAATGCTCATTGAAAACCATAGGTTAATATTTCTGTTTTACACTCTATAGTATAATAATAATGATATAGTAAACTACAACTCTAACTTGTTTTGTGGGGAAAAAGGGCTTCAAAATATTTGGATATTCAATAAATAATATTATACTATGTTGCAATCATAACTTTTAGTATATAAATATCCAAATTCTATTCGTTAGTCTCTGAAGAAAATGAAAACGAAATGAATGTTCTGGGGTTAAAGACGGTCGTCACGCAGGACTGACAGAATCATTTATCTTTTTTTCTATTTGTGATTCGTAACAGGTTTGTGATACTATCACCGTTATAGTTAGATTAAGGGTCGAATGTTTGAACGCATTAGACAGTAAAAGGCGTTCTCTGCTGATAAAGGTTTATCCAAACACAATTTTTGGTAAATCTATTCACGCGGTAATAATTGTAAGCTACCTGACAAGGTACCTTAAGATCGTAGCTCAAGATATAAACTTATGTGAAAATCCCGAAGGGAACCGATGGTAACCGATGTAGTTTGAAACTTATCCAAGATGTCGGACCTTGAAGACTTCGATCATGTTTTCGGTATACGCGGAGAAGAGGAATTTCATAGAGTCTACCAAAGAATTCAACTGGAAGAACAGGAGAATCGGCGTAATATTGCGCGTCGCAGACGTGTTTGTATACGGTATTATTTGCGGGATGCAAGCGTAAATGCATTCCTCTATAGCAGACGAAAATAACGGAACTGGTTTTAATCGCTGAGAATTCTGGGTAATTCGTTGCCAATATTACGAAAACGTCAACATTCATGCATGACCGGTTAAGGCGGCCGTTAATTCGATCTCAGCTCACCAGTGATTGGAAGTAATTTGAGTAGAGACTAATGTATTTGCATGGGGCCCTAAGAAAAACGCATAACTAACTCACTGGCACTATCGAACCCATAGGTTTTTAGTCTCGCGAATGTAAGCTCTCTACACTTCCCTATCCTGAGCTAATATTCATCAATCTTCGCCAACTTCCCTGAAAGCGTGGTTAACATCACCTCACCTCACCTTATTCTTGGCATGTTTACTGTGCGCTTTTCTACAAGAAGTTTTGATGTCTCTCTTTTATTCCAATCGTGTCACATGTCCTGCCCGTCGCAGTCTATTACACATCCAAGTTAACTGTTCATGGGCGGAGGGGAAGAGTTTTAGCGCTAGTGTCGCCGATCTGCTGAATCTGTGGAAGGGATGTAGGAGAAAACTGTACATCCGATCACGTATTGAAAATTTTCAACTTCAAATATGGGGGGGGGGAATCCCTAAGCACGTGTGAAAGATCTTAACATGGTTGTCAAATTAGTCATTTAAGCACGGAACGCTCAAGCGGTCGGATCATTTAAAATCACAGTATTTGTCGTCTCTCTGTTACCAGCCTCACAATAAATCACAAGTGGCAACAATGTAATGAGAAGGGCAAGGAAGGGACAGCTCATTCCTAGACGTAACCCCAAAAGTAACAGGGTTGTCAAGTTAGTCATTCTGCCACTGACCGCGCAGAACGACGGATCATTAAAATACATAGTATTTGCCAGCTCTCTACCTGCCAATCTTAGTTACTTACTTACTCACTGGCACTATCGAACCCGTAGGTTCATGGCCGCATGGACATAAGCTCTCCATACATCCCTATCCTGAGCTAATGCTTTCCAATCATTCCCTGTATAATCTACTTCCCTCAAATCATAGTTAATGTTATTCTCCCACCTCATTCTTGGTCTACCAATTGGGCGTTTTCCCTCTGGCTTTCCTACAAGAAGCTTCCATGCAAGTCTTTCATTCCCCATACGTGCAACATGTCCTGCCCATCGCAGTCTACGAGACTTAACTGTTCTTATTATATCTGGCTTCCTATAAAAACCATGTAGTTCATTGTTATGTAGTCTCTCCATTCACCTGTCTCTTCATCTCTCTTTGGTCCAAAAATTTTCCTAAGTACTTTATTCTCAAATACTTGTAATCTCCTTTACTCTCTTAAAGTAAGAGTCCATGTTTCGCACCCATATAATATAACTGGTAGAATAATAGTTTTATCTATTTTCAGTTTAACGTTTTTTGAAAGGAGTTGGGACATCAAAAGTCTCTGCAATGCATAATAGCACGCATTTCCAGAATTGAGCCTATGTTTAATTTCTTTGTGCATCTCATTCCTATTTGTGATTATTGTTCATAGGTATTTGAATTCATCCACTTCCTCAAAATTTCCCTCATTTGTCATTATCTGTCCATTTCCATTATTTAATGAATTTCTACGTGTGACCATATATTTAGTTTTATTGATATTTACTTCCAGTCCTAATTTCTTAGTGTTACTCAATAGTGTGTGCGTGTTGGCCTCTACCTGCCAATCAAACAACATAATACAAAGGACATAGTAAGGAATATATAGAGAAAGACAGTTTGTTAGTTAACATATTTTCCGTCTGCACAAAACACTTGGATGACTTAGTGATTTCATATTATACAGGGTGTATCATTAAGATCATGTAACTCACTATTAAGCAGGCTTTTGCATTCGCCTGTTCATCTCTCTTTGCTCGAATCGTTTCTAAGATATTATTCTCAAATACTCCCAATTATTTTCTCCTCCCTTACATTTGAAGTACATGTTTATTAAGCGCGCGAACATAAGCTCTCAACACTTTGCTATCATGAGCTAATATTTGGTAATCTTCCTCTACTTCCTCAAATCGTGGTTATCACTGTTCTCTCACTTCATTCTAGTCCTGATTATTGTCCGCTTTTCCTTCTGTCTTTCTTTCATTCCTATCGTGTCACATGTCCTGCCCTTCGCAGTCTACGAGACTAAACTGTTTTCATATTATATCTGTTTTTTTTCCATTAAGATCATGCAGCTCACTGTTAAGAAGCCTTCTCCATTCGCCTGTTCATCTCACTTTGCTCCAACATTTTTCTAAGATATTATTCTCAAGTACTCCGAATTTTTTCTCCTCCCATACATCAGCAGTTCATGTTTCGCAACCATATATTGTAACTGTGAGAATAAGAGTTTTGTAATTTTAGTTAAACTTTCTTTGACAGCAGTTGGAATGACAAGAGGCCCTGTACTGCATAATAGCATTTAGAGAATTTAGCCTACGTCTAATTTCTTTGTGGACCTCACCATATTATATTACGTTTAATGACAATGATACGAGGGCGGATCGGAAAGTAACGCACAATAATTTGTTTCTGCCTTGGTATTGCAGCTAGAATGTTGAAATTTCACAGAGATATAGTTTGAAGTTTTCACTACAGATGGTATTTTTTTCTCAGGTGCACCTCTTGCGAGAGAAGCTTGAACTATGCAACAAAGATGGCGCGCATGCTACAGTCGTCCACCTGTGAGGAACAGAGAAGTGTTGTTCGATTTTTGTGGGCCAAAGGGCATAAACCCAGTGAAATTCACAGGGACATGCGTGGCGTGTATGGGGATGATTGTATGGACCGTAGCAATGTCTCCAGGTGGTGCACATTCTTCCAAGAGGGACGCGTGAACCTTAGTGATTCGCCACGCTCCGGCCGGCCGACAACAGCAGCAATCCCGCAGAATGTCAGAGGCATTGAGGCGGCAATTCTGAACGACCGGCGTGTGCAACTGCGAGCCTTATCGCAGAAGTTCAACATTTCCTATGGTGCGGTGTACGATATTGTTCATGAAAATTTGAAATTCCGTAAAGTTAGTGCTCGCTGGGTGCCTAAGAACCTGACAGACGACCACAAGGGCCAGCGAATGATGGCAAGCTTGGGCCACTTAACGCGTTACACCGCACAAGGACATGACTTTCTGGAAGGAATCGTCACAGGTGATGAGTCGTGGGCGTACCACTACACGCCCGAAACAAAGCAGGCATCAATGGAGTGGAAACATGCTGGTTCCCCAGTAAAGAAAAAATTCAAAGTGACTCAATCTGCCAGGAAAGTGCTTGTGACAGTGTTTCTGGGATATGCATGGTGTTTTATTGGTGGACTTTGCTGAACACGGGACCACTGTGAATGCTGCGGCCTACATTAAAACTTTGGTGAAGTTGCGTCGTGCCATTCGTGACAAACGTCACAACATTAACGTTAAACTTCTTCATGACAATGCTCGCCCCCATGTTGCTGCTGTCGTTCGTCAGAAAATCGCCGAATTTGGTTGGGAGGTGCTCCAGCATCCACCATACAGTCCGGATCTTGCACCATCGGACTTTCATCTGTGTTGGTCCCATGAAGAAATTCCTGGCCGGCAAACGCTTTGATACAGATGTGGAAGTGAAATCAGCAGTGCGCAGATGGCTACACTCCAACCAAACGGACTTCTACGAACAGGGCATATTGAAACTGGTAACACGATGGGAAAAATGTATTGAAAAAGTTGGTGACTATGTCGAAAAGTAGGTAAAAGATGTAAGTTCATTTGTGATTTTTTCCTTTTTTTTACTATTAAACTTTTTTAAAAAAAATATTGTGCGTTACTTTCCGATCCGCCCTCGTATATAGTTAAGCTCTGGAGAAGATTGACAACTTGAACAGCTAAGCAAAGATAAATTAAGTGTTGTGACGTAATAATAAATCACAGATTATAGACAATAATTAAATTATGTCAAATTTTAAGGTACTTGATTATATGATACTTCTGGACATTTTTTTGACAAAATTATAATTTGTATAGAACTCAAAATAATTTTCCTATATCTTCCTTCTTACCTTTGCCGACGTCATCTACTATTGAGTCTATTGACGAAAGTACATTCTCAGCAATCTCCGCTTTCACTGTTGGATACAAACATAATATATGGTTAATGCAAAAAAATTAATATGAAATTATACTTGGCGTACAGTAAAATGGCGGGCGGGGACTGTTTCTTATTTCTCGTCTTACAGCCTAAGTGCTACTTCTTCTATGTACCTAGCTATAGTACAAACCTGTTGTTTGTATCAGTGTTGAGACAGTTCCTGTCATGTGCTAGACGCGATTTTCAGTAACTTGAACAGCTATTCAAAGATAAAGTAAGTGTTGTAAGGTAATAATAATAATAATAAATAATAATAATAATAATGATGATGATGATGATTTATTTTAGCTGGCAGAGTTAAGGCCATAAGGCCTTCTCTTCCACTCAACCAGCGAATAGTAAAATTATACAAAAATTACGTACATATTACAATTTTAAGATATTAAAATACAGACTAAACAAAATACAATGATGATGTGATCTAATACTAGCTAATGCTAACAAAAACATAGAATATAATAAAATTAAAATGATATAAAATAAAGTAAGTAGCTTCCTAGATGATTATTAATGGAATGCTCTATATAGTTGTTATGCTGTTAATGTTTTCATTGTGTCGAACTTAAGATATCAGTTAATTTGGATTTAAATGATGATAGCGATTGACAGTCCCTGACATGACTGGGAAGTGAGTTCCATGCTCTAGTCATAGATATTGTGTAAGATTCAGAGTACAGACATGTCCTGTGCTGTGATATCAAAAGTAAAGAAGAGTCTTGTGATCTTGTTCCTAAATTGTGACGAGCCGATAAATTTTTAAAACGTGTTGTTAAATAAGTTGGTAAATATGTGTGCAGAATTTGGAATAGTAAGGTATGTGAATGTAAAGTTCTTCTGTCATTTAGGCGAATATAGATAATAACTAAATTATGCCAAATTTTAAGGAACTTGATTATACGATAATTCTGGACATTTTTAGACAAAATTATAATTTGTACAGAACTCAATTTTCCTATATCTTCCTTCTTACCTTTGTTGACGCCATCTACTATTGAGTCTATTGACGAAAATAAACCATCAGTAATCCCCGCTTTCACTGTTGGATACAAACATAATATATGGTTAATGCAAAAAAATTAATATGAAATTATACTTGGTGTACAGTAAAATGGCGGGTGGGGACTGTTTCTTATTTCTCGTCTTACAGCCTAAGTGCTACTTCTTCTATGTACCTAGCTATAGTACAAACCTGTTGTTTGTATCAGTGTTGAGACAGTTCCTGTCATGTGCTACACGCACTCAGTTATAAGTTTATTTTACGCGCCGAAGCATTTCTAAGTGAAAATTAACAGAAATTTTATTTTGGAAGATTTAATAATTGTCATACCATAGTTTAAGATATACACTACAAACAAAATCGTTGCTGGTTTCGAATTCCGTTGGGTCAAGACTTATAAACTTTCTTAAAATTCTGGCAGCACCATGGCTCATGGCTCAATAGAATCAGGATTTTTATATAATAAAAGATAAGACTGCAATACAGATAGTATATATTACTCAACTGTTTGTGTGTGAAACAAAGACAAAAGACAGTCATAAAACTAACGTCTTATTACACTGCATAACTTTGGTTTAAGAACTCTTTTTTTCTTACAGTGCTACTGTATACCTCAGGATAAATATGAAGTATTTGTATTCCAAATTTCATCTAAACACAATTTATGATTCTCCATGGAAAATTTGGTAGTTTTGTAGATTTGTTATTACGAGTTACTGAGACAGTGATCACAATTGTAAATATCTGTATACGGAGGGTTGTTTCTTATCTCTGATAACAAATGATTTTAAAGTTTTACCTTAAGAAAAACCGTGTCTCCACCCTCGAGCATGCTCTAATTGATGGCTCTTCACCCGATCTATGGTTCGGCATCGGAGTTTCCGCTGCAGAAGACTCTTACGCAGCACAGCCATGTCTAGAAGTTGACACTC
Source organism: Diploptera punctata (assembly GCA_030220185.1). Lineage (NCBI taxonomy): Eukaryota > Metazoa > Arthropoda > Insecta > Blattodea > Blaberidae > Diploptera > Diploptera punctata. The sequence continues at coordinate 327,105 of JASPKZ010010242.1, forward strand.
TTCTTTATATGCTTTCCAGAGACCGTCTATTGTTCGAGGACGCCTGTTTCCCAGTGCCCTTTTGAAGAGTCCAAAGGCACAAAGTCCATCGGTGATGTATTAGGAGACTTCACTGGGATGTTGCTGAATGGAATAGCATGTATTCCAGTTTCCTGCTCCATTTGTTCAGGAACGCCAAGATTGAACCCGAAGTGTCACTGGAGGCCTTGTCTTGGTGCACCCAGACTTGGTTTTTATCTGTACCATAGAGAGCTGGGATTTCAGTCGGGTAAATTGGGGTGAGAACTTCTTCCTGGTAGTACTGGGAGTTGATTTTAGCCTTTTAGCTACTCTATGAATGGTCAGTTTTCATTGTAGCAAAATCCCGCGATGGCCATAAATCCCTTGGAGAAACTTTCTCTGCATTCGGCATACCACTTTTGAATTTTTTTTTCCCCTTTCTCTATAGTAAATTGCCCGGGGTTTGTTGCAGTCTCCTAGATAAACATATGCTTCATCAAGTGTGACCAAAAATTTCCATTTTTCTCCTGCCAAGTGCTTTTCATAGTTTCTTGCTGTTGGTGCGGCATTCGGCAATGTGACGTGACAACAATTTATGAACCCAGCTTTTGTGGCGCTTCTCCATGTTTAAATCTTTGTTTATTATTGTGTTTACAGTTATAAGGGATATTCCCAATCTGTTTGCAATCACCCTTTGTGTGTCAGGGTTACCACCAGAGATAAGGACCGTGACCTTTCTGATTACATCTGGGGTGCGGGTAATAGCAGGTCGTGGATTTGCCCGTTTTTCCCCTTTTGGAATTAATCCCAAGCGACCCTTTCCCTTTTTATTAACCACTGAGCTAATTCCACACTTTGACACCATAAAATTACGTTTCCTCCTCCTTTACCTAAAAGTACATGTTTCACAGCCATATAATACGCATAACTGTGAGAATAATAGTTTTACATTTTTTGTTTAATTTTTTAATAGAAGTTGGAATGGTTAGAGGCCCTAGAATGCATAAATGGCATTTCGAGAATTGAACCTACGTTTAATTTCGTTATGGAACCCAGTATGTTATATTATGTTACTTCTTCTTCTTCCTTCCAAGTATTACGCCAAGGCCTGTTACGATCCTATAGAAAATTTTCGCTCCAGCGTTTCACAGGACACCCAGTGATCTTCGTCCTCTTGGTATATAATTATAAACAGCTTTGGGGATCCGATTTGAACTCATTCTTTCGAGATGGTGTTTCCAATTTAGTTGGTACTGTTTAATATATTCCAAAATTGGCGTAGTCTTCAATTCTTTTAAGATATCGGTGTTCCTTTTCCGATCCCATCTGGTGTAACCCGCTGTTCTGCGCATGAATCTCATTTCACAAGACGTTATTCTGCTTTCATGTTGTCTTTTTAGTGTCCATGCTTCACTACCATAGGTCAACACTGGTCTAGCCAAAGTGTTATATAAACGTAATCTGGTGTTTTTTTTTGTACAAGGGATGGTTTCATAACTTGATTAATAATTCCCAAACTTTTATTATAACTAGTAATTTTTTCAGGGATATCCTTTTCATCCCAGATAGAGAGATAATATCCAAGATATTTAAATTGATTAGATCTCTCTAAAATTTTGTTCTGGAGACAGATTTTACTATGTACGGGGTCCTTCCCATGAAATGCCATAATTTTAGTTTTGTTAATTGATATTTCCATATTAAATTTGGTACCTATTTTTTGTAAATTATAAATTGATCGTTGCAAATCATTTTCGGAAAGTGCCAGAAGAGCTAAATCATCTGCAAAAAGGATAGCATCAAGTTTGAGGTTCCTTGAATATATATATATATATATATATAATTAATGCTCTGGAGAAGATCTCAGAACTTGTTATTCAAGAAATAAAGTAACTGTTGTAAGGCAATAAAAAATCGCAGAATGCACATGATAATTCAATAGAGTCAAATTGTAATTATCATCATTTCATAACAAGTATGGACGTTGTTTTGACAAAATTAATTAGTACAACATTTAAAATACTTTTTTTATTTCATTCCTTCTTACCTTTTTTGAGTTCTTCAACTGATGTCTCTAATGGCCGAAGTGAATTTTCTCTAATCTCGCCTATCACTGTTGGATACAAACATAATATATGGTTAATGTTACGAATTAGCATTGGTGGAATCTGTTGCAATGTATGGAAGTGAGGTATGGACAATCAATAAGTACTACAAGAATAGACTAATAGCTCTAGAAATGGATTATTTACGAAGAAGTGCCAGAAAGTCAAAAGTAGAACACGTCACAAATAAGGAAATTAGAAACATAATGGAAGCAGAAGAAAGCATAATTGAAAGAATTGAGGAGAAGGAATTAAGGTGGTTAGGACATGTTTTAAGAATGGAAGATGAGCGATGGCCGAAGCAACTATATGAATGGCATCCGAACAGAAAGAAGAAAAGAGGGAGATCAAGGTTAACATGGAAGGAAAGCATGAAGACAGTAATGCAAGCTAGAGGGCTAAGCATCGAAGATGCCCAAGACCGTAGACTTTGGAGGTTTGGCACGGGAAGACGGCAGCAGCTGTAAAAACCCGAAGATAGAATAGATGTTACAAATTAATAAGAAAGTATACTTAGCGTACAGTAAACTGGGGGGTGTTGGAGTTTCTTATTTCTTGTCTTATAGCCTAAGTGTTACTTCTGGTTCTACATTCCTCCTTCTTCTTCTTCGGCTTTCCCCCACTTATAGGTTTGCCGTCTTCACTTTCCATTTATCTCTATCATTCCAATCTCCCTCTTCCAAATTCCTATCCTCCATTATTGTTCTGACGTAGGTTTTCCATTTCCATCTTGGTCTACCACGTTTATTTCTTCCAGGGGGTGACCATTGGTATATATTTTTTGGCCATCTTTCATGTTCCATTCTTTGTACATGGTCATACCATTTAAGCGTTTGATTTTCAATCCTCTTAACAACAGATGTGGTAACCTTCATTTCTCTCCAAAGGAATTCATTTCTTATTTTATCCTGTCTTGTTTTTTGGAGGCTTCTTCTAAAATAATCGAATTCAACTGTTCTAATTTTATTCTTTTGTAATTCCGTCAAAGACCAAGTTTCGCTTCCATATGACAAAATATTCTGTATTATGCTCTTATAAATTTTCATTTTAGTTTCCTTTGTAATATTTTTGTTCCAAATTACTCCATGTAATGTCTTAGTTGCATTTTTTGCCATTACAATTTTAGCCTGTACATCTCTCTCACAGGTACCTAAACTTGTAATTATTGACCCAAGATATTAAAAAAATTCACATTTTTTTATTTTCCCTGTTTCGAGTATGAGGTCAACCACATCTTTTCCCAAACACATATATTCTGTTTTCTGTAAATTTATATTCAGTCCCCATTTTTTATATTCTTCCATTAATTTATTTATCATATATTTCATATCATCTTCATCCCCTGAAAAAATTATTTGATCATCTGCAAACAACAATGAATGCAGTACTTTTCCTCCTATAGGAATACCCATTTCAGAACATTTTTTTATACAAGTTAAGAGCCTGGTCTAAATAAATGTTAAAAAGGATTGGTGACAAACTGCATCCCTGCTTAAGGCCTTTATTCACTGTGAATTCCTCTGTTAAATTATTCTGTATGTTTACTTTAGCTTTTGTATTACTATAGATCCTCCTAACAATATTAATCCATTTATCACAGATATTCACATTTCTCATTGCCGTCCATAACAATTGTCGAGGTACTATATCATATGCCATCTCTAAATCAATAAAGGTCATATGTAGTTCTTTATTTTTTGCTAGGATTTTCTCTTGTAATTGTCTAATACAGAAAATATTATCAATACATGATCTTCCACTCCGGAATCCACATTGTTCTTCTCTTAAGTTATCTTTTATCTCCTTAAGTTTAAAATGTATAATTTTACTAAAAATCCTAGCTGTTGAAGGTATAACGCTTATACCTCTGTAATTGGAACACAGTTTTTTATCACCCTTTTTAAAAATAGGAGTTATGTACCATAAATTCCAGTCTTCTGGGATATCGTCTCCAATTTCAATTTTATTCCTAACTATACTATAATCCTGAAAGTAAATGTTATCTCTGTTGTTTGTATCGTGTCGTGTGCTACACGCGATAAATTTGCGGTCAGTTTTAAGTTCATTTTACATCAGAAACACTTCTAAGCACAATGTAACAGAAATTTTATTTTGGAAGATTTAATAATTGACATACCGTAGTTTAAGATACACACTACAAACAGAATCGTATCTGGTTCGAATTCCGTTGGTGTCAGGACTTTTAAACTTTCTTAAAATTCTGGATTCAGGATTTTTACACGCTTTATATTAGCTTGACCTGTATCTATCTATCTATCTATCTATCTATCTATCTATCTATCTATCTATCTATCTATCTATCTATCTATCTATCTATCTATCTATCTATCTATCTATCTATCTATCTATCTATCTATCTATCTATCTATCTATCTATCTATCTATCTATCTATCTATCTATCTATCTATCTATTATCTATCTATCTATCTATCTATCTATCTATCTATCTATCTATCTATCTATCTATATCTATCTATCTATCTATCTATCTATCTATCTATCTATCTATCTATCTATCTATCTATCTATCTATCTATCTATCTATCTATCTATCTATCTATCTATCTGTCTGTCTGTCTGTCTGTCTGTCTGTCTGTCTGTCTGTCGTCTGTCTGTCTGTCTGTCTGTCTGTCTGTCTGTCTGTCTGTCTGTCTGTCTGTCTGTCTGTCTGTCTGTCTGTCTGTCTGTCTGTCTGTCTGTCTGTCTGTCTGTCTGTCTGTCTGTCTGTCTGTCTGTCTGTCTGGTCTGTCTGTCTGTCTGTCTGTCTGTCTGTCTGTATGTCTGTATGTGTGTATGTGTGTATGTGTGTCTGTGTGTATGTGTGTCTGTGTGTCTGTGTGTCTGTGTGTCTGTGTGTCTGTGTGTCTGTCTGTGTGTGTCTGTCTGTGTGTCGTGTGTGTCTGTGTGTCTGTGTGTCTGTGTGTCTGTGTGTCTGTGTGTCTGTGTGTCTGTGTGTCTGTGTGTCTGTGTGTCTGTGTTTCTGTGTGTCTGTGTGTCTGTGTGTCTGTGTGTCTGTGTGTCTGTGTGTCTGTGTGTCTGTGTGTCTGTGTGTCTGTCTGTCTGTCTATGTAACGGAATCTTTCAACGCGATTTTCACCCACTTAAAATCATTGGATCGACTTGAAACTTTGTATACTTGAAGAGGACCCGTGACAATACAATAATTTCATATTTATTTTCTAAAATCCTGGCCATAATCATCAGAAAATAAAAAAAAGTGTTTTTGAATCAATGTAACGGAATCTTTCAACGCGATTTTCACCCACTTAGAAACATTGGATCGACTTGAAACTTTGTATACTTATAGAGGACCCGTGACAATACAATAATTTCATATTCATTTTCTAAAATCCTGGCCATAATCATCAGAAAATAAAAAAAAAGTGCTTTTGTATCAATGTAACGGAATCTTTCAACGCGATTTTCACCCACTTAGAAACATTGGATCAACTTGAAACTTTGTATACGTGTAGAGGACCCGTGACAATACAATAATTTCATATTTTGTTTCTAAAATCGTGGCCAGAATCATCCCAAAATAAAAAAAAATGAAAACTGGTATAATAGGTTGCGGACTTGTCGAGTTTTTAGTCAACCGTTGTAAGAGCTCAGTTGTAGAGCAGTGAACTCTTAGTGGTATATAATTTCAGTAATCCATACGTCGCTGGTTCAAATCGGGCTCAGAAGTTTTTTTTATAAGAGAGTATTACTTTTAGCTCATACTACAATAGTATCGAATTTAAAGATATTTACATTTTTATCTTATTCTGTAAAATATTAAAACAAAAAAAAAAAAAAATAAATAATAGTTTTAAAAAAGTAAAAGAAACACGCTTTATTAGAAAACTAAGAAATGGAAAATAATTTTAATTTCCAACACGCTTGGGATAAAATAAAGTGGTCAACAAAAAAATCATCTCCAACACATATAGAATAAAATTAGAGTTATCAACAAAAAGAAAATAATTTTACCATCAAAAGCGTGGGGTGCTTTTTATGACTTTTACATTTTCTTCTTAGAGAGCTTACTTTTACCAATATCTGTTTATTATCCAAATATATTAATTGATATAGAGCACCCCACGCTTTTGATGGTAAAATTATTTTCTTTTTGTTGATAACTCTAATTTTATTCTGTATGTGTTGGAGATGATATTTTTGTTGACCACTTTATTTTATCCCAAGCGTATTGGAAATTAAAATTATTTTTCATTTTTTAGTTTCTAATAAAGCGTGTTCTTTTAGTTTTTTAAAACTATTATTTATTATATAATAAAAGATAATATTGTAATACAGATTGTATGTGTTATTCAACTGTTTGTGTGTGAAACAAAGACAAAAGACAGTCATATATGAAACTTCTTATTATTATACGTGCTTTGATTAAATAACTCTTCTTTCCTACTGTCCTTCAGTACACTACAGGCTAAATTTCAATCATTTTTTAAAAAATCCATCTTAACACAATCTTTGACTGTCAATGAAAAATGTGGATGTTATTTTTGGAGATTTATTATTATGAGTAACTCAGACAGTGATCATAATTTTTAATATCAAGAATAAATGCAATCTGTAAAACATGTTCTAATTGATTGTTCTATATTGGAAAGACAGCAATTCTGATTAAACGTACTTTTAAGTGATGACGAGGCTTCTTACTCAGTGTGCGAAGTGATTTTTAAGAACAGAAATTATTACATACATTTTTTTTAAATTTAGAAATACATTATATAATGGAAATGGACAGCTAATCACAAATGAGGGAAATTTTGAGGAGGTGGCTGAATTGAAATACCTAGGAACAATAATCACAAATAGGAATGAGATGCACAAAAAAATTAAACATAGGCTCAATTCTGCAAATGCGTGCTATTATGCATTACAGAGACTCTTGATGTCCCAACTCCTTTCAAAAAACGTTAAACTGAAAATATATAAAACTATTATTCTACCAGTTATATTATATGGGTGCGAAACATGGACTCTTACTTTAAGGGAGGAAAGGAGATTACAAGTATTTGAGAATAAAATACTTAGGAAATTTTTTGGACCAAGGAGAGATGAACAGACAGGTGAATGGAGAAGACTACATAACAATGAACTACATGGTCTTTATAGGAAGCCAGATATAATAAGAACAGTTAAGTCTCGTAGACTGCGATGGGCAGGACATGTTGCACGAATGGGGAATGAAAGACTTGCATGGAAGCTTCTTGTAGGAAAGCCAGAGGGAAAACGCCCAGTTGGTAGACCAAGAATGAGGTGGGAGAATAACATTAACTATGATTTGAGGGAAGTAGATTATACAGGGAATGATTGTAAAGCATTAGCTCAGGATAGGGATGTATGGAGAGCTTATGTACGCGCGGCCATGAACCTGCGGGTTCGATAGTGTCAGTGAGTGAATAATTTTTTAAAATTTAAAACACAGATTCATAACAATATGTAATATTAGGACAGGACTCTTACAGACAATCTATGTAAATCATTAAAAGCCATATGTTAATATTTCTGATTTACCATGTATAATACCGGGCTTCCAATATAAACCCGGACCGGCCTCACGGGGTTTCACCCGTCAGGCACCGCTCTCTCCTCGTCCGCATTTCACTCTGCCAGCCGCTCGTCCTTGAACTAGTCAGTTTACTATCGTTCGACAAGATGAGACGTCAGCTGACATTAGAGCAGCGCATTTATGTGTGTAAATGTTATTATAAATACGAATCAGCTCGTCGCGTTCGCGAGGAATTTATTCGGAACTTCCCTGGACAATTACCTCCTTCCAGATCGACAATCCACGATCTTGTGACTAAATTTGAGACCACTGGTTCAGTACAAAATAAGAAACTCTCGCTCCCCAGATCTAACAGGGTGTGATTTTTATTTGTGGGGTAGCCTGAAAGACAAAGTGTACAAAACAAATCCGCACACATTGGAAGAACTGAAGAACAACATCCGATTGAGGGTCTTTCCACTTTTCAGCGGTTGCCCTTTTACCAGCCGGCTGCTGGCCCTTCACATCCACATGTGTCAATCACAGAGGTAGATGATCAACAGCCAGTGTAGGGGTGACATGTGGTTAGCATGTCGAGTCCCCCAGCCGTTATAGCTGGTTCCTCAACCTGGAGCCGCTACTTATTGTAGCTACCCAATTGCCTCACGATGCTGGGTGGGCACCGGTCCCATACTGGCCGAAATACCATGAGAACATTTCTTCCCCCATGGAGACTCGAACCAGCGCAAGTCCCGTAGCTCTGCGCCAAGGCTTCCTACCTTAACCGCTCAGCTACGGCGCGGGACAACATAAGAAATGAAATCAGAAACTTGACAGTGCCCGAACTACAGCGTGTCAATCTAAATGTGTTTACTCGGTATAATGCCTGTTTAAGTGCGGGAGGACAACATTTCCAGCATTTTCTATAAGGTAAGAAACAGTTCAAGGACGGGTGGAAGGCAGGGTGAATTGCGGGTGGAAGAGACAGCACTGCGTGCCGGGTGAAACTCCGTAAGGCCGGTCCGGTTTTATATTGGAAGCCCTTTATAATGTTGTTATAGTATGCTACAACACTAAATTGTTTGTGCCGAAACAGGGTTTCAAAATATGTCGAGATTCAATCCTTAATATTATACTATGTAACAATCTTACCTTTTAGTACATAATAAATTGGTAAGAGGCACTCGAAAGAGCATTAAGTTATAAGTTTATGATTTGTCTTTTATGAGTTCGTTCAGTGATCCTGTCCATATTCTGCATTGTTTGTAATGGTATCGCTCACACTTTTGGTCGCATATCTTGCATTCACACGAATCACTCGGTTGGTGGAATTTTGTATTTTTGCACATTTTGTGATGATATCCGTGTGTTGCTAAGCCTATGATTCTGTGCCTTTGTGGTTGGTTACTTCCAGTCCACTCTCTGGCATCTGAGGCGTAGAAATCTTCGTCGATCTCTTTTTCTCTCTGTTTCTTTTTTTCGATGACTTTCTTATATGGCTCCGTTGCTGGCAGTAGTATCCTTTGCCTCAGGTCCTCTAGGAAGAAGGTTTCTCTGGCTAGCATATAGGCCATTCTATTTGGTGTGTATTTGCTTGCACCTAATGCCTTTTTGATGAATCTTGGTTTTACTTTTTCTAACCTCTCCAAATCGCTGGTCGATAGATAGTACATAAATATCCTAATTCTACCCGTGAGTCTATTCAGACTCTGAAGAAATTGGAAACCAGATGAATGTTCTGGGGATAAAGTCGGCCATCACGCAGAACGGACACAATTATTTTTCTCATTTATATTTATAATTCAAAACAGATTTGTGATACTACAACCGTTATAGTTAGATTAAGAAAACATATAACTAACTCACAGGCACTATCAAATCCGTAGGTTATTAGCCGCGCGAAAGTAAGCTCTCTAGACTTCCCTATCCTTAGCTAATATTTGCCAATCTTCCCTTACTTCCCTCTAATCGCGGTTAACACTATTCTCTCACCTAATTCTTGGCATGTTTATTGTGCGCTTTCCATCTGTCTATTTTTACAAGAAGTTTTCATGTCTCTATTTCTTTCTCCATAGTGCCACATGTACTGCCCATCGCAGTCTAAGATACTTAACTGTTATTGTTATATCTGTTTTCTAATTATGATCATGTAGCTCACTATTAAGCAGTCTTCTCCATTCGCCTGTTGACCTCTCTTTGGTCCAACATTTTTCTAAGATATTATTTTCAAATAGTCCAAACTTTTTCCCCTCCCTTATATTACGTGTCCATGCTTCGCCATCCATTTAATATAACTGTGAGAATAACAATTTTATAATTTTAGTTAAACTTTTTTTTTACTGTAATTGGAATGACAAGAAGTCCTGTAATGGATAATAGCATTTGGAGATTTGGGACTACGTTTGTTTGTGTGTCTCACTATGTAATATTATATTAAGTTGTTAGAGTGTATGTAGTTAATACTCTGGAGAAGACCAGTACTCATACAGCTATTCAAAGATAAAGTACTTGTTGTAAGGTAATTCAAAATCACTGAATTTAGATAATAGTTAAATTAAGTCAAATTCTAAATATCTGCATTTTACAATAATTCTGGAAAATGTCTTGATAAAATTCTAATTCAGACAAAGCACAAAATAATTATCTTATTTCATTCCTTCTTACCTTCTTTCAATGTCTTATCCGCATACTCAAAATATTCATTTGATGACATTGCTTGAAACAAGTTTGAAATCTGCGCTTTCACTGTTGGATACAAACATAACATATGGTTAATGTTACAAATCAATAAGAAAGTATTCTTAATGCAAAGTAAACTGGCGGTTGGGGACAGTTTCTTATTTGCCGTCCTACTTCTCCTTCTATATATTTCAACCCATAGTATAGACCTGAAAGGAAACGTTATCTCTGTGTTTGTGACAGTGTTGTGATAGTCTCTGGATAATTCTGCAGTCAGTTATGAGTTTATTTTACATTGGACACATATTTAAGTATAAGTTCACATTTCATTTGCCTCCTCAGTTAAAACATGTGAATATAAATTAGTGAGTCAGTCAATAGTACAAATTCACCTCATGTTTCTCCAAGTACTTATAAACAGCAAGGTCAAGGACCCGCTACTTTAGAGTGCGCGAGGTATACGTTATCTATATTGTTGGCATTCGTCATTTGGGAGGATATGTTCCTGATGTTCTGTTAGTACGAGGGCGGATCGGAAAGTAACGGACAATAATTATTTTTTTAAAAAGTTTAATAGTAAAAAAAAAGGAAAAAAAATTACAAATGAACTTACATCTTTTACCTACTTTTCGACATAGTCACCAACTTTCTCAACACATTTTTCCCATCGTGTTAACCAGTTTCAATATGCCCTGTTCGTAGAAGTCCGTTTGGTTGGAGTGTAGCCATCTGCGCACTGCTGATTTCACTTCCACATCTGTCTCAAAGCGTTTGCCGGCCAGGAATGACTAAGGCGAATCACGTGGCGAATCACTAAGGTTCACGCGTCCCTCTTGGAAGAATGTGCACCACCTGGAGACATTGCTACGGTCCATACAATCATCCCCATACACGCCACCCATGTCCCTGTGAATTTCACTGGGTTTATGCCCTTTGGCCCACAAAAATCGAACAACACTTCTCTGTTCCTCACAGGTGGACGACTGTAGCATGCGCGCCATCTTTGTTGCATAGTTCAAGCTTCTCTCGCAAGAGGTGCACCTGAGAAAAAAATACCATCTGTAGTGAAAACTTAAAACTATATCTCTGTGAAATTTCAACATTCTAGCTGCAATACCAAGGCAGAAAAAAATTATTGTGCGTTACTTTCCGATCCGCCCTCGTAGTACATTCACTGTCGGGTTTTGTTTGCGAAACAATATTTGTTGCTAATAATAGAATGATTTTTAAATTTTCTTTTCCTTTATTTTTCATAGTAAAATTGTGATTTATTTTTTGTTTAACGAAATGAAATTTGGTTCTCTCTTGATTATATTATACTGAGTTTGATGTGAAAAAAATGTGGTTTTTGGTACAATAACAGGCATAAAATAATAAATAAATATAAGAATAAAATAATATATATCCTCGTGTTAAGTGTGTAGTAAATTGAATTTATAGACTATTACTTTAATCTTTATTTAATATCTAAATAACACAATGCGTAGGGTGCGGGCAGGCGAACAGTTTAAGGATGTGTTTGAAATTCACAATGGTTTAAAGCAAGGATATGCACTATGTCTTCTACTATTAACGGACTGTCAACAGCACGTACGGCTTACTGCCCGTGCGACCCATATTTGTAAATAATATTGTAAATATCTTACTTTTTTGTCTAATAAAGTCCTACTACTACTACTACTACATTTTGTACTAGAGCATGTCATGAACATTAAGAGGATAAAGAAAGCCTACAACTCAATGGTGTTAATAAGCTGTTAATTTATGGAGTATTGTTAGGCGATAGCGATGAGGTAAATTGTTCCAACACGCACACCCTATTGAGTAACACGAAGGAATTAGGACTGGAAGTAAACGTAAATAAAACTAAATAACTGGTCACACATAAAAATACATAATATAATGGATATAGTTCTGTCAAATGAGGGAAATTTTGAAGAAATGGCGGTATTAAAATTCCTAAGATCAATTATTACAAATATGAATCTGTTGCACACACACTTACTTACTTACTCACTGGCACTATCGAACCCGTAGGTTCATGGCCGCGCGGACATAAGCTCTCCATATATCCCTATCCTGAGCTAATGCTTTCCAATCATTCCCTGTATAATCTACTTCCCTCAAATCATAGTTAATGTTATTTTTCCACCTCATTCTTGGTCTACCAACTGGGCGTTTTCCTTCTGGCTTTCCTACAAGAAGCCTCCATGGAAGTCTTCCACTCCCCATACGTGCAACATGTCCTGCCCATCGCAGTCTACGAGACTTAACAATTCTTATTATATCTGGCTTCCTATAAAAACCATGTAGTTAATTGTTATGTAGTCTTCTCCATTCACCTGTATGTTCATCTCTCTTTGGTCCAAAAATTTTCCTAAGTACTTTATTCTCAAGTACTTGTAATCTCCTTTCCTCCCTTAAAGTAAGAGTCCATGTTTCGCACTCATATAATATAACTGGTAGAATAATAGTTTTATATATTTTCAGTTTAACGTTTTTTGAAAGGAGTTGGGACATCAAGAGTCTCTGCAATGCATAATAGCACGCATTTCCAGAATTGAGCCTATGTTTAATTTCTTTGTGCATCTCATTCCTATTTGTGATTATTGTTCCTAGGTATTTGAATTCAGCCACTTCCTCAAAAATTTCCCTCATTTGTCATTAGCTGTCCATTTCCATTATATAATGCATTTCTACGTGTGACCATATATTTTGTTTTATTGATATTTACTTCCAGTCCTAATTTCTTAGTGTTACTCAATAGTGTGTGCGTGTTGTCCTTTAGTATCTCCCCGCTATCGGCCAATAATACTACATCATCAGCATAAACTAACAGCTTATTAATACCATTGAGTTGTAAGCCTTCCTCATTCTCTAAAGATTTAATGGCATGCTCTAGGCATCAGTCTAAATTATGGAATTGTATGTCATTATATATTATAGGAACTCTTGTCGTTGGAACTTCTCTCAAAAAGGTTAGATTGAAAATATTTAGAACTGTTATTCTCAGAGTTAGCCTATATTAGCTGGATGCGAAACATGGACTCTTACTTTAAGGGAGGAGAAAATATTACTGAAGTTACCGAGATAAAGTTCTTAGGAGGATTTTTGTAGCAAAGAGAGATGAACTGACAGGCGATTGGGAAAGACCATACAACTATGAGCTACATTATCTGTTGGAAACCTGATATAATAAGAACAGGTGTGTCTCATACATGACGATAATAAGACAATAATAAGCATTGAAATAGGGGCATGGAAACTCGTAAGAAAACCAGGAGGAAAGCACCAAGTGCGTAGGCGTAGAACAAAGTGAGAAAATCATATTAACAATTATTTGAGGGAAGTAGATTATACAGCGATGATTGGAAAACATTGTTCTCATGTTAGGAATGCATGGAGGGGTTATGTCCGCGTACCCATTTACGTACGATTCTATGCTGTCACTGTTAGTTAGTTAGTTGTATAATAAAGTGTTAATGTAACATCACTATTATATAACATTGTAACGACCTTCCCCGCACAGTGAATGCCTTATGAGTCATAATATGTTTTGATACTTTATAATAATAATAATAATAATAATAATAATAATAATAATAATAATAATAATAATAATAATAATAATAATAATAATAATAATACTTTATTTATTCTGGCAGAGTTAAGGCCATAAGGCCCTCTCTTCCACTCAACCAGCACAAATACAAATAAATATTCGACAAATATAGATATACACTATACTAATTATAAACAGTTAAATATACTTTACGCATGTTGTGTTTCAAACATGAGTTACAATTTTAAATCTCGGATTAACTTAATCAACAAGGAGCAAACAATTATAATTGTGCCACGTTTATTAAATAATATTCACACATTTAGTTATCAATCACCTTTAATTGGAAATAAGCGAAACTTTACAGAACGTATCTTCAATGCTTGCTTTGTAAAGCCACGAAGTTTCATTGTTTTCCGGCAGATGGCTGTGATGTACTTTAGTTTTAAAATGGCGGATACTCCTGAAGAACATAGAAAAGAGACAGCTGTGATTGAAGATGAGGAGAATCTGACAGTCTTGCTTTACCTTGTTCTGCAGTACTCCTATCTACTATTTGATCATCAGACATTTCATAAGCGTCTGTAAATATTTGAAATAGTCTCCTGCTCTGTAGAAAGAAATTAAATCACAGATCTTTACGTTGAAAATATATTTCTCGAGTCGCCGCCATTTCCTTCTTCTTCTTCTTTCTACTACAAGGTTTAGGCTATGCAGCCTGTTCCGGCGAAGTTAAAAGTGGAGTCCATCTTCTACGTGGTCGGCCAACATCTCTTGTTCCTCTGGGATTATACAGGAAGGTTCTTTTTGGTATTCTTTCGTTGTTCATTCTCATTAAGTGTTCTGTCCATTTCTTATTATTTTCGCTGATTTTGTCTTCAATTTTATATATATTTTAATTCTTCTCGTATAGTTTCATTCCTTATTCTATCCGCTCTTGTGCATCCTTTCACATTATGTAAAAACAGCATTTCTGCAGTCTGTATCCTGCTTTTATCCCTTGATTTCATTATCCAATTTTCACTTCCATACAACAACAAAGGAACAGCCATTGTTTTATATAATTTAAGTTTCGTATCTTTCCTTGTTTTCCGACCTAAGGTTCTTTTTATGGTTCCACAAATAGCCTGGAATTTATTTACTTTATTTTCTATATCTTTATTTTCTCTATAAGTTATATCACATCCTAAATATTGGAAATGTGATATTTGTTCTATTATTTTGTTGTCCAGTACAATTTTTGATCGAATTCCATATTTACCAATAAATGCCATTACTTTTGACTTATTTATTGATATTTTACAATTATATCTATTGGCTATTAATTTAAATGTATATGCTAACATTTGGAGCTCATTTTCAGATTCTGCTAAAAGTACAACATCGTCAGCGAATAATAAAGCATTTATTTATCTTTATTATCGATTAATATTCCTTGATTAGTTAAAACCTTCTTCCATTCTTTTAGGATATCGTCCATATAAATTAAATATTCATCATAGCCATCTGTCGGAAAACAATAAAACTTTGTGACGTTATAAAGGAAGGATTGAAGATTCGTTCTGTAAAGTTTCGTTCATCCGATGAAAGGCGATCGAGAACTAAAATTATGTGATTTACTTACTGATGATGCTAGTAGTAAGCTGTTTATAACTTAAGTAAAGTAACTTACCCATGTACATAGCAGATGAAAGTAAAACAACAAAGAAAATAAGTGCAAGTGTCTTCATTTTACTCTCTTGAAGTTACTTTTAAAACTTACTGTGAACTCATGTGCGAATAAAAGATATGCCTGTAACATAACTTATATACCTGCGAATACATAAATTAGTGAAATTACAAAGAAATTTTTAATTACCACTTTTTATAATACATATCTTTACTTCTCTTAAATTTTTATTATTTTTTAATATTGTAATATATTCTTAATGTTTTAGAATTTTTAATAGAAACCCATATTTATGTGACCTTGAAATAAATATTGGTTGTAAAAATAGTTCATTTGAAAGTTACATCAGGTGAGAGAGAGACACAACAGGCTTATCGGTTGTTATTTATTTTACCTGTCCCTAGATGGAATCACTGTCAGCCACGGTGGTCTAGTGGTTACGTTGCTTGCTTCTACTCCCGAGGGTGATGGGTTCAAACCCGACCGGGGCCGATGGATTTTAGGATCAAACAATCTAAGGGAGAAGCCTTACTGGAAGCACTTTAAGCCGTGGAACCCGAGTCTGAAGATTTTCGGGTTCAAGAAAAGAAGAGAAATCCCGACTAAAAAGGTCTATGAGCAAAATTTAATCCATCTTCCGCCATCTTCCTTTCTTTTCTGCTAAACGCTATTGAATCTTAAACTGATCCTCTTCATAACAAAACCACGTTACCTGTTTGCTTTTCATTGGATGTGGAACGATGTAGAGGCAACAAGTAGTTCCCTTCATTAAATTAAAAATATGAACTCTTGAATATACTTGTTATTCTTCGTGAATGAAAATAATAATTTTCAAAAGATAAATAATATTCTAAAATATAACTAATCAATAATTAAAACTTAAAATAATTTATTATATATAGGTGATGCATTTGAGTCATGCTTCAGTCGGTTCTGATGCATCAAAATGGCTGAAGTTGTCGAGTCTTCTATTGCTGTGTGATCATCTAAATTTTTAAAATTAAAGTCTGCCAAACCTTTGACTAGTTGTCAAAAACAGTTATTTCAAAAAGTTTTCAATGTATTTCACAAGTTTAGAAAAAAAACATCTCACCAGCTTTCTTGAATAATCTACCCCATTCAACGATCACATGTCTTATATACTTCACACGTGCTCCCTGATAATTGGTCAGTTATTCTGGCGCGAATGTCGGAAGGATACAATTGGCGTTTGTTTATGTTAGGATCACTCTAAGAGCGGATAAGGTATAGGTGTGTCCTCGAGGCGATGTACTAACCAGATATTCCTTACTGACATCCGTATAGAAATAAGCGTAATTAAATTAGTCTGGTTAAAAACTTCCCACTACGGAGCACCCATATTACTAAGTGGGACGATGAGGATCTATGATCATTATATCATATGAAATCACGGAACACTTTAATTTGGAATAGTTAATGATTGTTATAGTGTAGTGTAAAAAATACCGGGGACAGAACCTAGACCTTCTGCGTACGAGGCTACGACATTACACCGAATTCACGAACGTATTAATAATAATAATAATAATAATAATAATAATAATAATAATAATAATAATAATAATAATAATAATAATAATAATAATAATAATACTTACTCACTGGCACTATCGAACCCATAGGTTCATAACCGCGCGGACATAAGTTCTCCATACACCCCTATCCTGAGCTAATATTTTCCGATCATTCCCTGTATAATCTACTTCCCTCAAATCATAGTTAATGTTATTCTCCCACCTCATTCTTGGTCTACCAACTGGGCGTTTTCACTCTGGCTTTCCTACAAGAAGCTTCCATGCAAGTCTTTCATTCCCCATACGCGCAACATGTCCTGCCCAACGCAGTCTACGAGACTTAACTGTTCTTATTATATCTGGCTTCCTATAAAGACCATGTAGTTCATTGTTATGTAGTCTTCTCCATTCACCTGTCTGTTCATCTCTCTTTGGTCCAAAAATTTTCCTAAGTACTTTATGAAAATTTTTGGACCAAAGAGAGATGAACAGACTAATAATAATAATAATAATAATAATAATAATAATAATAATAATAATAATAATAATAATAATAATAATAATAATAATAATAACAATAATAATAATAATAATAACAATAACAATAATAATAATAACAATAATAATAACAGTAATAATAATATTTTTTATTATTCCGGCTTTTACAATGAATATACATTTTCCGGTACCCATGTTCACAGTTAACTACACATTTGTTTCAACACATTTTTCCATTCTTGTCTGTTTATCCATATATCTTCTTCTATTTCCCATTCCCTCATAGTTTCATTGATTCCCTGAATCCACGTAATATTTGATCTACCCTTCTTTTTCCTTCCCTGTGGTTCCCAATCCATGATTATCTTAGGTAGTCTTCCTTCTTCCATCCTTCTAATGTGTCCGTACTAATTTAATTGTTTTCTTCTGTATAAAATCTAATATTGAATATTGTACCTGCATTTTTTCTTTTATATATGAATTTTTGATTTTATCCTTCCTGGATATTCTTGCAGCACGTCTCCAGTAGTCCATTTCAGTGGCGAGTTATTTTTTTTTTTTTCATTTGTGCATTTAAAGCCCACACATCAGCTCCATAGGTAATAATGCTTCTGATTATTGTATTAAAAATAGTTTTTTTTTTGTTTCTTTGAAGATATGTTTGTCCCGTACTATTCCATTTAGGGCAGATATAGTATACTTTCCTATATTGATCCTGTTTCTTATCTCTGTTTCTTGTTTTCCATCTTTAGTAATTTTAATTCCCAAATACTTATATTCTTCAGTGTATTTAATAATAATAATAATAATAATAATAATAATAATAATAATAATAATAATAATAATAATAATAATAATAATAATAATAATAATAATAATAGTAATAATAATAATAGTAATAATAATAATAGTAATAATAAATATTATTAATAATAATAATAATATAATAATAATAATAATAATAATAATAATGTATCTATGTACCCCGTACATCCGCGTGTGGAGGTTATGGTACTGCTCAGTGGGAATTTTTTATGCTAGCAAATTTAGTTCCACTTAGTTATGCATAGATGTCAATGAGTGATGAAGTGTCGCCATATCGCCTCTGTGAAACATCTAGTGGGTAAATAAGGCATTACTTGGATGGTTAACTGTTGTTAAATTTCGAACAGAGGTCTCCTTATCTAGGCTTGCAGATTTTTAACCCATTCGCTTCGGGTTCAAAGTGTCAATGCATTTTCCCAGAAACCGGATTTAAGTTACCGTATATTATATTTTCTATATAATGGAAATGGACAGCTAATGACAAATGAGGGAAATTTTGAGGAAGTGGCTGAATTCAAATACCTAGGAACAATAATTACAAATAGGAATGAGATGCACAAAGAAATTAAAGAATGCAAATGCGTGCTATTATGCATTGCAGAGACTCTTGATGTCTCAACTCCTTTCAAAAAACGTAAACTGAAAATATATAAAACTATTATTCTACCAGTTATATTATATGGATGCGAAACATGGACTCTTACTTTAAGGGAGGAAAGGAGATTACAAGTATTTGAGAATAAAGTACTTAGGAAAATTTTTGGACCAAAGAGAGATGAAGAGACAGGTGAATGGAGAAGACTACATAACAATGAACTACATGGTCTTTATAGGAAGGCAGATATAATAAGAACAGTTAAGTCTCGTAGACTGCGATGGGCAGGACATGTTGCACGTATGGGGAATGAAAGACTTGCATGGAAGCTTGTTGTAGGAAAGCCAGAGGGAAGACGTCCAGTTGGTAGACCAAGAATGAGGTGTGAGAACAACATTAACTATGATTTGAGGGAAGTAGATTATACAGGGAATGATTGGAAAGCATTAGCTCAGGATAGGGATGTATGGAGAGCGTATGTCCGTGCGGCCATGAACCTACGGGTTCGATAGTGCCAGTGAGTAAGAAAGTAAGTAACTGACTGGCACTATCAAACCCGTAGGTTATTACCTGCGTGACCATAAGCCTATCCTGAGCTAATATTTGCGAATGCTCTTCTACTTCCTCTAATCGTGGTTAATTCAGCCACTTCTTCAAAATAAGATTTAATAACACAAACACATAATTCCAGATTGTATAATAAATATTTCAGCATATTTTCCGCGTACGTGCATACCTAACTCATGTGGCATGGGGAAATAAAATAATGTAAAGATTATGTTTATTTTGGTTAAAATTTACTGCAGATGGAAGTAGAGCTAGGATGTTCATGTAGTAAAAGTTAAGATTTACCATCGTAGAATGAAAAGTTAGACTAGTGACTGTCTTTTGTTTTGGTTTCACACACAAACAGTTGAATAGTATAATGATAAGTTAGATTTGTAACTGTCTTTTGTTTTGGTTTCACACAGAAACAGTTGAATAGTATAATGAGAAGTTAGATTTGTAACTGTCTTTTGTTTTGGGTTCACACAGAAACAGTTGAATAGTATAATGAGAAGTTAGATTTGTAACTGTCTTTTGTTTTGGGTTCACACAGAAACAGTTGAATAGTATAATGATAAGTTAGATTTGTAACTGTCTTTTGTTTTGGTTTCACACAGAAACAGTTGAATAGTATAATGAGAAGTTAGATTTGTAACTGTCTTTTGTTTTGGGTTCACACAGAAACAGTTGAATAGTATAATGATAAGTTAGATTTGTAACTGTCTTTTGTTTTGGTTTCACACAGAAACAGTTGAATAGTATAATGAGAAGTTAGATTTGTAACTGTCTTTTGTTTTGGGTTCACACAGAAACAGTTGAATAGTATAATGAGAAGTTAGATTTGTAACTGTCTTTTGTTTTGGGTTCACACAGAAACAGTTGAATAGTATAATGATAAGTTAGATTTGTAACTGTCTTTTGTTTTGGTTTCACACAGAAACAGTTGAATAGTATAATGAGAAGTTAGATTTGTAACTGTCTTTTGTTTTGGGTTCACACAGAAACAGTTGAATACTATAATGATAAGTTAGATTTGTAACTGTCTTTTGTTTTGGGTTCACACAGAAACAGTTGAATAGTATAATGAGAAGTTAGATTTGTAACTGTCTTTTGTTTTGGGTTCACACAGAAACAGTTGAATAGTATAATGATAAGTTAGATTTGTAACTGTCTTTTGTTTTGGTTTCACACAGAAACAGTTGAATAGTATAATGAGAAGTTAGATTTGTAACTGTCTTTTGTTTTGGGTTCACACAGAAACAGTTGAATACTATAATGATAAGTTAGATTTGTAACTGTCTTTTGTTTTGGGTTCACACAGAAACAGTTGAATAGTATAATGAGAAGTTAGATTTGTAACTGTCTTTTGTTTTGGGTTCACACAGAAACAGTTGAATAGTATAATGATAAGTTAGATTTGTAACTGTCTTTTGTTTTGGTTTCACACAGAAACAGTTGAATAGTATAATGAGAAGTTAGATTTGTAACTGTCTTTTGTTTTGGGTTCACACAGAAACAGTTGAATACTATAATGATAAGTTAGATTTGTAACTGTCTTTTGTTTTGGGTTCACACAGAAACAGTTGAATAGTATAATGAGAAGTTAGATTTGTAACTGTCTTTTGTTTTGGGTTCACACAGAAACAGTTGAATAGTATAATGATAAGTTAGATTTGTAACTGTCTTTTGTTTTGATTTCACACAGAAACAGTTGAATAGTATAATGAGAAGTTAGATTTGTAACTGTCTTTTGTTTTGGTTTCACACAGAAACAGTTGAATAGTATAATGAGAAGTTAGATTTGTAACTGTCTTTTGTTTTGGTTTCACACAGAAACAGTTGAATAGTATAATGAGAAGTTAGATTTGTAACTGTCTTTTGTTTTGATTTCACACAGAAACAGTTGAATAGTATAATGAGAAGTTAGATTTGTAACTGTCTTTTGTTTTGGTTTCACACAGAAACAGTTGAATAGTATAATGAGAAGTTAGATTTGTAACTGTCTTTTGTTTTGGGTTCACACAGAAACAGTTGAATAGTGTAATGAGAAGTTAGATTTGTAACTGTCTTTTGTTTTGGGTTCACACAGAAACAGTTGAATAGTATAATGAGAAGTTAGATTTGTAACTGTCTTTTGTTTTGATTTCACACAGAAACAGTTGAATAGTATAATGAGAAGTTAGATTTGTAACTGTCTTTTGTTTTGATTTCACACAGAAACAGTTGAATAGTATAATGATAAGTTAGATTTGTAACTGTCTTTTGTTTTGGTTTCACACAGGAACAGTTGAATAGTATAATGAGAAGTTAGATTTGTAACTGTCTTTTGTTTTGGGTTCACACAGAAACAGTTGAATACTATAATGAGAAGTTAGATTTGTAACTGTCTTTTGTTTTGGGTTCACACAGAAACAGTTGAATAATATAAAATTAAGAGAGGATAAATAAGATAAATATTCAATATCAAAATTAAATGGTGTTTTATGGGATCAGAATAAAAGTACTATAAACATACTTACCTAGTTTAATAAAATAATGAGTGCAATGGCGTATGTTGCATAACTAGTAATTAATGTTTAGAATAGTAAGTAAATAAATTGTACTTGTTGGTAGGTGCCGATGTCCTCAACTGTGTTAAAATATGTAAATAAAATTAACTGGAGAGCTTTCTGAAGTTATCTTCCATCTTCTGCAGGTTGAGCTTCTGCTACTCATTGTTTTTCGTAGCGTCAGTTTCGTGTTAAAAAAGTTAGACTTTGCTTTAGCCTGACTGGCTATAGAATCAATACTAGTAAAATTTTGAAGATGGAGGATAATTTCCGAAAGCGCTCCAGTTAATTTTATATACATATTTTTTCAAAGTTGAGGACGACGGCGCCTACCAACAGGTACAATTTAATTTTTAACTTTCATCATATGACTTCACCTCAACGGAATTTGATATGAATTTTACAAGTATTGATGATAAATAAAATTCTGTAGCAATGGATTTTTGAAGGCGTTTAGCTGATATTTCTAGAAGGGTTAAAATAAGGAAAAGTGTAATTAAACGAAATATGAATGTTCAAAATTTTAATTGTGGATTTGATAAAAAAGCAATTAAAATTATTTGGCTGTGTAAAAAGACTGACAGAAGACAGATTCCCTTGAAGAACAGTAGAATGGGTACCACTTGTTAGAAGAAGAGGAGGACGGTCAAAAATAACGTGGATTGATGGTGATGTGAGGAACGTGAGGGGAAGAAGGCAGTAAACTGAATTCTCAGAATAGAGATAATAATTAAATCAAGTCAAATTCTTATTATCTTTATTTTACAATAATTCTGGGCATTGTTTTGACAAAATTCCAATTTGTACAAAACTTAACAGGAGTTTATTTCATTGCTTCCCTTCGATGTGGGACTTGTGTCCTTATTGGGTCATCTTATTTTGTGGCCAATTTGGAATATCTGGCTTCGATTCTTCAATCTGCGCTTTCGCTGTTGGATACAAACATAATATATGGTTAATGTTATAAGTCAATAAGAAAGTATATTGAGCGCACAGTAAACTGGCGGGTGGGGACCGTTATTCATTTGTCGTCTTATAGCCTAAGTGCTATTCCTCTTCTGTATTCCAATTGTCGTCTTATAGCCTAAGTGCTATTGCTCTTCTGTATTCCAATTGTCGTCTTATAGCCTAAGTGCTATTCCTCTTCTGTATTCCAATTGTCGTCTTATAGCGTAAGTGGTATTGCTCTTCTGTATTCCAATTGTCGTCTTATAGCCTAAGTGCTATTCCTCTTCTGTATTCCAATTGTCGTCTTATAGCCTAAGTGCTATTGCTCTTCTGTATTCCAATTGTCGTCTTATAGCCTAAGTGCTATTCCTCTTCTGTATTCCAATTGTCGTCTTATAGCCTAAGTGCTATTCCTCTTCTGTATTCCAATTGTCGTCTTATAGCCTAAGTGCTATTGCTCTTCTGTATTCCAATTGTCGTCTTATAGCCTAAGTGCTATTCCTCTTCTGTATTCCAATTGTCGTCTTATAGCGTAAGTGGTATTGCTCTTCTGTATTCCAATTGTCGTCTTATAGCCTAAGTGCTATTCCTCTTCTGTATTCCAATTGTCGTCTTATAGCCTAAGTGCTATTGCTCTTCTGTATTCCAATTGTCGTCTTATAGCCTAAGTGCTATTCCTCTTCTGTATTCCAATTGTCGTCTTATAGCCTAAGTGCTATTCCTCTTCTGTATTCCAATTGTCGTCTTATAGCCTAAGTGCTATTGCTCTTCTGTATTCCAATTGTCGTCTTATAGCGTAAGTGCTATTCCTCTTCTGTATTCCAATTGTCGTCTTATAGCCTAAGTGTTATTCCTCTTCTGTATTCCAATTGTCGTCTTATAGCGTAAGTGCTATTCCTCTTCTGTATTCCAATTGTCGTCTTATAGCCTAAGTGCTATTGCTCTTCTGTATTCCAATTGTCGTCTTATAGCGTAAGTGCTATTCCTCTTCTGTATTCCAATTGTCGTCTTATAGCCTAAGTGCTATTCCTCTTCTGTATTCCAATTGTCGTCTTATAGCCTAAGTGCTATTGCTCTTCTGTATTCCAATTGTCGTCTTATAGCGTAAGTGCTATTCCTCTTCTGTATTCCAATTGTCGTCTTATAGCCTAAGTGCTATTCCTCTTCTGTATTCCAATTGTCGTCTTATAGCCTAAGTGCTATTGCTCTTCTGTATTCCAATTGTCGTCTTATAGCCTAAGTGATATTCCTCTTCTGTATTCCAATTGTCGTCTTATAGCCTAAGTGCTATTCCTCTTCTCTATTCCAATTGTCGTCTTATAGCCTAAGTGCTATTGCTCTTCTGTATTCCAATTGTCGTCTTATAGCGTAAGTGCTATTCCTCTTCTGTATTCCAATTGTCGTCTTATAGCCTAAGTGCTATTCCTCTTCTGTATTCCAATTGTCGTCTTATAGCGTAAGTGGTATTGCTCTTCTGTATTCCAATTGTCTTATA
Organism: Diploptera punctata; assembly: GCA_030220185.1. Taxonomy (NCBI): domain Eukaryota; kingdom Metazoa; phylum Arthropoda; class Insecta; order Blattodea; family Blaberidae; genus Diploptera; species Diploptera punctata. The sequence goes on from JASPKZ010010242.1 coordinate 351,627, forward strand.
GCCTAAGTGCTATTGCTCTTCTGTATTCCAATTGTCGTCTTATAGCCTAAGTGCTATTCCTCTTCTGTATTCCAATTGTCGTCTTATAGCCTAAGTGCTATTCCTCTTCTGTATTCCAATCCCTAGCATAGCCCTGGATTTAAACGTGTGTGTTGTTGAGATAGTTCTTGTCTTGTGCTATACGCCACTGTTAAACTCATAGAGCGATAATCGTACCTCTTCCTGTTCGTAATGAGAGATATCTCCGCAAAATAATTTATTTGACAAGGATATGTTAGACTTGTAACTGTCTTTTATGTTTATTTGACACACAAACAGTTGAATAGTATAATGATAAGTTAGACTTCCGAAATTTAATAGTGGATTTCATAAATTAAATTGAAATTATATGGTTACGTAAAAAGAATGACAGAATACACATACTCAAATAGAATACTATGGGTGCCACTTGGTAGAAGAAGAAGAAGAAGAAGAAGAGGAGGATGGTGAAAATAGCATGGATTGATGGTGTTTTGAGGAACATGGGGGGAAGAAAGTAGTGCATGAATTCACAGAATATAGATAGTAATTATATTAAGTCAAATTGTAAATATCTTTATTTCACAGCAATCATGGACATTGTTTTGACAAAATTCCAATTTTTACAAAACTTAACAGAAATTGATTCTTTCAATCTTTTTTTTTTTTTCATGTGCGACTTATGTCCTTAGCGAGACCTTTTTGTTGGTTAAGTTGAAATCACTGGATTCGTTGCTGACGGAAATTGTTTCAATGGAACCATCTGTGGCGGATCTGTCTTACCAGATAAGATAATTGGCAGAAACGGTTGAAATAGTCCAAGCCGCTTTTGTAGTACAAAAAGGTCATTCGCTGTTGGATAGAAACATGATATATGGTTAATGTTACAAGACAATAAGAAAGTATAAAAAAGTAAAGTGATCCCACAACAGGCCTCAGGAGGCTCTTGGGGTAGTAGGAGGTTAAGGCTCCCACTTTTTCTAGACAATCGGCACTTTATGTCAACCGGGTTGTCAGCCCTGCGTGACGGCCGCCTTTACCCCAGAACAAGTGTCTGGTACTCATTCCCTTAGAGGCTGAGTCGACCTCAGGGCCGTAGTGCCGCCAGAGGGTTTGGGTCAGTTTAAAAATCCTGACTCCAACGGGACTTGAACCCTCGACCCTCCGGCTTGTAGCTCAGTGCCTTAACCACTACGCTACGGCGTGCCCTACAAGTATAAAATTAAATAGAAAGATGCCGACTACCGCCACTATAATAATTCCGCATGGTAATCATTGTCAAGCATTGTCGCGCGGCACCAGCTCTTATATAAACGGACAACAACCATACTGAAGCGATTATACATATTTGTCGCCTTATAGCCTAAGTGCTACTTCTCTTTCAACATTACAACCCCTAGTATAAATCTGAAAGAAAACGTTAGCTCTGTTGTTTGTGTCAGTGTTGAGAGGGCGGATCGGAAAGTAACGCACAATAATTTGTTCCTGCCTTGGTATTGCAGCTAGAATGTTGAAATTTCACAGAGATATAGTTTGAAGTCTTCACTACAGATGGTAATTTTTTCTCAGGTGCACCTCTTGCGAGAGAAGCTTGAACTATGCAACAAAGATGGCGCGCATGCTACAGTCGTCCACCTGCGAGGAACAGAGAAGTCTTGTTCGATTTTTGTGGGCCAAAGGGCATAAACCCAGTGAAATTCACAGGGACATGCGTGACGTGTATGGGGATGATTGTATGGACCGTAGCAATGTCTCCAGGTGGTGCACATTCTTCCAAGAGGGACGCGTGAACCTTAGTGATTCACCACGTGATTCCTGGCCGGCAAACGCTTTGAGACAGATGTGAAAGTGAAATCAGCAGTGCGCAGATTGCTACACTCCAACCAAACGGACTTCTACGAACAGGGCATATTGAAACTGGTAACACGATGGGAAAAATGTGTTGAGAAAGTTGGTGACTATGTCGAAAAGTAGGTGAAAGATATAAGTTCATTTGTGATTTTTTTCCTTTTTTTTACTATTAAACTTTTAAAAAAAAATATTGTGCGTTACTTTCCGATCCGCCCTGTGGACGACTGTAGCATGCGCGCCATCTTTGTTGCATAGTTCAAGCTTCTCTCGCAAGAGGTGCACCTGAGAAAAAAATGCCATCTGTAGTGAAAACTTCAAACTATATCTCTGTGAAATTTCAACATTCTAGCTGCAATACCAAGGCAGAAAAAAATTATTGTCCGTTACCTTCCGATCCGCCCTCGTACCTGTAGTGTGGACACGTGGTAACTTTTCAGTCAGTTGTAAGTTTATTTCACATCAGAAAGACTTCTAAGTACAAATTCACAGACATTTTATTTTGAATGATTTAATAATTGCCATATCGTAGATTAACATGTTCACTACAAACAGAATCGTACCTGGTTCGAATTCCTTTGGAGTCAGGACTTTATAACTTTCTTAAAATTCTGGCAGCACGATGGCTCAGTAGAGTCAGGACTTTTATGTAACAAAATATAAGATTGCAATACAGATAGTATGTATTTTTCAACATTTCGTGTCCCATGTCCTGCTCATCGCTGTCTTAACACTAAGAAATTGCAATTGGAAGTAAACATTAATAATACTAAATATATCGTCACACATAATAAATAATAGTTTTAAAAACTAAAAGAACACGCTTTATTAGAAAACTAAAAAATGAAAAATAATTTTAATTTCCAATACGCTTGGGATAAAATAAAGTGGTCAACAAAAAATCATCTCCAACACATATAGAATAAAAATAGAGTTATCAACAAAAAGAAAATTTTACCATCAAAAGCGTGGGGTGCTCTATATAAATTAATATATTTGATAATAAAAATATATTGGTAAAAGTAAGCTCTCTAAGAAGAAAATGTAAAAAATCATTAAAAGCACCCCACGCTTTTGATGGTAAAATTTTATTTTTGTTGATAACTCTAATTTTATTCTATATGTGTTGGAGATGATTTTTTGTTGACCACTTTATTTTATCCCAAGCGTGTTGGAAATTAAAATTATTTTTCATTTTTTAGTTTTCTAATAAAGCGTGTTCTTTTAGTTTTTTAAAACTATTATTTATTTTTTATTTTTTAGTTTTAATATTTTACAGAATAAGATAAAAATGTAAATATCTTTAATTCGATACTATTGTAGTATGAGCTAAAAGTAATACTCTTTCTATAAAATAAACCCTCCCAGCCGGATTTGAACCAGCGACGTATGGATTACTGAAATTATATACTACTAAGAGTTCACTGCTCTACCAACTGAGCTCTCACAATGATTGACTAAAAACTCGACAAGTCCGTAAGCTATTATACCAGTTTTCATTTTTTTTATTTTCGGATGATTCTGGCCAGGATTTTAGAAACAAAATATGAAATTATAATGTTGAGTGATTCCGGGTTATGAAATTATTGTATTGTCACGGGTCCTCTACACGTATACAAAGTTTTAAGTCGATCCAATGTTTCTAAGTGAGTGAAAATCGCGTTGAAAGATTCCGTTACATTGATACAAAAACACTTTTTTTGATTTTGTTAATTGATATTTCCATATTAAATTTGGCACCTATTTTTGTTAAATTATAAATTGATCGTTGCAAATCATTTTCGGAAAGTGCCAGAAGAGCTAAATAAGAGACTTACGTATTGTTATTACATGTTTTTTTCCCCATTAAGATCATGTGGCTCACTGTGAAGTAGTATTTTCCATTCGGCTCTCTTTGGTCCAAAAATGTTCCTAACAATTTTATTTTCAAATACTCCTAAGTTTTCCTCCTCCCTTAAAGTAGGAGTCCATGTTTCGCATCCATTCAATATCACTGGGAGAACAACATTTTTACAATTTTTGTTTAATGTTTTTTGACAGGAGTTGGAATTACAAGAGGCCCTGCAATACATAATAGCATTTCCAGAATTGAGCCTACGTTTAATTTCTTTGTGCATCTCGTTATATTATGTTCTTTGAGTATATACAGGGTCATTCATAATTCCTATTACAAACTTCTAGAGGTTTTAGAGGGGGACTTAGTTTTGTTAATGAACCCATGTCCGGAAACGTACCATTTCGATATAAAATAAGTTTGAAGATCGGAACACAATGGGCTGATATCGCGTGTCTTGTGTTTCAGAATAAGTATTACAGACTCCTAGGGGTTGTACTACAAGTGTGGTTCCACGTGTTGTTCGTTGCACAAAGTGTACCTGCGACGCATGTTTTCATACACACGTCACACAAGACCTGGTGTGTGCTCAATAATTTCTGCTGCCGCCAGAATTCGTGCAAATAGATCAGATCTTCCTCCGACTCGACAGGTGCAGTACAACCCCTAGAAGTCTGTAACACTTATTCTGAAACACAAGACACACGATATCAGCCCATTGTGTTTCGATTTTCAAACTTATTTTAGTTCGAAATTGTACAGTTGTGGACATGGGTTCCTTATCAAAACTTTATCAACTAAGTTTTCTCTACAATCCCCAGAAGTTTGTAATCACCCTGTATAGTTAATACGCTGGAGAAGATCAGTAATCTGTACGTCTAATCAAAGACAAAGGAAATGTTTTAAGGTAATGAAAAAAAAAGAATGTAGATAATAATTAAATTAAGTCAAATTCTAATTATCTTTATTCCACAATAATTATGGACATTGTTTTGACAAAATTCTAATTTGTACAAAACTTAAATTTTTTTTTGTTTCATTCCTTCTTTGCTTGTGCGACTTCTACTATCATGGAGACCAGTCTATCAATAAATGGCGTAGTGCTTGAACCGCCCGCTTTCACTGTTGGATACAAACATAATATAGATAGATAATGGAATTTATTGCCTTTTTTCAGAATAAAGAAAATACATATGCATTTACATTGCGCACGGGCCTGCTTGGCCGTACGTGCATTATTTTTCCATGAATAAAAAATAAAACTACTCATATATATAAACAAATACCTACAAATACACCTGTATCAAAAACAATAACAGGCTACATATATGTAAAATCTATGTCTACACTACATCACAATAATACATATCTACATTCATCCACATTCCGTACATTAATATTAAAAAAAATGCTAGAAAACAAATTAAAAAAAAAGCACAACACACACACACACACACACATACACCCACACACCCCCACACATATACACACCGCACGCTCATACCCCCCTCCCCCCGTCCCTGCAGACATTAAATGCACTATCAGACTATTCAACTTATCAGACCTACTTATTATATAACACGATTAAAGATCGAAAACAAAGACCATATTGAGATTCGTCTTATTGTTAATACATATATCCTTAATCTACAATTTTGTTATATCTCAATTTTCTTACTGTACCCAAAAATTTGCATGTTTTTGATTCACTCTCGATTCGTCCTAAGAGATCCCAACACGCCACTCTCCCTCGATCCGACCTGAGAAATCTCTCCGGCAGCATCTGTAATCTAAGTTGTTCTGTCTCTCTACAGAATGCTATAATATGCTGCCAGTTTTCATGGCCATCGCATAGTGGGCCTAGTTTAATGCCTTCATCATTTGTTGAATTATGGGCCATCCATCCCCCCAAATGAAACCATGCAATAGCACTTCTATCATCCCCATCCAAAGAGTCAATATATTTCTCCCTTCCCCAATATGGGTAATGATACAAATTAGGTCATATAGAAAGAATTGAAGACAACCGACTTGCAAAAAGAGCTAAAGAAGATAGACCAATGGACGGGAGAAGAACAAGAGGAAGACCAGCCAAGAGATGGACAGACAGTGAATGCACATCCAATACGTCTTCCTCCGAGCAGTGATTTTGGAAATAAATAGGATGAAAATCATACAAATTAAGAAGAAGAAGAAGAAGAAGTTATTGATAGAGCTAATAGAAAGCTGTTTATAATTGAAGTAAAATAACTCACCCATGTACATAGCAGAGGAAAGTAAAACAACAAAGATAAGTGCAAATATCTTCATGTTGCTTTCTTGAAGATTGTTTTAAGAATTTCTATCAATCTATCAGCGAATAAAGCATAGCTCTATATCTTATATACCTGAAAATACATAAATTAGTGCAATTACAAAGAACATTATTTTTAATTACTATTTTTTATAACACGTCTTTATTTCTCTTAAAGTTTTAATATATCATTTAATAACCTAATGTATGTTTCATGTTTGGAATTTTTAATATACACACTATTGAGTAACACTAAGAAATTAGGACTGGAAATAAATATCAATAAAACTAAATATATGGTCACACGTAGAAATACATTATGTAATGGAAATGGACAGCTAATGACAAATGAGGGAAATTTTGAGGAAGTGGCTGAATTCAAATACCTAGGAACAATAATCACAAATAGGAATGAGATGCACAAAGAAATTCAACATAGGCTCAATTCTGGAAATGCGTGCTATTATGCATTGCAGAGACTTTTGATGTCCCAACTCCTTTCAAAAAACATTAAACTGAAAATATATAAAACTATTATTCTACCAGTTATATTATATGGGTGCGAAACATGGACTGTTACCTTAAGAGAGGAAAGAAGATTACAAGTATTTGAGAATAAAGTACTTAGGAAAATTTTTGGACCAAAGAGAGCTGAACAGACAGGTGAATGGAGAAGACTACATAACAATGAACTGCATGGTCTTTATAGGAAGCCAGATATAATAAGAACAGTTAAGTCTCGTAGAGTGCGATGGGCAGGACATGTTGCACGTATGGGGAATGAAAGACTTGCATGGAAGCTTCTTGTAGGAAAGCCAGAAGGTAAACGCCCAGTTGGTAGACCAAGAATGAGGTGGGAGAATAACATTAACTATTTTTTAGTACACAATTGATCTTCTTGGTGATACAATATTAAAATATATATACAGTCAATATGCCCATTTCACCAATAAATGTTTAAAATGGTCAACTAGTTTCTACAGCCAAGCTGTCATTCTCAAGACCAGATATCAGTCAATATCTGGTCTTGAGAATGACAGCTTGGCTGTAGAAACTAGTTGACCATTTTAAACATTTATTGGTGAAATGGGCATATTGACTGTATATATATTTTAACATTAACTATGATTTGAGGGAAGTAGATTATACAGGGAATGATTGGAAAGCATTAGCTCAGGATAGGGATGTATGGAGAGCTTATGTCCGTGCGGCCATGTACCTACGGGTTCCATAGTGCCAGCGAGTAAGTAAGTAAGTAAGTATATAAGCCCATATTAGCGTAGCCTTGAAATAAACATTGGTTCTAAAGATGATTTTATTTGAAAGCGACATCAGGTGACAGGCACACTCGCTTATCAGCAGATTTATTGTACTTGTCGCTAGATGGAATCATAGTTGGCTGCGGTGGTCTAGTGGTTACGTTCTTTGTCTCTACTCCAGAGGGACGTGGGTTCAATTCCGGCCGGGTTGATCGATTTATAGGATGGAAAAATCCAAGGAACAATTCTTAAGGGAAGGGCATTAATCCGTGGGACCCGAATCTGAAGATTTTGGGGCTCATGAAAACCGCAATACTGAATAAAGAAATCTATGAACAAAATTAATCCATCTTCCTTAATGTTCTACTAGATGTCTCTCCGATGCGATATACTATCATCATATTCCTTACTGACATCTCTATAGAAATATAAAGTGATCCCACAATAGGCCTCAGGAGGCCCTTGGGGTAGTAGGAGGTTAAGGCTCCCACTTTTTCTAGACAATCGGCACTTTTTTATGTCAGCCGGGTTGTCAGCCCTGCGTGACGGCCGCCTTTACCCCAGAACAAGCGTCTGGTACTCATTTCAGTTAGAGGCTTAGTCGACCCCAGGGCCATAGTGCCGCCAGAGGGTTTGGGTCAGTTTAAAAACCCTGACCCCAACGGGACTTGAACCCTCGACCCTACGGCTTGTAGCTCAGTGCCTTAACCACTACGCTACTGCGTGCCCCGTCTATAGAAATATGCTTAACTAAATTAGTCTGGTTAAAAACTTCCCACTGCGGAGCACCCATGTTACTAAGTGGAAGAATGAGGATCTATGATCGTTATATCACATGGAATCACAGAAAATTTTAATTTGGAGGAATTTATGATTCTCATAACGTTGTGTAAGAAATAACGCGGATCGAACCCAGACCTTCTAGTACTAGGCTCTCCTCCTGTCTTTTTCTACAAGACGTTTTCCTGTCACTCTTTGTTTTCTCATCGTGCCACATGTCCTGCCCATCAAAACCTACAACACATAAGTGTTATTATATCTGTTTTCCCAAAAAGCATGTAGCTCATTTTTATGAATCTCGCAATATTATGTAGTCTTCTCCATTCGCCGTTCGTCTCTCTTTACTCCAGAATATTTCTGAGATATTATTTTCAAACCCACCTAACTTTTGTGATCTGTTACAGAAAAAGTCCATGTTTTGCATCCATATAATATAACAGTTGTATATACGTAATGTTTAACGTTTTTTGAGAGAAGTTGTAATGGCAAGTGTCCCTGTAATACATAATAGCATACATTTTCAGAGTTGAGTCCTAGATTTAATTATTTTTGGACCTCATTCCTAAAATAAAATAAGTTAAAATACCTTCTTAGGTAAAATCCGTCGTCCTTAACTTTTAAAATAAGTGATAATTTATGCCTGTAGGCCTTTCAGGACATCCGTTCCATCTTCAGCAGTTCATTCTTCTCTACAGCATCCAGTTGTTTGATGCTTCTGGTCCTAATGTGGCCTTGTCGTGACTCGCGACTCACGACTAGCAGCATCAAACATCAACCTGGATGCTGTAGAGAAGAATGAACTGCTGAAGATGGGACGGATGTCCTGAAAGGCCTACAGGCAGAAAGATCACATATTTTAAAAGTTGAGGACGACGGATTTTACCTAAGAAGGTATATTTTAACTTATTTTATTTTATGACTCTCCACCTCAAAGGTTTTATCAATGAATTTTATTAGTTTTCACCTCATTCCTGTTTGTTATTATTGCTCCTAGGTATTTGAACTTTGCCACTTTTTCAAAATGAATTTTAATAACAGAACCATATAAATTCCACATTGTACTTACTTACTTACTCACTGGCACTATCGAACCCGTAGGTTCATGGCCACGCGGACATAAGCTCTCCATACATCCCTATCCTGAGCTAATGCTTTCCAATCATTCCCTGTATAAATCTACTTCCCTCATATCATACTTAATGTTGTTCTCCCACCTCATTCTTGGTCTACCAACTGGGCGTTTTCCTTCTGGCTTTCATACAAGAAGTTTCCATGCACGTCTTTCATTCCCCATACGCGCAACGTGTCCTGCCCATCGCAGTCTACGAGACTTAACTGTTCTTATTATATCTGGCTTCCTATAAAGACCATGTAGTTCACTGTTGTGTAGTCTTCTCCATTCACCTGTCTGTTCATCTCTCTTTGGTCCAAATTTTTCCTAAGTACTTTATTCTCAAATACTTGTAATCTCCTTTCCTCCCTTAAAGTAAGAGTCCATGTTTCGCACCCATATAATATAACTGGTAGAATAATATTTTTATATATTTTTTCAGCTTAACGAATTTTCCACATTGTATAATAGATATTTCAGCGTATTTTCCGCGTACTTGCATAACTAAGCCATGTATATAATACTAGGTTATTTGCGTGCAGATATTTAATACCCTGAAGAAAACCAGTAAATTTATTGTGATTCAAAGATAAAGGAAGTGTTATGTCGTAATAAAAAATCACTGAATGTAGATAATCATTAAATGAAATCAAATTATAATTATTTTATTTCACAATAATTCGGTACATTCTTTTGACAAACTCTAATTTGTACAAAACTTAAAGCAACTTTCTTATTTCATTCCTTCTTTCCATGTAGTGGTTCACTTATTAGTAGAGACAGAATAATTGCACTTCGAGTAAGACCTGGCAAAGGAATAGAGTATATTTTCAGTGGACCTGTATGAAGACCGCCGGTCATCAGTAATTCGTCTGGAATCTGCACTTTCACTGTTGGATACAAAATAAATTAAGGTTAATGTTAGAAATAAATAAGAAAGTATACTTCGCGTACAGTAAACTGGCGGATGGGGACCGTTACTTATTTGTTGTCTTATAGCCTACGCGCTACTTCTCCTTCTATATTCCAACCCCTAGTATAGACCTGAAAGAAAACGTATATGTTGTCTATATGAGTGTTGATATAATAATAATAATAATAATAATAATAATAATAATAATAATAGCTTTATTTTACCTGGCAGAGTTAAGGCCTTAAGGCCTTGTCTACCTCAACCAGGTTTAAAAAAATACAAACAAAAAAATAGTCTTAAATCTAAATTACTATATATATATATATATATAAACGATTACAAGTTATGACTACAATAAATTAATATTTATAATGTATTTTGATTTACTCTAAATTTAACGAATTAAATATATAATATGTACAAGATATTATAAAAAAACGAGGAAAAGATTAATGACATAGTATAAAATTAAATAAATAGAGAAAAATTAATTATTAGACAACAGGTAACTGTATAAGCGTGACTTAAAGGTACCAAATGTGCGGCAACCCTGATATCTTGAGGAAGGAGATTCCAGGAGCGGGCAGAGGCTACTGTGAAGGAAGTAGAATAGGAGGAAGTGCTATGAAGAGGAATTGTTAGCAGATTGCTACCTTGTGACCTAGTGTCAATATTGTGGTAAGAGGATAACTTCTCAAATCTGGACGCCAGGTAAGTAGGGATGTAGGAATTCAGAAGCTTGAAAAGTAGTGAAAGAGAGTGCAATTTACGTCTGTCAGTAAGACGGAGCCAATATAGTTTGTATAGTGTGATATACGTGACTATTTAACTCATGCCCCAAATGGGAGTCAATGACCAATCACGTTTCAATGATTTCTGTTTTACAACCAATCAGAGTCGTGTTTCACGAAATATTTATCAGTGTTATATTTACCATATTAAAGAAAGCTCCTCCTTTTTAATATTCTGAACAGATCTGACCATTATTTTACAGTGACTGAGCGCATCAGAAATACGGCTACCATATTGTATATATAGTGCATAGATGTCAACACATAGCGCTTGCAGGAGTTAATTATAAAAACATTTGTAGCAATTTATTATACCACCAAAAAAAGAAACCACTGTTTGCACTTTCTTAAATGTATTGTTTCCCAGGTAATAGTCCAGAAAAATATAATTGTCATATTTACATCATACGACATCAGAAATGAATTAATATACAGTTTGATGTGTTTCATTTTTTCTCCACTAGAGAGCATTCTTACAATATTGCGTTCATTTGGCAATAAATAGTATGATCTAGTTGCAGTGATAAACAAAAGAAGCAGATAAAGCGTACCTATCGTTTCTCATTTGTTTTCAAACATCGCCGTTTACATTAAATATATAAATATTTTAAAATAACTATATTTAAACAATGATTTGTGAGTAAACAGCTTAATTTTATTCGTTAAATAGTCCTAACAAATGCCACTCTTGATTTCCAAATTCTCTGGATAAATTCACTCCTCACTTCGTGAGTCGTGAATTTATCGATGATTTGGAAATCACTCGTGGCATTACTTATGATAATTTTGGTAACAGTTATAAGTTCAGATTACATTGGAATCACTAACAAGTATAAATTCACATTTTATTTTTTGCTCGGTAATAACAGGTTATTATGTGATTTTAATAAACACTTTTGAAATTGATATTAACGCACCGTTGAGGTTATGCAATAAGATATTAAATATAAAATTGGCACCTGGTAAGTCAGTCGTCCTCAACTAAATTATTAAACATCTTCAAGTAGTTCCAATATGGAGGCCTTTCGAAAACATGTTTCATCTTCTGCATTTTAATTGAAACTGTTGAAATTAAAGATGGGTTGTTGGATGTGATGTCCCACGTTGTATGATTGTAATAATTTAGATTCCTGTTATTTGCCACGTCACTGATGACTCCTGTCAGGGGAATGAGGGAAAGTTTCTTACTTACTTACTCACTGGCACTATCGAACCCGTAGGTTCATGGCCGCGCGGACATAAGCTCTCCATACATCCCTATCCTGAGCTAATGCTTTCCAATAATTCTCTTGTATAATCTACTTCCCTCAAATCATAGTTAATGTTATTCTCCCACCTCATTCTTGGTCTACCAACTGGGCGTTTTCCTACAAGAAGCTTCCATGCACATCTTCATTCCCCATACGCGCAACATGTCCTGCCCATCTCAGTCTACGAGACTTAACTGTTCTTATTATATCTGGCTTCCCATAAAGACCAAGTAGTTCATTATTATTAAATAGACTTCTCCATTCCCCTGTCTGTTCATCTCTCTTTGGTCCAAAATTTTCCTAAGAACTTTATTCTCAAATACTTGTAATCTCCTTTCCTCCCTTAAAGTAAGAGTCCATGTTTCGCACCCATATAATGTAACTGGTAGAATAATAGTTTTATATATTTTAGTTTTACGTTTTTTGAGAGGAGTTGGGACATCAAGAGTTTCTTACATAAACAAATAACGACATTTTGTTAACAGTTAAATTAAATGCTATTCATTAACGTTTTCACCACTGTTTAGATGAATCTTGTAAAAGGTCAATAATTTAAAACATTCCGGCTTAAATTAATAAATTTCATTTATAGAAGATTATTTACTTCATTATACGTAATGGATGACTGTTTCCAACGGACAATTTTTCACTAACACTTTATTTTCACTTTATGGATTATTTATACTCCATATGAATTGAATTTATATTAAATATTATTTTCCATAACTTTGACACCATTTTGTCAACTAATATCAAGAAATGAAGTATAATTCTCTTATTTCTTGATGAGCCGTTGTTTTACATGTCTGACTTCTTTCAAGTATTGTAGCCATCTTGTTGTTCTGGGAAAAATCCCATTTCATTTCAGTTATAATCTGGAAGTTTTGATTGGTCCAACTGAAAAGGAAGGAGTACTACTGGCTGACTGCCATCCAATTCGTCCAACCCCATTTATTTTTATATAAAAAATATCAATTCAAATATTTAAAGTATTTTTATATATTTTAAATCAGTTTGGAATACATCTAACTGTATTAACAGTTTATATTGACCAGCTTGAATTTGTATGTACGTATAAAAAAATTTGAATTCACTAAATCAATCTTATTTCCATTCTTACTATAAATAAATATAATTATATTTAAATATTAAATAAAAAAACATTATTACTATTAATTAAATAAAAATAAAACGTAGTTTTATTTGATTTTCATATTTATTATATAATTCAGTGACAGCTGTTTCGGTACACTGTACCTTCTTCAGATATGTTAACAAATTATGAATTATGTTCCAACTGATCTAAGCAACAATACAACAATATTATTTACATTTTTAAATTTAACAAAGGGGATTCATTCAAATCAAGTTGAGAATTTAACAGTTTTTTACTACTTTTAAACTTATTAATTTCTACAGCCTCCAAAAGATCTAACTTCTTACCCTTATCACAAATATGTAAAATTTCAAAATTTGGATCGAAACAATGATTAAATTGGAATAGGTGGTTAGCATATTTTGAATTTTCTAAATTTCTGTTATATGCTCTCATGTGTTCCTTTATCCGAGAGATAAAAGGTCTACCAGTTTGTCCTATATAGACATTGTCACATGTCCCACACTTCAATTTATATACCTGATAATTTTCTTTTTTTGTTTTGGTTTTATTGTTTTTTATTATATTTTGTAGAGTTTTATTAGTTTTAAATGCCACATTAATGTTCAACTTTTTAAAGTGTTTAGATATTTTATTTGAAAGTGGGCCTATGTATGACATTACGACATATTTCTTTATGTTTTCTTTGGGTAAAGGAAAAACTTTGTTAATTGCTTTTTTGTAATGAACTTTCTTAATTAAACATTCTATAATTTCAGGGTCGTAGCCATTATTAACGATGCTGTCATTGAGTTAGTTAGTTGTATAATACATTTGATGTAACTTGACTATTCTATAACATTGTAACGACCTTCCCCACACAAGTGAATGCTTTTTGACACACAGTGTGTTATGAAACTTAAACGCTTGTTGAAATTCACTTTTTAACCTCGGATGAACTTGATCAACAATTTAACGTTTAAAATAATACACGTACATTTAGTTCTCGATCACGTTTCATTAGAAATGAGCGAAACTTTACAGAACGTATCTACAATCCTTCATTTCAATCACCACGGAGTTCCATTGTTTTCCGACAGATGAGTGTGATGTACTTTAGTTAAAAAATGGCAGCTGCTTGTGAAACGCGTACAAAGCAGAGAGCTGTGTTTGAATATCAGGGGGATCTGACAGTCTTGATTTACCTCTTTCTGCTGCTGACATTCTGCTGATAGCACTCCTATCCACTGCTTGATCCACGTAGACATTTCGTAAGCGTCTGTCAATGCTTAGACTGGTTTCCTGCTCCGCAGAAATAAATACAACCACAGCTCTCTGCTTTGTAGGTATTTCACGAGCAGCAGCCATTTAAAACTAAAATACATCACAGCTATTTGTCAGAAAACAATGAAACCTAATTACGTTATAAACGATGGATTGAATATATGTTCTTTAAAGCTTCTTTCATTTCCAATGAAAGGCAATCGAGAACTAAAATTATGTGCATTACTTACTGATGATGCTAGTAGTAAGTTGTTTATAATTTAAGTAAAGTAACTTACGCATGTGCATAGCAGAAGAAAGTGAAACTGCAAAGAAGATAAGTGCGAGTGTCTTCATTTTACTTTCTTGAAGTTTGTTTTAAGAATTACTGTTAATTTATGTAAGATTAAAACATATGCCTGGAACTTATATACCGGCCATTACATAAATTATTTCAATTACAAAGAAAATTAATTTTAATTACCAATTTTTAATGCGTATATTTATTTCTCTTAAAGCGTTAGTATATTTTTTTAATTTCCTAAAACATTCTTAATGGTTTGGAATTCTTAATAGAAGCACATATTAGTGTGACCTTGAAATTAATATTGGTTGTAAAAATTAATTAATTTGAAAGAGACAGCAGGTGTGAGGCAGAACACGTGTATCAAAATCTTTAGTTTTCTTGTCGCTAGATGGAATCACGTTCTGCCGCGGTGGTCTAGTGGTTAAGCTCCTTGAGACTAGTCCTGACGGATAGCGTCTCAAACCCGGCAGGGGTAGATGGTTTTTTAGACTGGAAACAATTCAAGGCAGAATTCTTCCGGGTGGGACTTAAGGCCGTGCGTCCCAAGTATGACGATTTTGTGGGTTCTTATAGAACTTGAATCCTAAATAAAAATGTCTATGAGTAACATTTATTCCATCTTCCTTCATAAGTACATATCTACCTTCGGGTGTTTACAGCTGCTGCCATCTACGATCTTGGCCATCTTGAATGCTTAGCCCTCTTGCTTGCATTGCTATCCCCCATGCTTTCCTTTCACTCCCTTTTTTCTTCTTTCAGGCCGGTTGTTATTGATATAGTTGTTTCCGCCATCTCATGTCTTCTATTATTAAAATATGTCCTAACCATCTTTAATTCCTTCTCCTCAATTCTTTCAATTGTTTTCTTCTGCTTCCATTATGTTTGTGATTTCTTTATTTCTAACATTTTCTAATTTTGACTTTCTGGCACTTTTGCGTAAATAATCCGTTTATAGAGCTATTAGTCTATTATTGTAGTACTTATTGATTGTCCATACTTCACTTCCATATACTGCAATAGAGTCCACCATTGTTTTGCCAATATATTTTTGGCGTCTTTCCAAATATGCTTATCCCTCCATGTATAATTTAACGATTAATTATTTTTCTATTCAATTCATTTCCTTACTTTATATTCTCTTTTATGTACATGTTATATCTTAATTATATACTGGATGTCGCCTCGAGGCGATGTGCTAACCACATGTTGCTCACTGATTTTTTCAGATATAAGCGTAACTAAATTAGTGTGGTTAAGAACTTCCCGCTAGGGAGGAGTGGGATAAAGGATACTTTCATCATCATATCATATGGAATCACCACACAATTTAATAAAAATAAGAAACATGTAATTAAACGAAAGGTGAATGTTTAAACTTCAGCTGTGGATAAAAAAAAAGCCAAGTGTGGCTGTGACATCTGGGCCCATGCCTCCACCCCTTGGCATACCTCGTTCAAAGACCATACTCCCAAGTCCCAGTATCTTGTCCTCCCTATCGCGTCCACGTTCCAGTTCTCGGCCTTAAACCAACACCTCAGGGAGAAGCTGTTGGAGTCGCAACTTCAGGGAAATTGCTGAGCTACATAGTACGTCAAGTCGCTCATTCCTGACGACCCCACACGGGCTCCTTGTTGAGCCTAGCCGGGAGGACTGCTGTCGCAGATCCACCGACCGTTCCCCTGTTCTACCTCCAGGGACGCATCCTGCAGCCGTTGTGAGACCGGCTAGGGCTTGAGTCCACAAGCCCCACAGTGTGAGACTTTAGTACATCCAGGTGCTCATCTCCTGGCGACCCCACAGTTTGTCCACGAGCCCGTAGGCTTAGCCGGGGACCAGCACAGTTGCTCCCCTCTGCACTGGTCCGAGCCGTGCCCTGGTGTGCCCCCAGGGACGTGTCCTGTTGCAATTGTGGGCCAGCACGGAGCTCGCAAGCTCCAACAGGTGAGCAATAGTACGACAAGGCGCTCAACTCCTGTCGATCCCACTAATGGTTCACGAGTCCCTTGGACTTGGCCGGGAGAAATATCTAAGCAGATCCAACGACCTTCCCCCAGTGCACCACCGCGGACACTGTCGTATGTTTAACGCGAATGCGTGTACGTAACTGGTAATATTTTCTTTGAGCGTATTATAATTATGTAAGTGGCCGCCCCAGCTGCAGGTATACTGGCGCTGTCGTTGATCCGCTCCGACGCCTTCACTCTTTTACGTTCCTCTCACCGCTTCACTCTGTCATGTGGTGTGTTATGGGTACCACTGGATTGCTTTTAAGAATAATTTTCCAACCGTATACGATCTCTATATATTGATTCGGTTTTTGACGAGTATTGGCCGACATTGTATTATGTATTTTAATTTTTACTTTAACATCCTGTATATTTACTATAACTATTTCACACTAATGTTTTATATACACAATCGATAGATCTTGGCGACAGCTGGCGATTGAAACTCAAACGAACGTCGTAACTTCTCAGAGTAAACATTTTTCTGAACGAAAATTATGTGACGCAGCGATACGACTTCAAAATTGCGGCGCTTCGCCCTACGCCTTGGCGATGCGTCACAGTTCACACACAACGTAACGAATTCTTTGATCCTTTCATCGAGCGGTGTAATTAAATTTTGGATCCAGATGATAGATATGTCGCTGCAACACCAAACTGGTTCCTCCGATTTTGTTATCATTAGTTTTCTGAATTGCCTCCCAGTATGGAAGCAAATCTATATAGCCTATGTATTCACGTCAAAAAGAAAATCCCCAAAAAGAATACTATAATGGGTGCCACTTGATAGAAGAAGAAGGGGGTGGTAAAAAATAACTGGATTGATGGTGTTTTGAGGAACATGAGGGGAAGAAGTCAGTGAATGAATTCACAGAATATAGATCAGGGGTCACCAATTAGATTTAATTGAATAATAAAGCCCATAAACAAACAAAATTAAAATTTTATAAAACAATGGCTGTCCCTGTCCTTTTGTATGGGAGTGAATCTTGGATTACCACTACCAAACAAGAAAGTAAAATCCAAGCAGCCGAGATGAAATTTTTAAGAAGAATAAAAGGCTGCACTAGAATGGACCAGATAAGAAACGAGGATATCCGTGAAGAACTGCAGATCTACTCCATAAAAGAAAAGATATTTAACAACAAGATACAGTGGAAAGAACATGTAGAAAGAATGGAAGAAAGAAGATTACCAAATACAATCTTCCATTATTTTCCAAGAGGAAGAAGAGATGTCGGACGTCCTCGGAAGAGATAGTCTTAAATCAATTAGTGAAGACGGAACAGGAACTCTTGCCTAAACCAGGAAGTGAAGAAGAAGAAGAAGGAGGTCCATTTTGAAAGTAATACATTAAGTGGAGGTCTGGAACCACAGTTGATTAAGCACACGAAGCTTTTATTAAGTAATTAATATTATAAGGTAATTATATAAATTATGTTAGGGATATGAATTGTACAAATTAAACAAAACACGTGATAAATATCAACAGTAGTAAAATTCATATCAAATTCCGTTGAGGTGAAGTCATGTGATGAAAGTTAAAAATTAAATTGTACCTGTTGGTAGGTGCCGTCGTCCTCAATTTTGTTAAAATATTGTATATAAAATTAAGTGGAGCGCTTTCGCAAGTTACCTTCCATCTTCTGCAGGCTGAGTTTCCGTTACTTGTTGTTGTGTATATTAACAAAGTTGAGGACGACGACACCTACCAACAGGTACAATCTAATTTTTAACTTTCATCGTATGGTAAATACTAAAAGAATACAGCACAGTAGTGCACAGTTATTAATTCTAATAATTATTAATAAGTTTATGATAAACTTATCGTATCGTCAGAGTAATATTTAAATATCTCACTTCACAAATTTTGTGTTCTTCACGATACCAGGTTTCAAACGGAATCCCCTTCATCTTCAATCAAATCTCCAACCATAAGCAGTACTGCTAACCGAGCCAAACAATAATGCTATCATGACATAAAATTTAGTACAACTGGTTGTATTTGATGTTTAGCTGGTTTTAAAAATTTGTATTAATTCGATATTTGACCGGTCCGGAAACCAAAGCCCCAGGGTTCGGATCCTGGCCGCGGTCCGCCAATTGCTGACCCCTGATATACATGATCATCATCATCACTCCAGGGATTAGGCAATTGCCCGTTCCGACTTCATAATGCATCAGCCCAACGTCTTCTAGGTCTTCCAACATCACGTCTTCCTCTTGCTTGATAATTTCTTGCTAACAATGGATATCTCTCCTTACTCATTCCATCCATGTGATCAATCCATTTCTGTCTGTAATTCGTGACTTTATCCAATAAAGGCTGTACTTTCAATTCTTCTCTTATATCCTCATTTCTTATTCTATCAAGTCTTGTACATCCTTTTACTTGTCTTAGGAACCTCATCTCCGCCGTCTGTATTCTATCCTTCTGTCTTTTCACTGGAGCCCAAGTTTCACATCCATACAATATTGTGGGAACCGCCATAACATTATACATTTTATCTTGGTTTCTTTTCTAATTTTATTTTTGAATGTTCTCTGTATTGTTCCACACACCGTCTGAAATTTATTTATTTTGGAGTCAATATCTCTTTCCACATTGTAGCCAACATCACAGCCCAAATATTTGAAACTAGACACCTGTTCTATACTTTGATTTTCTAAAATAATTTTGGATCTCACTGGATCTCTTCCTCTAAAAGCCATGGTCTTCGTTTTCCTTACAGAAATCTTTAGATCTTATAATGATATACATAATAATTAAATTAAATCAAATTATCTTTATTTCACAGAAATCGTGTACATTGGTTTAAAAAATTCTAATTTGTACAAAACTTAACAGAATTTTCTTCTTTCCTTTCTTTCTTCCATGTGGGACGTTTGTCCTTAGCGACATTTTTCTGTTGGCCAACCTGGAATCTCTGTATTTGTTTCTATAATCTGCGCTTTTGCTGTTGAAAACAAACATGATATGTGGTTAATGTTACAAGTCAGTAAGAAAGTCGGCCTATACTTAGCCCACAATAAACTGGCGGCTGGGGACCGTTACTTATTTGGCATCTTATAGCCTAAGTGCCACTTTTCTTTATATATTCCAACCCCTAGTATAGACCTGGAAGAAAACGATATCTTTGTATGAGTGTTGAAATAGTTCATGTCGTGTGCTACACGCGATAATTTTGCAGTCAGTTTATAACTAGACCTAGGTTTTTTATGTAATAAAATATAAGATTGCAATGCAGATAGTATATATTATTCAAATGTTTGTGTGTGAAACCAAAACAAAAGACAGAAGTCTAAATTCTCATTATACTATTCAACTGTTTGTGTGTGAAACCAAAACAAAAGACAGTCAGAAGTCTAACTTCTCATTATACTATTCAACTGTTTGTGTGTGAAACAAAAACAAAAGACAGTCAGAAGTCTAACTTCTCATTGTACTATTCAACTGTTTGTGTGTGAAACCAAAACAAAAGACAGTCAGAAGTCTAACTTCTCATTATACTATTCAACTGTTTGTGTGTGAAACAAAAACAAAAGACAGTCAGAAGTCTAACTTCTCATTGTACTATTCAACTGTTTGTGTGTGAAACCAAAACAAAAGACAGTCAGAAGTCTAACTTCTCATTATACTATTCAACTGTTTGTGTGTGAAACCAAAACAAAAGACAGAAGTCTAACTTCTCATTATACTATTCAACTGTTTGTGTGTGAAACAAAAACAAAAGACAGTCAGAAGTCTAACTTCTCATTATGCTATTCAACTGTTTGTGTGTGAAACCAAAACAAAAGACAGTCAGAAGTCTAACTTCTCATTATACTATTCAACTGTTTGTGTGTGAAACCAAAACAAAAGACAGTCACAAGTCTAACTTCTCATTATACTATTCAACTGTTTGTGTGTGAAACCAAAACAAAAGACAGTCAGAAGTCTAACTTGTCATTATACTATTCAACTGTTTGTGTGTGAAACAAAACAAAAGACAGTCACAGAAGTCTAACTTCTCATTATACTATTCAACTGTTTGTGTGTGAAACAAAAACAAAAGACAGTCAGAAGTCTAACTTCTCATTATACTATTCAACTGTTTGTGTGTGAAACCAAAACAAAAGACAGTCAGAAGTCTAACTTCTCATTATACTATTCAACTGTTCGTGTGTGAAACAAAAACAAAAGACAGTCAGAAGTCTAACTTCTCATTATACTATTCATCTGTTTGTGTGTGAAACCAAAACAAAAGACAGTCAGAAGTCTAACTTCTCATTATACTATTCAACTGTTTGTGTGTGAAACCAAAACAAGAGACAGTCAGAAGTCTAACTTGTCATTATACTATTCAACTGTTTGTGTGTGAAACCAAAACAAAAGACAGTCAGAAGTCTAACTTGTCATTATACTATTCAACTGTTTGTGTGTGAACCAAAACAAAAGACAGTCAGAAGTCTAACTTCTCATTATACTATTCAACTGTTTGTGTGTGAAAACAAAACAAAAGACAGTCAGAAGTCTAACTTCCTCATTATACTATTCAACTGTTTGTGTGTGAAACCAAAACAAAAGACAGTCAGAAGTCTAACTTCTCATTATACTATTCAACTGTTTGTGTGTGAAACCAAAACAAAAGACAGTCAGAAGTCTAACTTCTCATTATACTATTCAACTGTTTGTGTGTGAAACCAAAACAAAAGACAGTCAGAAGTCTAACTTCTCATTATACTATTCAACTGTTTGTGTGTGAAACCAAAACAAAAGACAGTCAGAAGTCTAACCTCTCATTATACTATTCAACTGTTTGTGTGTGAAACCAAAACAAAAGACAGTCAGAAGTCTAACCTCTCATTATACCATTCAACTGTTTGTGTGTGAAACCAAAACAAAAGACAGTCAGAAGTCTAACTTCTCATTATACTATCAACTGTTTGTGTGTGAAACCAAAACAAAAGACAGTCAGAAGTCTAACTTCTCATTATACTATTCAACTGTTTGTGTGTGAAACCAAAACAAAAGATAGTCAGAAGTCTAACTTCTCATTATACTATTCAATGTTTGTGTGTGAAACAAAAACAAAAGATAGTCACAAGTCTACTCATTATACTCTGTTGCAATCTTAACTTTCAGTACATAGAAATCCTAGTTTACATTAGAATCACTTCTAAGTAAAAATGCCGATATAATTTGTCCCTGCAGTAATAATAATAATAATAATAATAATAATAAAAATAATAATATTAATAATAATAATAAAGTATATATTTTTCAGTCAGTTAGAAGTACAAATTCAAGTCTTGTTTCCCGAAGCATAACAATGACGTCCGGACCCGCCAGTTTAGAGTGCGCGAGGTATAGTCTGTACCGATACAAGTAAAATTCATGGCAAGTTTGCGTTGAGGTGTTAATTCACAGTAATATATTGTACGGTTAAAAACTATAAAATAGTTACCTTGTAGATCCGTCTCCTCAACTTAAGTTGTTTCAAAACTCTGTAGGCCTTTCGGGACTAATCCCATCATCAGCTGCTGTAAGATTATACTAGGGATTATTGGAAAACATTAGCCCAGGATAGGAATGTATGGAAAGGTTATATCCGCGCGGCCATAAACCTACGAGTTCAAGGATATCATTGAGTTAGTTATTTAGGTTCCCTCACGGGTCCTCATCTAGGGGATATGTGGATGGCGACCACAAGGTGCCCAAGCTGAGCAAAACATTTCTTCCACTTACTTGTGTTTTGCACTCTTTTAACTTTACTATCTAACCTCTCTTGGTTAACTCTTGTTTTTTTCGACTCCGACGCTATTAGGGCATCCGAGGGCTAGGGAGTCTTTCCTTTCTTCCATTTCTTCTTTCCTTTATTTTATTTTCTTCATCATAAAAGCCTGACCAGAGGCTATAAGATGGCAGCCCCATCTCTGGTCTTGCCTTCCTTTGGCCAGCAACCAATCGAAGGGACTTTTATTATGCTTTAATGTCTTATACGAGAATTTCCCGGAAGGATCAAAACGCTGGAGGGAAAATTTTCTATAGGATCGTAACAGGCCTTGGCCTAATACTTGGAAGGAAGAAGAAGAAGAAGAAGTTATTTAGGTGTATAACAACATTCATAAAATATACAATCAATATACCAATTCACCAATTAATAATTAAGAGTCAACATGTTTCAACAGCGAAGCTATCATTTTCAAGATTAAATATTGACTGTCAATATTTAGTCTTGAAAATGACAGCTTCGCTGTTGAAACATGTTGACTATTTTAATTATTAATTGGGGTATTGACTGTATATTTTATGATTTTATCAGCAAGAAGATCATTAGGGTATTAAATAATAACATTCAGGTTAACTTCTCTATTATTTTAAAACATTATAAATGACCTTTCCCATATAGTGAATGCGTTTTATACACAATGTACTTTGCAGATTGAATGCATGACATGTTTCGTACTTGAGTTGCAATTGTTTTAGGGTCATGTACAGCCTTTGAAAGAATTGATATCACACAGATAATTTTTAAGTTCCAGAACAACGCCAATGCGCACAATCAGAAATCAGCTACTGGTTCACAAGTGAGAAACTAAAATCAGTTCTGTTTCGTAGCGAAAAATACGAATTCTGCATGAAGAAACACTTACGCCATCCGATTTGAACTCAAATGACACAGCACATGTACAGTAACAACTTACTGGTGTGAATCGCGCTTCAAAACTCTTAACTTACCATCATCAACAGTTGCACCATCAATTGTTTCGAAGGCAGTACATAAGTGACAGCGAGCAAAGACAAACAATACGTGGGATGAACATAAACAATGAAAAGCAATCGAGAATCAAAATTATGTTCTTTGTTAATTGATCGAGTTAGTAGACCGTATTTTACAGACTATAAGACGCATTTTTGAGGAAGTGGCTGAATTCAAATACCTAGGAACAATAATCACAAATAGGAATGAGATGCACAAAGAAATTAAACATAGGCTCAATTGGAAATGCGTGCTATTATGCATTACAGAGACTTTTGATGTCCCAACTCCTTTCAAAAAACGTTAAACTGAAAATATATATAACTATTATTCTACCAGTTATATTATATGGATGCGAAAACATGGACTCTTACTTTAAGGGAGGAAAGGAGATTACAAGTATTTGAGAATAAAGTACTTAGGAAAATTTTTGGACCAAAGAGAGATGAACAGACAGGTGAATGGAGAAGACTACATAACAATGAACAACATGGTCTTTATAGGAAGCCAGATATAATAAGAACAGTTAAGTCTCGTAGACTGCGATGGGCAGGACATGTTGCACGTATGGGGAATGAAAGACTTGCATTGGAGCTTCTTGTAGGAAAACCAGAGGGAAAACGCCCAGTTGGTAGACCAAGAATGAGGTGGGAGAATAACATTAACTATGATTTGAGGGAAGTAGATTTTGCACGTATGGGGAATGAAATACTTGCATGGAAGCTTCTTGTAGGAAAGCCAGAGGGAAAACACCCAGTTGGTAGACCAAGAATGAGGTGGGTGAATAACATTAACTATGCTTTGAGGGAAGTAGATTATACAGGAAATGATTGGAAAGCATTAGCTCAGGATATGGACGTATGGAGAGCTTATGTCCGCGCGGCCATTAACCTACGGGTTCGATAGTGCCAGTGAGTAAGTAAGTAAGTATAGGACGCATTTGTTCTTTGAAAAATTGCCTCCAAAATCCAGGTGCGTCTTATACTCAAAATTAATATAAAAATGTCCAGTGTTTGATTTAAAATTCCCGTCAGTCTTAAAAATGGTCATATATTCGATGCCGCGGGAAACCTGTCTCTATCTGGCAACATTGGATTCAACTGGCAGCAGCAGTGCTACGATGCGACGAACATGAGTTGCGGGGATTCAAAAGCTTGCTAACACTGTCTCCCTCCCGCCCCGCCATCACAAACCCAGAACACTGTCTTCCCTATGATGCGTCATTGCAGTGTACGATGCCAGTGAACTTGAACAAATGGATGATGGATGAAACCCAACATGAATTCACACCGAAGGGAGCTTTAAAACGACATACAATCAAACAAGTGTGTCAGTGGATAAAACAGTCGGGGTCTAGAGTGAGAGAAGACATTATTGTTAAATCTTTCAAGAAGTGCAGCGTAAGTAACGCTCTCGATGACAGTAAAGACTACCTTATATATGAAGAGGACAATAATGGCGACGAAGATGAATAAGAAGAAGAAGAAGAACTAATTGAATTAAGTAGCAAAATAATATCATCGTTAAATTCCATATGGTGGAATAAGCATATTTGGAAATACATAAAAAATATATTGGCAAAACATTAGTGGAATCTGTTGCAATGTACGGAAGTGAGGTATGGACAATCAATAAGTACTACAAGAATAGACTAATAGCTCTAGAAATGGATTATTTACGCAGAAGTGTCAGAAAGTCTAGATTAGAACTTGTCACAAATAAGGAAATTAGAAACATAATGGAAGCAGAAGAAAGCATAATTGAAAGAATTGAGGAGAAGGAATTAAAGCAGTTAGGACATATTTTAAGAATGGAAGATGAGCGATGGCTGAAGCAACTATATCAATGGCAACCGAACAGAAAGAAGAAAAGAGGGAGACCAAAGTTAACACGGAAGGAAAACATGAGGACAGTAATGCAAGCTAGAGGGCTAAGCATTGAAGATGCCCAAGACCGTAGGCTTTGGAGGTTTGGCACGGGAAGACGGCAGCAGGTGTAAAAACCCGAAGATAGATAGATATAAGAAGAAGAAGATATTTCAGATGACGATTTTCAGGGATTTTAAAGATCGGAACGGTTTTATAAACTAAGATTTTTTAAAGCCTGGCTTTGCAATCGAATAATAAAAATGGTGAAAATGTTATTTTTTTAAATGCATAAAAATTAAGGTGCATCTTATAGTCCGTAAAATACGGTAAGCTGTTTATAATTTAAGTAAAGTAACTTACCCATGTACATAGCAGATGAAAGTAAAACAACAAAGAAGATAAATGCAAGTGTCTTCATGTTTGTTTCTTAAGATTTCTTTAAGAATTGCTATTAATTTGTCTGCCAATAAAATTATTGCCAGTAACTTATATACCTACAAATTCATAAATTAGTGAAAATACAAAGAACATTAAATTTAATTACCACATTTTATAATACTTATCTTTATTTCTCCTAAAGTTTTAATACATCATTTAATACCCTAATATATTCTTAATGTTTTGATTTCTTAATAGAAGTACATATTAGTGTGACCTTCAAATAAACTTTGGTTGTAAAATCATATTTTATTTGAAAGCGACATCAGGTGCGAGGCACGGCACTTTTATCAACATATGTATTTTATTTGTCGCTAGAGGGAACCACAGTCGGCCGCGGTGGTCTAGTATTTATGTTCCTTATCTCTAGTCCCGAAGGTTGTGGATTCAAACCCGGCCGGGGTCGATGGATTATTAAGATGGAAAAATCTAAGGGACAAGGCTTCTGGGAAGGACCTTAAACCGTGGGACCTGACTCTGAAGATTTTTGGGCTTGTAAATGAACCGCATTCTTGAATAAAAGGCCTTCTTCCATACATGTTATTCCTTAATTTTCTACTAGATATATCCTCGAGGCGATATGCTAACCACATGTCCCTCACTTACATCTGTATAAAAATATACTTAACTAAATTAGTCTGGTTATACATACTTGCCACTACGGAGCACTCGTGTTCCTAAGTGGGACGAAGAGGATCTCTGGTCTTCAAAACACGTGGAATCAGGAATCATTTTAAATTGGAAGAATTAATGATTGTTACAGCGTAGTGCAAGAAATATCGGGAATCGAAACCAGATCTACTGCGTTCACAGCTACGTAATTACACCGAAACTACAGCAGTGTACTAATAAATATAAAAATATTCAAATCGTATCCAACTCAGGGTCGGGTCGAGGGATGAGATGAGATGAAGACCCCTTATATAGAGGTCTGTGAATGACAAGGGTGTCTGCCGACCACACCTGACACACCACATCACGGGGGGGGGGTGAATGAAATGAAACCAAATGGATGAGATCAGTATGTAGATATTCATTCATTCATTCATTCATTCATTCATAGTGTTCTGGCTAAGAGCAGGTTTTTCACTGCAAACTCAGCATTCTCCACTCTTTCCTTAACTCAGCCTTCCTTTTTGTATCCGCATACAAACCATTTATTTTTATATTGTCTATCATCTGATGTCTTCTTCTGCCTCTTTCTTTCCGTTGACCATCCCTTCTAGGGCATCCTTCAGGAGGCAGTTTCTTAGCCAGTGGCCAATCCAATTTCTTTTCCTCTTCTTTATGAGTTCCAGCATTCTTCTTCCTTCATCCACTCTGTCTATAGCACACCTCATCATGCCATGTTTGCAGCTTTACTGGGGATAAATGTAGATATGGTGGGATGAAATTGTGGCTGGGAAAGCGGGAGAAAACCCCGAGAAAAACCTGCCCAAGCTTCGTTTCGTACGCCTCGAAACCCACATTTAGTGACTGAGACTCGATTTCGGGACCCCAGCGGTGTGGACTAATAGTAGTAGTAGTAGTAGTAGTAATAGATATAGATAGATAGATCATCGGTTGATTAATGTCTTTGACATCGTCCGATTCCTAATATCCAATTTTGTCGGTCCATCCAATGTCCTGGTTGTAGATGTTTCTCCTTCATGTACAAATATATTCCCTGACTCCAGGAGGTTTTAGGTCTTCCTCTGCCTCGTCTTCCCTCAGGTTTCCATTCCAAAACAGATTTTGGTAGTCGATCCTCTTCCATTCGCTGGACATGTCCGTACCATCTTAATAGCTGAGTTTTAATATAATCTAAAATAGTGTCTTCAATCTTCATTTTCTCCCTTATAACTGAGTTCCTAATTTTTTTCTCTTCTTGAAATTCTTGCTGCCCTTCGTATAAAATCCATTTCCGTTGCCAAAAGATACTTATTTGTTTTTGTTGTTAATGACCAAAGTTCTGCTCCATAAGTAATGATGCTTTTAACAATTGTATGATATATATTCATTTTATTTTCATTACTTATATTTTTATCCCACAATATTCCATTCAGGCAAGCAATTGCAAATTTTCAGTAATAATAATAATAATAATGATAATAATAATAATAATAATAATAATAATAATAATATTTTTTTGATTGATTGAGGGTCTTTCCACTTTTCAGCGGTTGCCCTTTTACCAGCCGGCTGCTGGCCCTTCACATCCACATGTGCCAATCACAGAGGTAGATGATCAACAACCAGTGTAGGGGTGACATGTGGTTAGCATGTCGAGTCTCCCAGCCGTTATAGCTGGTTCCTCAACCTGGAACCGCTACTTATTGTAGCTACCCAATTGCCTCACGATGCTGGGTGGGCACCGGTCCCATACTGGCCGAAATACCATGAGAAAATTTCTTCCCCCATGGAGACTCGAACCAGCGCAAGTCCCGTAGCTCTGCGCCAAGGCTTCCTACCTTAACCGCTCGACTACGGCGCGGGATAATAATAATAATAATAATAATAATAATAATAATAATAATACTAATAATAAAAACAACCGGATGTACTGTAAGATTATTGAGAAACATAAATTCTTTAAAATTATAAATACGTATTACATCGTTCTTTCATCTCTCTCTCTCTCTCTCTCTCTCTCTCCTCTCTCTCTCTCTCTCTCTCTCTCTCTCCCTTTTTCCACCTTCCTCCCACTCCCATACATTTCAAACACAACATGACAACGTGGTCTTTCTGTTTCTCTACGGTTTAGTTCATTTCTTTATTCAGAGATTGCACTGATCACAGCAACCTAGAAGA
This sequence comes from Diploptera punctata, assembly GCA_030220185.1. NCBI lineage: Eukaryota > Metazoa > Arthropoda > Insecta > Blattodea > Blaberidae > Diploptera > Diploptera punctata. The sequence goes on from JASPKZ010010242.1 coordinate 380,235, forward strand.
TATTTTACGGATGAATACTTACTTACTTACTTACCCGTAGGTTCATAGCCGCGCGGACATACGCTCTCCATACATCCCTATCCTGAGCTGATACTGTGCAATCAATCCCTTGTATAATCTACTTCCCTAAAATCATAGTTAATGTTATTCTCCCACCTCATTCTTGGTCTACCAACTGCGCGTTTTCCCTCTGGCTTTCTTACAAGAAGCTTCCATGCAAGTCTTTCATTCCCCATACGTGCAACATTTCCTGCTCATCGCAGTCTACGAGACTTAACTGTTCTTAATATATCTGGCTTCCTATAAAGACCATGTAGTTCATTGTTATGTAGGATTCTCCATTCACCCGTCTGTTCATCTCTCTTTGGTCCAAAAATTTTCCTAAGTACTTTATTCTCAAATACTTGTAATCTCCTTTCCTCCCTTAAAGTAAGAGTCCATGTTTCGCATCCATATAATATAACTGGTAGAATAATAGTTTTATATATTTTCAGTTTAACGTTTTTTGAAAGGAGTTGGGGATATCAAGTGTCTCTGTAATGCATAATAGCATGCATTTCCAGAATTGAGCCTATGTTTAATTTCTTTGTGCATCTCATTCTTATTTGTGATTATCGTTCCCAGGTATTTGAATTCAGCCACTTCCTCAAAATTTCCCTCATTTGTCATTAGCTGTCCATTTCCATTATATAATTAATTCCTACATGTGACCATATATTTAGTTTTATTGATATTTACTTCCAATCCTAATTTCTTAGTGTTACTCAATAGTGTGTGCGTGATGTCCTTTAGTATCTCCTCGCTATCGGCCAATAGTACTATATCATCAGCATAAACTAACAGCTTATTAATACCATTCAGTTGTAAGCCTTCCTCATTCTCTAAAGATTTAATTGCATGCTCTAGCACAAAATTAAATAGTAGAGGGGATAGTGCATATTTTACGGATGAATGCAATGAAAATCTAATCTACGTTGTTAACTGAGGCATATGTCGTCCGACACATCGCGTTTGTCTCTCCTGACCCATACCGCCATTTTAGTCTTGAGCCCGGTGCAGTGAGGGGAACTACAGACCTCCCGTTTACCCTTCTACCCCTTTGCATTGCTCACGCATAAAAGTTATGAATAAATTAAGTTTAATTTTATTTTACTTTATTTCGCAATGATTATAAAGACTGTTTTGACAAAATATTAAGTTGTACAAAACTTAACATATTCATGTTATTTGCTTGCTTCCATCTGAGTTATTTACGTTTATCGTAGTCCAAGTACATTTCTTCGTCTACACGTGGCCATTGGATCCTGTAGGTAGTGCAGTCGTCTGCCTTCACTGTTGAATACAAACATAATATATGATTAATATTACAGCTAAATAAGCAGATTATTTTGTTTAACATTCTTTGTTTCTAAACAGTATAGCACGATGTGAGGTTGGAAAGTGGGTTTTACAGAATCGAGAAAAAATGTTAAACTCTTAAATTGGCAAAACACAAATTTCAACTGTTAGTTATTTGAATGTTGCGGACCGCAGTGAAAACGGAATATTGTGTAACTGTTATTATTAGGTATATTGCATAATTAGACACACATTTAAGTGGTTTATTTTTGTTCGTTTTCTTCTGATTTATTTAAAATATTAAATTAATTAAAACAACTGATGTATCCAAAAGGATACATTATGAAATTAAGGGTTAAAAACCGAGCGATGGCGAGGTTTTTAATTTCCGAGATTCTGTAAAACACTTCACAAACGTGCGTTGTACATTACTTTTTGCGCGATGGTACTTTCAAAATAATAAATAATAGTAAAATAATAACATATTTGTTGGAAATACTATCTATTAGTAATACTTACTTACTTACTCACTGGCACTATCAAACCCGTAGGTTCATGGCCGCGCGGACATAAGCTCTCCATACATCCCTATCCTGAGCCAATGCTTTCCAATCATTCCCTGTATAATCTACTTCCCTCAAATCGTAGTTAATGTTGTACTCCCACCTCATTTTTGGCCTACCAACTGGGCTATGCCGGTGGTAGCATTGCTGCTGATAGGGTTACCCATGCCGGACTGGTCGAAGGTGATAAGCCAGACGAAAAAAGTACCTTGGGCGAAAGAGTGACGATCTTTCACCATAAAAATACAACCGTCAAGAAATGCGGACATGGGTTCATCTGGGGTAAAATAATAATGATAATAATAATAATAATAATAATAATAATAATAATAATAATAATAATAATAATAATAATTTTATTTCGATGTATAATTTATATTTTAACTCTCAATGATGGTAAATGGTAACCTACTCACTACCGTATAAAGGTATAGGTCTCGGGTTCAAATCCCAGTTCAGGTGTTAATTTTTTTTTTTCAAAATAAACATAATTTAAGTAATGGAGAGTTGGAGAGACAGGTGAATGAAGAAAACTACATAATAGCGAACTACAAAATAAGTATAGGAAACTAGATATAATAAGAACAGTCAAGTGTCTAGAGTGCTATTCGTAGACAGTTCATGTGGCACGTATGGAGGATGAAAGATGTGCATGGAAGCTTCTTGTAGGAAAACCAAAGGGAAAACGCGCAGTTGGTAGACCAAGAATGAGGTGGGAAATAGATTATACAGGGAATGATTAGAAAACTTTAGCTCAGGATAGGGATGTACTGTGAATTCGAAAACCTACGGATTCGATAGAGCCAGTGAGTTAGTTAATGGAGCGTTGGAGTCCCGCGCCGTAGCCGAGTGGTTAAGGCAAGTTGCCCTGCCATAGAGCTACGGGAATTACACTGGTTCGAGTCCCCATGGAGGAAGCAAGTAAAAGGATGTACAAGACTTGATAGCATAATAAATGAGGATATAAGAGAAGAATTGAAAGTACAGCCTTTATTGGATAAGGTCACGAATTACTGGCAGAAATGGATTGATCACATGGATGGAATGAGTAAGGAGAGATATCCATTGTTAGCAAGAAATTATCAAGCAAGAGGAAGACGTGATGTTGGAAGACCTAGAAGACGTTGGGCTGATGCATTATGAAGTCGGAACGGGCAATTGCCTAATCCCTAGAGTGATGATGATGATGATGATCAAATTCGGCCAGTATGGGACCTATGCCCAGCCTGCATCTTGAGGAATTTGGGTAGCGACTCTAGGTTGAGAAAACAGCTATAACGCCAGGGGGACTCGACATGCTGGCCATATATCACCCCTACACTGAAGGAATGATCTCTACCTCTGTGATTAACACACGCGGATGTGAAGCCAGCAGTCGACTGGCAGACGAAGGACTTTTTAGGCCTGTCTCGACCTGGAGTTATTTGGAGAATTGGGACACGAAGGGAAAATGTACAATTTAGAAGATTATTGGATGGAGAATGAGACTGGAACTGGATACTACACTCATAGCCTATCTTTAACTGCTTGTTGATAAATTTTGAGGAACATAACTTACCCGTATACATAGCAGATGACAGCAAAATGATAAAGAACATAAGCAGAAGTATGTTCATGCTACTCTCTTGACCTTTATTCTAAGAATGATTGTTAATTTATGTGCGAATAAAACATACATATATACCTGAAAATTCACAAATGAGTGCAATGAAAAAGAAAATTAAATTTAATAACTATTTTTATAGACAAGTAAAAATGTTAATTTCTTGCAAATAAAAAACTTCATTATATTTTTATTATTGTAATATCTTAATATTTCGTAATTATTAAAAATATCCACACAGGTATAACCTTGAAATAAACATATACTAGGGTATTAAGGGTAGGAAAGTGAGTGAATTTCGAAAGAAGTACAAAAAAAAGTCCGCGACAGCATATGTGAATCTTTTATAAATAACTCACTAAAACAATTTTCGTCTTTTAGCTCAATAATAATAATAATAATAAATAATAATAATAATAATATATTAATAATAATAATAAAAATAATATAATAATAATATATTAATAATAATAATAATAGTAATAGTAATAATAATATAATAATAATATAATAATAATAATAATAATAATAATAGTAATAATAATAATAGTAATAATAATAATAATAGTAATAGAATAATAATTAATAATAATGAGATAATGATAATGATAATAATGTATAATAATGATAGTAATAATGATAATGATAATAATGATAATGATAATAATGATAATGATAATGATAATAATGATAATGATAATAATGATAGTGATAATGATAATAATGATAATGATAGTGATAGTGATAATAAATAATGATAATGATAGTGATAATGATAGTGATAATGATAGTGATAATGATAATGATAATAATGATAATGATAATAATGATAATGATAGTGATAATGATAATGATGATAATGATAATGATAGTGATAATGATAATGATAATAATGATAATGATAATAATGATAATGATAGATGTGATAATGATAATGATGATGAATGATAATGATAGTGATAATGATAATGATAATAATGATAATGATAATAATGATAATGATAATGATAATAATGATAATGATAATAATGATAGTGATAATGATAATAATGATAATGATAGTGATAGTGATAATAATGATAATGATAATAATGATAATGATAATGATAATGATAATGATAATGATAATAATAATGATAATGATAGTGATAATGATAGTGATAATGATAGTGATAATGGTAATGTAATAATGATAATGATAATAATGATAATGATAATAATGATAATGATAGTGATAATGATATTGATAGTGATAATAATAATGATAATAATAATGAGAATAATAATGATAATAATAATGATAATAATAATGATAATAATAATGATAATAATAATGATAATAATAATGATAATAATAATGATAATAATAATGATAATAATGATGATAATAATGATAATAATAATCATAATAATAATCATAATAATAATAATAAATACCTTGCAGAGTTAAGGCCTTGTCTGCCACTCAACTAGGTTTTAAAAAGTAGAAAAAAATAGTTTTACATCTAAATTCCAATAAACATAAAAAATTACTTGTTATAAATACAATATTTACTTACTTACTCACTGGCACTATCGAACCCGCAGGTTCATGACCGCGCGGACATAAGCTCTCTATACATCCCTATCCTGAGCCAATGCTTTCCAATTATTCACTTATCATCTACTTCCCTAAACTCATAGTTAATGTTATTCTCCCACCTCATTCTTGGTCTACCAACTGGGCGTTTTCCTTCTGGCTTTCCTACAAGAAGCTTCCATGCAAGTATTTCATTCCCCATACGTGCAACATGTCCTGCCCATCGCAGTCTACGAGACTTAACTGTTCTTATTATATCAGGCTTCATATAAAGACCATGTAGTTCATTGTTACATAGTCTTCTCCATTCACCTGTCTGTTCATCTCTCTTTGGTCCAAAAATTTTCCTAAGTACTTTATTCTCAAATAATACAATACAATTATTGTTTATAGTGTATTTTGATTACTCTAGATTTAACTAATTAAATATAATATGTAAAAGATATAACTTATAAAAGAGAGAACAAATTATTAATGACATGGTATAAATTTAAATAAATAGAGAAAAATGAATTATTAGACAACAGGTAACTGTATAAGCGTGACTTAAAAATGACCAAGTGTGCGGCAACACCTGATATCTTGAGGAAGGAAATTCTAGGAGCGGGCACAGGCTACTGTGAAGGAAGTGCCATGAAGAGGGATTGTTAGCAGACTGTTATCTTTTGATCTAGTGTCAATATTGTGGTAAGAGGATAACGTCTCAAATCTGGACGCCAGGTAAGTAGGAGTGTAGGAATTCAGAAGCTTGAAAAGTAGTGAAGGAGAGTGCAATTTACGTCTGTCAGTAAGACGGAGCCAAGAGAGGTTATCAAAGTGTTCGGAAATATGATCATAACGGCGGATATTGAAAATGAATCTAACGCAAGCATTATGAACACGCTGCAGTCTCTGCGACAATTATGCCAAAAAGATCGGGATAAATATATTCCCGGGCAACGCCGCGTAATCATATATATATATATATATATATATATATATATATATTAAATATTGGATAAATTTTATCTTGAGAGGTCTATCCAGCAGACACTGTGTTACTATGACGTTTCGTGTACCATTATTTTAAAAGTTGTAGAAAGAATTGCATTGCTGTGATTTTAATGTGATGTTTGAATTGGTGCTCCATTGCCCGTAAGAGAGAGAGAGAGAGAGAGAGGAGAGAGAGAGAGGAGAGAGAGAGAGGGAGTTAATATTTAACACGGCTTGATGTCGCTGCTGAAAATGTGATGGAAGAGCTACAAATCTTGTGTTTTTATTGCATGATCCGGTTTATGACTTTCTTCTCTGTTATCATCCATCCAGAAACATAAAACATCATTTGCATTTATGAGGCTTCTAAGAAAACTAAAAATACACTTTAGCAGGCTAAATTTTTCATACAACAAACTGGCTAAATTCTCAAAGTTATAGTTTTATTTATTACATAAAACTTTCCTCATTAGAGGATTGCCACAGGGACAAAGTGATACAGACAATTAATTTTCCAAATTGATGAAATACATTTTGTAAATACATTAAAACATTTCAAACTGTAATTGAAATATATTTTATAAAGTAGAAATTTTGTAAAGACGTCCATTTTAAATTGAAATTGACCCTCTAATTGCAGCAATGGCAATTTTAGATAGATACACTCTATCCAAATGTAAGGAATTCCAAAATTTAGCTAAGAATCTTGCCCCAATTATCAATCCTGTGACAGTTATACTATCCAATCGGTATTTACTGATAAATAGATTGTTCATTTTATCACTGATTGCAGATTGTTACATTAACAAAAATTCTAAATAAATATACAAAAAGACAGTTATTCAGTCATTTATTGTTCCGATTTTTCATTCCATGTAGCCCATTGTTAAAAAGGCTTCTCCATTCACCTGTCTGTTCATCTCTCTTTGATGCAAAATGTTCCCAAGAACTTTATTCTCATATACTCGTAAACTTTTCTCCTCCCTTAAAGTAAGAGTCCATGTTTCGCACCCATATAATATAACTGGTAGAATAATAGTTTTATATATTTTCAGTTTAACGTTTTTTGAAAGGAGTTGGGACATCAAGAGTCTCTGTAATACATAATAGCACTCATTTTCAGAATCGAGCCTATGTTTAATTTCTTTGTGCATCTCATTCCTATTTGTGATTATTGTTCCTAGGTATTTGAATTCAGCCACTTCCTCAAAATTTCCTTAATTTGTCAATAACTGCCCATTTACATTATATAATGTATTTCTTTGAGAGAACATATGCTTATATAGTTTTATTGATAAGAACACAAGTCTCGTAGACTGCGATGGGCAGGGCATGTGGCACGAATGGGAATGAAAGACGTGGATGGACGTCTCTTGTAGGAAATCCAGGTAGACCAAGAAAGAGGTGGGAGAATAACATTAACTATGATTTGAGGAAAGTGGATTATACAGGGAATGATTGGAAAACATTAGCTCAGGATAGGGATGTATGGAGTGTTTGTGTCCGCGCGGCCATGGACCTATGGGTTAGATAGTGCCAGTGAGTTAGTTAGTCCAAATTTCTTAGTAATAAAATGTCCGTATTGGCACAAGCAATCTTAATTAGTAGCTGTTTCAGAGACTCATGGCTGTCAATTTTTTAAACAAATTTAATTTTTAAACATTAATTGTTACCAGTGGAATGTGTTTGTTTCTAGTATTTTTAATAAAAATTAATTCGTGTCGGTGAAGTTTATAAGTTTATTACAGTGTATATTACGCAAAGGTGTGGCAAAATTTACATTGAAATGGTAAAACTTATTTGCCACAGCGAAAGAGGAAGTAGTTGAATTAATGAAGAGCCTTCTAGAGTTTCCAGAAAATAAGATGAGAGCCTCGTAAAGACGAGTGGAGGGAATTCTTTGCTTTGCATAAACTCCTACCATAACTTTATGTTATTTGAAATCGCCAGAGGCACAACTTATATTTCAAACCTCTAGAGAGTTCGCCAAACTCTCTGAAACAAACGCTACCTGTTCGGAAAAAACAAAAAAAGATCGAGTGGGCTTTGGAAAGTTTTGCTTCCAGATTTTCAATCTGACCTTCAACTGTTTATAGCCAATATTTTATTTTAGACTGCAAAAGCAAATTATGAGTTATTTAATTTTTTTAATTAACTCATCTAGGGAATTTTTAAAATATTTATATGCTTTTCATTATGAACAAATACAACTAATTTTAACAACAATAATAATTTTAATATAATTCTTTTCCCATTATTCTATCAGTTTAATTATATGGGTGCAAAACATGGACTCTTACTTTAAGGGAGGAAAGGAGATTACGAGTATTTGAGAATACAGTTCTTAGCCTTGGCGCAGAGCTACGGGACTTGTGCTGGTTCGAGTCTCCATGGGGGAAGAAATTTTCTCATGGTATTTCGGCCAGTATGGGACCGGTGCCCACCCAGCATCGTGAGGCAATTGGGTAGCTACAATAAGTAGCGGCTCCAGGTTGAGGGACCAGCTATAACGGCTGGGGGACTCGACCTGCTAACCACATGTCACCCCTACACTGGCTGTTGATCATCTACCTCTGTGATTGAGACATGTGGATGTGAAGGGCCAGCAGCCGGCTGGTAAAAGGGCAACCGCTGAAAAGTGGAAAGGCCCTCAATCGGATCGGAGGAAAATTTTTGGACCAAAGAGAGATGAACAGACAGGTGAATGGAGAAGACTACATAACAATGAACTACATGGTCTTAATAGGAAGCCAGATATAATAAGAACAGTTAAGTCTCGTAGACTGCGATGGGCTGGACATGTTGCACGTATGGGGAATTAAAGACGTGCATGGAAGCTTCTTTTAGGAAAGCCAGAGGGAAAACGCCCAGTTGGTAGACCAAGAATGAGGTGGGAGAACAACATTAACTATGATTTGAGGGAAGTAGATTATACAGGGAATGATTGGAAAGCATTAGCTCAGGATAGGGATGTATGGAGAGCTTATGTCCGTGCGGCCATGAACCTACGGGTTCGATAGTGCCAGTAAATAAATAAGTAATATAATTATTTTCAGTGTTGTTATTGTTATTTCATATGATATTATTTTTGAAGCGGAGGGCAACACAAGAAAAGGGAGACCAAAAAAAAAAAAAGACAGTGGGTATAGGGAGTGTAGAGGAGTATGGTGTCCAGAGGATTAACAGAGAGTGATGAGGAGAATAGGGATTTATTGAGGAGTAAAATTTTCAATGAATTGTAGGAAAACTACAGTATTGTAGAGAAAATCATAAACAGATTATTATTATTATTATTATTATTATTATTATTATTATTATTATTATTATTATTATTATCTTCTTCTTCTTCTTCATTTCACGGACTAGGCAAAATGCCTGTTCCGCCTCACAGTTGTTCTGTCCATCTTTTCACTGGCCTTCCTACATTCCTTGAACCTCTTGGCTTGTAGTTAAATGCTGCATTTGGTAATCTTGTTGCGTTCATTCTTTCTACGTGTTTAAACCATTTTCTGTATATCCTTTGATTTTATTATTTAATGGATATATACTTAATTTTGTTCTTATATCTTCATTCTTTAACCGATTCATTTTTGTGCAGCCTTTTGTTCTTCTCAGGAAGTCATTTCTACACTTTGTACTCTACTTTGTAATTTTTTGGTCATTACCCAAGTTTCTCTCTCTTATTATTATTATTATTATTATTATTATTATTATTATTATTATTATATCATTATTATTATTATCATTATCATTATTATTACCAAAGAGAGATGAACAGACTGGTGAATGGAGAAGACTACATAACAATGAACTACATGGTCTTTATAGGAAGCCAGATATAATAAGAACAGTTAAGTCTCGTAGACTGCGATGGGCAGGACATGTTGCGCGTATGGGGAATTAAAGACGTGCATGGAAGCTTCTTTTAGGAAAGCCAGAGGGAAAACGCCCAGTTGGTAGACCAAGAATGAGGTGGGAGAACAACATTAACTATGATTTGAGGGAAGTGGATTATACAGGGAATGATTGGAAAGCATTAGCTCAGGATAGGGATGTATGGAGAGCTTATGTCCTCGCGGCCATGAACCTATGGGTTCGATAGTGCCAGTGAGTAAGTAAGTAAGCAAATTCATGTCATTTCACTAGATGTTTAAATTTTCTGTGAAATCATGTACTTAATTGAAAGTGTGCTAGGAAGAAAAAATATATACCGCAATTGCATTTTGTTAGTTCTCTGAATAGAGGTTTAAAGACAGGAGTCATTCTGGTTGGGAAGAAATAGAAAAATTCCATTTTATAAGGGGGAAAAAAACCTGCTAGCGCTAGCGTCTTTTGTCATTAGATCTCTAATGAAAATGCTTCTTTTTCTTATTCCACTTGGCGAAGAAAAGAGTTGATTATGTCTCTTAGCATTGAAAGAAATCCTTTATCAAGCTCGATTATACATACAGTCCTCAATTGCTTTAACTACTAATGGACATACCACGAATTAACAGCTCACAAATATTTCTCATCAAATATCATACAAATATTTAATTTACTAGTTGCAGTGGCTGGATTCAGATACCTAGGAACAATATTTGCAAACACGAAAGAGATGCACAAAGAAATTAAACACAGGCTCATTTGTGGAAATGCATGCTATTATGCAATACAGGGACTCTTCTCGTTCCAATTTCTCTAAAGAAATATTAAACCGGAAATACATACAATTGTTATTTTCCCAGTTAGATAGATAGATAATGGAATTTATTCCCTTTTTTTTCAGAATAAAGAAAATACATATGCATTTACATTGCGCACGGGCCTGCTTGGCCGTATGTGCATTATTTTTCCATGAATAAAAAATAAAACTACTCATAATATAAACAAATACCTACAAATACACCTGTATCAAAAACAATAACAGGCTACATATAAGTAAAATCTATGTCTACACTACATCACAATAATACATATCTACATTCATCCACATTCCGTACATTAATATTAAAAAAATGCTATGAATTCATCGGTGTGGTACATCTCTCTCACAGATACCAAAACTTGTAATTATTGACCCAAGATATTTAAAAAATTCACACTTTTTTATTTTCCCTGTTTCAAGTATGAGGTCATCCACATCCTTTCCCAAACACATATATTCTCCTGTTTATTATCAAATATATTAATTGATATAGAGTACCCCACGCTTTTGTTCGTAACTTTTTTTAGATAACTCTAGTTTTATTCTAGATGTGTTGGAGATGATTTTTTTGTTGACCACTTTAATTTTCTCCCAAGCGTGTTGGAAATTAAAATTCTTTTTCATTTTTTAGTTCGGCTTCCTAATAGAGCGTATTGTTTTAGTTTTTTTTGAACTATTATTTATTTTCTTGCTTTTTAAAGATTGTAACAGTGAACATTTTAAAAGATAAATCGCGGAGAGTTTTTGGTATTTTTATAATGTGTATCTGCAGGAATGGTCTGCAGGATTTTAAATTCGGCAAACTGCAGTATGTTCACGTATTATTCCCAATGAAACCGATACGCACATGATAGCCTCCATCTACGTGCGCTGGGAGAAAATGCTAAAATAATTTACAACGTGTGGTTCGAGTACCACACTTTTCAGATCTTTTCTTTCTGTCATTGTAGAATATGCATCTTCATTTGAAGACTAGGGCTCCAGAAGCTGGCGACATATGCTAGGCAGACAGTGTTACTTTTCTGAGGGTTCTAATGTTGTTATTTTCACCGAACACAGATATGTTTATCACCAGGCTGATAGTCTTAGCATTACAGGAATTAACCATCTAGTTTTTGTTGAGTAAGATTTTGATTAACATTTATTTCATTTGCCTGTTCTTTCCCAGGAATTAAATCAATATCTGTGAGCATTTTCTAGATAATTCATCACTTTATAGCATGTTAAATATTCAATATTAGATGTTATAAAGGAGAAACAATTAAATTGGTACGGGCACATTAGAAGGATGGAAGAAGGAAGACTACCTAAGATAATCATAGATTGGGAACCACAGGGAAGGAAAAAGAAGGGTAGACCATCTATTACGTGGATTCAGGGAATCAATGAAGCTAAGAGGGAATGGGAAATAGAAGAAGATATATGGATGAACAGACAGGAATGGAAAAATGTGTTGAAACAAATGTGTAGTTAACTGTGAACATGGGTACCGGAAAAATGTATATTCATTGTAAAAGCCGGAATAATAAAAAAAAAAATTGATTTAGTAAGTATAGGAATCAGATGCACGAATAAATTAAACATAGGCTAAATTCTGGAAATGCATTCTATAACGTATTACAGAGACCCTTGCCGTCCCAATGTCTCTCAAAAAACGTTAAACTGAAAATATATAAAACTGTTATTCTCTCAGTTACATTATATGGATGTGAAACATGGACTCTTACTTTAAGGGAGGAGAAATATTACGAATATTTGAGAATAAAGTTCTTAGGAAATTTTTTAGACCAAAAGAGAAATGAACAAACATACGAATGGAGAAGACTACATAGGAATCCAGTTAATCTCCAGTTAATCTCGTGGACTACGAAGGGAGGAAATATGGCAGGAATAAGAAATGAAAGCAGGACATGAAAACTCTTTGAACCCAGCAGGTAGACGAAGAATATGGTGGGAGAAAAACATAACCATTTCAGGGAAGTAGATTATGCAGGAGATGATTGTAAAACATTAGCTCAGGATTTGGATGTATGGAGAGCTTATGTCCGCGCGGTCAACCACAACCTACGGATTTGACAGTGTCACTGAGTTAGTTACACAAATAGAAAACAGACTTGGTAAAATAAATTAAATAAGGAAATACAAAATAAAAAGTGAAAAGTGAATACAAATCAAGGAAATAGTGAAAAAGACATAAAAGAGATAGAGGATAAGTAATAAGAAAATAAGAATGATGAATGCAAGGAGAAAGGTAAAAAAACGTAAGACGAGAAAGGTTGAATACCTAATTACTTATTCTTCTTCTTCTTCCCTTCACGGGCTAGGCAAATTGCATGTTTCGCCTCACAGTTGTTCTGTCCATCTTTTCACTGGCCTTCCTACATTCCTTGAACCTCTTGGCTTGTAGTTGAATGCTGCTCTTGGTAATCTTGTTACATTCATTCTTTCCACATGTGTAAACCATTTCTCTCTAAATTCTCTGATTTTCTCATCCAAACGATATATATTTAACCCCGTTCCTATATCTTCATTCCTTACCCGATCCAATCTTGTACAGCCTTTTGTTGTTCTAAGGAAGTTCATTTCTGCGCTTTGCATTCTTACTTACTTACTTACTTACTTACTTACTTACTCACTGGCACTATCGAGCCCGTAGGTTCATGGCCGCGCGGACATAAGCTCACCATATATCCCTATCCTGAGCTAATGTTTTCCAATCATTCCCTGTATAATCTACTTCCCTCAAATCACAGTTAATGTTATTCTCCCACCTCATTCTTGGTCTACCAACTGGACGTTTTCCCTCTGGCTTTCCTACAAGGAGCTTCCATGCAAGTCTTTCATTCCTCATACGTGCAACATGTCCTGCCCATCGCAGTCTACGAGACTTAATTGTTCTTATTATATCTGGCTTCCTATAAAGACCATGTAGTTCGTTGTTATGAAGTCTTCTCCATTCACCTGTCTGTTCATCTCTCTTTGGTCCAAAAATTGTCCTAAGTACCTTATTCTCAAATACTTGTAATCTCCTTTCCTCCCTTAAAGTAAGAGTCCATGTTTCGCACCCATATAATATAACTGGTAGAATAATAGTTTTATATATTTTCAGTTTAACGTTTTTTGAAAGGAGTTGGGACATCAAGAGTCTCTGCAATGCATAATAGCACGCATTTCCAGAATTGAGCCTATGTTTAATTTCTTTGTGCATCTCATTCCTATTTGTGATTATTGTTCCTAGGTACTTAAATTCAGCCACCGCCTCAAAATTTCCCTCATTTGTCGTTAGCTGTCCATTTCCATTATATAATGAATTTCTACGTGTGACCATATATTTAGTTTTATTGATATTTACTTCCAGTCCTAATTTTTGGTCATTACCTAATTACCAATATATAAAAATAATTGAAAATTACTTGATTACTGATTTTTATCAATTTAATCTACGACAGTACAGTCGAAGTTGTTTGGAAGATTTCAGTTTCAGTTTGTGTCACTCCAGCTTCTGCTGAAATTGTAATCACGTAATGCGGATTCATTTTCTACAAGTGAAACGTCGATTTCAATCTCGCGAGCTGAAAGACAATACATTGATGTGATCGTGTGGCCTGCTTCTTCTCCGCGCATGCTACAAGACAATACATTGATGTGATCGTGTGGCCTGCTTCTTCTCCGCGCATGCTACAAGACCTCTGCGTCCTCCCAGAATATCTAAGTATATGCTAGTTCCCTGCTCCAATTTAATTTAAGTTGCTTTCCATCGTTTATCAACATTTATAAAATTAATTGTAATAGCAATCAATTCCGGAAATGCATGCTATTATGAATTGCAGATACTCTTGTTGTCCCAACTCCTTTCAAAAAACGTTAAACTGAAAATATATAAAACTATTATTCTACCAGTTATATTATATGGGTGCGAAACATGGACTCTTACTTTAAGGGAGGAAAGGAGATTACAAGTATTTGAGAATAAAGTACTTAGGGAAAATTTTGGACCAAAGAGAGATGAACAGACAGGTGAATGGAGAAGACTACATAACAATGAACTACATGGTCTTTATAGGAAGCCAGATATAATAACAACAGTTAAGTCTCGTAGACTGCGTTGGGCAGGACATGTTGCACGTATGGGAAATGAAAGACGTGCATGGAAGCTTCTTGTAGGAAAGCCAGAGGGAAAACGCCCAGTTGGTAGACCAAGAATGAGGTGGGAGAATAACATTAACTATGCTTTGAGGGAAGTAGATTATACAGGGAATGATTGGAAAGCATTAGCTAAGGATAGGGATGTATGGAGAGCTTATGTCCGTGCGGCCATGAACCTACGGGTTCGATAGTGCCAGTGAGTAAGTAAATAAGTAATTGTAATAGCAATTCAGATTATTTACTTACTTACTTGCACTATGGAACCCATAGGTTTATAGCCGCGCTAACATAAGCTCTTTATACATCCCTATCCTAGGCTAATGCTTTCCAATCATTCCCTGTATAATATACTTCCCTCAAATCATAGTTAATGTTATTCTCCCACCTCATTCTTGGTCTACCAACTGGGCGTTCTCCCTCTGGCTTTCCTACAATCATCATCATCACTCTAGGGATTAGGCAATTGCCCGTTCCGACTTCATAATGCATCAGCCCAACGTCTTCTAGGTCTTCCAACATCACGTCTTCCTCTTGCTTGATAATTTCTTGCTAACAATGGATATCTCTCCTTACTCATTCCATCCATATGATCAATCCATTTCTGTCTGTAATTCGTGACCTTATCCAATAAAGGCTGTACTTTCAATTCTTCTCTTATATCCTCATTTCTTATTCTATCAAGTCTTGTACATCCTTTTACTTGTCTTAGGAACCTCATCTCCGCCGTCTGTATTCTATCCTTCTGTTTTTCATTGGTGCCCAAGTTTCACATCCATACAATATTGTGGGAACCGCCATAACATTATACATTTTTATCTTGGTTTCTTTTGGCTTTCCTACAAGAAATAACAATTCAGATAATGTCATCATCATCATCATCAACAAAAAGGATTAAGCCCAATGGCCTGTTTTGATCTCATTATAGGTCAAATTGGCCCTTCCATCTCTTCAATGGTCTTCCCAATATTCTTCTCCCTTTTGGTTTATAATTATATATTCTTCTTGGTATGCGCTGTTCATTTATTCGTAATACGTGCTGAAGGTAAGCATTTTGATAATATTTTATTCTTTCACAGAGATAAAATATATTAAGTTCTGTTCTTATATCTTCGTTTTTCTTTTTATCGGTCCTTTGGTATCCTGCTATTGCTCTCAACATATTCATTTCTGCAGCCTCTATTTGTTTACTATCTGCCTTTGTTAATGTCCAGGTTTCACATCCATAGATAAGAGATGGAACTGCCAATACTTTGTAAAAATTTTAAAATAGTTTTTATTCTAGTTTTATTCAATGAAGTACGTTTAATTCTGCCACATAGATAATTGAATCGTTGTATTTTAGTATGTTTATCTACATTTCTGTGATCTTCGTCCTCTTGGTATATAATTATAAACAGCTTTGGGGATCCGATTTGAACTCATTCTTTCAAGATGGTGTTTCCAATTTAGTTGGTATTTTTTCAATATATTCCAAAATTGGCGTAGTCTTCAATTCTTTTAAGATATCGGTGTTCCTTTTCCGATCCTATCTGGTGTAACCCGCTGTTCTGCGCATGAATCTCATTTCACAAGCCGTTATTCTGCTTTCATGTTGTTTTTTTAGTGTCCATGCTTCACTACCATAGGTCAACACTGGTCTAGCCAAAGTGTTATATAAACGTAATCTGGTGTTTTTTTGTACAAGGGATGGTTTCATAACTTGATTAATAATTCCTAAACTTTTATTATAACTAGTAACTTTATCAGGGATATCCTTTTCATCCCAGATAGAGAGATAATATCCAAGATATTTAAATTGATTAGATCTCTCTAAAATTTTATTCTGGAGACAGAAATGCCATAATTTTAGTTTTGTTAATTGATATTTCCATATTAAATTTGGCACCTATTTTTTGTAAATTATAAATTGATTGTTGCAAATCATTTTCGGAAAGTGCCAGAAGTGCTAAATCGTCTGCAAAAAGAATAGCATCGAGTTTGAGGTTCCTATTGATGGGTATATATCCTCGTTGTGTTTTCCTCCATTCATTTATTAATTTATTCATGTATATAATGAAAAGCACCGGTGAAAGTCCACATCCCTGTCTTACTCCAGTGTTGATCTTTTCCCAAGAAGATAATTTGCCATCTTGTTTAACAGAGATTTCATTATCTTTATAGATGTTGAAGATATTAGTAATATATTGTTGTGGAACGTTATCATCAGCTAAAATTTGTAGTAATATATTTCTGTCTACTTTGTCAAAAGCCTTTATGAAGTCAACGAAGGCGATATGAGTTTCTATATTGAATTATATATATATATATATATATATATATATATATATATATATATATGTGTGTGTGTGTGTGTGTGTGTGTGGGTTTGTGTGTATGTATGTATAATCGTTTGTTTTTACTATAATGCGAAAGGAGATGCCCCTAGAGTTTTAGTTAATATGTAATTTACCTTAATGAATGGGAGATTTGTATTGATTGCTTGGCGCTAATGGACTCGGGGAGTTAATAGAATGCCAAGTAATTTGGATTATGTTGACATGCAAACTCCGATGACAGCATTTTTTTTAATAGAATCGATCCAAGGCTTGCTGGTAATGTGTTGCCATGACAATCACGCTTCACTATAAAAGTTAATGATAGTAATAGTATATTACGATACGAGGTTGGGAAGTGGTTTTTACAGAATCGAGGAAAATGTTTAAAAACCGAGCGAAATCGAGGTTTTTAATTTCCGAGATTCTGTAAAACACTTCACAAACGTGCGTTGTATATTATTTTTTGCGCGATGGTGTTTTCAAAACAATAAATAGTATAGTCTGTGAGGGCTAAAGTGTCTAGAATATTTTAGAAAGAGAAAGAGAGTACTCACCATCTTCTTTCTCACTCATACACATATCTCTTCACGGTGACAGCGGTAGGGCAGACACTCCCTGCAGTGGTGGCATTCCCTTCTTCTAAACATTAACTTTACACTAATATAATATCTCACTCACTCTCACAAACTACAAACGAACTCTGAAACAGTCGTCACTGACAACAATTACGTGAACAAAAGTGACTGGGCTGAAGTGGGGGTGGAGTTTTTCTAGCATTCCTAAGTAATTTTACAAGGGAGCCCATTATAGTACACATGTCACTCAGACATCTAGCGAAGGGTGGAAGAACAGTTCTCTAGACAACGACAGCAGATATCATGCCAACTTACAACTTTTACACTATAGTAAATTAATAACATCTTTGTTGGAAATATTTTCGTTCATTATAAACAATTGACTGATGTTAGCAGTCTGGCCATTTTACCGTATATGCTAAATGCCACAAATAATTATTGAGATTACAGCCGGCCTTGATATCTATCTCGCATAAAATGGCTATATCTATCTCGCATAAAATGGCTGCATGTACTCCTTATGAATGATTGTAATCAAAACGACGAAATTGAACAAGCGTGGCAAGTTGGGTGTGTTTCTTTAGTGCCAGATATGAAAAAACATACATTTCTTTCAGAAAGTGGCTGGAGGAGAAGAATTGTAGTGTAAGTGAAAAAGTATGGTTGCTTATTTCGTGCTTAGGAGTGAAACATTAACGTCTCCAGAGAGTTCGTGGTCAGAGTATTCAATGCTGATGACGACTATAAATTTAAAAAAAGGTATCAACATTGCAGATTTTGTTACACTAGTTAGCTTCCTCAAACAGAACAATATTGGGCGTAAAGCTAAAAGGTCTAAAAGTTTTCAGTAGAATTTTGCTTTCAATATTGTTCCAAATAAAGTTCAGTTCAGTTAAAATGCAGTGATTTGTTTCATATAATGTATATTAACACTACCTTTTGGATATATTTTTGTATATACATAAAGGGCAGTAGTTTCAATTCCCTCACGAGGGTTGTAATAAGTAATATTGCAGTATAGTTATTTAGGTTGGCTACCCCGAAATGTAGGAAGTTGAACTTTCAATAATGGTCGCCATTGCTGTAAGTACGGCAAAACACACTATCGCGCAAAAAATATTTTTTTGTGTTTCCTAGAGAAATGTTTATTTAATCAATGTTCACTGCTTTCCAGATCGTTATAGACATAGCCTACTGTACTCTCTTAGATTTAGTACATGTTATTGATTTGACGAATATCGCATATATATATATATAATCATCATCATCCGGTATCATGGCAGCTGCCGCCGTCTTCAGGAAACCAAACGCCATTCCTCTTTATATATATATATATATTATATATATATATATATATATATATATATATATATATATATATGCCTATTGTATTATATTATATTACATTACATTACACTATACTCTTACTATTACTATATATTATATTACATTACTTTACATTACAGTACACTATCGCGCAACGCACCTCCCACCGACCCGCACCTCGCACCCCAACGCGCATCGGAACTCTCACCGCACCTCACCGCGCACCGCACCTCGCACTGCACCGCACCGCGCACCGCACCGTGCACCGCAACGCACCGCGCACCGCAACGCACCGCGCACCTCACTGCGCACCGCACAGCGCACCGCGCACCGCACCGCAACGCAACGCGCACCTCACCGCGCACCGCACCTTGCACCGCACCGCGAACCGCAACGCACCGCGCACCTCACCGCGCACCGCACCGCACAGCGCAAGCGCACCGCGCACCGCGCACCGCACCGCGTACCACAGCTCGCACCTCGCCGCGCACCTATCACCGCACCTCGCACCGCACCGCGCACCTCACCGCGCACCTCACCGCGCACCTCGCCGCGCACCTCATCTCGCACCGCACAGCGCACTTCACAGCACACCGTACCGCGCACCGCAACTCACCGCGTACCTCAGCGCGCACCACACCTCGCACCGCGCACCGCACCGCGAACCGCATCTCGCACCGCGCACCGCACCGAGTACAGCACCTCGCACCGCGTACCACAGCGGACCGCACTACACCGCACCGCACCACACCGCACCGCACCACACCGCACCGCACCGCACAGCGCACGGCACCTCGCACCGCATTACATTACATTACATTATACTATTTCTATTACTAATATTATTACTATATTATACTATTTTTATATTATATTATTATACTATATATTATATTATATTATATTATATTATATTATATTATATTATATATTGTATTGTATGTATTGTATTGTATTGTATTGTATTGTATTGTATTGTATTGTATTGTATGTATTGTATTGTATTGTATTGTATTGTATTGTATTATGTATTGTATTGTATTGTATTGTATTGTATTGTATTGTATTGTATTGTATTGTATTGTACTGTATTGTACTTATGTATTTAGTATTGTATTGTATTGTATTGTATTGTATTGTATTGTATTGTATGTATTGTATTGTATTGTATTGTATTGTATTGTATTGCATTGTATTGCATTTTATTGCATTGTATTGCATTGTATTGCATTGTATTGCATTGTGATTGAATTGTATTGTATTGTATTGTATTGTATTTTGTATGTATTGTAGGTGAGAGTAGGAGAGTGAGAGAGGAGATGAGGAGGAGAGGAGAGAGGAGAGAGGAGAAGAGAGAGAGGAGAGGAGGAGAGAGGAGGAGGGAGAGAGGAGGAGAGGAGAGAGGAGAGGAGGAGGAGAGGAGAGCAGGAGAGAGGAGAGAGGAGAGGAGGAGAGGAGAGAGGAGAGAGGAGAGAGGAGAGGGGAGAGGAGGAGAGGAGAGAGGAGAGCGGAGAGAGGAGAGAGGAGAGAGGAGAGAGGAGAGAGGAGAGAGAGGAGAGAGGAGGAGAGGAGAGGAGAGGAGAGGAGAGGAGAGGAGAGGAGAGAGGAGAGAGAGGAGAGGAGCGGAGAGGAGAGGAGAGGAGAGAGGAGAGGAGAGGAGAGGGGAGAGGAGAGGAGAGGAGAAGGAGAGGAGAAGGAGAGGAGAGGAGAGGAGGAAGGAGAGGAGAGGGAGAGGAGAGGAGAGGAGGGGAGAGGAGAGGAGAGGGGAGGAGAGGAGAGGGGAGGAGAGGAGAGGGGAGGAGAGGAGGAGGGGAGGAGAGGAGGAGGGGAGGAGAGGAGAGGGGAGGAGAGAGAGGGGAGGAGAGGAGAGGGGAGGAGAGGAGAGGGGAGGAGAGGAGAGGGGAGGAGAGGAGAGGGGAGGAGAGGAGAGGGGGGGAGAGGAGAGGGGAGGAGAGGAGAGGGGAGGAGAGGAGAGGGGAGGAGAGGAGAGGGGAGGAGAGGAGAGGGGAGGAGAGGAGAGGGGAGGAGAGGAGAGGGAGGAGAGGAGAGGGGAGGAGAGGGAGGGGGGAGGAGAGGAGAGGGGAGGAGAGGAGAGGGGAGGAGAGGAGAGGGGAGGAGAGGAGAGGGGAGGAGAGGAGAGGGGAGGAGAGGAGAGAGGAGAGAGGAGAGGGGAGGAGAGGAGAGGGGAGGAGAGGAGAGGAGAGGAGAGGAGAGGAGAGGAGAGGAGAGGAGAGGAGATGAGAGAGAGAGGAGAGGAGAGGAGAGGAGAGGAGAGGAGAGTAGAGGATAGGAGATGAGAGGAGATTATATGAGATGAGATTATATTATATTATATTATATTAGATTATATTATAGTATATTATATTATATATATATTATATTATATTATATTATATTATATGATATATATATTATAGTATATTATATTAGTATATTATATTATATTATATTATATTATATTATAGTATATTATATTATATTATATTATATTATATTATATTATATTATATTATATTATATTATATTATATTATATTATATTATATTATATTATTATATTATATTACTTTACATTACATTACCGCGCATCGGACCGCGCACCTCACCGCGCACCTCACCGCACCTCGCACCGCGCACCTCACCGCGCACCTCACCGCACCTCGCACCGCGCACCTCACCGCACCACGCAACGCAATGCGCACCTCACCGCTCACCGCACCGCAATGCGCACCTCACCGCTCACCGCACCGCAATGCGCACCTCACCGCTCACCGCACCGCAATGCGCACCTCACCGCTCACCGCAACGCACAGCGCACCTCACCGCTCACCGGAACGCACCGCGTACCTCACCGCTCACCGCAACGCACCGCGCACCTGTACGCACCGCGCACCTCACCGCTCACCGCAACGCACCGCGCACCTCACCGCTCACCGGAACGCACCGCGCACCTGTACGCACCGCGCACCTGTACGCACCGCTCACCGGAACGCACCGCGCACCTCACCGCTCACCGGAACGCACCGAGCACCTCACCGCTCACCGGAACGCACCGCGCACCTCACCGCTCACCGCAACGCACCGCGCACCTGAACGCACCGCGCACCTCACCTCGCACGGCACAGCGCACCTCACAGCGCATCGCACGCGCACCGTACAGCGCACCGCATTACATTACACTGCATTACACTATACTATTTCTGTTACTATTTCTATATTATACTATATTACATATAGGCTATAAGGAAAATAAATGCCTGAACGGGATTTGAACCCGGAACTTTCGGTTGGTACCCCAGCGTACTATCCATTACACCACCAGACAAATCCAATACAAACATGTTTCTTGTTATATATATATATATATATTCTCCATTATTACTAGATGTCGCGAGAACTCGGTCTTCACTGCCATCAAGTAGCTGACTATAACAAGTAAGCAAATGAAATAGAATAGTTTTACTTTATAGCAGTGACGGTTATATATATATATAGTTTGTTATTTAGCCATATTGGAGAAAGGCCCTTTTAGTAATGTCCAATTCATTTGTACATTAGATAGTTAATGTATTTCTATATCCAGAAAACAAAACAAATGTTAATAAACGTATAGGATCTCGAATCATAGAAAACGAAAAAAAAAATGTAAACTGAAAAAAAGTATTTGTATGATGTTAGTTGGACCGATACATTTTAAATATAAAAAAACATAAAATTAACTTTATCGTTGGGTAAATTTTGAAATGTTTAGTTAAGTGCAGTCTTGGCTAATGATTAACCACCCTTCGCTTCACGTAACACAAGTAAATGACGTAAGCACTAGTGGACACATCTCAGCTGCCTGAAGCACTCTACAGCATACATTAATCAGCGCCGTGTCCATGTTATCTAGAACTAGGACATCCATGCACGCTCTAGACACACCATCCACTTTGTTATTATGTTGTCTCAAAACTGTATGTTTAAAACTAGTTGCTTTAAGCTCCGATAGTAGAAAGTGGGACATTTTGTGTCTTCTAGAAAAACATTATTATTATTATTATTATTATTATTATTATTATTATTATTATTATTATTATTATTATTATCATCATCATCATCATAGTACATTCACGAATTTAGGTCATTTGTTGACCTCTTTCGGTCTCAAGACAAACACCATTCAAAAGTCTTTTGAGTGGACGTCCTGGTCTTCTTCTTCCTGCAGGTTGATATCTTAACATTTGTTTGGGTATTCTGTGATCTTTCATTCGATGAACATGTTGCATCCATCTTGACTTATATTCAGAAATTATTATTATTATTACAAATTAAATGCAATATGTAGCGATTATAATTTTAAAATTTCAATAAGTGGAACAAAAGTAATGGCATTTTGTGGAAGAAATACTCTGCGTGCAAAAATAGTAATTAGAGACGAAATTATTGAACAAGTATCCCACTTTAAATATTTAGGATGTGACATCAGCTATGGGTATGATAAAGATATTGAAAACAAAACACATCAGTTTCAAGCTATTTGTGGTACAATAAATAGAACATTGAATAATAAAGCCCATAAACAAACAAAATTAAAATTATATAAAACAATGGCTGTCCCTGTCCTTTTGTATGGGAGTGAATCTTGGATTACCACTACCAAACAAGAAAGTAAAATCCAACCAGCCGAGATGAAATTTTTAAGAAGAGTAAAAGGCTGCACTAGAATGGACCAGATAAGAAACGAGGATATCCGTGAAGAACTGCAGATCTACTCCAGAAAAGAAAATATATTTAACAACAAGATACAGTGGAAAGAACATGTAGAAAGAATGGAAGAAAGTAGATTACCAAATAAAATCTTACATTATTTTCCAAGAGGAAGAAGAGATGTCGGACGTCCTCGGAAGAGATGGTCTTAGATCCATTATTGAAGACGGAACAGGCAACTCTTGCCTAAACCAGGAAGTGAAGAAGAAGAAGATTATTATCGTCATCGTCATCATCTTCATGGTAGGCCCTCGGCCTGTTCAGCTCTCAGAATTCATCTTCCCATCGTCTTCTAGGACGTTCCACATCTCTATAGCCTTGAGGTTTGTACAGCAGTCCTTGTTTTGTTAGCCTAGATGAATACATTCTTAAAATACGTTCATCCCATTTTGTATTATAGTTTTGTATTTTTTTCATAACAACAAGAGAGACCCAATTGAAATTTTACAAAACGTTGGCAGTACGGGTACTGCTCTATGGTTCAGAAGCCTGGATACATAAAAAACAAGATCTAAGTAGGATAACGGCGGCAGAAATGAAATTTTTGAGATCTGTTAAAGGGTGCACTAAGGAAGACAGAAACAAGAACACAGAAATAAGACAGGAACTTGAAATATTTGCAATAACTGATAAAATAGATACATATATTTTTTTATTATTGATTTCGTACATCTCAATGATGGATAAATCATATTTGAAGAGAAAAATTATACGCTCAGACCGGGACTTGAACCCGGGACCCTTGGTTCTCTAGACCAAGTGCTCTACCAACTGAGTTACCTGAACCAAGGGTCCCGGGTTCAAGTCCCGGTCTGAGCGTATAATTTTTCTCTTCAAATATAGATACATATAGACAAAAATGGAAGCAACATATAGATAGAATTAATTAAGATAGATATCCAAAACAAATAAAATATAAACCTAAAGGCACCCGAGATGTGGGCAGACCTAGAAAGAGATGGGCTGAAGTCGGAACGGGTCAACAGACCTAATCCATGAATGCAAATGGTGATGATGATGATGATTTTTAAAATTTAGATTACAAATTTTGAGTTCTTGCCTAATTGTTTCACTAGGAATGTGGTCTCTTAGAGTATCTGAGGAACTTCATCTCTGATGTTTCTAGTAATCTTCTCTGATCTATTCATGGCCCAATTCTCTGATCCATATGTCACAATGGGAACTGCCTTTACCTTATAAAATTTTAGCATTGTTTCTTTTGTTGTTTTTGTTTGTAGTGTTCGTTTAATAGTCCCACACATACTTTGAAAATTATTATTATTATTATTATTATTATTATTATTATTATTATTATTATTATTATTATTATTATTATTATTACTGGACACTTAAAGAAGCAGAACATTAAACATGTTTAGTCTTTGAAAGGAAAGTAATAAGAAAAATCTTTGGTGCAATGAGGTATCAGGACGGATAATTGAGAATTCGAAAAAAAATGAAGAAATAAATAGAATTATCAAAGACATAAATATAATTAACTTCATTAAAGTACAAAGATTAAGCTGGATTGGACACCCACACACACACACGCATATATATTATATATATATATATATATATATATATATATGGAATGGATGATGAAAGGTTGGTAAAAAAAGCTCTATAAATGAAAGGAATGAATCCATAAATATATTGGACGACCAATAAAAGATGGGATGATGATGCCATAAATGATGTAAAACTGATGATGGTAAAAAATTGGAACAAATTTGTCCAGGATATAAAAATGTGGAAAGAACTCATTGAGAAGGCCAAATTATTCTCCAATTAAAGCTGTAGCGCCTAAATAAATAAATAATAACACTAATATATTTTTATTTCGGAATGTATCCACAATCCTGGACGGGGTCGATGTGTTTTTAGGACGTAAAAATCCAAGGAGCAAGTCCTCAGGGAGGGACATATGTTATTAACCTTATGAAGATATTGTATATTGGACAATACGTGGAAAAAGAAAAAAAAGGGAAGACCTAAAGGAGGTTGGATGGACGGACGGTGTGAAAAGAAGTATGAGTGAACTGGGACCTACAGATGATGTTCAGGACCGGTACAACTGGAGAAGGCGAATTTCTTGAAGGTGACAGAAAACTACTGTATTGTGGATAATTTTGTTTTGTAAGCCCATGTTTTTCCTTAACAGAGATTTAGGCGCTCTCCCCCTACAGGGAAGAATTTGAACTATATTAATTTAGTTACACTTGTTTTCGTACAGATGTCAATTTGAGTGGTCCGTGGTCAGCGTTCCGCCTCATACTGACATCTAGGAAACCAAGGTAGTACTAGGACGGGAAAATTCGGTAAATTTTGCTTAGAGGCCTTTTCATTCAGGCTTAAGGATTTTTTACGAGCCTGAAAATCTTCAGACTCGGGACCCACGGCTTAAAGTCCCTCCCTGAGGACTTGCTCCTTGGATTTTTACGTCCTAAAAATCCATCGACCCCGTCCGGAATTGTGGATAAATTCCGAAATAAAAATATGTTAGTGTTATTATTTATTTATTTAGGAATATTCCACAACACAGTGTTTCTCCTTCAACCCAAAGTGATTTGTCGCCAGAGGTTCCTATCTAAAGCATCTTCTTCCCTCAAATCTCTAGCATCCATAACTTCTCTTCACTCCATCCATCCATCCATCGTTCTCTAGACCTGCCTCTTCCACTTCTTCCATTAGCTTTATATGTACTTACTTACTCACTGGCACTATCGAACCCGTAGGTTCATGGCCGCACGGACACAAGTTCTCCATATACATCCCTATCCTGAGGTAATGCTTTCCAATCATTCCCTGTATAACCTACTTCCCTCAAATCATAGTTAATGTTATTTTCCGACCTCATTCTTGGTCTACCAACTGGGCGTTTTCCCTCTGGCTTTCCTACAAGAAGCTTCCATGCAAGTCTTTCATTTCCCATACGTGCAACATGTCCTGCCCAACGCAGTTACGAGACTTAACTGTTCTTATTATATCTGGCTTCCTATAAAGACCATGTAGTTCATTGTTATGAAGTCTTCTCCATTCACCTGTCTGTTCATCTCTCTTTGGTCCAAAAATTGTTCTAAGTACTTTATTCTCAAATAATTATATATTTTCAGTTTAACGTTTTTTGAAAGGAGTTGGGACATCAAGAGTCTCTGCAATGCATAATAGCACGCATTTCCAGAATTGAGCCTATGTTTAATTTCTTTGTGCATCTCATTCCTATTTGTGATTATTGTTCCTAGGTATTTGAATTCAGCCACTTCCTCAAAATTTCCCTCATTTGTCATTAGCTGTCCATTTCCATTATATACTGAATTTCTACGTGTGACCATATATTTAGTTTTATTGATATTTACTTCCAGTCCTAATTTCTTAGTGTTACTCAATAGTGTGTGCGTGTTGGCCTTTAGTATCTCGTCGCTATCGGCCAATAATACTACATCATCAGCATAAACTAACAGCTTATTAATACCATTCAGTTGTAAGCTTTATATGTTTTGCTGTTATTGGTATTGTATTTATCTTGTTTGTACGTTCCAACATCCTATGTTCTGCTAGTTCGTAGAAGGTAATTCCGTCCGGCATTCTTCTCTTTAGGTTTTTTTAGCATTGAATATGTATGACTAGAATGGGGAGCTGGTCCATTGCTATTGAATCATGACAACCCAAGCCAAACGTAAAACATGAAAATTTGTACTGAGCTAGTATAGAAGGATTCTACAACTAAAAGTTTATTTAGTAAATAAAACATCAATATTTATAAAACGTCAATAAGCATAATTGAAAGAATTGAGGAGAAGGAATTGAAGTGGTTAGGACATGTCTTAAGAATGGAAGATGAGCGATGGCCGAAGCAACTATATGAATGGCATCCGAATAGAAAGAAGAAAAGAGGAAGACCAAGGTTAACATGGAAGGAAAACGTAAAGACAGTAATGCAAGCTAGAGGGCTAAGCATCGAAGATGCCCAAGACCGTAGGCTTTGGAGGTTCGGCACGGGAAGACGGCAGCAGCTGTAAAAACCCGAAGATAGATAGAAACATCAATATGTCCAAATCGTATAATTATTTACTATTTTACAATAAAAAACATAGATAGATCATCTGTTGATTAATGTCTTTGACATCGTCCGATTCCTAATAGCCAATTTTGTCGGTCCATCCAATCTCCTGGTAGTAGATGTTTCTCCTTCATGTAAAAACATATTCCCTGACTCCAGAAGTTTTAGGTATATTTTTGATTATATTAAATCTCAGTAATTAAGATGGTACGGTCATATCCAGCAAATTGAAGAGGATCGGCTACCAAAATGCGTTTTGGAATGGAAACCTGAGGGAAGACGAGGCAGAGGAAAACCGAAAAAAAATAAAATATTGTTCAAATTTTCTTTTCAAGGTTTGCTTCTTACAATCAGGATAAAGCAGGTCGACACGGGTTGCCGTGAGCCTACATTCACCAAATTGTACTTACATTTGTTTTAACATTTTACAAATAAATTAAGAAGGTATGCGTTACAAATAAATTACTTCGATTTTTTGGGACACCCCCAATATATATTTTGTATTTATTTAGGGCTATATAATTTATTTTATATATATATACTGATAAAATATATGCCAGCAGTCGCTCTTATGCATAGAATATGAGTGAATATTTTAAGTTAGTTGTTAAAGTTAATTAGATTAGATGAAGATTTGTAAGTGAAATTTAAACTTAAATTTATTTTTTTGCGCGATAGTGCGTTTTGTGGTACTTACCAGTAATGGCGACCATGATTGAAAGTTGAACTTCCTACATTTCTGCGTTGCCAACCTAAATAACTATACTGTAATAATACATTTACACCCACGTGCGAGAAGTAAAACCACTGCCCTCTATGTATACTACGTACAATGTATATACAGAAAATATTCAAAACATAGTGTTAAAATACATTATAAGAAACAAATCACTGCATTTTAAATGAACTGAACTTTATTTGAAACAATATAAAACAATAAATACGTACTTGTGGCCATGTTATCAATAATTGTTATCAAGGCCTCCTGTTGTTTCAACTAATAAACATTGCCCACACCGTTAACGTTGGTCAATTGTTTATAATGAATGCAAATATTTCCAACAAAGATGCTATTATTCGCTGTCGCTCGGTTTTTAAACATTTTTCCTCGACTCTGTAAAAACCACTTCCCAACCTTCCAACGTAATATACTATTATATACATTTGGTCTATTGTTATTAATCTAGAAAGAGAAACAAGGACAAAAGGCCAATTGTATTCATGTACATATATATTTAATGTAATATATTTTTTGAAAGAATTTAATAAAAGCCCTTTCCACCACATTTAAAGTTAGTGTTTCTATAAAACACATAGTTGGTGCATTAAACCTTGAAGTGTTGACCCCAGTATAAGTGCTGGACGGCTCGCTTCACATCTTATGTAAATTCCTGGAGGAAAACTTAACTGAGAATGCCTGGTGTGCAGACCAAGCTGTGCGTATAGTAGCTACATGCCTTGCAGGGACTTAGTGGCTCTTTCTATAGGGACTTGAAAGAATTTTTATTCCCTCGGCTGAAAAGCTTTACCACATCCCCTCCCCTTTCATCCCCTCTTTTCCTATGCTGCATTAAACACACAAGGCCTTGGATAAGTTATCTTTGAGACATTTTAAATGTTTCTAAAGTTTTGTAATAGTATACATGAATAAATATATACAGGGTGTTTCAGAATAAGTATTACAGACTTCTAGTGGTTATAGAGGAGACTTAGTAGATAAAGTTTTGTTAAGGAACCCATGTCCGGAAACGTACCATTTCGATGTAAAAAAAGTTTGAAGATCGAAACACAAGGGCTGATATCGTGTGTAGATAAAGTTTTGCTAAGAAACCCATGTCCGGAAACGTACCATTTCGATGTAAAAAAAGTTTGAAGATCGAAATACAAGGGCTGATATCGTGTGTAGATAAAGTTTTGCTAAGGAACCCATATCCGGAAACATAGCATTTCGGTGTAAAAAAAGTTTGAAGATCGAAACACAAGGGCTGATATCGTGTGTAGATAAAGTTTTGCTAAGAAACCCATGTCCGGAAACGTACAATTTCGATGTAAAAAACATTTGAAGATCGAAATACAAGGGCTGATATCGTGTGTAGATAAAGTTTTGCTAAGAAACCCATGTCCGGAAACGTACCATCTCGATGTAAAATAAGTTTGAAGATCGAAACACAAGGGCTGATATCGTGTGTAGATAAAGTTTTGCTAAGAAACCCATGTCCGGAAACGTACCATCTCGATGTAAAATAAGTTTGAAGATCGAAACACAAGGGCTGATATCGTGTGTCTTATGTTTCTATATCTATACACATGGACTTTTCATGGATGAGTGTAGATGTGAAATAATGTGTATGTAGTTGTAGGCACAGATTTTATTTATCCATTGTTTTGATACACGTGTGTAGCCATGTAGGGATTTGTTTATATTATGATTATTTTCTCTTTTATTCATGTAAAAATAATGCACGTACGGCTAAGCAGGCCCGTGCGCAATGTAAATGCGTATGTATCTCTTTTCTTTTGAAAAAAGGCAATAAATTCCATTAATTCATTCATATTTCAGAATAAGTATTACATACTTCTATGGGTTGTACTGCACCTGTCGAGTCGGAGGAAGATCTTCTTGCACGAATTCTGGCGGCAGCAGACATTATTGAGCACTCACCAGGTCTTGTGGGGCGTGTGTATGAAAACATGCGTCGCAGGTACACTTTGTGCAAAGAACAACACGTGGAACCACACTTGTAGTACAACCCCTAGAAGTGTGTAATGAGATGAACAGACAGCTGAATGGAGAAGACTGCATAACAGTGAATTACACGGTCTTTATAGGAAGCCAGATATAATGAGAACAGTTAAGTCTCGTAGACTGCGATGGGCAGGACATGTGGCATGAATGGCGAATGAAAGACGTGAATGGAAGCTTATTGTAGGAAAGCCAGAGGGGAAACGCCCAGTTGGTAGACCAAGAATGAGGTGGGAGAATAACATTAACTATGATTTGAGGGAAGTATATTATACGGGGATGATTGGAAAACATTGGCTCAGCATAGGGATATATGGAGAGGTTATGTCCGCGCGGCCATGAACCTACGGGTTCGATAGTGCCAGTGAGTTAGAGTTATTATTATTATTATTATTATTATTATTATTATTATTATATTATTATTAATATTTACTGACTTTGGACTTGTCAAACATCTCCTATAATTTGACACAAGTAATATAGGACACGCTGTATTATTTCCACTGCACATTTCATTCTTCTAATTTAAATCATAATTGCCAGCGAATGAAATGTTTTGTTTCAGATCATGTAACTAAAAATTAAATAGAACATTAAATATGAAAGAAAAACGCGTGCCATTCGAATTAAAAATACTTTTATTTGCACTGAAAAGAAAATATGGTTTCCACGCGAATAGACAGACAGATCAATGCGAAACAACTGAAATTACTTAATATAATCCTGATTGAAAACTGAAGCTACAGAAAAATTAATCTCTTTTTCATATTTTTTTACTTGACTATACCACATCAATGTCGTGCTTGCCACAATTTAATAAAAAATGTCCTCCGGACTCTAACGGGGAAACAATCTAACATCAATGAGTCTTCTCTAGGAAACAATAGAAATATTCGTTAACTGCTGACATCTCCAGGCAAAATGTGCGATATTAATATAAAATCTAGGAAAATGCATAGAAAATAGAAACAAATTGTTATAATAATAATAATAATAATAATAATAATAATAATAATAATAATAATAATAATAATAATAATAATAATAATAATAATAATAATAATAATAATAATAATAATAATAATAATAAAAATAATAATAATAATAATAATCTTCTTCTTCTTCCGAATGCAGTATTGGGTGATGATGCCCGTTCTGCGACTACAAAAACTGATCTTTCCATCGGTTGAAGGGTCTTCCGAGGTCTCTTTTGCCTTTAGGATTGAGGTGGTAAATCATCTTTGGTAAACGGGAATTTGACATTCTCTGGACGTGTTGAAACCATTTAATCTGATAATTTTGTATATGTTCAACCATTTCCCTACTATTCCACTGCATCCTTATCTCATCACTTTTTATTCTATCCCTTAATGTTACTCCAGTTAGTGATCGGAGGAATCTCATTTGTGAACTATTAATGCGGGATTTATCTTTTGCTCGAAGTGTCCAGCATTCACTTCCGTATAGTAGAGCAGGTTTGGGTATGGCATTATGAAATCTCAATTGGATTTCTTTCCTCATTTGTTTTCCAAAATTTCTCCTAATTATACCATTTAATCTGTTATATTTTTCTAAATTTGTTTCCACATCTTTTTGATTATGAAACTGTGATATATTATTACCTAAATAATTAAAGTGTGTTACTTGTTCTATTGGTTTATTATTTATTATTATTTTTACTCTCGAAAGTCCCTTTCCAGCGATTGCCATGGATTTGGTTTTATTTTCAGATATTTTCATGTTGTATTTTTCCAGGGTATTCTGCAATTTAAACACTGATCTCTGCGAATCATCTTCATTCTCCGCTAGAAGTACTTGATCATCTGCGAAGATTATTGTTTGTATTTGTTTTCCTCTACATATTTTTACTCCAGGGGGGTTTAGTTTTTTCCACTCCTGGACAATTTTATTTAGATATAGAATAAACAGTAATGGAGATAGTCCACATCCCTGTCTTAAACCTTGCTTAATTTCAAATTTATCTGTTATTTTCCCCTGATGATAATAATAATAATAATAATAATAACAATAATTTTATTTATATACAGAATTTTAATGTTTACACATCTTTCTGTGCCTAAAGTTTTATTTTCCTTCTCCACTCGTCTCTATCCATCCACTCCATGTCCTCCAGTCCTCTTGTTCTCATTCCAGTTCTTATTTCTTGCATCCACGAGTTCTTAGGTATTAATAATAATATTTAATTTTAGGAAGTGATATTTTGAGGTCATTTTAATTGTATTATTTTTAGTCTGATCATCTTACCTCAATATTACTGTTGATTTGTTCTTGAACATGTTTCAAAACAACTCTGTTCCATCATGAGGCCAGTCTGGACGGGTTGACGATGGAACAGAGTTATTTTAAAACATGTTGAAGAACAAATCAACAGTAATATTGAGGTAAGATGATCAGACTAAATAATAATAATAATAATAATAATAATAATAATAATAATAATAATAATAATAATAATAATAATTTTTATTTAGCAGGTTTCACAATGTTACATAAAATATAATAATCATCATCATCATCCGGTATCATGACAACTGCCGCCGTCTTCCGGAAACAAAACGCCCTTCTATTGATCTTCCTCCAATCCTTTGATAATCATAGCCGTTTGTAGACCTTCTATCCAAGTTTTCTTTGGTCTTCCATTCTTCCACCTTTCCTTTTGGATCCATTCCATACTAATTTTAGCAATCTTTGCTCTGACATTCTTTTGACATGGCCATACCACTGTAATCTTTTCTTTTCTATAATGTCTATGATCTCCGGCTTCTCTTATACACCCTAAAATCCCTCATTTCTTTATTTATGTTAATTCCATTCTAGATTTTCCAGCTGATTTTCTTAAAACATCCATTTCTGTTAACAATAACAATAATAATAATAATAATAATAATAATAGTAATAATAATAATAATAATAATAATAATAATAATGATAATGATGATAACTTACTCATTGGTACTATCGATCACGTAGGTTCATGGCCGCGCGCACATAAGCTCTCCATACATCCATATCCTGAGTTAACATTTTCCAATCATCTCAAGTATAATCCACTTCCCTCAAATCATAGTTAATGTTATTCTCCCAGCTCATTCTTGGTCTACCAACTGGGCGTTATCCCTCTGGTTATTTTAAAATAAGCTTTCATTCCCCATTCGTGCCATATGTCCTGTCTATTGCAGTCTATGAGACTTAAATGTTCTTATTATATCTGGCTTCCTATAAATATCGTAATCTCTGTTATGTAATCTTATTCATTCGCCAGTCTGTTCATCTCTGTTTGATCATTTTTTCCCCCTAACAACTTTATTCTCAAATATTCGTAATATTTTCTCCTCTCTCTAAGTAAGAGTCCATGTTTCGCATCCATATAACTGGGAGAGTAACAGTTTTTTTATATTATCAGTTTAACATCTTTGAGAGAAGTTGGGACGACAAGAGCCCCTGTAATACATAATAGCACTCATTTCCAGAATTGAGCCGATGTTTAATTTCTTTATGGGCCTCTTTCCTGTTTGTAATTATTGTTCCTAGATATTTCAATTCAGTCACTTCTTTATAATTTCCCTCATTTGTCATTGAACAACAATTTCCATTATATAATGTATTCCTGTGTGTGACCATGTATAATTATTAATTTTATTTGTAAAATTACTCGAAACTAAATTTATAAGACTTTTTTATAGAATAATTCTGATAATATCTCCTCCATAGAGTACTTGTAACATACAAAACATATTAATAGTTGAGCATCATACTGAATATAAATTGAGTGCTGGTGGAAAACAAAAGAAAATAGATATTAGTGGGGGGGGAGAAGAAAGTGGGAGTGGCGAGAAGGCATAGTGTAGCGCGTGGTTGCGTTGCGCGGTACGATCAGGGGCAGGATATCTCGGCAGACTGTACCAAACAGTTTCGGCGGTGCGTGCTACTAGCGAACAGGGACCCCAACCCTTGCCGTTTTCAAGGGCTTTTTCATCCCCTCCCCCCAAAAATTTACACACTCCCTTTTTACTCAAACCATTCTTCAAATTTCCTATTCCTTCTAAAAAAAATCTTCAAAAATATACTTTCAGTGCTGATTATCATAAGAAAAAAACATTTGAGAATAAACTAAACAAAAAAATAGTGAAAAAAGGAACTTAATTTGTATTAGAAAATAGTAAAATTTAGTAAAATCGGGTGTTTGTTGGTGATTTTTTTTAGAGTGGTGCAAAGAAAGAGCAGAGTTTGTGATTTCTGTTTGTGCGTCGTAGATTTATACAGAAGTCTGTGCAGAATATATAGGGGATGAGAATTGTTTAGTGTTTAGAAGTGTATTTTCTGAATAAATTTAAAAAAAGGGTTTTGTGTAGTTTGTATTCGTTGAGCAAAATGAAGAGACGGCGAAGGGTGGAAGACAACGCCCCCTAGATCAGGTGCGAGAAGGTAAGTGCGATGCGATTGTCTACTGTCCTCTCGTATGTGTGGAATAATCCCAGTAAAAAAACAATAGCGAACGTACTGCGTCATTCATTCTCTAAACAAAACAGTTGAACCGTTTATGTTAATCTTTCACCGTAGGTTTTATTATTCCATTCAAAAAGATAAAATAAAATATAATTATTAAAATATTATGTATTATATATATATATATATATATATATATATATATATATATGGTATGATAAGAAAAATAAATGCCTGTACGGGATTCGAACCCGGATCTCTGAGTCTGTACCTCAGCGTGATATCCATTACACCACCAGGCGAAACCAATTCAAACACTTATTTTTCTTATATATGTATTATATTCTCCATTATTACTAGATGTCGCGAGAACTCGGTCTATATATATATATATATATATATATATATATATATATATATTTAAAAAACTTATTTGTAATGTTACAGTTTAATATCTGAATTCAATTTTATTTTGCTTTTACAATGAACACTGCATAAATTCTTTATGTATATTAGAGTTTTAATCATATTATCCGGGTAACGTAACTCCGCCTTCCAGGTGCCCCAACCTAAGAAATGAATTACAATTCTGCAAATGTCAGGGGAGAAAGCCAGAAATGTCATAAAGGACAACCTAGTGGCATTAGACAAAAACAAAATATTTTGAAACTTTCTCCTAAATTTGTTTTACTTTTTATTATTACCTAATATATTTAATTATTTTCTTTACTTTGGTATTGATCTATTATACAGGGTGCTCTAAAATTCTCCTTACAAACATCTAGGACTTGAAGAGGGGACTGAGTTGATAATATCTAGAATTGGAAACCATGTCCGGAAACTTACCGTTTCCATGCTACAGCCGTTTGGAAACATGTTTTTAACGCGACCACTTTTACAAGTAATTTATTATGAGGCGTGACACAGTACATCACTTGTTTTACAATTCAACTCATTAATAACCAAAGAAACAAAATGAAAACTGAATCATGACTTGCATCAATAATCCCGGATACACCCTTTACAAACCATTTTTGTAGTTTTCAAAATTTCAAAAAAAAATTTAAAAAATTGAAAAAAAAAACAAGTCTTGGAATACTCGATAGCGAAATTTTCGATTTAGACGAATCGCGAAGCTATTACTTGTTGAGGCACGTGACATACGTTCAGGCAATGCTTGTTTTCAAACGGCTGTAGAACGGAAACGGTAAGTTACCGGAGATGGTTTCTAATTCTAAATATTATCAACTCAGTCACCTCTACAAGTCCTAGAAGTTTGTAAGGGGAATTTTAGAGCACCCTGTATATTTTGTTTATAAGACTCTTCTATGCATTCATTTTTTGTCTGTCAGAGGCTTTCATATTTTGAAATTTCTCCTAAATTTGTTTAGTTTTATATTATTTGCTAATGTTTTTAATTTACCTTTTGCAGCCTAGTGTTAATCTATCTATATTGTTTTGTTTATTTTATTTCCCCTTGTATTTTTTTAAATTTTTGTGTGCCAGAATTTATTTTACGACTTGAAACTGGTTCGTAAATTTATATATTTAGTTTCCCCTCTCCCTTTAACTAAGACTTAGTAATGTATATAGGGCCTATTGTATATGTGTTATTTATGTAACTGAACTGCACCGAGCACCATCACTTGTCAATACTGTGTACAACATTTATTTGTGAATAAAATGTATTCTAAACGCAATGGCATTTTGTGGAAGAAACACTCTGCGTGCGAAAATAATAATTAGAGACGAAATTATTGAACAAGATCCCCCTTTATATATTTAGGATGTGATATCAGCTATGGATATGATAAAGATATCGAACATAAAACTCATGAGTTTCAAGCTATTTGTGGCACAATAAATAGAACATTGAATAATAAAGCCCATAAACAAACAAAATTAAAATTTTATAAAATAATGGCGATCCCTGCCCTTTTGTATGGGAGTGAATCTTGGATTACCACTACCAAACAAGAAAGTAAAATCCAAGCAGCCGAGATGAAATTTTTAAGAAGAGTAAAAGGCTGCACTAGAATGGACCAGATAAAAAACGAGGATATCCGTGAAGAACTGCAGATCTACTCCATAAAATAAAATATTACATTACAAAAAAGCAATTAACAAAGTTTTTCCTTTACCCAAAGAAAACATAAAGAAATATGTTGTAATGTCATACATAGGCCCACTTTCAAATAAAATATCTAAACACTTTAAAAAGTGGAACATTAATGTGGCATTTAAAACTAATAAAACTCTACAAAATATAATAAAAAAACAATAAAACCAAAACAAAAAAGAAAAATTATCAGGTGTATATAAATTGAAGTGTGGCACATGTGACAATGTCTATATAGGACAAACTGGTAGACCTTTATCTCTCGGATAAAGGAACACATGAGAGCATATAACAGAAATTTAGAAAATTCAAAATATGCTAACCACCTATTCCAATTTAATCATTGTTTCGATCCAAATTTTGAAATTTTACATATTTGTGATAAGGGTAAGAAGTTAGATCTTTTGGAGGCTGTAGAAATTAATAAATTTAAAAGTAGTAAAAAACTGTTAAATTCTCAACTTGATTTGAATGAATCCCCTTTGTTAAATTAAAAAATTTAAATAAATATTGTTGTATTGTTGCTTAGATCAGTTGGAACACAATTCATAATTTGTTAACATGTCTGAAGAAGGTACAGTGTACCGAAACAGCTGTCACTGAATTATATAATAAATATGAAAATCAAATAAGACTACGTTTTATTTATATTTAATTAAGAAAATATAGTGAAAAAAGAATGCAAAATTATAAGAAAAGTTGTAGGTCCACAAGTCATAGATGAAGCATTTAGACTCAGAAGTAAGGAAATAAAAATATATACAGACATTCATAGTGATATTAGAAAACGAAGGTGAAATTTTATGGCCATATTAAACGAATGAACTCAAATAGGCTTACAAAACAGATAATGGAATTCTACGAAAACAGAAGTAAAGCTCCAGTGGATACTATAAAGTGGGTTGATGGTTGGAGGCATATTTGGAATCGACCTTCTGAAAGGAGGACACGATAGCAGTATGATAATGAATTTGGGTTTTATTGATATATAATGTATGATACAAGGATATAGTTACATCACAGA
Source organism: Diploptera punctata (assembly GCA_030220185.1). Taxonomy (NCBI): domain Eukaryota; kingdom Metazoa; phylum Arthropoda; class Insecta; order Blattodea; family Blaberidae; genus Diploptera; species Diploptera punctata. The sequence continues at coordinate 418,503 of JASPKZ010010242.1, forward strand.
TAATGCGTCGAATGCAGAGATAATGTAATGCATGCAATTATAAATAAAAGGAAAATGATGTACGTGGGATAGCGTGCGTTCACACACGTTTAGTGGCCTCATCTGTGGTAACAATAACCCTGACAGAGGTCATACCAACACTTTGTGCATATCACAGGTGACAAAGCAAAATACCCACTTGCATTACAGCTCTTGTGTTCTCTTTGTACAATTACATCCACTTGACGAGAGGGAATTTGTGTTCTGATGTCCCACAAAGTTATTTTGCCGCCAATTACAAGCTATAGACCTATATATAAACTTTTAAATACATTATATAATGCAATTGACTGTATGTAGACTTCAAAAAAGCATATGATTCAATTAAGAGGGAGAAGTTATATAGTATCCTGCTGGAGTTCGGAATTCCTAAAAAGTTAGTTAGACTTATACGAATGTGTCTAAATGGCACAAAGAGTTGGGTGCGTGTAGGCAAACAGTTTTCGGACACTTTTGTAATGCAGAATGGGTTGAAGCAAGGAGATGCACTATCTCCTCTGCTATTTAATTTTGTACTAGAACATGCCATTAAATCTTTAGAGAATGAGGAAGGCTTACAACTGAATGGTATTAATAAGCTGTTAGTTTATGCTGATGATGTAGTATTATTGGCCGATAGCGAGGAGATACTAAAGGCCAACACGCACACACTATTGCGTTACACTAAGAAATTAGGACTGGAAGTAAATATCAATAAAACTAAATATATGGTCACACGTAGAAATTCAGTATATAATGGAAATGGACAGCTAATGACAAATGAGGGAAATTTTGAGGAGTGGCTGAATTCAAATACCTAGGGACAATAATCACAAATAGGAATGAGACGCACAAAGAAATTAAACATAGCCTCAATTCTGGAAATGCGTGCTATTATGCATTGTAGAGACTCTTGATGTCCCAACTCCTTTCAAAAAACGTTAAGCTGAAAATATATAAAACTATTATTCTACCAGTTATATTATATGGGTGCGAAACATGGACTCTTACTTTAAGGGAGGAAAGGAGATTACGAGTATTTGAGAATAAAGTACTTAGGAAAAATTTTGGACCAAAGAGAGATGAACAGACAGGTGAATGGAGAAGACTACATAACAATTAACTACATGGTATGTATAAAAAGCCAGATATAATAAGAACAGTTAAGTCTCGTAGACTGCGATGGGCAGGACATGTTGCACGTATGGGGAATGCAACACTTGCATGGAAGCTTCTTGTAGGAAAGCCAGAGGGAAAACGCCCAGTTGGTAGACCAAGAATGAGGTGGGAGAACAACATTAACTATGATTTGAGGGAAGTAGATTATACAGGGAATGATTGGAAAGCATTAGCTCAGGATAGGGATTTATCGAGAGCTTATGTCCGCGCGGCCATGAACCTACGGATTCGATAGTGCCAGTGAGTAAGTAAGTAATTGACAGTTATTGACAAATGAGGGAATTTTTCAAAAAGTAGCTGAATTCAAATACATAAGAAAATAAGGGTATGCAACGGCTCCAACTATCTCTGTCCAAGGGTACGCATGCGCAATATAGTTTCCATTGCAAACACACAGCCTCTGCATATCAACTCCTCTCCCAACTTGCTCGAGGTGGACCTGCTAATCCGAGTAACCCAAATCAAGGATGTGGTATAGAATTTCTTCGGCTTCGGCGATTTGGGTCGGAGAACTGATGGGAAGAGGGGGTCCTTTCTGTGGGATGATAAGAGACCCATGCTCGGGGAAACAAGAGTAAACTAATTTTTAATAGGTTGGCGTAAGTGGCAACCCTCTAGATGGGGTTAGTACCTAAAACTTCGAGGTGGCAGCCCCACCAATGGTCTACTCTGCATAGCGATCAGAGGAAAACATATTACTCCTATTCTTCACAATGGAAACTCGGACGGACCTAACCAAAAGGCCATAAACAAACAAAATTAAAATTTTATAAAACAATGGCTGTCCCTGTCCTTTTGTATGGGAGTGAATCTTGGATTACCACTACCAAACAAGAAAGTAAAATCCAAGCAGGCGAGATGAAATGTTTAAGAAGAGTAAAAGGCTGCACTAGAATGGACCAGATAAGAAACGAGGATATCCGTGAAGAACTGCAGATCTACTCCATAAAAGAAAATATATTTAACAACAAGATACAGTGGAAAGAACATGTAGAAAGAATGGAAGAAAGTAGATTATCAAATAAAATTTTCCATTATTTTCCAAGAGGAAGAAGAGATGTCGGACGTCCTCGGAAGAGATGGTCTTAGATCTATTAGTGAAGACGGAACAGGCAACTCTTGCCTAAACCAGGAAGTGAAGAAGTATTACAATTAAAAATATTTAAAAAAATGGTTCATCCAGTTGCTGGGCGACTGCCCTTTATAGCACCTACAGGTGACATTGATTTAGAGGACGATGTACAAGTTAAATAATGACGTGGTATATAATATTGCTTCCGGTCCCCCAGCTTTATTCTTGTAACTAATTTTGTTCAAGAACAAAGCTGCATTAAGTCCATTGATGTTGCAGTAGATACAACAAAAATGAAACGGGTGTCACAGAAAGCCTTCTGCTCATTGTTGCCGGTTTATATTATACACCAGTCAACTTCCCTCTGTTGAGGTTCATCTTGACACAGATACCTGTTCAAGATTTATTTTTTTTAAATCAGTTTGGTTATGCAATGTATAAGCCTTATATCGATCATGCATAATTTCCTTACTAATATACGTTGTTGAAGAGCCATATATAACAATACAACCCTTATACTACACAATACGTCATATGTTCATCATTATGACGTCAGAGCATTTTACGAGCAGTTTGTAACAGAAAGAAAACATCATCAACTTGTAATAAATGAGTATGGACAAGAATGAATACAGTTTAAGTAATTGGAGAGGTACGGAAAAAAATAAGTATGTGTTAATTTATTTACACTTTACTTTGGGCTTCGTCAGAAATATCCTAGAACAGATTTCATAGATAGTGTGCTGTCATTTAACGACAAGAATTTCGAAAAATATTGGAAAATATATTTTTTTTCCTCCATCACTTATAAATTATATGCAGTGTTTTAAGAAGCATTAAAAAATGTTCAAAATAGTATGAAATGTAGGAAAAGCGAAACTGTAAAAATAAAATGATACCAAAAAGTATTTGGTTAACTTTTTGTGCTATGAAAGAATGAAATATAAAATAATTTATAAATCACCAGAAGAGTCTTTAAAACTAAATTCCAGACCAAGGGCGAATAATCCTTTAAGGAAAAAAAATATAGTTTGAACGGGATTCGAACCTGGGACCGCATGAACCGTAGTCACAAGTTATGACCACAAGACCATCACCTTAATAATTACTTCCTTGCGATAATATTAGCTTTTTAATTAAAAACATGTTTATAGTGGCCTGTATTAAATATTAACGATGTAAGAAAGTTTTGTTAAAATAATTTTATGAAGCAATTAAACTACATTCAGCTTAAATCATGTGTCACAACATGTTCTCTTATGAATCAGTATTAAATTTGATAATATTATCAATCGAGAATGAATGTAGGCCTAACAAAATGCATTTTATAATGCTTTATTTTCCTACTAAGAACCTTATTAATATTATTTATGTGTTGCGCATCCATCAAGCAGTTGTTAAAGAGTTGCATTTTGCGTTAACTTTAAGGAAACGCTCATCAATATCATAAGAAAACAATCAGCTGATTATAGAGACCGCCATTTTGATTTTTTATACAATCCATAACAAGGAGGAAGTTATGCACAATGATACACATGTTAAGTTGTACATTTTCTTTGGAGTTCGGCCGGTAATTTGTTTTAATTTCCGACCGATGGCAGAATGGCAGCTAAGATTTAAACAGAATAAAATTTGTTGGATTATTCTAATATATCGTAAATAATTAGTTATTTATCTATTATTATTGCATTTAAATGTATTTACATTTATAGAATTGGTAAAACCCTTCAATTTGATAACATAGCACTTTGTATTAGAATATTTTCAACTAATGTACCAGCTACTGCCTTAACGTACAATTTTTATAAATGATTATACCTACTTTTGCACCTTTGCTCAGTTATCACCTCCAGGCAAAAGCTACTGCCTTAACGTACAATTTTTATAAATGATTATACCTACTTTTGCACCTTTGCTCAGTTATCACCTCCAGGCAAAAGCTACTGCCTTAACGTGCAATTTTTATAAATGATTATACCTACTTTTGCACCTTTGCTCAGTTATCACCTCCAGGCAAAAGCTACTGCCTTAACGTACAATTTTTATAAATGATTATACCTACTTTTGCACCTTTGCTCAGTTATCACCTCCAGGCAAAAGCTACTGCCTTAACGTACAATTTTTATAAATGATTATACCTACTTTTGCACCTTTGCTCAGTTATCACCTCCAGGCAAAAGAAACCTGGATGTAAATTTTTTCAGTGGATTTTTGCTCCTTACCCAGTTATAACCTCCAGGCAAAAGAAACCTAGATGTAAATTTTTGGAGTCGGTTTTTGCTCCTTACCCAGTTATAACCTCCAGGCAAAAGAAACCTGGATGTAAATTTTTGGAGTGGGTTTTTGCTCCTTACCCAGCTATAACCTCCAGGCAAAAGAAACCTAGATGTAAATTTTTGGAGTGGATTTTTGCTCCTTACCCAGTTATAACCTCCAGGCAAAAGAAACCTAGATATAAATTTTTGGAGTCGGTTTTTGCTCCTTACCCAGCTATAACCTCCAGGCAAAAGAAACCTAGATGTAAATTTTTGGAGTGGATTTTTGCTCCTTACCCAGTTATAACCTCCAGGCAAAAGAAACCTAGATGTAAATTTTGGAGTCGGTTTTTGCTCCTTACCCAGCTATAACCTCCAGGCAAAGAAACCTAGATGTAAATTTTTGGAGTGGATTTTGCTCCTTACCCAGTTATAACCTCCAGGCAAAAGAAACCTAGATGTAAATTTTTGGAGTCGGTTTTTGCTCCTTACCCAGCTATAACCTCCAGGCAAAAGAAACCTAGATGTAAATTTTTGGAGTGGATTTTTGCTCCTTACCCAGTTATAACCTCCAGGCAAAAGAAACCTAGATGTAAATTTTTGGAGTCGGTTTTTGCTCCTTACCCAGCTATAACCTCCAGGCAAAAGAAACCTAGATGTAAATTTTTGGAGTGGATTTTTGCTCCTTACCCAGTTATAACCTCCAGGCAAAAGAAACCTAGATGTAAATTTTTGGAGTCGGTTTTTGCTCCTTACCCAGCTATAACCTCCAGGCAAAAGAAACCTAGATGTAAATTTTTGGAGTGGATTTTTGCTCCTTACCCAGTTATAACCTCCAGGCAAAAGAAACCTAGATGTAAATTTTTGGAGTGGATTTTTGCTCCTTACCCAGCTATAACCTCCAGGTAAAAGAAACCTAGATGTAAATTTTTGGAGTGGATTTTTGCTCCTTACCCAGTTATAACCTCCAGGCAAAAGAAACCTAGATGTAAATTTTTGGAGTGGATTTTTACTCCTTACCCAGTTATAACCTCCACGCAAAACAAACCTGGATGTAAATTTTTGGAGTGGATTTTTGCTCCTTACCCAGTTATAACCTCCAGGCAAAACAAACCTGGATGTAAATTTTATGAGTGGATTTTTACTCCTTACCCAGTTATAACCTCCAGGCAAAAGAAACCTAGATGTAAATTTTTGGAGTGGATTTTTACTCCTTACCCAGTTATAACCTCCAGGCAAAAGAAACCTAGATGTAAATTTTTGGAGTGGATTTTTACTCCTTACCCAGTTATAACCTCCAGGCAAAACAAACCTGGATGTAAATTTTATGAGTGGATTTTTACTCCTTACCCAGTTATAATCTCCAGGCAAAAGAAACCTAGATGTAAATTTTTGGAGTGGATTTTTACTCCTTACCCAGTTATAACCTCCAGGCAAAAGAAACCTAGATGTAAATTTTATGAGTGGATTTTTGCTCCTTACCCAGTTATAACCTCCAGGCAAAAGAAACCTAGATGTAAATTTTTGGAGTGGATTTTTACTCCTTACCCAGTTATAACCTCCAGGCAAAAGAAACCTAGATGTAAATTTTATGAGTGGATTTTTGCTCCTTACCCAGTTATAACCTCCAGGCAAAAGAAACCTAGATGTAAATTTTTGGAGTGGATTTTTACTCCTTACCCAGTTATAACCTCCAGGCAAAAGAAACCTAGATGTAAATTTTATGAGTGGATTTTTGCTCCTTACCCAGTTATAACCTCCAGGCAAAAGAAACCTAGATGTAAATTTTTGGAGTGGATTTTTACTCCTTACCCAGTTATAACCTCCAGGCAAAAGAAACCTAGATGTAAATTTTATGAGTGGATTTTTGCTCCTTACCCAGTTATAACCTCCAGGCAAAAGAAACCTAGATGTATTTTTGGAGTGGATTTTTACTCCTTACCCAGTTATAACCTCCAGGCAAAACAAACCTAGATGTAAATTTTTGGAGTGGATTTTTGCTCCTTACCCAGTTATAACCTCCAGGCAAAAGAAACCTGGATGTGAATTTTTGGAGCGGATTTTTGCTCGTTACCCAGCTATAACCTCCAGGCAAAAGAAAACTGGATATAAATTTTTGGAGCGGATTTTTGCTCCTTACCCAGTTATAACCTCAAGGCAAAACAAACCTGGATGTAAATTTTTGGAGTGGGTTTTTTGCCCCTTCGCCCGATATCACCTCCAGGAAAAAGAATTCTGGCTGTAAATTTTTGGAGTGGGTTCGAGGCTTAGTCCTTGAACCCCAAAATCTAAACGCTACTTCTTAACAGATACAGAACCCTGAAACATCGGACTCCAATCAAGGAAGTCAACACCGTTTCATGATTTTACAGTTTACATCTATTCTTAATGCGTTTGAATGTCTTCATATTTATAGAATTAGTAAAACACTTCCATTTGATAACGTAGCATTTCGCATTAGAATTTTTCAGCTAATATACAAACTACTGACTTACGGTACAATTTTTATAAATTATACCTATTTTTGTTCATTTTCAACTTAAGGTGAGGGCTAGAGAGACTTGCGCTAGTTCCCCTAAGGGACTAATCTTAGTCCCCTTAAGGGACTAGAACAGCCTGCATTTGCAGGTTGTGGGCCCACACCGTCTCTCGAGGTGCCCAATTTTTGGAGTGGGTTCGAGGCATTGTCCTTGAACCCCAAAATCTAAACGCTACCTCTCAATATCCAATGGACCCTGAAACATTGGACTCCATGAAGGAAGTCAACACCGTTTCATGAGTTTAGAGTTTACATCTATTCTTAATGCGTTTAAATACTTTTATATTTATAGAATTGGTGAAACACTCCAATTTGAAAACGTAGCGTTGTATATTAGAATAATTTCAACGAATGTACCAACTATTGACTTGTCTGACAATTTGTATGCATGAAAATACTTATTTTCGATGATCATTGGGTTGCTCCGAAGCGTCCAGCTGTGGACATTCTTGTTTCTTCTTTTTTAAGTGGATTTTAGATGTTTTTTTTAATCCATTAATTTACGTCCGGCTTCTCAACAGAAACGCCTATGAGACTAATACAATAACATATTTTGCATATGATTTGCTGTCCCATGTTATTTCAGTTTACTACGCTATTAAATACTAAAATCTAAATTCAATGAACAACTTTGGTCATTCAAATGAATAATTGTTTTATTAGATTTTAGGTTTGTGTCTTAAAATCCGTAATTTTTGACCTGGTCTCTTCAACAGAAGCGCCTCTCAGACTGACACATTAATATATTTTCTATACTATTTTCGATGTCATTTCAGTTTTCTACACCTATTTAAAACTAAAAACTAAGGTCCGTATCCCGACTATCCAAACTCTCGTGCGCCGACCTCACATCCACATGTGGCTATCACATAGGTGAATGATCATCCAGCCACTATAGGAGTGACATGTGGTCAGCATGTCGGGTCCCCCAGGCGTCTTGATCTGAAGCTGCTGCCCACTTTTAACGAAAGTATCAACTATTGGCACCTCGTCCCCATTTTATAAATAATAATGTTTATGATCGTAAGGTATATTTGTATGAACACGTAGACAATAAACAAATATTATTTAGAAATTAAGTTCTTGCCTTAGAAACAATTTTTGTATTGCATTTTAGGTTCTTGCCTTAAAAAATTGAATTACATTTTAAAGAGATAAGTTAGACCCGGCTTCTTACAAGAGAATACATAAGCAGCCATGAGACATCCCAGTTGAAATAAACACTGTGCAGTGTGTAAGAGGTTTAGACCAGATTTAGACTCCACAGCCGCAATAATTGATATCAAAATAGATATAGGCTGATACAGGGAATACATTTTAAGAGGAAACTTCGCATCATTCTGCCGCCGCGACCAGACTGTTTGCAGGCGATCCCGAGGAATGAATAACCTGGAAGGAGGAATTGTATCCTATTTAAGGACAGGTTGTAATAATTCGGGACATACTATCTCACACTATTTTTGTTTTCTTTCTGTTATAAACTGCGCATAATATGCTCTGACGTCACAATGATGACAAATGTATGACGTATTGTATATAAGGATTGTATTGTAATGCAGCTCCTATAGAAAGTTTATTAGTAAGGAAATTACACACACACATATATAAGGTTTATATATTGTATAACTAAACAACTGATAAAGCCTATATAGGCAATTTGTATTAATAAAAAATCCATCGACCCCGGCCCGGTTTGAACCCGCGGGACCTGAGGCAAGGAACATACTCACTTGTTCATCTCGGCCGACAATATGGAGAAATGGTAGAATTCAATTTGTAGCTGGAGAAAAACCTGCCCAAGCTCCGTTTCGTCCGCCACGACCCGCTAGGACTGATTGAGACTCGATCTCGAGACCACAGAGATGACAGGCGAATGTCAAACTGCTTGCGTCACGGAGCCACCAAAAGTGTGAAATATTAACAAACATTCACATTAATATATTTAATATTTTGTACTTAAATGTAATAAAGTATGTTTTAATGACAGCTCCCGATTTGTGTCCAATTTGTTGAAATATTTGTTCCGAACTCTTTACTGCAGCTACTTGATTAAAAACATGAAGATAGTTTCCATGGTTACCGCTGTATTATTATAGGTTAATGTGTTTATTGCAATGAGAATCACAATGCCACCGGGATATGTAATGACTAGAGCGAGGATTTTTATGAAATTTCATGTTTTAAACTGTTAGAGAGCGCTGAGACGAAGTATCTTTACATTTTATGATGTGCAGAATCAAATAAGACCAACATTTTTTTTTCGTATTTTTAAACTGACCCAAACCCTCTGGCGGCACGATGACCCTGGGGTCTACTCAGCCTCTAACGGGTATGAGTAACGTACGCTTGTTTTGGGGTAAAGGCGGCCGTCACGCAGGGCTGACAACCCGGCTGACTTCAAGTGGGAGCCTTAACCTCCTGAGGCCTGTAGTGGCGTCACTTTACTTCGCTTTATTCCTTGCCACTACTTTTGTTATTTCGACATTTCTGGTATTCTCTTCTGTCATTGACGTGTTGTAACCCACTTCTGAGGTTGGGGCGCTGGGAGGTGGAGTTACTCTGCGCTAATGGTATGATCAGTGATGATGATGATGATGATGGTAATGATCCTCCAGGAGAGGTCTTAAACTTGTCCCGAGCGGGGATCGAACCCGGGCACGCGGCGTAGCAAGGCAGCACGCTACCTCGAGACCAGAACGGAGGACCAAAAAAAAATTAACAACAAACATCCGATTGAGGGTCTTTCCACTTTTCAGCGGTTGCCCTTTTACCAGCCGGCTGCTGGCCCTTCACATCCACATGTGTCAATCACAGAGGTAGATGATCAACAGCCAGTGTAGGGGTGACATGTGGTTAGCATGTCGAGTCTCCCAGCCGTTATAGCTGGTTCCTCAACCTGGAGCCGCTACTTATTGCAGCTACCCAATTGCCTCACGATGCTGGGTGGGCACCGGTCCCATACTGGCCGAAATACCATGAGAAAATTTCTTCCCCCATGGAGACTCGAACCAGCGCAAGTCCCGTAGCTCTGCGCCAAGGCTTCCTACCTTAACCGCTGTGGTAGAAGTAACCACATAAGAATTGCATTAAAATTCGTAAAATTTAAAGCATTATTTTTTTTAAACAGTTGGCACTGAATTTGAAACAAAGAGAGAGATTTTGGAACCTGTCTCATAGCAAGGAACAAGGTTAACCGCTTCGGGTTCTGAAAATGTTTAGAACCGCGCCCCATACTCGGGGTCCCTATGCCCCGTCTGGATCACCCACTCACAGTAAGAACGGACACAACAACGATATCCAGAGATAAAAATTGAGATAGTGTTGAGAACAAGTGAAAACTAAATTAAATGGCCATGTCCCACAGCACTTAAAAAAACTGACACAGGATTTATATAATCTCTGCAATTGCTTTCAACTTCACGCATGGCATAGTGTTTCATTTAAGCATTACTTTGAAAGGTTTACTATTTTTAAGACCAGCCTCATGGACTAGTGGTCAGCATTTCTCACTACTGATCATGAGTTCCCGGGTTCGATTCCCGGTCAAACCGTAGGAATTTTTCCTTAAAAGGGAATTATTCCTGTGGTTGCCCATGGTCTGGAATTTAGGACAGGATATGTCAGATGAAAAGATGATTTTCGGTTTTACATACATAAATAACAATAAGTGATGTATATTCTTCTTCTTCTTCGTCATCATCCAGGGATTAAGCCTGTTGGCTCGTTCCGGTTTCATGAAAGCTAGAATTGTTAACCCTTAATTTCGTAATGTATCCTTTTGGATGCATCACTTGGTTCAGTTAATTTAATATTTTAAATAAATCAGAAGAAAATGAACGAAAATAAACCACTTAAATGTGCGTCTAATTACAGAATATACCGAATAAAATCAGTTATACAAGATTCCGTTTTCACTGCGGTCCGCCACATTCAAATAACTATCAGAAGACATTCGCGTTTTCCCAATTTAAGGGTTAAAATTGTTCAGACCATCTTCTGTGTGGGCGTCCAACATTTCTCCTTCCATGTGGTTTATAATTCAGCAATAATTTTGAAAATATTTCTTCTGGCATTCTATCGACATGTTCTCTCCAGGCGTTCCTATATTTAACCATTCAATCTGTAAGTTTAAAAATATTTTGTTCCTTTCTTATATCATTTCTTTTCTTATCCAGCAGAGTATATCCTGCTATATTCCTTTAAAATGTCATCTCAGGTGCTTCCAATCATTGGTCTTGTCTTTTAGTGATCGTCCAACATTCTGATCCATACATCAATACAGGAACAGCCATTACTTTATAAAATTTAATTTTTGTTTCTTTTCTTGTGTTTTTAAGGGTTCTTTTAATAGTGGCACACATTAGATTAAATTATTTATTTTGTCATTAATATCTTCAATTTTAACGTATGATAAATTGAAACCTAGATATTTAAAACTGTTCACCTGCTCTAAAATGTTATTATCAATTACTATTTTTGCTCTTAAGGTATCATGTCCTTTAAATGCTAAAATTTTAATTTTATTCTTTGAAATTTTAAAATTATAATTGGCACTTATTTTTTTACAAATTAAAAATAGTTGTTTGTAGATCATGTTCTGAACTGGAAATCACTACTTGATCATCGGCAAATTATATTGTATCAAACAATTTATTTTTTATTTTAAAAAGGTGAAGTATCTATAAATCCAATTTAATAATAGAGATGTAAAGATATAAAGAGATATAAAGAGAAACGTGAAATTGCAACAAAAAACGCAACAAATATAATAAAATAAAATGAAATTTTAAATTCGCTTCAGGGACACAACAGTTTTGCCACATAATGCCTGGGGATATTGTGGTTTTTCTGCCTCAAACGTTGGTATTGCAAGAGGATTTTTACAAAATAAAGAGTTTATATCATCTACGTATCTGCTTGTTAAATGCATATATATTACTGTAGACTCAATTTGTTTTATTCAGTACTTGCTAATACCCGGAATTCGCTGCTACGCCTAAATATATGGAATGTTTTTTTATTTCTAGTTTAATAGGTAAAAAGAATAATATATATATATATATATATATGTATATAATACACATTTATATCGTAATTCTTTTTAGATACCCTGTGCGTCTAAGAATGAAACATGGTTGTTGCTAGACTAAATTTTTACGAGTAATTTCGAATTTCAGGAAAACTTGCACGTATAATAAATCGTATTTCGCTGATTTTTTTATAAAACCAACTTCAGTCTATTTCAATAGTATATACTGAGTTTCGTTGTGAAACATCGAAAATTGCAACCGCTAGAGCGATTTTTAAATTTTCGTTTTAAGTGAACTCTTACGCCTAATGATTTTTAGAGAATAACAACGGGTAAACACTCGGGGCGGGGACTACTTCAGGGAACCCATTCCAAAGGCTCGAACACAGGGACATGTTCCTAGGAACATGGAATGTTAGGACTTTATACCTGTTAGTTTATGCTGATGATGTAGTACTACTGGCCGATAGCGAAGAGATACTAAAGGCCAACACGCACACACTATTGAGTAACACTAAGAAATTAGGACTGGAAGTAAATATCAGTAAAACTAAATATATGGTCACATGTAGAAATTCATTATATAATGGAAATGGACTGCTAATGACAAATGAGGGAAATTTTGAGGAAGTGGCTGAATTCAAATACCTAGGAACAATAATCACAAATAGGAATGAGATGCACAAAGAAATTAAACATAGGCTCAATTCTGGAAATGCGTGCTATTATACATTGCAGAGACTTTTGATGCCGCAACTCCTTTCAAAAAACGTTAAGCTGAAAATATATAAAACTATTATTCTACCAGTTATATTATATGGGTGCGAAACATGGACTCTTACTTTAAGGGAGGAAAGGAGATTACGAGTATTTGAGAATAAAGTTCTTAGGAAAATGTTTGGACCAAAGAGAGATGAACAAACAGGTGAATGGAGAAGACTACATAACAATGAACTATATGGTCTTTATAGGAAGCCAGATATAATAAGAACAGTTAAGTCTCGTAGACTGCGATGGGCAGGACATGTTGCACGTATGGGGAATGAAAGACGTGCATTGAAACTTCTTGTAGGAAAGCCAGAAGGAAAACGCCCAGTTGGTAGACCAAGAATGAGGTGGGAGAACAACATTAACTATGATTTGAGGGAAGTAGTTTGTACAGGGAATGATTGGAAAGCATTGGCTCAGGATAGGGATGTGTGGAGAGCTTATGTCCGCGCGGCCATGAACCTACGGGTTCGATAGTGCCAGTGAGTAAGTAAGTAAACACTCGCCGTATTTGAAAACGTGTATGACACAATTTTTCATGAAAGTCAGGTGGAAAATTTTCGAAGATTTAAGATTTTGTACAAACAAACATTTACGTTTTTAATCAATTGAGTTGGTGTTTACTTGATGAAAATCCATAACCTGTTTAATTAAATAAAAATAAAACTTACAGTTTTATGTGATTTTCATATTTATTAAAATATAAATTAGTTACAGCTGTTTCGGTACTTTGTACCTTCTTTAGATAGGCCCTATGATAATAAATTAATGAATTTTGTTATTACAGTACATTATCATCAATGCAAATATTAGGCCGTGTGGCCTGTTACGGTCTCAAAGAGGAATTTTCCATCCAGCGGAAGCTTATGTTCGCATGGCCATGAACCTACGGGTTCGTGCCAGTGAGTTAATTAGTTCATTGTTATTATTAAAAACGTGATACCTATAGATGCGTTTGGAGACCCTTAGGGTAGCAGGAGGTTAATATTCCCACCTTTTAGGCAATCCCCACGATATATCAGCCGAGTTGTTAGCTCTGCTCTACCATTTTTACCCCTCAATATGCGAGTGATATTAATTTCCGTTAGATACAGATTCAACCACAGGGACATAATTGTGCCAGAATGATTAGACTAGTATAGAAATCCAGATTCCACCGGGACTCGAACCTCCGACCTTCCGACTTGTAGAGTATTGTCTTAATCAACTACACTATAATATACCCTCAATTATTATTATTATTGATTTTTTTTATTGCGGATGAGCCCATGTAGGACTACGCAAAGTACTTAGAGGCGTTTCCTTTGAGCCCAAATTTCTTTCATTCTTTTGCTATGAGCTTGTTTTCTCTCATCTGTCCAAGTTGTTCCAGTTTTTTTTTCTTCGGTTTGTCCTCTTGGTCAACTTGCCACTTATTCACCTTAATTCTAAATATATCTCTGTTTGGGATATCTTCTTTAGTAATTCCTGCCAATTTTAAGTCCTTTTTGACTTCATCAATCCACTTCATGGTATCCACTGGAGCTTTACTTCTGTTTTCGTAGAATTCCATTATCTGTTTTGTAAGCCTATTTGAGTTCATTCGTTTAATATGGCCATAAAATTTTAACCTTCGTTTTCTAATATCACTATGAATGTCTGTATATATTTTTATTTCCTTTTTACTTCTGAGTCTAAATGCTTCACGTATGGCTTGTGGACCTAAAACTTTTCTTATAACTATGCATTCTTTGTTCACTATATTTTCGACATTTTTTTTCTGTTCAAAATTGATGTTTCTGCTCCATAGAGGCACTCTGGTTTAATTACAGTGTTATAGTGTCGTAATTTTGTATGTAAAGATATGCATTTTTTATTGTAAGTGTTGTGGGTAAGCCGAAATGCTGTTTCCATATTTTGGCATCTACTTTTATTGGCTTTGGTTTCAATTCCATTTTCCTGAATTATTTCACCAAGATATTCAAATTGTGAAACTCGTTTAATTGATATTATTATAATTATTATTATTATTATTATTATTATTGTTGTTGTCGACAAGAATCTCAAGAAGGGATATGGTCAGAAACAGTACAATAAGGGAAATTATTTTTTTTTTCCAAATGCCCCAGGTTTGTCTTTCGACATTCCTGGTTTCTCTTCTGTCATGGCGTACTTGTAACCCACCTCTGAAGTTGGGGCGCCTGCAAGGCGGGGTTACGTTGCCCCGATGATATGATGGGTGATGATGATGACTATGTAAAAATCAAATAACATTTGTTGAAATTATATTGACTATTTAACTCATGTCCCAAATGGGAGTCAATGACCAATCACGTTTCAATGATTTCTGTTTTACAACCAATCACAGTTGTGTTTCACGAAATATTTATCAGTGTTATATTTACCATATTAAAGAAAGCTCCTCCTTTTTAATATTCTGAACAGGTCTGACCATTATTTTGCAGTGACTGAGCCTGTGAGAAATACGGCTACCAGATTGTATATATAGTGCATGAATGTCAACACATGCCGCATGCGGGAGTTAATATAAAAACATTTGTAGCAATTTATTATACCACCAAAAAAGGAAACCACTGTTTGCTCTTTCTTAAATGTATTTTTCCCAGGTAACAATCCAGAAAAATATAATTGTTATATTTACATCATACGACATCAGAAATGAATTAATATACAGTTTGATGTATTTCATTTTTTCTCCACTAGAGAGCATTCTTACAATATTGCGTTCCTTTGGCAATAAATAGTATGATCTGGTTGCAGTGATAAACAAAAGAAGCAGATGAAGCGTACCTATCGTTTCTCATTTGTTTTCAAACATTGCCGTTTACATTAAATATATAAATATTTTAAAATAACTATAGTTAAATAATGATTTGTGAGTAAACAGCTTAATTTTATTCGTTAAATAGTCCTAACAAATGCCACTATTGATTTCCAAATTCTCTAGATAAATTCACTCCTCACTTCGTGAGTCGTGAATTTATCGATAATTTGGAAATCACTCGTGGCATTACTTAAGATAAAGGTGCGCCAGGAGAGTCCCTGATCCTAAGCTTAACCTAAGATGAATATGAATGATGATGATTGCGATGGCCATATGATTTCGGGGACCGTTTGGGCCTTAAAATGTTCCTGACATTTGTCTTACAGGTGAGGAAAAACCCCGATAAAACCTCACCCAGAAAAACTGTCCCGACCGGGGATCGAACCCGGGCCCGCTGCGTGACAAGGCAGCACGCTACCTCGAGACCACAGCGGTGGGAAATTATGCAAGTTGAAAAAAACATATTAGGAAAAACAGAATAAAAACGTTTGAAATGGTATGGACACCTCATAAGAATGGAAGAAGAGAGAATACCAAAGAATATCCTTAATTGGAAAGCTAGTGGAAGAAGTGGAAGAGGCAGGACTAGAGAACGATAGATGGATGGAGCGAAGAGAAGTACGGAAGCTAGAGATTTGAGGGAAGAAGATGCTTTAGAAGGAACCTCTGGCGACAAATCACTTTTGAGTTGAAGGAGAAACACTTTGTGGAATATTCTTATATTTAAAAAAGTAATTATTATTATTGTTATTATTATTATTATTATTATTATTATTATTATTATTATTATTATTATTATTATTATTATTATTATTATTAATATTAATTAATTAGCTAGTTGTAGCAGATATGTGTTTGTATTTGTGTTGTGCTATCACGGTTTCTAGAGGTGTTCCCATGGGGGTCAGGCAGCAACTGTACTCTCAACAATAACGACCAAGGGTAAGATGTTCCACAATCTCTGCTTTGACAGGTGTCGGACTCTACTTCGATCACCTCCTCTTTAACCAGCCTCATGGGCTAGTGATCAGCGTTTTTGACTACAGTTCATGAGGTCCCATGTTCGATTCCCGACCAGCATAGGAATTTATCCTTAAAGGGAATAATTAGTAATAAAGGGAATGAAGTTCTTACGTTCAGTAGCAGGTGTGACAATTTTGGACAGAAAAAGAAATGAAGATATTAGGAAAGACTTAAATATTTTTAATTTAACAGATATAATTGACATCATGAGAAACAACTGGTATGAACATGTCAAGAGAATGCCTACAGATAGAATCCCTCAGCTGTTATTAAAGTACAAACCAATAGCACATAGAAGTGTTGGACGCCCATTTACTAGTGTATAAAGATTTACAGGATCCATAGTATATTCCTCGCCCAATGTGTAGGTAGATACAAATAAAGAATATAGAGGCTCCATTAGCATGAAGGGTTCGTAAAAGTCAACCATAATTTACATCTCGACAAATGTGATTGACTCTATTGAAGGCTAATTCAATACTAGGACAATATTGCAGATTCATTAAATCCCACTTGATGTGAAAACAGTCAAAAGGCATAATTTCATTAAATAGAAGAAGAAGAAGGGAATAATTTCTGTGGTTGCCCATGGTCAGGGATTTAAGTTAAGTTTAGGACATCCCTGGAGATTCATTGTATTTTATCACCCATCATATCATCGGGTTATCATAACTCAGCCTTCCAGGTGCTCCCAACTTAAGAAATGGATTAAAATTTCGCCAAATGCCAGTGAACAAGATCAGGAATCTCATAAAAGACAACCTGTTGGCATTGAACAAAACACAATCTTTGAATTTCCTTCCTTGAAACTCCTGAAGATAGGAAGAAAATCAAATTCGATATATTTTTAGGCTGGAAAAATCCAGGGACAAGTGATTATCCTCCGGGAGGGACTTCAAGCAGTGGGTCTTGAATCTGAAGATTTTCAGGCTCGAAAAAGAACCTGAATAAAATGTCCTGTGTTAAAAATTTAAGCTACCTTACTCCAACCAACTAACACCTTAGTTGCCTACTAGATGTCTCAGGCGATGTGCTAACCACATGTTACACATTGATATCTGTAGGTAAATAAGCGTAATCAATTTAGCCAGGTTAAGAAACTCCCACTTCTTACGTATTTATACTATCTTGTTATTATATTTCTATTTAAATTAAATATACTTAAAATAATTGTTTGTTACAAGATTTGAATGGATTCTGGGAATGTTTGTTTTATAATACAAGTTGCCCTGGTGCCGGTTTGGCCGATTGCAATCTCACGAGGAATGTAGTTCAGTTAGAAGTTCCCAACCAAATTCTTAATACGTCTGTCTTGATGCTTTCAAGTTAGATGCAACGCAGCATTATGTTGCGGTATCCGTGACCATCAGGGTTTGAGTAACAAAACAGACCAACTTAAAATGCTCCACTGGGTTAATACGTATGACCCCGCAGCAATTAAGACGGGGGCATCTCTCCAGTCGCAATACAACATACTCGCTCTTTTCAGCTGCCAACTTTCCACCCAGAGCAACAGTACACTATGTACCCTAAACATAAAACTAAAATATTTTCTAAGAAAATCATTATCGATCTCATAGTTTGATGCCAGCATGGACATAAGCTCTGTATACATCCCTGTCCTGATCTAATGTATTCAAAACTCCCCCTGTATAATCTGGGGCACGCCGAACGCTATAAGCTGGAAGGTCTTGGGTTCGAGTCCCGATGGCGTTAGGATTTTTAAACTGAACCAAACCTTCTGGTGGCAACATGCCTGTGGGGTCGACACATCCTCTAACGGGAATAAGTACCAGACGCTTGTTCTGTGGGTAAATGCAATCGTCATGCAGGGCTGGCAACCCGGCTGGCATGAAGTGCCGGTTGTATACAAAAAGTGGGAGCCTTTAATCTGTTACTACCTCAAGGGTCTCTTATGGTCTGTAGTGGGATCACTTTACCTTTTTGCCCCTGTATAATTTACTTAGATTAGAAAGTTGGTCGATGCATTTGAGGTAGGTGGACTGAAGATAAATTATATTAAAACAGAATATATGGTAATCGGAGTAAATCCAGAAGACCTACAAACAAATAATATGATAATTAAACGTGTTGAAGAATTGAAATATGTTGGATCTATAATAGATAAATCTGGGCTTGTGAAAAATATATTATTAACAGAGTAAATTGTGCAAGGAAGGCGATTAGATCCCTGAATGGTCTTTTATGGAACAGAAATTTGACCAGAAAAACAAAAAAAGGGATTATACAGACAATAATAGAAAGTATACTTACATATGGATCAGAAAGCTGGACAATAAATGAAAGGATGCAGAAAAGAATCTTGGCGACAGAAATGGATGGATTACGGAGAAGTATGAGAATATCCAGGCTACAACATATTCGAAATACATATATCAGACAAGAAATGGATGCACAAGAAACTGTTATCGATAGGATAACAAAGAGAGCTCTACAGTGGTATGGACATGTACAACGGATGTCGGAAGACCAGTGGCCTAAACAGGTGTTGGATTGGACGGTACCAGGCAGAAGGAAGAGGGGGAGAAGTAGAGGGACTTTAAGCCGTGCGTCCCGAGTCTGAAGATTTTCAGGCTCGTAAAAAATCCTTAAGCCTGAATGAAAAGCCTCTAAGCAAAATTTATCGAACTTTTCCATCCTATTACTACCTTGGTTTTCTAGATGTCAGTATGTGGCGGAACGCTGACCACGGACCACTTAAAATGACATCTGTACGAAAACAAATGTAATTAAATTAGAATGGTTCAAATACTTCCCTGTAGGGGGAGAGCGCCTAAATCTCTGTTAAGGGAAAACATGGGTTTACAAAAAAATATTATTATTATTATTATTATTATTATTATTATTATTATTATTATTATTATTATTATTATATTATTATTATTATTATTATTATGTACCGAACTATATTTTTCGTATCCTGCTGAAGTAAACACTCAGGGACACTCAGTTTGATTCCTGAAACTCTCAGTTATACTAATCGATAACTTGATTAATTAGTTTTGGAACGAAAATGCGCTGCGTGATTATCAGAAATTGCTCAATTAATGGGATATCATTAAGTGTAATTTGATACAGGCTAGTACACTACATCTATATTAAAAAAAGAAATCATTAAATTGTTTTAACAATCAAATTTTGTGATGACGTTGTACCTTGGGATATTAAACTAATCCCCTGCTGAGGTATTTTATTTCACAAGAGGGAAATTTGACGTTTAAACATTAGCAGCTGGAAGCTAGACAACTTTACTTACAATTTAATTTCCCGCTGTTATTTAAGTAAGATGAAAGCGGAGGAACAGTTGAAAGTCTTGTAAATCTAGAAGCCTTTCGTAGCTCCGGGGAAGACGAGGTAAAACCGTAAATTGTGCATTAATCTCAAAAGCTTAATATATGTTTGCTTTAAAAAAAATAAAGATTTCTGCAAAAATAAAAGTGTAAATTAATTAATAACTGGAATAATTAGAACTAGATACAAGTACAAGCAAATACTGATTGTATGAAGAATCTCTCTCTCTCTCTCTCTCTCTCTCTCTCTCCTCTCTCTCTCTCTCTCTCTCTCTCTCTATATATATATATATATATATATATATATATATATCCATCCATAGTAATTCTGCCCGAAGGCAGGTCCTTCACTGCTATCATAGCATTTTCATGCTATGCTTGCAGATTTACTAGGGAGTTGTGTAGGTGTGGTAGCTTCCCGTTGTTTTCCACACCGGTGAAGGATGATGATGATAATGATAATGGTAAGGATGATAATGATAAGGATGATGGCCATATGATTTCGGGGACCGTTTGGGCCTTAAAGTTTTCCTGATATTTGTCTTACAGGTGAGGAAAAACCCCGATAAAAACCTCACCCAGAAAAACTGCCCCGACCGGGGATCGAACCCGGGCCCGCTGCGTGACAAGGCAGCACGCTACCTCGAGACCACAGCGGTGGACTATATATATATATATATATATATATATATATATCTGTTTCTCTCGTAGTTTTTGCTCCTCCGCTTCTGTAGATGCCCCACACCACCCGGATAAACTATTGCTCTGATCGGTTCAGAATATTTAATAAAACTAAAATAGCACGCTTTATTAGAAAACCGTGCTAAAAAATGAAACATAATTTTAATTTCCAACATGCTTGGGATAAAATTAAAGTGGTCAACAAAAAAATCTTCCCCGATCACATCTAGAATAAAACTAGAGTTATCTGTAAAAAATAATTTTACCATCAAAAGCGTGGGGTGCTCTATATCAATTAATATATTTGATAATAAACAGATATTGGTAAAAGTAAGCTCTCTAAGAAGAAAATATAAAAACTTAGATCTGCTGAAATGAAACTTTTAAGTTTTATTTTTCAGTATCCGTCTTATAGCGCCACACATTCTGTAAAATCGTTTTATTTTTATTTAATTAATAAATACGGATTTTCATCAAGTAAACACCAACTCAATTGATTATTTAATAAATAATTGTTGCAATTGTTTATCTCCACTCTATAGACATCGTGAATACGATCGAAGTAGGCCGAGTTATTTTAACACAATGGCGAAGTTTGAAGTAATACAATGCTTTGTGATACCAATAAAAAAATTCAGGTAATTTGTTGCACTTTTACGCAGGCTACATAAAACGCTATGGCTTGCAATAACACTAAATTTAGTTTGTTGAAACAGCGCTGTTACGTAACACCTGCGGATCACTGTCCAGGCGTCACAGCTGTGTCGAAGAAACAGTTGAACGAGCAAGGCTCTCACCGTGAAATCTCGAAATTTGAGTTTGAAATTAAGATAATCTGTTAGTAGGTTGGTGCTAAAACAACATATGTCTGTTTTAGTTGACTATTTAACTCATGTACCAAATGGGAGTCAATGACCAATAGCGTTTCAATAAATTCTGTATCACAACCAATGACAGTCGTGTTTCACCTCGCTATTTATCGAATTCCGTTTATCAAAATAAAGTAAGCTCCTCTTTTTACACGCTTTATATTAGCTTGACCTGTATCTATTTTGTAACGGAATGTTTCAACACGATTTTCACACACTTAAAAACATTGGATCGACTTGAAACTTTGTATATTTCTAAAAGACCAATGGTAATACAATAATTTCATTTTTTCTATGATCCTGGCCAGGATCATCAGGACATCAGAAAAATAAAGACCGGTATAATAGTTTGCGGACGTATCGACTTTTTAGTCCACCGTTGTGGTAGCTCAGTTGGTAGAGTAGTGGACTGTAAAAAAAAAAAGTAAAGTGATCCCACAACAGGCCTCAGGAGGCCCTTGGGGTAGTAGGAGATTAAGGCTCCCACTTTTTCTAGACAATCGGCACTTTTATGTCAGCCGGGTTGTCAGCCCTGCGTGACGGCCGCCTTTACCCCAGAACAACCGTCCGGTACTCATTTCCGTTAGAGGCTGAGTCGACCCCAGGGCCATAGTGGACTGTAGTGGTATATAATTTCAGTAATCCATAGGTCGTTGGTTCAAATCCGGCCCAGAGGATTTTCGTTTTAGGAGAGTATTACTTTTAGCTCATACTACAATAGTATCGAATTTGAAGATATTTACATTTTTATCTTATTCTGTAAAATATTAATGACAATTTTGTAAACTTACCACATTGTAATTTATCAAAAAGATATAAAAACAATATCATTAACTGTAACTATTCATCATCATCATCATCATCATAGTACATTCACGAATTTAGGCCATTTGTTGACCTGTTTCGGCCTCAAGAGAAACACCATCCAAAAGTCTTTTGAGTGGACGTCCTGGTCTTCTTCTTCCTGCAGGTTGATATCTTAACATTAGTTTGGGTATTCTGTGATCTTCCATTCGATGAACATGTTGCATCCATCTTGACTTATAATCAGAAATTTTGTTTTCTAAAGGTTCCATGTGTAATTCTTCTAAGATGTCTTCATTTTTTTTTTGTGATCTAGTAGTGTGTATCCTGCAGTCCTCCGAAGGTATCTCATTTCAGCAGATCTAAGTCTCTGTATATCCTTCTGTTTCAACGTCCATACTTCGCTACCATACAAAAGAGTTGGAAGAGCCAGTGTTTTATACACTTTTACTCTTGAATGCTTTTGGACCAACTTTAGCCCGAAGATATTAATAGTTGAAGTGGCTAAAACTTTAAATTTAAGAGAAATAGTAGAACCTATTAATTGTGATTTATTATATAAGTGAAATTTAGTTTGTATACAGTGTTTATATCAGCTAGTAATTATGTTTTTATGTTTTACGACTGTGTTTTGTAAAATGTGAATCTACTTTTGGCACATGCGGTAGACGTTTCAACCATAAGTCAACACTTGCTGCAAGAAATTGACTGGTGATGCCATCTCGTGACTGGATAATGAATCAGACAATATTAATTATTCCTGACTTTATTGAAGCTGACAGGTGTCGGATACGTGTGTTGAAATTATCATTCTTGCCAACATATCAAAGTACGCTAAGTTGGCATGCAACACACGCCCCTCTAAATGCGACATTTGTGAAATAAATGTTAATAGTTATATTGAAGGATTTTCAAGATTACGGAGGCCTATTCAATAACATATACCGTCTATAGTGCGTCGAAAAGTCATTATTTTTCAAGAACATCGATATTATTTTTCGATATACAATTGCCCAGAACCGATTAAATTTATAATAATAATAATAATATAATAATATAATAATAATAATAAAATAATAATAATAATAATAATAACAATAATAATAACAATAATAATAATAACAATAATAATAACATAATAATAACAATAATAATAATAATAATAATAATAATAATAAAATAATGTTCTTCTTCTAAACATAATTTGTAGGATTTTGTTTATTTCCAAAAATGTCGGCCGCGGTGGAGTAGTGGTTATGCTCCTTGCCTCTGGTCCCAAGGATCGCGGGTTCAAACCCGGCCGGGGTCGATGGATTTTTTAGGACGGAAAAATCTAAGGAGCAAGTCCTCCGGGAGGGACTTTAAGCCGTGGGTCCCAAGTCTGAAGATTTTCAGGCTCGTAAAAAATCCTTAAACCTGAATGAAAAGGCTTCTAAGCAGAATTTACCGAATTTTCCCGTCCTAGTACTAACTTGGTTTCCTAGATGTCAGTATGAGGCGGAACGCTGACCACGTACCACTCAAAATGACATCTATACGAAAACAAGTGTAACTAAAGTAGTATGGTTCAAATTCTTCCCTGTAGGGGGAGAGCGCCTAAATCTCTGTAAAGGGAAACATGGACATACAATTACAATACAATTTCCAAAATCACTCCTCGGAGGAAGACGTATTGAATGTGTATCCACTGTCTATCCATCTCTTGGCTGGTCTTCCTCTTGTTCTTCTCCCGTCCATTGGTCTATCTTCTTTAGCTCTTTTTGCAAGCCGGTTTTCTTCCATTCTTTCTATATGACCCTTCCAATATTTCCGTCTATCTGTAATTAATTTGGTTATGTCTTGAATATGACATTTGTCCCTAATTTCTGTGTTGTGTATTTTATCAAATAATGTTCTACCCTGAATATTTCTTAAGATTTTCATTTCACATGTGCTTATTATTTGTTTAGTTTTTGTTGTATCAGCCCTAGTTTCTGCTCCATATACGATAACTGGTCGAACTATCGTTTTGTATATGCGGGTTTTGCTTTCTATTGACATATGTTTGTTGCGCCAAATTAAATCTTTCATATATCCTGATATTTGTGCTGCTTTATCAGCTTGTTTCTTTGCTTCTTTTATTAAATTTTTAGAGTTTGTTATTAATACACCTAAATAATTAAATTCTGACACTTGTTCTATAATTTTTCTTTCCACTTCTAATTTGCATCTTACTGGTTCTATTGATATTGTTAAGCATTTTGCCTTATTCGTGTTAATTTCCATATTGTATTTTCTGGCATTAAATTGATGTAAAAGATCTTTGTAAATTGTTCCTTCATATTTTGAAAGGACAATCATTGCATACATCAATGCGTACAAACTATAAATTAAAAGTTGATGTTGTTACTTACTTACTTACTTACTTCACTCACTGGTACTATCGAACCCGTAGGTTCATGGCCGCGCGCGGACATAAGCTCTCCATACATCCCTGTCCTGAGCTAATGCTTTCCAATCATCTCCTGTGTAATCTATTTCCCTCAAATCATAGTTAATGTTATTCTCCCACCTCATTCTTGGTCTTCCAACTGGACGTTTTCCCTCTGGCTTCCCTACAAGAAGCTTCCATGCAAGCCTTTCATTCCCCATACATGTAACATGTCCTGCCCATCGAAGTCTACGAGACTTGCCTGTTCTTATTATATCTGGCTTCCTATAAAGACCATGTAGTTCATTGTTATGCAGTCTTCTCCATTCACCTGTCTCTTCATCTCTCTTTGGTCCAAAATTTTCCTAAGTATTTTATTCTCAAATATCTATCTCCTTTCCTCCCTTAAAGTAAGAGTCCATGTTTCGCACCCATATAATATAACTGGTAGAATAATAGTTTTATATATTTTCAGTGTAACGTTTTTTGAAAGGAGTTGGGACATCAAGAGTCTCTGCAATGCATAATAGTCACACATTTCCAGAATTGAGCCTATGTTTTAATTTCTTTGTGCATCTCATTCCTATTTGTGATTATTGTTCCTAGGTATTTGAATTCAGCCACTTCCTCAAAATTTCCCTCATTTGTCATTAGCTGTCCATTTCCATTATATAATGTATTTCTACGTGTGACCATATGTTTAGTTTTATTGATATTTACTTTCAGTCCTAATTTCTTAGTGTTACTCAATAGTGTGTGCGTGTATAATATTAAATTAATATATAATAATAATAATAATAATAATAATAATAATAATAATAATAATAATAATAATAATCATCATCTTTATTATGAATTTCTCAACAATACAGTAGTTTTCCTACAATCCATAAATTTTACTCCTCTATACATCCATATTCTCTGCACCACTCTCTGTTAATTCTCTGGACATCATTCTGTACTCCTATGCACTCCTTGAATCCACTGTCTTGATACGGGACGATGATAAGGACGGCATTACATGATTATTGTATAAAATTTGTAAAGGTCATTAAACTATGCTTAGCTCATTCTTTGACTCATCTCTTAATTCCTTAATGCATAAAAGGATCGATTTTACTATCTGTATATGTTTTTTTTTGTCGACGTGTGCACGGTATAAAATGGCTGTGGATAATTTGATTATAAAAAGTCTATCATGCGGAAATAATTCGAAGATTAAACAATTAATTGTATGGAACAGTTTTACTGCTGGTAACATGTATGCACACGTGATTAAAAGATGGAATTTGTAATATCTGTCGATACAAATTCCATGCGTAGCAAATTGAACAAGTAGAACGGGAGAACACACTAGCAGTTGTTTCTTTAACAACAATTATTAATAATTGAATAGCTACTAGTACAGGGTTGCAACCCACTTTTTTTACCAAGTTAAATTTTCCATGTAAAAAGTTTTATTTCTCTACTCTTCTGCTGACGATGGAAGCCAGTCTGAAAGACCTGAAGTTAAAAAAAAGAGAAAAGTAATCTAGTTGAGGACGATGGCACCTGCAAGGTGTTTATCATAAGTAATGCCACGAGTGATTTCCAAATTATCGATAAATTCACGACTCACGAAATGAGGAGTGAATTTATCTAGACTAATTAACTCATGCCCCAAATGGGAGTCAATGACCAATCACGTTTCAATGATTTCTGTTTTACAACCAATCAGAGTCGTGTTTCACGAAATATTTATCAGTGTTATAATTACCATATTAAACAAAGCTCCTCCTTTTTAATATTCTGAACAGGTCTGACCGTTATTTTGCAGTGACTGAGCCTATAAGAAATACGCTACGAGATTGTATATATAGTGCATACATGTCAACATTTGTAGCAATTGATTATACCACCAAAAAAAGAAACCACTGTTTGCACTTTCTTAAATGTATTTTTTCCCAGGTAATAATCCAGCAGAACAATATAATTGTCATATTTACATCATACGACATCAACAAATGAATTAATATACAGTTTGATGTGTGTTTAATTTTTTCTCCACTAGAGAGCATTCTTACATATTGCGTTCCTTTGGCAATAAATAATATGATCTGGTTTGCAGCAGCGATAAACAAAAGAAGCAGATGAAGCGAACCTATCTTTTCTCATTTGTTTTCAAACATCGCCGTTTACTTTAAATATATAAATATTTTAAAATAAGTGTAGTTAAAACAATGGTTTGGGAGTAAACAGTTTAATTTTATTCGTTAAATAGTCCTAACAACTGCCACTCCTGATTTCCAAATTCTCTAGATAAATTCACTCCTCACTTCGTGAGTCGTGAATGTATCGATACTTTGGAAATCACTAGTTGGCATACTTATGAAGGAATTGGAAATCAGGGAGTGCGTATTTGTGAGGACTATTTAGCGAATAAAATTAAGCTGTTTACCCACAAATCATTGTTTCATCACATAGTTATTTTAAGATATTTATATATTTAATGTAAATTGGCGATGTTTGAAAACAAATTCAGAAATGTGAGGTTATGTTCATTTCACGGCCTGCTTGATCATATTATTTATTGCCAAATAAGATCGCAATATTGTAAGAATGCACCCAAGTGGAGAAATAATGAAACACATCAAACTATATATTATCATCAACATGCCGGTGTATTGATTGATTTTTTTAGTAAACAACTCAGTAAAATCAAGGAATCTGTTCATTATTTGCTATATTCAATGTATTTGTTGGAGGAAAATAATGCTTTGACCTGTTCAGAACATTAAAGAAGGAGGAAACTTTTCTTTATCACAAAAGCAGGAGCTGATGAAGAGAAATCGATAAAGAGCGAGGTGTAACACGACTGTCATTGGTTGTAAAATAAAATTAATTGAAACGTGATTGGTCAGTGTCTCCCATTTGGGGCATGAGTTAAATGGTCTATGATAATATTTTACTTTATGATTTTTCACTTCAACGGAATTTTATGAATATTGAATCTGTAAATAAGGATGAAATAAATCATGAATTAAGGTAATTTATTTATACAGTAAATTATTTTCTTCCCATTTTCTCTATTGTTTTATATAAATGTTAGAAAATGAATTAACTCTTTTGTTCATATGTCTGAATTTCCCGGCCTCGCTTTTCTGCCGCAGTCGTAAATTTCTCTTCACTATCTCGTAGATAAATCCTCTTTATGGATGCAATTTTTCATCATTTGTGAAGAATCAAATTTCTTTCCCGATATTAGCGTACAGTCATAATTCTGAAAGTTTTTTTCTTCTACAGAAATTGAGCCGTGACTTGATAAGCAAGAAATCATTTTCTTTCTGAAATTGAAATGAAGGGTTCATATATTCTGCCGCCTTAGAGAAATTGGGCACTTTATCACCACATGCCAAGTATATTATGTCCCATGATATTATAATCCCCGATTTATATGTGGAAGTGGTACATTTTTTCATATTTAAGAGACAAATTGCCCCATTTACTAACTATGTAGTGTTATTATTTAGAGGTGGCATTTTTATGTATGCCTCAGAAGATTTGAAGAGATTTTTTTTTTAATTTCCAGGTTCATATATTTTTATAACTATATTTTTCCCCGTATAAATGTTTATCATAAGTAATGCCACGAGTGAATTTATCTAGAGAATTTGGAAATCAAGAGTGGCATTTGTTAGGACTATTTAACAAATAAAATTAAGCTGTTTACTCACAAATCATTATTTAACTATAGTTATTTTGAAATATTTATATATTTAATGTAAACGGCGATGTTTGAAAACAAATGAGAAGCGATTGGTACGCTTCATCTGCTTCTTTTATTTATCACTGCAACCAGATCATACTATTTATTGCCAAAGGAACGC
Organism: Diploptera punctata; assembly: GCA_030220185.1. Taxonomy (NCBI): domain Eukaryota; kingdom Metazoa; phylum Arthropoda; class Insecta; order Blattodea; family Blaberidae; genus Diploptera; species Diploptera punctata. The sequence goes on from JASPKZ010010242.1 coordinate 447,151, forward strand.
AATATCGTAAGAATGCTCTCTAGTGGAGAAAAAATGAAACACATCAAACTGTATATTAATTCATTTCTGATGTCGTATGATGTAAATATGACAATTATATTTTTCTGGATTGTTACCTGGGAAAAAATACATTTAAGAAAGTGCAAACAGTGGATTCATTTTTTTTGGTGGTATAATCAATTGCTACAAATGTTTTTATATTAACTCCCGCATGCGGCATGTGTTGACATTCATGCACTATATATACAATCTGGTAGCCGTATTTCTCACATCATCGGTCACTGCAAAATAATGGTCAGACCTGTTCAGAATATTAAAAAGGAGGAGCCTTCTTTAATTTGGTAAATTTAACACTGATAAATATTTCGTGAAACACGACTCTGATTGGCTGTAAAACAGAAATCATTGAAACGTGATTGGTCATTGAGTCCCATTTGGGGCATGAGTTAAGTAGTCATAAGTAACTGCCACGAGTGATTTCCAAATTATCGATAAATTCACGACTCACGAAGTGAGGAGTGAATTTATCTAGAGAATTTGGAAATCAAGAGTGGCATTTGTTAGGACTATTTAACGAATAAAATTAAGCTGCTTACTCACAAATCATTGTTTAACTATAGTTATTTTAAAATATTTATATATTTAATGTAAACGGTGATGTTTGAAAACAAATCAGAAATGTGAGGTTATGTTCATTCACTGCTGCTTGATCATATTATTTATTGCCAAATAAGATCGCAATATTGTAAGAGTGCACCCAAGTGGAGAAATAATGAAACATATCAAACTATATACCATAATCAACATTACGGGTTATTCATTTATTTTTTTAGTAAACAACTCAGTAAAATCAAGGAATATTTTCATTATTTGCTATATTCAATGCATTTGTCGGAGAAAAATAATGCTTTGACCTGTTCAGAACATTAAAAAGGAGGAGCTTTCTTTATCACAAAAGCAGAGCTGATAAAGAGAAATCGATAAAGAGCGAGGTGAAACACGACTGTCATTGGTTGTAAAACAACATTCATTGAAACGTGATTGGTCATTGACTAGCATTTGTGGCATGAGTTAAATAGTCATAAATAATGCCACGAGTGATTTCCAAATTTATCTAGAGAATTTGGAAATCAAGAGTGGCATTTATTAGGAGTATTTAACGAATAAAATTAAGCTGTTTACTCACAAATTATTATTTAAACTTAGTTATCGTTATTTTAAAATATTTATATATTTAATGTAAGCGGCGATGTTTGTTTGAAAACAAATGAGAAACGATTGGCACGCTTCATTTGCTTCTTTTGATTCGTCACTGCAACCAGATCGTACTATTTATTGCCAAATAGGAAGGCAATATTGTAAGAGTGCACGCTAGTGGAGAAAAAATGAAACGCATCAAACTGTATATTATAATCAACATTATAGGTTATTTATTAATTTTTTTAGGAAACAACTCAGTAAAATCATTGTTTAAAAACACAATTATTCAACACACAATTATCAAATCTGTAGTTCGAAGGAAGACCTACAAATAAATAATATGGTAATTAAATGTGTTGAAGAATTTAAATATCTTAGTTCTGTATTAGATAAATCTGGTACTTGTGAAAAATCCAGAATGGGTTGAAGCAAGGAGATGCACTATCTCCTCTACTATTTAATTTTGTACTAGAGCATGCCATTAAATCTTTAGAGAACGAGGAAGGCTTACAACTCAATGGTATTAATAAGCTGTTAGTTTATGCTGATGATGTAGTACTACTGGCCGATAGCGAGGAGATACTAAAGGCCAACACGCACATACTATTGAGTAACACTAAGAAATTAGGACTGGAGGTAAATATCAGTAAAACTAAATATATGGTCACACGTAGAAATTCAGTATATAATGGAAATGGACAGCTAATGACAAATGAGGGAAATTTTGAGGAAGTGGCTGAATTCAAATACCTAGGAACAATAATCACAAATAGGAATGAGATGCACAAAGAAATTAAACATAGGCTCAATTCTGGAAATGCATGCTATTATGCATTGCAGAGACTTTTGATGTCCCAACTCCTTTCAAAAACGTTAAGCTGAAAATATATAAAACTATTATTCTACCAGTTATATTATATGGGTGCGAAACATGGACTCTTACTTTAAGGGAGGAAAGGAGATTACGAGTATTTGAGAATAAAGTTCTTAGGAAAATTTTTGAACCAAAGAGAGATGAACAGACAGATGAATGGAGAAGACTACATAACAATGAACTACGTGGTCTTTATAGGAAGCCAGATATAATAGGCCTAAGAACAGTTAAGTCTCGTAGGCTGCAATGGGCAGGACATGTTGCACGTATGGGGAATGAAAGACGTGCATGGAAGCTTCTTGTAGGAAAGCCAGAGGGAAAACGCCCAGTTGGTAGGCCAAGAATGAGGTGGGAGAACAATATTAACTATGATTTGAGGGAAGCAGATTATACAGGGAATGATTGGAAAGCATTGGCTCAGGATAGGGATGTATGGAGAGCTTATGTCTGCGCGGCCATGAACCTTCGGGTTCGATAGTGTCAGTGAGTAAGTAAGTAAGTACTTGTGAAAAATATATTATTAACAGAGGAAATTGTGTTTAAAAGAGATCCTACGTTCTACACATGGAGTGTCTTTGAGGTAGGTGGTAGTCCTAAAATGTTTGAGGTTCTCTTTCTCCCCCCCCCCCCAATGACACCAGATTCATGTAAATCCAACAATTGACAGCGACGCTATACCTGTTTTAATCGGGAAGTGTTTCAGCGGATACGGTGCAGTGTTTTTTTGCTCTTTTTGTCGAATTATTCATTGCATCCTCTATTGCAATGTAGATTACAATACCGCCCAGTTGTTACTATAGTAATTTGCAGTGGTAAAACACGATTAGAGTTACACTTGGGTTAGACCACATGTATATCTGAGATTCCCGGGTTGCATTTCCACACCACCACAAGAGTTCATATTTATGTAGAAGAGAGGGGTGTTGCGGCAATCTGCCGGACACTGTATGTAGACACCGATTTAACCCAAGTTGTAAACACGATTAATAGAATTAAAGCCAAGTTGTTTATATGTTGTTGGTGCTATTTACTTCAAAGTACCGTTTACAGCACTCTCACTCCAACTTTTAATTATATACAGGGTGACTCTGTAACTTAGTTATGTGTTTCATGGATAATACAGGGTAATTATAAACTATTTTCGTATAGAAATGAAACGAGTGAATTTATGTAGAGGATTTGGGAATCAGAAGTGGCATTTGTTAAGACTATTTAACGAATAAAATTAAACTGTTTACTCAAAAGTTATTATTTAAAATAAATTACCGGGTTTTTAAAATATTTATACACTTATTGTAGACAGTGATGTTTGAAAACAAATCAGAAATGTGTGGTTATGTAATTCACTGCAACTTGGACATATTATTTATTGCCAAATAGGATTGCAATATTGTAAGAATGCACCCTAGCGGAGAAATAATGAAACACATGAAACTGTATATTATAATCAACAATATAGGTTATTAATTTTTTTTTAGTAAACAACTCAGTAAAATCAAGGAATCTGTTCATTATATGCTATATTCAATGTATTTGTTGGACAAAAATAATGCTCTGAGCTGTTGAGAACATTACAAAGGAAGAGCGTTCTTTATCCATAATTAAATTTAATGCTAGTGCGGAAATAAACTCTCTAAGCATTCCTATCCTGAGCCAATGTTTTCCAATCATCACCTGCATAATGTACTTCCTACAAATCTTGGTTAATATTATTCTTCCACCTCATTCTTGCCCTACGTACTGGACGCTTTTTCTCTGATTTTCCTACAAGGAGTTTACTTGGCCCTTACATTCCCCATTCGTGACACATGCTCTGCCCATCGCAGGCTACGAGACTTGTATATCTGATTTCCCATAAATATAATTTAGTTCACTGTTATACAGTCTTCTCCATTCACCTCCATGTTCATCTCTCTTTGGTCCAAACATTTTCCTAAGAACTTTATTCTCAAATACTCGTAATTTTTCTCCTTCTTTAAAGTGATAGTCCATGTTTCACATCCATATAATATAACTGGAAGAATAACAGTTTTATATATTTTGAGTTTGTTATTTTTTGAGAGAAGTTGGGATGTCAAGAGTCCCTATAATGCATAAGAGGGCGCATTTCCAGAATTGAACCTATGTTTAATTTCTTTGTGCATCTCATTCCTGTTTGTGATTATTGTTCCTAGGTATTTGAATTCAGCCACTTCTTCAAAATTTCTCTCTTTTGTCATTAGCTGACCATCTTCTTTATAAAGCCTAATGGACTGTACATCTCAGATACAATTTAAACCCGGGCACTTTGCGTACGAGGATTCATTAATCTATCAATAATAAAAATAGTATTAGGGTTTAAGATGATGGTATATATTTTCTTTAAACCCATGTTTTCCCTTTACAGAGATTTAGGCGCTCTCCCCCTACGGGGAAGAATTTGAACCATACTAATTTAGTTACACTTGTTTTCGTATAGATGCCATTTTTGAGTGGTCCGTGGTCAGCGTTCCGCGTCATACTGACATCTAGGAAACCAAGGTAGTACTAGGACGGGAAAATTCGGTAAATTTTGCTTAGAGGCCTTTTCATTCAGGCTTAAGGACTTTTTACGAGCCTGAAAATCTTCAGACTCGGGACCCACGGCTTAAAGTCCCTCCCGGAGGACTTGCTCTTTGGATTTTTCCGTCCTAAAAAATCCATCGACCACGGCCGGGTTTGAACCCGCGACCCTCGGGACCAGAGGCAAGGAGCATAACCACTAGACCACCGCGGCCGACACAAAAATAAAATAAAAAATGCAAAAATGTTTTAATAAATTCCGTGACAAGTAGGTTGACAATATTATCGCTTTAGGGGTGAGTTGTTTCTGTTAGTGATTTTATTTTCAATTTATTTCTGAAAGATGGTAAAGTTTGGCAGTCTCTGACATAGGGTGGAAGTGAATTCCATGTTCTAGCAAGAGAAACTGTAAAATATTTCGAATAATAGAACATGGAATTCACTTCCACCCTATGTCAGAGACTGCCAAACTTTACCATCTTTCAGAAATAAATTGAAAATAAAATCACTAACAGAAACAACTCACTAATACTACTTTTTAAGAATTAATAATGCGTTTTTGCATTATTTAATAAAAATAGACTTAGGATTTGTTAATATATTTACCTAATGCCTTGTATAAAAAGCGTAGATTAATTCATTGTAGTTTATTACTTTCTTTGTATTTTTTTCTTTTCTTTTTATGTATAGTAGATTCGAGCTGTTATTCCTTTTTTTATTCATTGTATCATTAATTTAATTTTAATTGTATTTAGTTTCATTCTATTATTAGACATTAATTTCATTATTATTCAATATGACAGATAATTAATTGTTCAATGACTATTATTGTAACTTTTTTTGTATTCATATGTAACATATGTTTGTCCTGTTTAATATGACTATTATTGTAATTTTTTTGTATTCATGTGTAACATATGTTTGTCCTGTTTAATATGACTATTATTGTATTTTTTTTGTATTCATATGTAACATATGCTTGTTCAGGTGAGTGGAAGAGAAGGCCACATATGGCCTTAACTCCACCAGGCTAAATAAATCTATTCTATATTCTATCTGGATTGAAATTTAACCTAGAGGTTTGAATTGATTTCATTTTGTACAATGCATTGTATTGGTTACATTTTTCTGCTACGAAAATTACTTGGATATGTCCTATTGTAGTTTTTACCAGTCCAATTGTTTTAATGTTGTAAAATACGCTGCCATTGAAAAGAAATAAACACAGTATACAACAAAAAATACAAATTATTTTTAAGATAAAATTAAAAATAACAAAACAAGACTACACAGAAATAAATGGTAAACAAAAGCGAAAATATTTCAGCTATGAGATAGAACATTTTAGCTTTGTTTCCGATTTAGAAGCGAAAATAAATGCCAGTGTTTATAAAAACAGTTTCAGAATTTCACCAGCAATTAATATTATGTAGAAAGAACGACTGTTATAAAAACAATGAAAGAGAAGATATATATAGTGTATTAAATGCATATCTACTATATTTAAATCTACATATGGTTAACATATTATCTCCTTACATATACATAAACGATTACATACTTATTCACTGGCACTGTCGAACCCATAGGTTCATGACCGCGCGGACATACGCTCTCCATATATCCCTATCCTGAGCTAATTCTTTCCAATCATTCCCTGTATAATCTACTTCCCTCAAATCATAGTTAATGTTATTCTCCCACCTCATTCTTGGTCACCCAGAAAAACTACCCCGACCGGGGATCGAACCCGGGCCCGCTGCGTGAGAAGGCAGCATGCTACCTCGAGACCACAGTGTATAATGAACGCAAATATTTCCAACAAATATGTCATTATTTTACTATTATTTATTATTTTGAAAACAGCATCGCGCAAATAATAATGTACAACGCACGTTTGTAAAGTGTCTAACAGAATCTCAATCGCTCGGTTTTTAAACTTTTCCTCGCTTCTTTAAAAACCACTTCCCTCGCATCGTAGTATTTTAAAGTAAGTTGTAAGATATAATGAGGTCTCTTTGGTAAATGTCCGCCACAGTTAAATTGAATTGCAAATTATTGTGCAATAATATTGCAACAAGTTTATGCTATGCATCTTTTTATGGCACTGCACTGCGTCAATACAGTACTGTGTTGTATGTAACCTGTGCAATATTATCGCATAAAATCGTTGGAATTGCAAGTGCTACGTGATTACAAAACGCTTTTCTTTTATTTTCGACAATTTTCCATGCTTTTAACTGTATTGCATTGTGAATTAATGCTCGAAAGGCACAATTCTCCCTTTGTATTATTTTTCCGTAAACTACTGTAGTCTGATACATCCTATTACAGTAGTAGTAGTAGGAGTAGTAGTAGGACTTTATTAGACAAAAAGTAAGATATTTACAATATTATTTACAAATATATGGTCACACGTAGAAATTCATTATATAATGGAAATGGACAGCTAATGACAAATAAGGTAAATTTTGAGGAAGTGGCTGAATTCAAATACCTAGGAACAATAATCACAAATAGGAATGAGATGCACAAAGAAATTAAACATAGGCTCAATTCTGTAAATGCGTGCTATTATGCATTGCAGAGACTCTTGATGTCCCAACTCCTTTCAAAAAACGTTAAACTGAAAATATATAAAACTATTATTCTACCAGTTATATTATATGGATGCGAAACATGGACTCTTACTTTAAGGGAGGAAAGGAGATTACGAGTATTTGAGAATAAAGTACTTAGGAAAATTTTTGGACCAAAGAAAGATGAACAGACAGGTGAATGGAGAAGACTGCATAACAATGAACTACATGGTCTTTATAGGAAGCCAGATATAATAAGAACAGTTAAGTCTCGTAGACTGCGATGGGCTGGACATGTTGCACGTATGGGGAATGAAAGACTTGCATGGAAGCTTCTTGTAGGAAAGCCAGAGGGAAAACGTCCAGTTGGTAGACCAAGAATGAGGTGGGAGAATAACATTAACTATGACTTGAGGGAAGTAGATTATACAGGGAATGATTGGAAAGCATTAGCTCAGGATAGGGATGTATGGAGAGCTTACGTCCGCGCGGTCATGAACCTACGGGTTCGATAGTGCCAGTGAGTAAGTAAGTATTATTTACAAATATGGGTCGCACGGGTAGTAAGCCGTACGTGTTGTTGACAGTCCGTTACACTAAAGTAATAATTGGTAATAGTATAGTGGTTAAGGCACTGCGCTGCAAGCCGGAAGGTCGAGGGTTCAAGTCCCGTTGAGGTCAGGATTTTTAAACTGACCCAAACCTTCCGGCGGCACTATGGCCCTGGGGTCGACTCAGCCTCTAACTAAAATGAGTACCAGACGCTTGTTCTGGGGGTAAAGACGGCCGTCACGCAGGACTGACCACCCGGCTGACATAAAGTGCCGATTGTCTAGAAAAAGTGGGAGCCTTAACCTCCTACTACCCCAAGGGCCTCCTGAGGCCTGTTGTGGGATCACTTTAATTTACTTTTACTTTATAAAGAAAAACAATAAAAAACAATAACATTACAATTACATAAAGAAAACACAATAATATTACAATTAAATAATAATACAATAGCATTATACATTAATTAATTTATGTATAATTATTAAGAATTAATGGTATTGCATTTTGATAACATTCATGAATGAGTGTTGTTCTTATTTTCCGCGTTTTGTCCAGAAATTTACCCAAGTTTATCCAATTTTCTGGATTTACCAATAACTCGTAGCATGCCAATCTTTCCCGATTGGAATTTAGAAATCTTTCCGGTAATAACTGACGTCTCCAATATTCTAAATCATTACAATTTCCTAATATATGTATCTCATCTTCAAAGTTCCCGCACATTGGACATATTCGCATATCGTGATCGTCGCTAATTTTTAGAAATTTCCATGCCCCTAGCCTAAACCAAGCAAGCCCTGATCTCTCTTTAAATCCTAGGTTGAGTATATACGATTCTTTAAGGCCTATTAAAGTAAATAGCACAGAGCTTCCTATTTGTTACTATGTACAGTATTTTCATTAATATGTGGATTATCACAAGGTTATATCGAACAAAAATAAACAATTATTTTACTTGAAGTTTTGTAGAAAACATCACTAAGTGGTTTAATTTAAGATTTAAATTGAAATCGAAACAATTTTAAGTTCTGAAATGGATGTTTTAAGAAGGTCAGCTGGAAAATCTAGAATGGATAGAATACGAAATAAAAAAATAAGGGAAGTTATGTGTGTACAAGAGGAGCCGGACATCATAGACATTATAGAAAAGATCACAGTGGTATGGCCATGTTAAAAGAATGCCAGAGCACAGATTGCCTAAAATAGTCATGGAATGGATACCAATCGAAAGGAGGAAGACAGGAAGACCGAAGAAAACTTGGATAGAAGGGGTACAAGCGGCTATGAATATCAGAGGATTGGAGGAAGATGAATGGATGGACAGAGAGGAATGGCGTTTGGTTTCCGGTAGACGGCGGCAGCTGCCATGATACCGGATGTTGATCGTGAAATTGAAATTCTTTATACCTCACTTCATATCCAGTCTTCTAATTAAATTCAGTCTTCAATATTATAATTAAACTAGCTGATATCCGGCGCCTGCGCTCCTACGCCTAAATAAATGAAAATTAATGTGTTTTTATGTTTAGTTGAATAAGTACATACTTACTTACTTACTCACTGGCACTATCGAACCCGTAGGTTCATGGCCGCACGGACATAAGCTCTCCATACATTCCTATCGTGAGCTAATGCTTTCCAATCATTCCCTGTATAATCTACTTCCCTCAAATCATAGTTAATGTTGTTCTCCCACCTCATTCTTGGTCTACCAACTGGGCGTTTTCCCTCTGGCTTTCCTACAAGGAGTTTCCATGCACGTCTTTCATTCCCCATACGTGCAACATGTCCTGCCCATCGCAGTCTACGGGACTTTACTGTTCTTATTATATCTGGCTTCCTATAAAGACCATGTAGTTCATTGTTATGTAGTCTTCTCCATTCACCTGTCTGTTCATCTCTCTTTGGTCCAAAAATTTTCTTAAGAACTTTATTCTCAAATACTCGTAATCTCCTTTCCTCCCTTAAAGTAAGAGTCCATGTTTCGCACCCATATAATATAACTGGTAGAATAATAGTTTTATATATTTTCAGCTTAACGTTTTTTGAAAGGAGTTGGGACATCAAGAGTCTCTGCAATGCATAATAGCACGCATTTCCAGAATTGAACCTATGTTTAATTTCTTTGTGCATCTCATTCCTATTTGTGATTATTGTTCCTAGATATTTGAATTCAGGCAATTCCTCAAAATTTCCCTAGTTGAATAAGTACAGGGAGAAATAATTACCACACATTTATATTTTTTAGATACCCCGTGCTGATTACCCGGGAATCTACTTATCCCGATCTTCTTGGCATAAATTAGCACAAATACGATTTTTTTATTTATATTATTTTGAGTCTGTTTATCTTACCTCAATATTAATGTTGATTTGTTCTTGAACATGATTGGTATGCAATCGAAACATGTTCAAGAACAAATCAACATTAATATTGAGGTAAGGTAAACAGAGTCCAAATAATATAATTAAAAAACCTCAATGTATTACTTCCTAAAATAAAATATTAATTTGTTTTATGTTTAGTTAAATAAGTAAAAGGAAAATTTTTATCGTAATTATTTTAAGATTCCCCGTGCTGATTACCCGGCGTTGCCGGGAATCTACTCATCCCGATCTTCTTGGCATAAATGAGCTGAAAGACAGAATTCGTTATTGTGAGTTATCCGTAAAAGAATACCCGCCATGTGCTGCTATGCTTGCACAGGAGTCTACGTACTTGACTCGATCTTCTTGGCATCAATCATGCGAGGTTGGGAAGTAGTTTTTATAGAATTGAGGAACATTTTTTTAAAAACCTAGCGTTAGCGAGGTTTTTAATTTCCGATATTCTGTAAAACACTTCACAAACGTGCGTTGTACATTATTTTTTGTGCGATGTTTTTTTTTCAAAATAATAAATAATAGTAAAATAACAACATCTTTGTTAGAAATATTTGCGTTCATTATAAACAATTGACTAACGTTAACAGTGTGGCCAATGTTTATTAGTTGAAACAACAGGAGGCCTTGAGAACAATTATTGATAACATGGCCGCAAGTACGTATTTATTGTTTTATATTGTTTCAAATAAAGTTCAGTTCATTTAAAATGCAGTGATTTGTTTTGTATAATATATATTAACACTACCTTCTGGATATTTTCTGTATATACATTGTACGTAGTATACATAGAGGGCAGTGGTTTTTCTTCCCGCACGTGGGTGTAAATGTAATATTACAGTATAGTTATTTAGGTTGGCAACCCCGAAATGTAGGAAGTTGAACTTTCAAAATGGTCGCCATTGCTGGTAAGTACAACAAAACGCACTATCGCGCAAAAAAAATAATTTATTTGGGCGTGGCAACGCACGCAGGGTATTACCTAGTAATTTTATATTGTAATTTTTTATATACTGCGACTTAATACGTCAAAGAAATTTAATCAATATTTATTAATAGGTTAATTATTTTTTTTTTGTAATCTATTAGAATCCATCTTAACATGGTCCAACGACCACACACTGTATATCAACAACACATTATCCTCTAATGACAAATATATACAGGGTTATCATTCAATAGTACCAGGCACTATATACCACGGCCTAATAGCCTGGTAAATATTTACCATTGTTCAATCGACCGTGTAAGTTTTTATTCTATATTAGCTAATACCCGGCGTGCTCTGCTACTCCTAAATAAATGTTAATGTGTTTTTACCATCAGCCGTGCACTGTTATGCTTGCCCGGGAATCTGCTTATCTCGATCTTCTTGACATCAATGAAACAAAAAAAAAATGTTTATTATGAGTTATCCGTAGAAGATAAACATATGCTGTCGGGGACTTTTTTGTAGAGTTTTTTGAGATATTCAATTCTGTGTACATTAATTTGGTGTATTTGATATGGTTTAGGCAGCGTAAGCCATTTAAGCGTCAAAATAGGGACTTTATTTTACGTTTTTCACTACAAAGGGTGATTTTTAGGGGTAAAGGGATTCAGTATCACAACTCTCTTATAGTCTATGTTCATCCCGGGAATCTCCTGAACATTTTGCAAAAAAACTCATCAAAATCGGATCAACGGTATGGCCGCACATAGAATACATACAAACAAACAAACATTCATTTTTATTACTCTCTATTACGTCACTAGAGACCGACTCTTCTTCAGATGAAAACAATCAACATCTCTGAACGACATGTGAGATCTGTTTTCAAACTCTGTGATGTCCATGATGTTAAAATGCATAGCATGAAGCTGTTTGTCTTTATTAACTAACTCACTGGCACTATCGAACCCGCAGGTTCATGGCCGCACGGACACAAGCCCTCCATACATCCCTATCCTGAGCTAATGTTTTCCAATCATCCCCTGAATAATCTATTTCCATCAAATCATAGTTAATGCTATTCTCCCATCTTATTCTTGCTCTACCAACTGGCTGTTTTCCCTCTGGCTTTCCTACAAGAAGCTTCCATCCACGTCTTTCATTCCCCATACGCGCAACATGTCCTGCCCATCGCAGTCTATGAGACTTAACTGTTCTCATTATATCTGGCTTCATATAAAGGCCGTGTAATTCATTGTTATGCAGTCTTCTCCATTCACCTGTCTGTTCATCTCTCTTTGGTCCATAAATTTTCCTAAGTACTTTATTCTCAAATACTTGTAATCTCCTCTCCTCCCTTAAAGTAAGAGTCCATGTTTCGCATCCATATAATATAACTGATAGAATAATAGTTTTATATATTTTCAGTTTAACGTTTTTCGAAAGGAGTTGGGACGTCAAGAGTCTCTGCAATGCATAATAGCACGCATTTCCAGAATTGAGCCTATGTTTAATTTCCTTGTGCATCTCATTCCTGTTTGTGATTATTGTTCCTAGGTATTTGAATTCAGCCACTTCCTCAAAATGTCCCTCATTTGTCATTAGCTGTCCATTTCCAATATATACTGTATTTTTATGTGTGACCATATATTTGGTTTTATTCATATTTACTTCCAGTCCTAATTTCTTAGTGTTACTCAATAGTGTGTGCGTGTTGTCCTTTAGTATCTCCTCGCTATCGGCCAGTAGTACTACATCATCAGCATAAACTAACAGCTTATTAATACCATTGAGTTGTAAGCCTTCCTCATTCTCTAAAGATTTAATGGCATGCTCTAGTACAAAATTAAATAGTAGAGGAGATAGTGCATCTCCTTGCTTCAACCCATTCTGGATTTCAAAAGTTTCCGAAAACTGTTTGCCTACACGCACCCTACTTTTTGTTACATTATCTTTATTGCCCAAGATATATATGATTCGTCATATGTGATTTTCCACCTCTGTGGTTGAGTCAGCGGACCCGCGTTTGAAATCCCGGTCGGGACAAGTTTCTGGGTGAGTTTTTTCGAGCTTACACCTCTCCTATAAGACAAATATCAGTAATCTTAGAGCAAAACGGTCCCCGAAATTTATCTGAACATCATCATCCTTTCACCATTCGCGCCACAATTACTGTCACATTGACAAGGGAGGACATGTGATCGTTGAATGGGGTAGATCACAAGAAAGCTGGTGAGATTCTTCGCTGAACTTGTGAAATACATTTAAAATAACTGTTTTTTGACCACTAGACAAATGTTTGCCAAAAATTTAGATGGTGACACAGCATAGAACACTCGATACCTTCCGCCATTTTGTTGCATCAGAATACACTGAAGCATGACTCAAATGCATCATCCATATGTAATAAACTATTTTAAGCTGTAATTATGGATTAGGTATATTTTAGAATATTTTCTATGTTTTGAATATTATTTTCATTCACGAAGAATAACTTCTTCTTCTTCTTAAACTTAATTTGTAGGATTTTCATCCTGTTTATTTCCAGAATCACTCCTCGGAGGGAGACATATTGGATGTGCATTCACTGTCTATCCATCTCTTGGCAGGTCTTCCTCTTGTTCTTCTCCCGTCCATTGGTCTATCTTCTTTAGCTCTTTTTGCAAGTCTGTTGTCTTCCATTCTTTCTATATGACCCTTCCAATATTTTCGTCTATCTATAATAAATTTGGTTATGTCTTGAATATGGCATTTGTCCCTAATTTCTGTGTTGTGTATTTTATCAAATAATGTTTTCTCCTGAATAGTTCTTAAGATTTTCATTTCGCATGTGCTTATTATTTGTTTAGTTTTTGTTGTATCAGCCCTAGTTTCTGCTCCATATACGATAACTGGTCGAACTATCGTTTTGTATATGCGGGTTTTGCTTTCTATTGACATATGTTTGTTGCGCCAAATTAAATCTTTCATAGATCCTGATATTTGTGCTGCTTTATCAGCTTGTTTCTTTGCTTCACGAAGAATAACAAGTATATTCAGAGGACATATTTTTAATTTAATGAAGGGAACTACTTTTTCACGTACTTATTGCTTCCACAACGTACGTCAGTGTACATAACCAATGAAAATCGAGCAGGTCACATGGTTTTGTTTTGACAAGGATCACTTTAAGAACGGACAGCCTTTATAAGCCCTTTATCTCATTGAGAGACACAAGGGTTACTACTTCTATGATGAAGGAAGGGGTTTTAATCTCGCTGGGACTAAGATTTATGGACGAGATTTATTTGCTTGTTAATGAAGATATATTAGAACGTGTCTTGTTAACAACAGCCACACCTTGTGTTTTAAACACGCACGACGTATGGGAGCCAAGCATGCATGACCTTACATGAGGCCTCACATGTTCACCTTTTATTACGTCATGATATTCTTCAACTTGACTGACCTCAACACGAGTATTCTCTAGAGCATCGTTTCCCAACTTGTGGTTCGCGAACCGCCAGGAGTCGCAAAATATTTCAGGGGGTTCGCCAAAACTTTTCCGTTATGACGGGTTTCGAGGTTAGGTCTATTATTGTTTCCATCATTTCTGCAGCATTGTAATAACAATAATCATCATCATCCTTTCAAGTATTAGGCCCAGTGGCCCGTTACGGTCTACCGCCATCTCCGAAAAAGTCGACCCACAGATCTTCTGCCTCGAGGAATGTAGTGAAGAATTTGTTTTGGTATTCTGTGACGATCCATGCGCTGAATGTGGGCTAGCCAATTGTTTCTATATTCTTGGAGGTATTCAGATATAGGTACGATGTTTAACTCTCTGGCTATTGTTGAATTTCTTTGGTGGTCTAGAAGGCTATAACCTGCAGTTCGTCGCAGAAATTTCATCTCCGTGGCTGTAATATGACGATCATCCTGAGTTCTGATGGTCCAAGCTTCACTGCCATAACAGATTATGGGTCTAGCGAGAATTTTATAGATTTTCATTCTTGTGTGTCTCTGCACTTTTGATGGTTTAAAAACTTGGTTGATAATTCTTAAAGCTTTATTATAGTTTTATATCACATTCCTCATTATAAGTTAGATTATATCCTAAGTATTTAAATGAATTAACTTGCTCTAATATTGAATTCTGAATACAAATTTTACTTCTTACTGGGAATTTCCCTTGAAAGGCCATAACTTTAGATTTTGTTGTTGATATTTCCATTGATTCCAATAATAATAATAATAATAATAATAATAATAATAATAATAATAATAATAATAATAATAATAATAATAATAATAATAACAATAATAATTATTATTATTCCAAGAAAAGCAACTAAAATGGTACGGGCATATTAGGCAAATGGAGGATGAAAGATTACGGAAGAAAATAATGGAATGGACACCATCAGGAACGAGAAGGAAAGGACGACCAAATCTCACGTGGATTCCAAGGGATTAGAGAAACTTTGAAGGACTGGGAAATGGAGAAAGAAATGTGTTACGGTATAATAGAGACGAATGGAGGAAAATTATAAAGCGAAATTGAAGACAAATCATTGGTGCCGGAAAAAATTACAACATTGTTATATATAATTATGATGATCTTGAAGACGATTTCCGGGCTGTAAGCCGTGGTCGTGAGGCCGGATGATTTTCGGGGACCGTTGGGCCCTAAGCTTCCTGTAAATAATATTGTAAATATCTTACTTTTTGTCTAATAAAGTCCTACTACTACTTTATTGTAACGGACTGTCAACAGCACGTACGGCTTACTGCCCGTACGACCCATATTTGTAAATAACATTGTATGTATCTTACTTTTAGTCGAATAAAGTCCTACTACTACTACTACTACTACTACTACTACTACTACTACTTCTGTAATGAAAGGAGAGGTTTTAATCTCGCTAGGACCTAGATTTATGGATGAGATTTATTATTATTATTATTATTATTATTATTATTATTATTATTATTATTATTATTATTATTATTATTATTATTATTATTTTTACTTGTCTAAAGGTTTTCAAACAAATAAAGGATTACGACAGGGATGCTGTATATCTCCAACATTATATAAGATTTATACTGAAAAAGCTATTGAAGAATGGAAAAAGAAATGTAAACCGATGGGAATACCACTAGGTGATAATTCAACAATATATACACTCCAGTTTGCAGATGACCAATTGATATTGGCTCAAGAATTTGAAGATATAGAATACCTCACTAGAAAATTAATACAAGAATATAGTTTATGGGGTTTAAAGATCAATATGGATAAATCTAGATATATGACAATAGGGGATCTTCATCAAGATTTAATACTAGAAGAAAATTTAGGGACAATTAAATACACTGAAGAATATAAGTATTTGGGAATTAAAATTACTAAAGATGGAAAACAAGAAACAGAGATAAGAAACAGGATCAATATAGGAAAGTATACTATATCTGCCCTAAATGGAATAGTATGGGACAAACATATCTTCAAAGAAACAAAAAAAAACTATTTTTAATACAATAATCAGAAGCATTATTACCTATGGAGCTGATGTGTGGGCTTTAAATGCACAAATGAAGAAAAAAAAAATTACTCGCCACTGAAATGGACTACTGGAGACGTGCTGCAAGAATATCCAGGAAGGATAAAATCAGAAATTCATATATAAAAGAAAAAATGCAGGTACAATATTCAATATTAGATTTTATAAAGAAGAAACAATTAAATTGGTACGGACACATTAGAAGGATGGAAGAAGGAAGACTACCTAAGATAATCATGGATTGGGTACCACAGGGAAGGAAAAAGAAGGATAGACCAAATATTACGTGGATTCAGGGAATCAATGAAACTAAGAGGGAATGGGAAATAGAAGAAGATATATGGATGAACAGACAGGAATGGAAAAATGTGTTGAAACAAATGTGTAGTTAACTGTGAACATGGGTACCGGAAAAATGTATATTCATTGTAAAAGCCGGAATAATAAAAAAATTGTTAATGATGATGTATTAGAAGATGTCTTGTTAACAAGAGCCACACCTTTCGTTTTAAACACGCACGATGTGTGGGGGACATGCATGACCTTACATGAAGCCGCACTTGTTCACCTTGTATTACGTCATGATATTCTTGGACTTGACTGACTTCAACACGTGCGTAACGCCTGTTCTCCAGAGACACTCTGCTACTTTGCTCATTTTCAGTTAGAATATGACTTGATGTCCCAACTCCTTTCAAAAAACGTTAAACTGAAAATATATAAAACTATTATTCTACCAGTTATATTATATGGGTGCGAAACATGGACTCTTACCTTAAGGGAGGAAAGGAGATTACAGGTATTTGAGAATAAAGTACTTAGGAAAATTTTTGGACCAAAGAGAGATGAACAGACAGGTGAATGGAGAAGACTACATAACAATGAACTGCATGGTCTTTATAGGAAGCCAGATATAATAAGAACAGTCAAGTCTCGTAGACTGCGATGGGCAGGACATGTTGCACGTATGGGGAATGAAAGACGTGCATGGAAGCTTCTTGTAGGAAAGCCAGAGGGAAAACGCCCAGTTGGTAGACCAAGAATGAGGTGGGAGAATAACATTAACTATGATTTGAGGGAAGTAGATTATGCAGGGAATGATTGGAAAGGATTAGCTCAGGATAGGGATGTATGGAGAGCTTATGTCCGCGCGGCCATGAACCTACGGGTTTGATAGTGCCAGTGAGTAAGTATATGACGCATTCATTTACTGACCTCTTGGGTCAAATCAGCACAGTTCTCAGGGCAGTAAAATCTCACAAGGTAAGCTTTCCATCACACCGCTTTCACAATGGAACTTTTCGGAACTCATGAAAAAATTAGGAAATATATAATATGGAAAGTATGACAATTGTTCCAGGGATAGTGTAACGTGCTCGAATCTCCGTATACCACAAATAAAACGTATGGAAGAATTATGAACACGTTGAAGTCTTTGGATAAGAACAGTATTTAGGTCAGTAAAAAAGAGTGTCACGCCCCGCGCCGTAGCCGAGCGGTTAAGGTAGGAAGCCTTGGCGCAGAGCTACTGGACTTGCGCTGGTTCGAGTCTCCATTTTCTCATGGTATTTCGGCCAGTATGGGACCGGTGCCCACCCAGCATCGTGAGGCAATTGGGTAGCTACAATAAGTAGCGGCTCCAGGTTAAGGAACCAGCTATAACGGCTGGGGGTACTCGACATGCTAACCACATGTCACCCCTACACTGGCTGTTGATCATCTACCTCTGTGATTGACACATGTGGATGTGAAGGGCCAGCAGCCGGCTGGTAAAAGGGCAACCGCTGAAAAGTGGAAAGACCCTCAATCGGAAAAAGAGTATCACAATAATCAAAATGGGGCATTGCAAGTGTTTCTACTAACATTTTCCTTAGAGCAAACGGTAAACAATTTCCTATATGGTTTAATGAGTGTATTATTGAGAAGATAGTTTTGCAAATGTTATTTATTTGTTTATTCCAAATTAATTTTTTATCCATAAATACTCCTAGGGTTTTTACTGCCTCACTATAAGGGATTTGAACCCCATTATGTGACACATTGTAATACCGCATTCGTGTTAATTGATACTTGCTCCCAGAATTATGGGTCATCAGAGACTATTATGCTCAATTGAAGCTTGTCAACATGTTTTGCACAATTTCTTTAAAATCTGGTGCTTTATAGTTACCTAGGACATTTCTACTACCAATACAAAACCCTTCCAAGCTTCACTTTCCGGAAGTCATATCATATCTTTGATAAAATTTGCATCTTTCATCAATTGCCAACAGTGATATTTCGAGTATTTGAGAATAAAAGTTCTTAGGGAAAATTTTGGACCAAAGAGAGATGAACAGACAGGTGATTGGAGAAGACTACATAACAATGAACTACCTGGTCTTTATATGAAGTCAGATATAATTTCTTTCTTCTTCTTCTTCCTTCCAAGTATTAGGCCAAGGCCTGTTACGATCCTGTAGAAAATTTTCCCTCCAGCGTTTCATAGGACGGTCCAGTGATCTTCGTCCTCTTGGTATATAATTATAAACAGCTTTGGGGATCCGATTTGAACTCATTCTTTCAAGATGGTGTATCCAATTTAGTTGGTACTGTTTAATATATTCCAAAATTGGCGTAGTCTTCAATTCTTTTAAGATATCGGTGTTCCTTTTCCGATCCCATCTGGAGTAACCCGCTGTTCAGCGCATGAATCTCATTTCGCAAGCCGTTATTCTGCTTTCATGTTGTCTTTTTAGTGTCCATGCTTCACTACATAAAGTCAGATATAATAAGAACAGTCAAGTCTCGTAGACTGAAAAAGGGCAGCACATGTTGCACGAATGGGGAATGAATGACGTGCATGGAAGCTTCTTGTTGGAAAACCAGAAGGAAAACTCCCAGTTGGTAGAGCAATAATGAGGTGGGAGAATAACATTAACCATGATTTGAGGGAAGTAGATTATACAGGGAATGATAAGAAAACATTAACTCAGGATAGGGATGTATGGAGAGCTTATGTCCGCGCGGCCATGAACCTACGGGTTCGGTGAAGAATATTACCACCGAAAAATACTTGTTCTTCTTGGAGATTCAAGTTTAAGATGAATTTTAATAGTTTTCATCCAGCAACATTTTTTTTATGAAGCGTCTCCTGTATACAAACCCCTGACCCCCTGAGAAGAGAACCCACAGTTCTACCGCAAATTTACCTAAATTAATCCTCGATCAAACCTAATCCCAACTAGAAATCTTGGGCAATTTAAATTCTTCATCACAACGTCGGTGACTAAACCCACAAACTGAGTACATGGTTCTTCCCTAGGGGAGTATCTTCACGTAGCTAATTTACTTAATCTTCTTATGAAGTTTTTTTTTGGACCAAAGAGAGATGAACAGACAGGCGAGTGGAGAAGACTACATAACAGAGACCTACATGATCTTTATAGGAAACCATTATAAGAACAGTTAAGTCTCGTAGACTGCATGAATGGACAAGGAAAGACTGGCGTGGAAGTTTCTTGTTGGAAAACCAGAAGTAAAAGGCCGATTTGGTAGACCAAGTATGAGGTGGGAGAATAACATTAACCATGATTTGAGGGAAGTAGATTATACAGGGGATGATTGGAAAACATCTGAGTAACAAAGTTAGAAAGGATACGCAGCTAAGATTTCAATCAACGATGGCGCTACCAGTGGCGATGTATGGAAGTGAGGCCAGGGTCCTGAAGGAAAAAAGAAAAAAAAAGTAAAATTCAGGCAGCGGAAATGAGATTCCTACGGGCTATGAAAGGTCGTACAAGAGAAGAACATATTAGAAATGAGAATATTAGAGAGGAACTAAAAGTACAACCACTTCTTCAACAAATAGAAGAACACAGAACAATTGGATAGAATATCTGCAAAGAATGACAGAGGATATGATACCAAATATGACATTGATGTATAATCCGGTGGGAAGACCAGGAAGACGCTGGGCTGAACAGATGTGAGATCGGCAAAGACCTAATCAGTCAAAGAAGAAAATGATGATGATCTGATAATAAGACTGTGGGGAGAATATATTTCCACGAGGCCATGAACCCACGGGTTCGATAATGGCAGTGAGTTATTTAGTTTAGTTTATTAAGTTGTTTTTTTTATAACCCGTAACTTCACAATGTTTGTTATAAGATGGATTGATTTCATTTGTTTACTATTGTTTATAAAACAATAAAAAACAAATGATTATAAATTACGTAAGTTTGTGTCAGATTACGTAATAATGTGCAATATTAACTTAGAGTTTTACATGATTTTGTTTTCTTTGCGGTCCTAAACATTTGAATAACTGCCACGAAATTTTATTTTTTGCGCGATAGTGCGTTTTGACGTACTTAGAGCAATGGCGATAATGATTGCAAGTTAAACTTTATAAATGTCGGAGTTGCCAACCTAAATAACTATACAATAATAAAATAACTATATTGTATTTTTTTTTTCAAATGCCCCAGTTTGTCTTTCGACATTCCTGGTTTCTCTCCTGGCATGACGTACTTGTAACCCACTTCTGAGGTTGGGGCGCCTGGAAGGCGGAGTTACGTTTTCCCGATGATATGATGAGTGATGATGATAATGGTGCGCCAGGAGAGTCCTTAATCCTAAGCCTAACTTAAGATGAATATGAATGATGATGATTGCGATGGCCATATGATTTCGGGGATCGTTTGGGCCTTAAAGTTTTCCTGATATTTGTCTTACAGGTGAGGAAAAACCCCGATAAAAACCTCACCCAGAAAAACTGTCCCGACCGGGGATCGAACCCGGGCCCGCTGCGTGACAAGGCAGCACGTTACCTCGAGACCACAGCGGTGGACCTATACTGTAATATTGCATGTTACAAAACGCGTGTCGAAAGTAAAACCACTGCCCTCTATGTATAGCTACATAGGCCTACAATGTATATACAAAAAAAAAATCCAAAAGGTAGTGTTAATATACATTATACGAAACAAATCACTGCATTTTTAATGAACTGAACTTTAATTGAAACAATATAAAACAATAAATACGTGCTTGTTGCCATTTTATCACTAATATTGTCTCACGGCCTTCTGTACTTTCAACTAATAGACATTGGCCACACTGTTAACGTTAGTCAGTTGTTTATAATGAACGCAAATATTTCCAACAAAGATGTTATTATTAGCCCACCGCTGTGGTCTCGAGGTAGCGTGCTGCCTTGTCACGCAGCGGGCCCGGGTTCGATCCCCGGTCGGGGCAGTTTTTCTGGGTGAGGTTTTTATCGGGGTTTTTCCTCACCTGTAAGACAAATGTCAGGGAAACTTTTAGGCCCAAACGGTCCCCGAAATCATATGGCCATCATCATCATCATCATCATCATCCTTCACCGGTGTGGAAAGCAACGGGAAGCTACCACACCTACAATTCCCTAGTAAAGCTGCAAAGCAAAGCATGAAAATGCTATGATTGCAATGAAAAACCTGCCCTCGGGCAGAATTACTATGGATGGATGTTATTATTTTACTATTATTTTTTTATTTTGAAAACACCATCGCGCAAAAAATAATGTAAAACGCACGTTTGTGAAGTGTTTTACAGAATCTCGGAAATTAAAAACTTCGCTATCGCTCGGTTTTTAAACATTTTCTTCGCTTCTGTAAAAACCACTTCCCAACCTCGCATCGTGCTATACTACTTCGCCAAATTAAGGGATAAAAGTAAACAGTTGTGCAACTAAGGCGTACGTAAAAAGTAGTGCACGAGAGAAATTGTAGAAATATCACAGCGCATAAGGATGGTATTTGTAAATATTGATGGAATGTGGAATGTATCCGATGTATCGCACACCCTGCCAGGTATCAGACGCATTCTGGTAATTAATTAAGTGTGCGAATATTTAACTGCGCATGCTCGCGACAGCATAATGAAAATTGATAATGCTGGCCGTGTGATGCACTATTTGCATAAACAAGCGCCGGTCACGCCGAATCCTCGCTTGTTTTACCAGCAGGCCGTGCCTCTTTGATATTCTATCCACTAATGTTAATTGCACATTGCCCTTAATTTTGTAGCACACAATAATTTGTGGATTTAATGTGATTTCTATTAATATGGGGTTTGTATACAGGGTGGATATGAATTTTATTGACAAACTTTCCAAAGTTATTAACTAACTTTAATAACACAGAAAACTATTAACTCATGATACTGAAATTAATGAAATTGCACCGGGACTTGAACCCTTTAACCGCGCGATCTGCCAGCAAAGATGACACCGCGCGTTGGTGCTGGATCAAACCAATCATCATCATCGTCCTTTCAAGTATTAGGCCCAGTGGCCCGTTACGGTCTCCCGCCATCTCCGAAAAGGTCGACCCACAGATCTTCTGCCTCGAGGAATGTAGTGAAGAATTTGTTTTGGTATTCTGTGACGGTCCATGCGCTGAATATGGGCTAGCCAATTGTTTCTATATTCTTGGAGGTATTCAGATATAGATACGATGTTTAACTCTCTGGCTATTGTTGAATTTCTTTGGTGGTCTAGAAGACTATAACCTGCAGTTCGTCGCAGAAATTTCATCTCCGTGGCTGTAATATGACGATCATCCTGAGTTCTGATGGTCCAAGCTTCACTGCCATAACAGATTATGGGTCTAGCGAGAATTTTATAGATTTTCATTCTTGTGTGTCTCTGCAGGATCAAACCAATGTTGTTGATAAATATTTTGAGTGGAAAACATAGACTGCTCAAATTAAAATATCTTTGCCCGGGCCCATAAAAGGCAAAGATTAATCCAACTTTCCTTAATAAATTATCAAACATGTAATGTGCAGTGAGCTACAAGCTATAATCGTGGAGCTTTAAGGAAAGAGGAACTCACACACGCTTGAGTAAGCTTTGGAATTTTACCTTCATATCTGACATAGGCTAGCTACTAAATGAATAGGCATAAGTAAGTAAAATAGACAACTTAAGTTTAGTGCGAGTCAAAAGGATAGTCAGATATAACATTGAAAATAAATGAATAAATAATTAATTTGACAAAGAAAATAATGCTATCATTGATCTAGAAATAATATAAACAAACATGCGTACAATATGACACTCACACTAGTCCAGCCTAGGGTCGGGGTACACGGTCCTTGCGGCCCCACCCTGGGCCTGAAGGACTAATAAAGCAAACTAGCTCTTCTGAGCTATATTGACCAGACTCGTACTGTAGATAAACAGATGATGATCTGATGTTACAAAACACAGCTCTTTATGAGAGTTCACAAGGAGAGGGGAGTATGCGCGATAGCACACGGCGCTACTAGAAAAGGAAGGGGTAGGTAGGGGAGGATTTGGCACTGTTCACAAAGATCGCACATGAAACGGAGACGCGATGACGTATTGTTACGCAATATGACGTAATCCCTGTATCGAAATCTTGATTTCGGTACAAAATTATAAATAAAGGTAAATCTGCAATATAAGAAATAATGGTGTTTTATGAGATATGAATGTTAGTTCTAAAACAAAACAAACATTTAAAATAAAATAGTAAGGAGTTAGATGACATATGGAGTAGAAACATGGAAATTAAAATTAGGACAAGTAAATTAAATTCTTCAGAAATGGATTTTTAGAGGCTTTCAGACGGCATTTACAGAAGAAATAAAATAAGAAACAGTGTAAATGAACAAAAAATGAATGTTAAAACTTCAATTATGGATTTCATAAAAAAAAAAGAAACCATTAACCCATTCGCCTCAAAAGACGAGGTAGACTCGCCGGCAGTTAAATGGCCTTCAACTCTGAAGACGAGGTACACTCGCTTAGCTCTGCTCTTATATATTTTTATTATTTTGTACATCCCTTGGTAGGGTAATATTTTGTTAACATTTATGAATATTAGAGGATTGTGTTTTGGCCTTCACCCTTAGTGATCTCAAGTACCGTTATATTATGCTTGTTTTGAATGTCTGAAAATAGACAATATAATTTACGGTATCTTAAATCTGTTTTTTTAGGCATGTCAATTATTTATCTTTTATCCTCTCAAACTGTCATACATGGCCATTGGCTGCAATAATACCTATTATTATTATTATTAAATGTGGTTTGTGGGAAAATGCATTGAGCGTTTAAATCTGAAGTGAATGGGTTAAAATGGTGTGGTCGGGTAAACATAATGAAGAGAAGACAGATTCCCAAGACGAATACTAGAATGGTACTACAAACGGCGATGTTTAAGGGTGAAGGGCTTGTATCTTATATCCTTCCCGGGAAAATCCCGAACATTTTGCAAAAAGCCCCATCACAATCGGATGAACGGTACGACAGAACACGATTCTCTGGGAATCTACTCATCCCGATCTTCTTGGCATCAATGAAAGACAAAAATGGTTATTGTGAGTTATCCGCAAGAGATAAACATATGCTGTCGCGGACATTTTATAGAGTTTTTTGAGATATTCAATTCTGTGTACATTAATTTGGTGTATTTGTTATGATTTAAAGGTAAAAGTGATCTCACAACAGGCCTCAGGAGGCCCTTGGGGTAGTAGGAGGTTAAGGCTCCCACTTTTTCTAGACAATCGGCACTTTATGTCAGCCGGGTTGTCAGCCCTGCGTGACGGCCGCCTTTACCCCAGAACAAGCGTCTGGTACTCATTTCAGTTAGAGGCTGAGTCGACCCCAGGGCCATAGTGCCGCCAGAGGGCTTTGGTCAGTTTAAAAATCCTAACCCCAACGGGACTTGAACCCTCGACCCTCCGGCTTGTAGCTCAGTGCCTTAACCACTACGCTACGGCGTGCCCCTTGTTATGATTTAGGCAGCGTCAAAGAGGGACATTATTTCACGTTTTTCACTACAAAGGTTGATTTTTAGGGGTGAAGGCGTTGAGAATTACAACTCTCTTATAGCCTATGTTCATCCTGGGAATCTACTGAATATTTTGCAAAAACCCCATTACAATCGGATCAAAGGCATGACCGCTCATTTTTATATATTGGATAAACCCTAGCTCTGTTTATTTTTATATTAATTTTGCAAAAAAAAGTGCATTACATAACACACCACAGGTGGCAATAAAAATGTATGTATTCTTTAATATTGGTGTGAACCTCTACGAGGTTGACACCTGAAATTAATTTTCGATTTTATTCATTAACCTGATTGGCTATTAGAGGAGGAAAACGAAGAACGAAATTATGATTAAATCGATTAGTAGATTATTTGAATTAAAATTGGAACGTGACAATATTAATGGAATCATGATTGAATTGTCACTTTTAATTAAATTCCAATATCAGGAGGCTCTGATAAAAATAAAGAATCGAGACGCGCGCGCGGGAACACGATGCTACTGTTGCTAGCTGAAGTCATAATCCAATGAATGGACACAATTAGAGGATTAAAATTTCAAACAGCGCTGTCTGGTGTGTCAGAGAAAGACTATAATTAAAATAGAGACAATCGCAGTGCGCCATGCGCTTGTGTCAGCTGGCAGACATGCGTTAGTCTTTTGTCAAGGGAAATGAAGCTGGGAATTTTATTAAATATATATTTTTTAATTGTGTTGTGTTTTGTTAGCTTTTATTAAGAAATATTGCCCATGTTTTTGTATTAAAACGCATAAAAGATAAAGTACAGTTTGATACAAACGTTTTGACAAGACTTACGAAATTGGGTCAGTGAAAGAAGCTGATATTTGTGTTTTGTCCATCATCATCATCATCAACTTCACGGATTAGGTATTTGCATGTTCCGATCTCACATCTGTTCAGCCCAGCGCTTTCTTGGTCTTCCTACCGATCTTCGTCCTCCAGGATTATACATCAGTGCCATCTTTGATATCCTATCCTCTGTCATTCTCTGCAGATGTCCTATCCACTTGTTCCTGTGTTCTTCTATTTGCTGCAGAAGTGGTTGTACTTTTGGTTCTTCTCTAATATTCTCATTTGTGTCCACCGCTGTGGTCTCGTGGTAGCGTTCTGCCTTGTCACGCAGCGGGCCCAGGTTCGATTCCCGGTCGGAGCGATTTTTTTGGGTGAGGTTTTTATCGGGTTTTTTCCTCTCCTGTAAGACAAATGTCAGAAAAACTTTAAGGCCCAAACGGTCCCCGAAATCATAATGCCATCATCATCCTTATCATTATCATCATCATCATCCTTCACCGGTGTGGAAAGCAACGGGAAGCTACCACACCTACAATTCCCTAGTAAAGCTGCAAGCATAGCATGCAAATGCTATGTCTTCGGACAGAATTACTATGGATGAATGGATTGTCATTTCTACGTAATATGTTCTTCTCTTTTAAACCTTTCACAGCCCGTAGAAAGCTCGTTTCCTCTGCCTGAATTTTACAATTACTTTTTCCTTCAGGGCCCAGGCATCACTTCCTGACATCGCCACTGGTAGTGCTATCGTTGAGTAAAATATTAGCTGCGTTTGCTTTCTTATTTTGTTCCTCAGTGTTTGTCTGATACCCACAACATAAAACGATCTTTGTCAAAAGTGTTTTGTTCTTTAATGTCTAATACCATTATCGCCCCAATTAAAATATAGATGCTCACAGACATATTATTTCAGACATTAGGTTCTTTCAATTACCTAAAAATTAAAAAAGTTTATTTTTTTAAATTATGTAGCCTACAGATTTTCAATGCTAACACATCTTTCTGGTGGGCCTAAAGTTTTTTTTTCCCACACGTAACGTTCCATCCACCCCATGTCCTCCAGTCCTCTAGATCTCATTACAGTTCCTTATTCTTGCATCACGATTTTCAAGGCCTTCCTTTGTTTCTTCTTCCAGGTGGACATCATTCCAATGTGTTTTTTTAGTGACGTTTCTTCTAGCTTTGGTCGTACATTCGTAAACTAATTTAATTGCTTATGCTCGTATCAGTCCACCGCTGTGGTCTCGAGGTAGCGTGCTGCCTTGTCAAGCAGCGGGCCCGAATTCGATCCCCGGTCGGGGCAGTTTTCTGGGTGAGGTTTTTATCGGGGTTTTTCCTCACCTGTAAGACAAATGTCAGGAAAACTTTAAGGCCCAAACGGTCCCCGAAATCATATGGCTATCATCTTTATCATCATCATCCTTATCATCATCATCATCATCATCCTTCACCGGTGTGGAAAGCAACGAGAAACTACCACACCTACAATTCCCTAGTAAAGCTGCAAAGCATAGCATGAAAATTCTATGATTGCAGTGAAACACCTGCCCTAGGGCAGATTTACTATGGAGGGATATATATGTGTGTGTATATATATATATATATATATATATATATTATTCATTGCCCCAGGTTCTCATTTCGACATTTCTGGTGTTCTCTCCTTACCTTTGTATATATATATATATATATATATATATATATATATATTACTTTCTTTTGTGGAATCTGAGTTTTTTCTTCAAATCGAAAACATTTGTTGTCTACATTATTAAGATTAGAATTTATTGTACTTTCACTTATTATATATTTTTATCTAATTTCTTTTAATTATGAATTATATTTTAGAATGTTTTTTTTAACTTTTTCTGTATGTGAGGGGCATTGGCGTAATTGTAACCCACTTCTGAATTTGGGGCGTCTAGAACGGTGGAGTTACGTTACCCCAATGATATGATGGGTAATAAATGATAATGAAGCACCAGGAGAGCTCTTAACCTATACTTAACCTAAATTCCAGATCATGGGCATCCACAGGAATGATTTCCTTTAAGGAAAAATTCCTATGCTTTGATCGGGAATCGAACCCGGGACCTCATGAACAGTAATCAGAAACGCTGACCACTAGCCCATGAGGCCTGCCAATAGGCCTATAGATTGTAAAACATATGCATTAGGACTGTTATTTTATATTAAACTCCTAGAGATGTCTGATTAATGAATTTACAAGAACCAAATCTGGGTAAGAAAACACGAGACTGTCGTGTGCAAGACGGACCAATACGTAAGAAATGTCTACCGTGTGTCTCTGCAATGCGAGAGTTTGCAGGTAGAATCCATGATAACAATCTGAGCAGAATGAATCGTGAGATAGGAACTGCGTCTCGTGTCCCAGGCTCCTGTCCTGTTGAAGCAGCATTCGGTATCAAACCGTACAGTAGCTACAGCAGGTGTTGAGGAAGCGAGATTTTGCAGTTCATGTGGAAGTGCACGGACTTGCTACTAATTGGAGCACCAGACGCGTTCATATACAAGTTTTGTAACCGTCAGAGTATAGAGGCTACGCTTTACTAACTAACTGGCACTATTGAACCCGTAGGTTCATCGCCGCGCGGACATAAGCTCTCTATTCATCCCTATCCTTAGCTAATCCCTTTATCATGTACTTCCCTCAAATCACGGTTATTGTTACTATTCCACCACGTGCTTTGGTCTACATACTGGACGCTTTCTCTCTGGTTTACCTACAAGGAGCTTTCATGCCCCTTTTCATTCCTTATGTGCGCCACATATTCTGCCATCGCTGTCTATAAGACTTAACTATTATTATTATTATTATTATTATTATTATTATTATTATTATTATTATTATTATCCTTTCAAAAAACGTTAAGCTGAAAATATATAAAACTATTATTCTACCAGTTATATTATATGGGTGCGAAACATGGACTCTTACTTTAAGGGAGGAAAGGAGATTACAAGTATTTGAGAATAAAGTTCTTAGGAAAATTTTTGGACCAAAGAGAGATGAACAGACAGGTGAATGGAGAAGACTACACAACAATGAACTACCTGGTCTTTATAGGAAACCAGATATAATAAGAACAGTTAAGTCTCGTAGACTGCGATGGGCAGGACATGTTGCACGTATGGGAAATGAAAGACGTGCATGGAAGCTTCTTGTAGGAAAGCCAGAGGGAAAACGCCCAGTTGAGGTGGGAGAACAACATTAACTATGATTTGAGGGAAGTATATTATACAGGAAATGATTGGAAAGCATTAGCTCAGGATAGGGATGTATGGAGAGCTTATGTCCGTGCGGCCATGAACCTACGGGTTCGATAGTGCCAGTGAGTAAGTAAGTATAAATGGAATGTCCAAAAACAGCTCTCTCTCTCTCTCTTATGAAGTATATAACCTCTTAGTAGACCGTTTTCACAGCCCATTAAATACTACAAGATGCTTTCAATACTTCTAAAAGTATAGAATGGAAATTTTATGTATAGTAGATCCATGTCTTACTTTTAAAGTTTCTTGAGTTTCTTACCGCAAGTTAAAATTGATGAAGTTAACAAGAAAGTATACTTTGCTGTTAATATGTAAATATTGCAAGTAGTGTTGAAGTAGAGTGGTTGGATTTGTAGAGGCGCACTTTCATTTCCCACCCCTGCATCACATGAATAAGGTCTCTCTCCACTTCACTCTATGCGATACGTGACTTTTTTTCTACCGCACGTACATTTTATAACATAAAGAGGGTCGTAACCGTATAAATTAGAAAGGAAGTCTGACTTTAATGCATCATTACCTGCTCAAAACTTGTAACATTTCATTCTTAAACTAGATTTAAAAGAAACTAAACACCGTCTAAAACTTTCAGCAATAAAAAATCTTCATACAATTCTATACTTCAAAATGTACCGGTAATAATATTTGTTGAATATGGAAGAAACCCTCAGGGGTCCTCATCTAGAGGATATGTGGATGGCGACCACAAGGTGCCCAAGCTGAGCAAAACGTTTCTTCCACTTGTGTTTTGCACTCTTTTAACTTTACTACCTAACCTCTCTTGTTTGATTCTTGTTTTTTCGACCCCGACGCTATTAGGGCATCCGAGGGCTAGGGAGTCTTTCCTTTCTTCCATTTCTTCTTTTCTTTATTTTCTTTTCTTCTCCAGAAAAGCCTGACCAGAGGCTAAAGATGGCAGCCCCATCACTGGTCTTGCCTTCCTTTGGCCAGCAACCAATCGAAGGGACTATTATTATGCTTTCAAGTCTTATACGAGAATTTCCCGGAGAAGGGAAAATTTTCTATAGGATCGTAACAGGCCTTGGCCTATTACTTGGAAGGAAGAAGAATATGGAAGAAATAGAACACAGATTAAAACAGTGGAATATTTTAGACATTTGGGATCAATAATTCCAAAAGATGGTTCATCTGAATTAGACATCGAGAAAATAATAATAATAATAGAGATAATAATAAAAATAATAATAGAGATAATAATAAAAATAATAATAAAGACAAAGAAAGTTATTGGCTCATTTAATTATATAATCAAGAGGACTAAATTATTAATATATAACACAATAATTGTGAAGAGTAATTTATTATGTGGTGCAGAAACCTGGACGTTAAAGCAAAAACACAGAAATAAATTATTAGTCATAAGTAATGCCACGAGTGATTCCAAATTTATGTAGAGAATTTGGAAATCAAGAGTGGCATTTGTTAGGACTATTTAACGAATAAAATTAAGCTGTTTACTCACAAATCATTATTTAACTATAGTTATTTTAAAATATTTATATATTTAATGTAAACGGCGATGTTTGAAAACAAATGAGAATCGATTGGTACGCTTCATTTGCTTCTTTTGTTTATCACTGCAACCAGATCATATTATTTAGTTGCCAAAGGAACGAAATATTGTAAGAATGCTCTCTAGTGAAGAAAAAATGAAACACATCAAACTGTATATTAATTTATTTCTGATGCTGTGATGTAAATATGACAATTATATTTTTCTGGAATGTTATTACCTGGGAAAAAATACATTTAAGAAAGTGAAAACAGTGTTTTCTTTTTTTGGTGGTATAATCAATTGCTACAAATGTTTTTACATTAACTCCCGCATGCGCTATATTTTGACATTAATGCACTATATATACAATCTGGTAGTCGTATTTCTTAAGGAGTCGGTCACTGCAAAATAATGCTATGCCCTATTCAGAATGTTAAAAAGGAGGTGCATTCTTTATTATGATAAACTGTTGGTAAATTCTAGGCGAAACACGACTGTGATTGGTTGTAGATAAAAAAATCTTTGAAATGTAATTGGTCATTGACTCCCATTTGGGGCATAAGTTAAATAGTCACAGAAATGGACATTTTAATAAGATTGGCAATAATATCAAAATTAGATAAAAAACATTCTGAGAGCGGATCAGGCCGATGGCCTATCACGAAGATGATAATGATGGAGAAATGATACAATAAGATAAATAATTAATGTAGAAAAGGACAGCTAATGACAAATGAGGGAAATTTTGAGGAAGTGGCTGAATTCAAATACCTAGGAACAACAATCAGAAATAGGAATGAGATGCACAAAGAATTTAAACATAGGCTCAATTCTGCAAATGCGTGTTATTATGCATTGCAGAGACTCTTGACGTCCCAACTCCTTTCAAAAAACGTTAAACTGAAAACATATAACACTATTATTCTACCAGGTATATTATATGGGTGCGAAACATGGACTCTTACTTTAAGGGAGGAAAAGGAGATTAGAAGTATTCGAGAATAAAGTTCTTAGAAAAATTTTTGGACCAAAGAGAGATGAACAGACAGGTGAATGGAGAAGACTACATAACAATGAACTACATGGTCTTTATAGGAAGCCAGATATAATAAGAACAGTTAAGTCTCGTAGACTGCGTTGGGCAGGACATGTTGCACGTATGGGGAATGAAAGACTTGCATGGAAGCTTCTTGTAGGAAAGCCAGAGGGAAAACGCCCAGTTGGTAGACCAAGAATGAGGTGGGAGAATAACATTAACTATGATTTGAGGGAAGTAGATTATACAGGGAATGATTGGAAAACATTAGCTCAGGATAGGGATGCATGGAGAGCTTATGTCCGCGCGGCCATGAACCTACGGGTTCGATAGTGCCAGTGAGTAAGTAAGTAAGAAAAGGATATTGTACAAGAGATTGAAGAAATGCAACTAAGATGGTATGGACATATCATGAGACGAAGGGGCACATTATTGCTAATACCCTATTCAATATTACAATTGAACTAGATATTTGAGACACGTAATGTTGAGAATTAATGATAAGATCCTTAGCGGTAAACCTGAAGTTGCTATAAAGTATTTTTATTGTTCCTTTGTAGAGGGTTGGTACTCCTTCCATGAACTATTTCCCTACATTAAGTACTGAGATTATTATTACTGCTCATTACAATTTCATAGAACATCAAATGTATACATAAAACGTGAAAATTCATCAGACAACACTAAAAATAAGTAAATTTACCTTCCACGTTGATAGAAAGCGACAAAAAAATACGCTCTCGTTCTAAAAATAATTTTTGTTGAAGAAATAAATTTTTATTGCACGATAAACCGTACAAAATTCGCGTTTCACACTCAACATTTCCTCTGCTCGTTCTTCTATCGGAAACTCGGTTTGAAGCATGCGTAGTAACGAGCTAGATAGTCTTCTGTTCAGGATATTATTACCCACTCTCCCTGCAACATCATTGCCAACTTAATTTAAATAGAAGTTAAATTGCTTTTGCAGTAAAATGAATGCGGTGAGAGATCGTTATTGCGCGATACTTTTCCATTCATTTCCACAATCTTCGTTTCTTTTAGGCAATTAAACATTATTTCATAATTTATGTCAGCATATACGAACAAAAATCGTTTTATAGTTTATAAAGTTCTTAGTTCAACTGTTTCTAATTAAATGATCGTAAATAAGCTGTTTTCAAACACCATTATTGAAAGTGTTTTTTTATTCAGTGCCCCAGGTTGATATTTCGGCATTTCTGGTGTTCTCTCCTGGCATTGGCTTAATTGTCCACTTGTCTCAGAAAGAAAAATACGTGATTCTGATAGTATTTTTTCCCTTGAATTCAAATATGATATCGGGTTTTCTCCATCACGCAAGGTTTTCGAGAGACAGGAATTTATAATTTCAAACACTTTAATATTTTCTACATTCGTAACTACACAATATTCGAACATTCGGACTCACCTAGAAAGTAAGAAATGACGATTTTCTGCTATATTTCGCATGTGGACCATCCCTCTTGATGGTCCGACAATAATCGGCCAGCATATTAGGATTCCATTTGCCTTGATATCTCTTTTCCATAGCTGAAATCTCCTGCGTTAGCTCATTTGGTTTTATTTTGCAATGGACAAATTGACGAAGAAAGTTTATTTAAAAAATAATTATTTAAATCCATTAATTGAAATTGAAATAAAAAAAACTGTGGGTGATGGAGAAATTCCGAATACATATTTGAAAACACGATAAAAAACTGCATTTAGTACAACTATTGGTACCCATGAGACAAAAATCATGTTGACCAGTGTTATTAGAATGGAAAAATCTAAGGGGCAAGTCCTCTGGGAGAGAAGTATATGTTAATATATATATATATATAGCAAAAAATGCTTTAAACTCTGTTTGGTGGAGCAAAAATATTACAAAAAATAGAAAATTACAAATACATCAAACCATAATTCAGAGCATTTTAACATATGGTGCTGAAGTCTGGCAAATTCCTACCAGGGAAATGAAAAGAATCTAGAGTACAGAAATGGATGTTTTAAGAAGATCAGCTGGAAAATCTAGAATGGATAGAATACGAAATAAAGAAATAAGGGAAATTATGGGTGTACAAGAGGAGCCGGACATCATAGACATCATTGAAAAGAATGATTGCAGCGGGTGGTCATGTCAAACGAATGACAGAGCAAAGATTGCCAAAAATTGTTATGGAATGGATCCCAATGGAAAGGAGGAAGAGAGGAAGACCGAAGAAAACTTGGTAACAAGGGGTACAAGCAGCTATGAATATCAGAGGAATGGAGGAAGATCAATGGATGGATAGAGAGGAATGGCGTTTGGTTTCCGGAAGACGGCGGCAGCTGCCATGATACCGGATAATGATGATGATATATATATCGATTTAAGATCTGAAAATGTAAACATCTCAGCTGTTAAGTAGTTATTTTCAATTGTTGTGCCACTGTGTCAGAAAATGAACTTAGTGTTAACCCTTACAAAGATTGTACAAAATAATATCATCATACATTAGAATGGTAAAATTTAAAACAAAAAGATCAACTTTTAATCTAGTTAAATGCCTCGAGATTTGATTCCATAAGACTTTTTAAAAAATCACACAGTTATTAAAGACATTACATGTCTTCTTCTTCTTCTTCATAGTTTGTAGGATTTTCATCCTGTTTATTTCCAAAATCACTCCTCGCAGGAAGACGTATTGGATGTGCATTCACTGTCTATCCATCTCTTGGCTGGTCTTCCTCTTGTTCTTCTCCCGTCCACTGGTCTATCTTCTTTAGCTCTTTTTTGCAAGTCCATTCTTTCTATATGACCCTTCCTTTATATTCACGTGATTTTTCTGAAGAGGCTTTTAATTCTGCATCACATTTATACCTTTTTACTACATAAAGACAGGGAGAATCTATCTGGCTGAGTGATTAGCTCAATCCCAGGCCAACTCCAAGACAACACGAACATTTGAGATAAAACACATACTCATACTTTCAGAGCAAATGATGTTTATGATGACTAGATGGTATTCCAAGATTATTATGGTCTTAAAGTTGTGTGAAGTTAATTTTATAACTGAAAGAAAATTCCGGAAGAAACTCTCTTAAGTAACTTGTCCCGACCGGGATTCGAATCCGAACGAGTTGGATACAAGGCAAGATGATAACCCAGACGTCAGGTTTTTCTGAGTCTTTTTCCATAGAAAACTTTCAACTGTTGATAGTGTGGAGTATTTATTTGGTTTATTCATTTATCAAACAGGTTTCACACTGTTTCACATCTTCGTGAGCCCAATTAATCTTACACAACTCTCTGTCATCCCAATCTCTATCGTCCAATCCTTTTCCACTCATACTGTTCAAGAAATACCATCAATCCACTTGTTTTGGCCGTTCTCTTCTTCTTCTTCCAAGTGGAACCTATTCTAGTATTCTTCTTGGGAATCTGTCTTCTGCTATTCTTGTGATATGACTATATCATTTTAACTGTTTGTGTTTTATCAAATCCACTATTAAAGTTTCTATTTTGTTTAATTACACTGTTTCAATACTAGCAAAATTCATAAGATTCCGTTGAGGTATTGAGTCACAATAGTAAAATATGAATACAATTGTAAAATAGATTTTTTTTAGATTTAGATTTATTTATTTAGCCTGGTGGAGTTAAGGCCATGTGATATAGAAAACTAATTTTACTAATTTTACTAATTTTACGTTTGTACAATATTTAAAACAAAACAAAAGAAAATATTTGTTAATCTTAATATTATTTTCATAAATAATTAAATTTATTAATTGTTAAAAGAATACTATCAGTGAGGTGTATAAGTTAGTTTGTAATTAAATAATTCTTTAATTTGTTTTTGAAGGATGTTATAGTTTGACAGTCTCTGACATAGGGCGGAAGGGAATTCCATGTTTTGGTAAGTGAGACCGTAAAAGATAATGAATAATATACAGTTTGATGAGGAGGGATATAAAGGACAATGTGCTGATGGGATCGAGTGTCAAGATTATGTGTGTCGGATAGTCTGATGAAGCGGCGTGATAAATAATTAGGCGATGATGTGTGAAGTATTTTATAGAGAAGGGATAAGGAATGGACAGTTCTACGATCTCTTAGACGAAGCCACGATAATTGTTCCAGGGACGGTGTGTAACATGGTCAAATTTGCGAATACCACAAATAAAACGTGCGCAAGAATTATGAACACGTTGAAGTCTTTGAGTGGAAATAATATTTAAGTCTGTAAAAAGAGTGTCATGATAATCAAAATGGGGCATTGCAAGCGTTTCTACTAACATTTTCCTAAGAGCGAATGGCAGACAATTTCTTACGCGATTTTATGAATGTATTATTGAGAAGACTGTTTTGCATGTATGGTTTATTTGTGTATTCCAATTTAAGTTGTCAATAAATACTCCTAGAATTTTTACTGCCTCACTATAAGGGATTTGAACTCCATTTAGTGTCACATGCGAGACTGTGTTTAGGTTAATTGTAGATAATAGTCACCTTATAAGTCCGTCTCCTTAACTTAAAATGTTTTAACACTCTATAGGCCTTTCGGGACTAGTCCCATCATCAGCAGAATGAAGTAGGTCTGTATTCGTTGACCTTCGTTGAAGCACTGACTTGGTTGTGATTATTTTGTATAGAGGATTGTGTGGACTGGGTTCGTTCTCATTCAATATCAGGTTGTTATCGATTAAGCTTAAAAGCACAAATAAATTACACTTTTTATTTTATCGGTTCTAGAAATTTCAGCTGAACGCCTCCTAAGTATATTTCTGCAGAATTTACTTTTCATGTTGTTCTAGATATGAATTTACATTTTTCTGCACCGTTGACATATATCTTATATTTATTGAATATCATATTGTAATACGATTTTGCAGTTTACTGGTTCTCTATATTTGTTGGTCCGTAGCTCGAATAATATGGTGTAATTTAGTATGCCCTTATACATGCGTACGATTTCTCTCTCTAGCATTGTTTAATACATACTAGAATCAAGTCGTACTCATGCACAGTACAAATCCATTCAGTTTGATGAGTTCATTATTTGATTTTATTGTTTCTATAAATACAAAATACAGCTCACTATGCTTTTATGACAATAGAGAACTCTCGACAATGTATAAAATGGAATATTATACTCAGCATCATTTTAGCTTCAACATTTATAAAAAAAGCACTTATAATTTCGTTCGTCCGATGTATTGCAGTATCTTGTTAGCCGTGGCGATGCGGCCAGAGACAAGCATAAGCAGTTAGATAACATTCAACTGTTCATTTTACAAAACTGAGGATTGCAGTGGCGTGGGTACGCGAGTCAGAAGATGGCTTCGTTTTTATTCCGCTCGTGTTTTTGCAGTTATTCCAATTATATTGTGTAATTTAAAAGTGCGTATGTGTATTTTAAGTGGTCTGAATGATATTCTGGTTTGTTTAAATTTATCATTTGTGTTGTGAGCGCATTTAGTGTGGAAGAAATTGAAGTTATAAACTTTGGTAGAATGGCGCGGAGAGATTTGCATTGCATTGTAAGGTAAGAAATCAAATGAATGTTTAAGAGAGTAGGAAGGAAAATAGTTTCTTTGTCGCCATGTCATCAACATTAATTCAAATAAATAAAACGGAAAAAAACACAATTTATAGTTACAATATATTATTAATTTATCTGAGAGAAAAATATATGTTGATTTTTCCTCCAAAAACAATGTGAAAAAATGTCTTGACGTTAATTGAGAATTTGAGCTCAAAATAACATAAAATCTGTATTATTATAATGTAAAATATGTATAGAAGATATTGCAAAGACAGAGGAGCCAACTTATCGCAACAATCCGCTAACAAACAAGTGGACGCTAAAACTAATCTGTTGTAATAATTCTCCCATTTTCTCATCCTAACGTGCCTAAAATTACACTAACCTAACACTAGATTACCCATTTTATCACCTTTTCTTGCCAACTAAAGTACTGCTGATGATGGGACTAGTCCCGAAAGGCCTATAGTAACTTCGTGTTTCAACGATTGAGGAAACGGACCTAAAAGGTATAGGCTATAATTTTATATTATAATTCAAAATTGTAACTAATTTAGTTAAACCCTTGGGTAGAACCCCTCATATTTGAGCAAACATATTGACAATTGACTCTAGCGGAAACATTGGCCAAGAGGACGCTAAAATTCACTTGTTCTCTGATCGAATGTTTACTGATGGCACAATGGCAGGAAAATATTTCACATTTACTGTCCACCGCTGTAGTCTCGAGATAGCGTGCTGCCTTGTCATGCAGCGGGCCCTGGTTCGAGGGGTCGAGGCAGTTTTTCTGGGTGAGGTTTTTATCGGGGTTTTTCCTCACCTGTAAAAGACAAATGTCAGGAAAACTTTAAGGCCCAAACGGTCCCCGAAGTCATATGGCCATCATTATCATCATCATCACCATCACCATCCTTATCATCATCATCATCATCATCCTTCACCGTTGTGGAAAGCAACGGGAAGCTACCACACCTACAATTCCCTAGTAAAGCTGCAAGAATAGCATGAAAATGCTGTGATTGCAGTGAAGGACCTGCTTTCGGGCAGAATTACAATGGATGGATAATAATAATAATAATAATAATAATAATAATAATGCTTTATTTTAGCTGGTAGAGTTAAGACCATAAGGTATTTTTAGCGAATAGTAAAATTATATAAAAATTACATACTTATTACAATTTTAAAATATTATTAAAATATACATTAGACAAAAGACGATTGGGATCTGGTGTCCTTTTGTTTCAATAAATCATCATCATCATCATCCAGGGATTAAGTATGTTGGCTCGTTCCGGTTTCATGAAAGCTAGAATTGTTAAAATTGTTCAGACCATCTTCTGTGTGGGGGTCCAACATTTCTCCTTCCGTGCGGTTTATAATTTAGCAATAATTTTGGAAATCTTTCTTCTGGCATTCTATCAACATGTTCTTTCCAGTCGTTCCTATATTTAATTCGGTCTGTAAGTTTGAAAATATTTAGTTCCTTTCTTATAACTTCATTTATTTTCTTATCCAGCAGAGTATATCCTGCTATATTTCTTAAAAATCGCATCTCAGCTGCTTCCAATCTTTGTTCTTGTCTTTTAGTGATCGTCCAACATTCTGATCCATACATCAATACAGGAACAGCCATTACTTTATAAAATTTAATTTTTGTTTATTTTCTTGTGTTTTAAGGGTTCTTTTAATAGTGCCACATATTAGATTAAATTTATTTATTTTATCATTAATTTATTCAATTTTAACATATGATAAATTGAAATCTAGGGCTCAACTGCACTTCTACTAGTGCTTGATTTTTCAGTTATATTGTTGTAAACTGTAGCTCTTCTTCTGTATTTACTAACATTATTTAATATTTTAAACTTTTCAAACAATTTTTATAACATTATTAGACAATTTTGAAGTATTTATTCTAAATGTAAAGTAAAGTAATCCCACTACAGGCCTCACGAGGCCCTTCGGGTAGTAGGAGGTTAAGGCTCCCACTTTTTCTGGACAATCGGCACTTGATGTCAGCTCTGCATGACGGCCGCCTTTTACCCCCAGAACATGCGTCTGGTACTCATTTCCGTTAGAGGCTGAGTCGACCCCAGGTCCATAGTGCCGCCAGAAGGTTTGGGTCAGTTTAACAATCCTGACCCCACCGGGACTTGAACCCTCGACCTTCCGGCTTGTAGCGCAGTGCCTTAACCACTACGCTACGGCGTGTCCCATTTATCTAAATATGCAAATCACAATATTATGACACTGTTAGACAATATTGTGATGCTAACTGCTATTTTCTCCACAGAGTATATTACTTAGTCTATGATTGTTCTATCGCTGTTTTGGGTTATCGCTGGTTGCACAGCGTTAGGGAGTGATAAGTAAGTGTACACCCATTTTTAATAAACGTTTGGTAATTTTAATATTATTAATATATATTTTTTAACATAGATTTGGGGATTTATTACAAATATTGATCATTTAAATTTCATAGCGACGGATAGTAATCGAGGATGATAATCGATATGTGGTTCGATTATGGGTTATCGCTGGCTCTATAAACTCTGGCGCATGAGCACTGTTGTTCTATGTTATTCTATAGGACTTTGAAAATATTTCACGCTAGTGCAGTTTTTCCGAAATCTAGATATTTAAAACTATTCACTTGCTCTAAATGTTATCATCAATTACTATTTTTGCTCTTAAGGTATCATGTCCTTTAAATGCTAAAATTTTAGTTTTTTGAAATTTTTAAATTATAATTTTTTCCGAATTAAAAATTTCAATAAATGTAGGCCTAAATTCAATGAACGTTCGGATCTCCTATATATTTCATATAGTTATTAACTGTGCCAATGGAATGTTTTATCATTAGGTCTATCAGATTTTAATAAATGTAATATTTTATAAGTACTCACAGATGGTACAGTAGAAAATGTTTTATCGTTTGAGATATAATCCAGAAATCATCTTTAAGGTAATCTCTGATTATTAAAATAAATATGTTATGTTACTTGTGTCATTATTGCCCGCAGTATGCATTACACGGGCAACAGGCAGGTTTACTGGCAACAAGAACATAGGAATCTGTACATGTCATGGGGATGTTGTCGGGGGTGGATGAATACTGTGCTGTCAGAGCGTCCTTTGTCCATTATACGCCCTTCACTTGTGCCTCACACTTTTACGAGTAAACTTCATTAATTAACTCGTACATCTACGTCATTGAAGATAAACTAATAATGAAAAACATATCGACGCGTCATCCCAAAACATCCTAACTTCACTTCTTGCTTAATTTACATTTTTACTCAAATTATGAGTCTTTCCCAACCATAAACTTACATCATTTATAATATTCTTAGATTAGTATAAATTGGTATGTGTTACTTGTTGAATTTTCTTATAAATCGCCAGGTTCATATCTACAATTTTTACTTTTATTACTTTAAATGGTTCTTAATAGTCATTCATTACTCTAACATTCGTGTTTTGTCATTAACTAGCTCACTTGCACTTCCGAGCCCGTTATATTAATAATAATAATAATAATAATAATAATAATAATAATAATAATAATAATAATAATAATAACAACATATATTTAGAATTAAGGTGAATAAGTGGCAAGTTGACCAAGAGGACAAACCAAAGAAAAAAACTGGAACAACTTGGACAGATGATAGAAAACAAGCTCATAGCAAAAGAATGAAAGAAATTTGGGCTCAAAGGAAACGCCTCTAAGTACTTTGCGTAGTCCTACACGGGCTCATCCGCAATAAAAAAATATATAATAATAATAAAAATAATAATAAAATAATAATAATAAAAATAATAAAAAATATAATAATAATAATAATAAAAATCACCATAGTACATTCACGAATTTAGGCCTCCGGGCCTGTTGTGGGATCACTTCACTAATAATAAAAATAATAATAATATTAATAATAATAATAATAATAATAATAATAGAAATAATAATACTAATAAAAATAATAATAATAATAATAATAATAATAATAATAATAATAATAAAAATAATAATAATAATAGAAATAATAATAATAATAAAAATAATAATACAAACAAATACTAATAAAAAATAATAATAGCTTTATTTTAGCTGGCAGAGTTAAGGCATTAAGGCCTTGTCTGCCACTCAACCAGGTTTTAAAAAATACAAAAAATAAAATAGTTTTACATCTAAATTACAATAAACATAAACAACTACATGTTATAAATACAATACAATTAATATTTATAATGTATTTTCATTTACTCTAGATTTAACAAATGTTATATATAATACGTACAAGATATATAAAAAACGAGAAAAAGATTAATGACATAGTATAAAATTAAATAAATAGAGAAAAATTAATTATTAGACAACAGGTAACTGTATAAGCGTGACTTAAAGGTACCAAGTGTGCGCCAACCCCTGATATCTTGAAGAAGGAAATTCCAGGAGCGGGCAGAGGCTACTGTGAAGGAAGTAGAATAGGAGGAAGTGCTATGAAGAGGAATTGTTAGCAGACTGTTATCTTGTGACCTAGTGTCAATATTGTGGTAGGAGGATAACTTCTCAAATCTGGACGCCAGGTAAGTAGGAATGTAGGAATTCAGAAGCTTGAAAAGTAGTGAAAGAGAGTGCAATTTACGTCTGTCAGCTAGCTCATAGTCTGGCGAACATAATCCCTCCATATATCCTTATCCTAAGCTAATATTTTAAATGTTCCTCTCTATAATTTACCTCATTAAAATCATGGTTAATGTTATTATTCAACCTCGTTCTTGATCTACCTACTGGGCACTTACCTTGCTAAGGAATGTACAAAATATTGAAAAATATATAACAGCAGAATTAAGCGAATGTACGTCGTCTTCTGAGTTGAAGGTCATTTAGCTGCCGGCGAGTGTAGCTCGTATTTTGAGGCAAATGAGATAATGTTAAAAGATAGGCTGGTTGCACTGTGTGCCAAGTATATTCGTCCTCAAGAAACGACCGTTTTGTCGTTACTTAATTCTGATATCTACGTTTTGCTTGCTTGCTTCTGAAAGACTCTTAAAACAGAATGTAGGCTCAACTGCACTTCTACTAGCGCTTGATTTTTCAGTTATATTGTTGTAAACTATAGCTCTTCTTCTGTATTTACTAACATTATTTAATATTTTTAAAATTTTCAAACAATTTTTATAACATTATTAGACAATTTTCAAGTATTTATTTAAATATGCAAATCACAATATTATGACACTGTTAGACAATACTGTGATGCTAACAGCTATTTTCTCCACAGAGTATATTACTCAGTCTATGATTTTTCTATCGCTGTTTTCGGCTATCGCTGGATGGATCAGCGTTAGGGAGTGATAAGTAAGTGTACACCCATTTTTAATAAACGTTTGGTAATTTTAATATTATTAATATATTTTTTTAACATAGATTTGGGGATTTATTGCAAATATTGGTCATTTAAATTTCATAGCGACGGATAGTAATCGAGGATGATAATCGATATGTGGTTCGATTGTGGGTTATCGCTGGCTCTATAAACTCTGGCGCATGCACACTGTTGTTCTATAGGACTTTGAAAATATTTTACGCTAGTT
Source organism: Diploptera punctata (assembly GCA_030220185.1). Classification (NCBI taxonomy): domain Eukaryota; kingdom Metazoa; phylum Arthropoda; class Insecta; order Blattodea; family Blaberidae; genus Diploptera; species Diploptera punctata. The sequence goes on from JASPKZ010010242.1 coordinate 490,383, forward strand.
TAAGTATAGTTTTTCACAGAATGTATATAAATAATAGCTCAAGATATATTTTTCTCCATTGTAAAGTACTTTGATAGATTTATCATTATGAACCGGATTTATAGCAAGTGTGTTCCAAGTGCATTTCAGTGCGGTGTAACATTGATTTATAAGTGACTGGGGTTATTTTCAAGTCTTGGAGTAACGCCAAATTCTAACGGGTGAGAGTTAAATAAAAAAATAGAAAAAAGGGCTTTACCGTCCACAGTTTGGGGTGACATATTGTTCAATCTGCGGACACGTTCACTGCTCTGAACTAGTGTGCGAACTTGCTGGCTGGCTTATCAAGAATAACAACTTGCTACAAAAACAGTTGGTTCTAATTCACTGCTACAGGTTACTGGACATTTCTAAATACGTGCAGAAAATCTGTATGTTATGATAATAATAATAATAATAATAATAATAATAATAATAATAATAATAATAATAATAATAATAATAATAATTCTTGTAAGCCCTTGTTTCCCTCAACGAGATATAGGCGCTCTCCCCTACAGGGAAGACATTGAACCATACTAATTTAGATACACTTGTTTTCGTATAGATGTCATTGCAGTGGTCCGTGGTCAGCGTTCCGCCTTATACTGACATCTAGGAAACCACGGCTTAAAGTGACTCCAGGAGGACTCACTCCTTGGATTTTTCCATTCTAAAAAATCAATCGACCCCGGCCGGGTTTGAACCTGCGACCCTCGGGACCAGAAGCAAGGAGCATAACCACTAGTCCATCGCGGCCGAATAATAATAATATTAATATTAATAATAATAATAATAATAATAATAATAATAACAATAATAATAATAGTAATAATATATTGGCATTTAACGATCTCCAATAAACATAAAATTGAGACAATAGAAATGAGATTTCTCAGATCAGTTGCAGGTGTATCTTTAAGAGATCAAAAGAGAAGTCAAGATATCAGAGATGAATTACAAATGTATAATATGAACGAGAGAATACACACAAATAAACGTAATTGGTTTGAACATAGACAAAAAAATGCCAAATATCGTTTATCAAAACAGATGCTTCATTATAAACCTTAAGGCCGAAGACGTGTAGGAAGACCAAAACGACGTTGGAAGGGCGACCTGTAGCATATTTTAGCATTGAGCATCGGACAGCGGAACGGGCCAACAGGCCCATACCGTAAAGTTATTGATGATGATAATGATGATAATGATAATGATAATGATAATGATAATGGTGATAATAATGATAATGATAATAATAATAATAATAATAATCTGTATCTAAATGGCACAAAGAGTAGGATGCGTGTAGGCAAACAGTTTTTGGATACTTTTTGAATTTACAGTGGGGTTAAAGCAAGGAGATGCACTATCTCCTCTTCTATTCAAATTTGTGCTAGTGCGTGCCATCATATCTTTAGAGGATGAAGAAGGTTTACAACTCAATGGTATTAATAAGCTGTTAGTTTATGCTGATGATGTAGTACTATTGGCCGATAGCGAGGAGATACTAAAGGCCAACATACACACACTATTGAGTAAAACTAAGAAATTGGGAGTGGAAGTAAATATCAATAAAACTACTTATTTCATCACATATAGAATGAAAAATTAGGCAAATTTAGAAGAAGTGGCTGAATTAAAATACCTGGAAACAATAATTACAAATAGGAATGAGATGCACAAAGAAATTAAACATAGGCTCAATTCTGGAAATGCGTGCTATTATGCATTGCAGAGACTCTTGATGTCCCAACTCCTTTCAAAAAACGTTAAAGAGAAAATATATAAAACTGTTATTCTCCATGTTATAGTATATGGATGTGAAACATGGACTCTTACTTTAAGGGAGGAGAAATATTACAAGTATTTGAGAATAAAGTTCTTGGGAAGATTTTTGGCCAAAGAGAGAGAAACAGACATGTGAATGGAGAAGACTACATAACAGTGGACTACATGATATTTGTGTAATCAGATATAATAAGAGCAATTAAGTTTCGTAGATTGCGGTGGATAGCACATGTGGCACGAATGGAGAATGAAAGATAGGCATGGGAATTTATTCTAGCAAAACTTGAGGGAAAGCGTTCAGTAAGGAGGTCATAATGAGGTGGGAGAATAACATTAATTATGATTTGAATGAGGTAAATTATACAGGGAATCATAGAAAAACATTAGCTTAGTATAGGGAGATATGGAGAGCTTATGCCCATGTACCTTCGGGTTCGTTAATGCCAGGGACTTAGAGGGGTTCCTAAAATAACCCATTGGTTTTAACATGAATGTGATTTTGCGGCTAAAGAAAGGAAATACGTAATCTAAAATCTAAACAAGATAAGATACAAAGTGTAATACCGTACTTATCTTGTGCCAGCAGCAGATAGCTGGGAGTTAGATAGGGGGTGGTTTTCCTCCACATCTGTTTCAGTTGAACAAAAAGTTTTTATCCTCAACACAATCTCGATAAAGAGAGATTTTGTTGGAATTGTTTGGACCTGTGTAACAAGAAATATCGGCTTCCGACCAGAATACATCTGAATAAAGTTGTTAAACCCAGTATATTTTCCAGCACGTACAACTACTTCGTTGTTTCAACCCTTCTTACCTAACAACCTTCAGAATATGACTTCAATTTCTGCTCACAGTACAATGTTTATTTTATATTCAAACAAAATAAGCGGATAATTCTAAGTTATGGAGATTGTATCTTGTATTTGTAATGTAAATAACAAATATACATATATAATAATAGTATTTTACGCCGTAGCGTAGTGGTTAAGGCACTGAGGTACAAGCCGGAGGGTCGAAGGGTCAAGTCCCGTTGGGGTCAGGATTTTTAAACTGACCCAAAACCCTCTGGCGGCACTATGGCCCTGGGGTCGACTCAGCCTCTAACGGAAATGAGTACCAGACGCTTGTTCTGGGGGTAAAGGCTGCCGTCACGCAGGGCTGACACAAAGTGCCGATTGTCAAGAAAAAAGTGGGAGCCTTAACCTCCTACTACCCCAAGAGCCTCCGGGCCTGTTGTGGGATCGCTTTACTTATATTAGAAAATGAGTTTGGGAATAAATGAGGTGCATGGGAGCTGCTTGTAGTAAAACTGGATGAAAACCGCCCAGTCGAGACCTAGAATGCAATGGGAGAATATAATTGAAGAGCTTAGGGCAATAACTTGTTAAGCCACATAGTTTTTTCTCACATATAAGGAATTTGATGTTTCAAAAAAATTATAAATGCTTATTGTGCAATACTAATAAAATTCATTGTTAAAACCGTTGAGGTGGAAAGTCATAAAATAAATCATCATCACCACTCCAGGGATTAGGCAATTGCCCGTTCCGACTTCATAATGCATCAGCCCAACGTCTTCTAGGTCTTCCAACATCACGTCTTCCTCTTGCTTGATAATTTCTTGCTAACAATGGATATCCCTCCTTACTCATTCCATCCATGTGATCAATCCATTTCTGTCTGTAATTCGTGACTTTATCCAATAAAGGCTGTACTTTCAATTCTTCTCTTATATCCTCATTTCTTATTCTATCAAGTCTTGTACATCCTTTTATTTGTCTAAGGAACCGCATCTCTGCCGTCTGTATTCTATCCTTCTGTTTTTTCACTGAAGCCAAAGTTTCACATCCATACAGTATTGTGGGAACCGCCATAACATTATACATTTTTATCTTGGTTTCTTTTCTAATTTTATTTTTGAATGTTCTGTGTATTGTTCCACACACCGTCTGAAATTTATTTATTTTGGAGTCAATATCTCTTTCCACATTGTAGCCAACATCACAGCCCAAATTTTTGAAACTAGACACCTGTTCTATACTTTGATTTTCATAAAATAAAATAAGTTAAAATATACCTTCTTAGGTAAGATCCGTCGTCCTCAACTTATAAAATATGTAATCTTTATACCTGTAGGCCTTTCAGAACATCCGTTCCATCTTCAGCAGGTCCTTCTTCGCTATAATATCTGATATGATGGTTGATGAACACCACATTAAGACCAGCAGCATCAACCATCATATCAGATAATGTAGCGAAGAAGGACCTGCTGAAGATGGAACGGATGTTCTGAAAGAATGCATATTTTATGAGTTGAGGACGACGGATCTTACCCAGGAAGGTATATATTAACTTATTTTATTTTATGACTAATTGTACAGTAAAAAGTAAAGTATTCCCACTACAGGCCTCAGGAAGCCCTTGGGGTAGTGGGAGGTTAAGGCTCCCACTATTTCTAGACAATCGGCACTTGATGTCAGCCGGGTTGTCAGCCCTGCGTGACGGCCGCCTTTACCCCAGAACAAGCGTCTGGTACTCATTTCCGTTAGAGGCTGAGTCGGCCCCAGGGCCATAGTGCCGCCAGAAGGTTTGGGTCAGTTTAAAAATCCTGACCCCACCGGGACTTGAACCCTCGACCTTCCGGCTTGTAGCGCACTGCCTTAACCACTACGCTACGGCGTGCCATTGTTGTTAATACATTGTGTGTCTATATGTTTTAACTTGCAAATGGTTTTATGGATATTTCAATACATTTATTTGCTATCATTGTAATAAATGACATTTCTTAACACAATGTGGCTTATCATGTTACTGCCCTAAGTCCTTCAATCATGATTTAAGATAAATAGATTATACAGGGGATTATTGGAAAACATTAGCTCAGGATGCGGATGTGTGGATAGCTTATATCTACTGGTTCGACACTGCCAGTGCGTTAATTATATTACTTGTGTCTGAACACGCTCGCCCGACCCCTGACGACACTTCAACTGCTGCCGGTTCTTCAACTCAGCATAAAACGGTACAGTAGAAATAAAATATATGACTCAAAAAAATTAAAGCAAGCATTTAAAAATGTTCTTTAATAAAAAACACTTGTTCTCTCTCTCCCTCAATTGTTTTTCTGTCATTTTATATGGGACTTTTGTCTCTATAAATAGAATTAAAAAAGAAAACTTAAAAAGAATGCACACAGTCAGAAAATGCGTGATATTTCTACCTGAGTAAATATTACAACAAAACGTCCGACCTCTAGCTGTCATTCTCTACTTTCAGTACCGACAGCGTCTTCCATTTAAGTGGAAAATACATCAGAAAATAAAACTGAAGGAGAGTACACGGCTATAAAAATATTGGCGTGCGTTAAATACTGGAAAAAAATTACTGTATTGATTCTTTTATTATCGATTATAAAGTTTTTGAGCGATAATGCGTTTTGTCGTACATACAGCAATGGCGACCATGATTGAAAGTTGAACTTCCTACATTTCTGGGTTGTCAACCTTAATAACTGTCCTTCTATCCATAGTAATTCTGTCGGAGGGCAGGTCTTTCATTGCAATCATAGCATTTTCATGCTCTGCTTTGCAGGTTTACTAGGGAATTGTAGGTGTGGTAGCTTCCTGTTGCTTTCCACACCGGTGAAGGATGATGATGATGATGGCCGGGTGATTAACTATATTGTAATATTACACATTACAAACCACGTGTAGGAAGTAAAACCACTGCCCTCTATGAATACTACGTGCAATGTATATACAAAAAATATCCAAAAGGTAGTGTTAATATACATTATACAAGACAAATCACTGCATTTTATATTAACTGAACTTTTATAATAATAATAATAATAATAATAATAATAATAATAATAATAATAATAATAATAATAATAATAGAATAAATGTGCACAAGTTGTGCAGAAAATATATGTTACATAAGTTTTGTCATTAATTTGATTCAGATAGTTTATTTGCAGAATTCTACCAGGGATATCCCTCGTTTTTTGCAGGTGGTTACATGTTAACGGTCGCATGGTTTCTCGATGAACTTTTTTGAAACAATATAAAACAATAAATACGTACTTGCCGCCATTTTATCACTGATTGGTGTCACAGCCTCCTTTAGTTTCAACTAATAAACATTGCCCACACTGTTAATGTTAGTCACTTGTTTATAATGAAACCAAATATTTCCAACAAAGATGGTATTATTTTACTATTATTTATTGTTTTGAAAACACCATCGCACATAAAATAATGTACAACGCACGTTTGTGAAGTGTTTTACAAAATGTCGAAAATTAAAAACCTGGCTATCGCTCGGTTTTTAAATATTTTCCTCGCGTCTGTAAAAAGCACTTCCCAACCTCGCATCGTAATATAGCTATTGATACTTCATTGTGGTTTAATTTAGCACGTTCTCATTTTCACATTTTGCTTAAGAATTTAATTTAGGCGTAATTAATGCCGTTATTAGCAACTTTTCTGAAGTCATAATGTACAAAATAAAACAATGCACCTAGCAAGGGAACCTTCAACCATTACATGGCGAAAACTATTTTAAAATGTCTCCCAGAGAAGCTTTGGATGTTGCTAGATCGTGTCCAAAAAAAATCTGCCGTTTATAACCCCAAGGCACAAGAAATCAAAGCTAGATTCCAGTATTGTTAACCCACTGTACGGAGCAGATGGATTCCCTGCATGAGTAAGAGTTATTTAAGTGAGGCGGGACGCGGCGCGGTCGGGAAGTGGTGAGGATTATCCAATCTACAAATTCAAATGTTGTATTACTTTCCCATAGTTAAAATGAGAGATTTTTGCGCTCAATTTTATTGCCTTGTAGTTGAAAACGGCTGTTTTTGGATATTGCGTTGTTGCATCACAACGTTGGCTGGAAGGAATTTCAATGTGTTTCGGCAAATAGTTGAAATTTTCCATGTTAGTAGTATTTCCGCTAAAAGAGTTAGCAATCAATCTGAGATGCATATCCGTCCAATTAAAACTAGAGTTACCAGTAAAAGTGATCAAACAAGACCAAAGATACCTAAATAGTTTCGATAAATGCATGGTTAACGCCGGCGATTGCCCTTATTGTGATCCCAGAAATTGAAATTTCTCAGAAGGTTCATAGCCTCGCGTCCATAAGCTCTACATGGTTAATATTCTCCCACCTCATTCTTGGCCTGCCTACTAATTGAGCTTCCATGTCTCTCTTTCATTCTCAATTCGTGGCACATATCTTGCCCATCGTAGTCTACGATACGAGGCTTAGCAGTCATTATATCTGGTTCCTCATTAAGACCATGTAGCTCACTGTGTAATCTTCTCCATTCACCTGTCTGTTTATCTCTCTTCGGTCCAACAATTTTCCTAAGAACTTTATTCTAAAATACCCATAATATTTTCTCCTACCTTAAAATGAAGGTCCAAATTTCCCGTCCTTATAACTTAGCTGGGAGACTAACATTTTATATATTTTCAGTTTAGTGTTTTTGTTTTTGAGAGAAGTTGGGACAAGAGTCCCTGTAATGCATAATAGCACGCATTTCCAGAATTGAGCCTATGTTTAATTTCTTTGTGCATCTCATTCCTGTTTGAACAACAAAGAAACTTTTTTTTTGTCTCTGGAAGAAAAATATATGATTCTGATAGTATTTGTTCTCCTGAATTCAAATATGATATCGGTTTTTCTCCATCACCCAAGGTTTCCGAGAGACAGGCATTCATAATAATTTCAAACACTTTAATATTTTCTACATTCGTAACTACACAATATTCGAACATTCGGACTCACCTAGAAAGTACGAAATGACGATTTTCTGCTATATTTCGCCTGTGGAGCATCCCTCCTGATGTCCCAACAATAATCGGCCAGCATATTAGGATTAAATTTGCCTTGATATCTCTTTTCCATAGCTGAAATATCCTGATGAAAATGTTCCCCGTGCTCATCGCTCACTGCGCCAAGATAACAAATGGACGAAAAAACGTTTATTAAAAAAATAATTATTTAAATTCATGAATTGAAATTGAAATAAAAAAAAACTGTGGGTGATGGAGAAATTCCGAATATATATTTGAAAACACGATAAAAAACTGCATTAAGTACAACTATTGGTACTCATGAGACAAAAATCCTGTTGACCAGTGTTATTGTTCCTAGATATTTGAACTCAGCCACTTCCTGAAAATTTCCCTCATGTTACTTTGCCCATTTCCATTATGTAATTTATTTATATGTGTGACAATATATTTAATACTATTGACGTTTACCTGGAGCCCCAATTTCTTAGTGATCTCCGTCTGAATAAAAAGCGTGAAAAACTGGAATAAATGGAGGTATCTGTGTCAAAATGTTCAAAGAAAAAAACATAAACGTATAGCCAGATTGTTAACAAATGTCAGTGGCTATTTAACTCATGCCCCAAATGGGAGTCAATGACCAATCACGTTTCAATGATTTCTGTTTTACAACCAATCAGAGTCGTGTTTCACGAAATATTTATCAGTGTTATATTTACCATATTAAAGAAAGCTCCTCCTTTTTAATATTCTGAACAGGTCTGACCATTATTTTGCAGTGACTGAGCCCATAAGAAATACGGCTACCAGATTGTATATATACTGCATATATGTCAACACATAGCGCTTGCAGGAGTTAATATAAAAAAAACATTTGTAGCAATTGATTATACCACCAAAAAAAGAAACTACTGTTTGCACTTTCTCAAATGTATTTTTTCCCAGGTAACAATCCAGAAAAATATAATTGTCATATTTACATCATACGACATCAGAAATGAATTAATATACAGTTTGATGTGTTTCATTTTTTCTCCACTAGAGAGCATTCTTACAATATTGCGTTCCTTTGGCAATAAATAGTATGATCTGGTTGCAGTGATAAAACAAAAGAAGCAGATGAAGCGTACCTATCGTTTCTCATTTGTTTTCAAACATCGCCGTTTACATTAGATATATAAATATTTTAAAATAACTATATTTAAATAATGATCTGTGAGTAAACAGCTTAATTTTATTCGTTAAATAGTCCTAACAAATGCCACTCTTGATTTCCAAATTCTCTAGATAAATTCACTCCTCACTTCGTGAGTCGTGAATTTGTCGATAATTAGGAAATCACTCGTGGCATTACTTATGAAAATAAACCAATGCTTCTGTATTCATGTTATATTCTAGTTGTTGGAGATCGATATTAAGCAATTTGGACACCCCTGTGCTCTGGAAACGAACTCGCAAATATCTGACCTAGTTGAATTGAAGAAAGGAATTGTAATCTGTCATTAGAATAATGAAAGCTGTTATCTTTTCGAGATACTAGACAATTAATTTAGCTAACTTGTGAGACAAAGTAGGTGTTTTGTTTGCGTCACACAATGGGAATTAATTGTATGAGATAAAGTGTTGTAATTTGCTTTGTGTCCCGTCGCCACCAACAGTTACAGCACCCCCCCACCACCCCGCCCATCAACAACTTTGCTTTGAGTTATAATATCTACTCTACTAGCGTCAACATTTGTGCCAGGTAGACATGTTGCCAGCACTTCATTCCTCAAATTATTTTAATCAGTCTTATCGTTTTTAAAAAGGAATATTAAAGATTTTGTTGTCAATAAAACCAAATATATGGTCACACGTAGAAATGCATTATATAATGGAAATAGACAGCTAATGACAAATGAGGGAAATTTTGAGGAAGTGGCTGAATTCAAATACCTAGGAACAATAATCACAAGTAGGAATGAGATGCACAAAGAAATTAAACATAGGCTCAATTCTGGAAATGCGTGCTATTATGCATTGCAGACTCTTGATGTCCCAACTCCTTTCAAAAAACGTTAAACTGAAAATATATAAAACTATTATTCTACCAGTTATATTATAAGGATGCGAAACATGGACTATTACTTTAAGGGAGAAAGGAGATTACGAGTTTTTGAGAATAAAGTTCTTAGGAAAATTTTTGGACCAAAGAGAGATGAACAGACAGGTGAATGGAGAAGACTACATAACAATGAACTACATGGTCTTTGTAGGAAGCCAGATATAATAAGAACAGTTGTTTCGTAGACTGCGATGGGCAGGTCATGTGGCACGTATGGGGAATGAAAGACTTGCATGGAAGCTTCTTGTAGGAAAGCCAGAGGGAAAACGCCCAGTTGGTAGACCAAGAATGAGGTGGAGAATAACATTAACTATGATTTGAGGGAAATAGATTGTACAGGGAATGGTTAAATCCAAGACGCGGAAAACAAAAACTTTCATATTCTAGGTGCGATAGGCCTAGAAGGTCATTGGCCTACCAAACGGCTGCTGGTCTCGCATCCACACGTGTTAATCACAGAGGTGGACGATCATCTGCCAGTGTAGGGGTGACATGTGGTCAGCATGTCGGATCCCCGAGCCGTTATAGCTGGCTTTCTCAACCTGGAGTCGCTACTTATTGTAGCTACCCAAATGCCTCACGATGCTGGGTGGGCACCGGTCCGATACTGGCCGAAATTTTGTGAGAAAATATATACAAGGGGAAAATATTATATTTTTCTTCATTAATCTGTCCAGAATGAATGGAAAATTACTTGGTCTATTTGATTGTATTATTTTTGGTAACTTATTGAATTATACATTCATGAGAACGAAAATGTCTTACAAAACTTGCTAAGACCAGAATTTTAATCTTCTTAAGGAAGCTAATTCTCATTAAAAGAGTTCCTCCGGAGCTATATTTCACTGTAACTTTAGCTGAAGCGTCTCAGAATCACCAACCCCTATTCTGTTGCCCCTGGAAATGCGTTTTAACGACTTTCCCATTACACTTTCTAATTAAGTATAGGAGACCACTTCTTTGAACCTTTTTTTGTAGTTAAACTAATTAATTGCTGGCTAGGTCTTTAAATTAGGTACATTGACAATTGAAAAGTGATTAGTTTTATACAGGGTGTTAATAATTCTCAGGAAGATTTCAGAATTTGTGATAAAGAATGTAATAATAATAGATAGATCATCGGTTGATTAATGTCTTCGACATCCTCCGATTCCTAATAGCCAATTTTGTCGGTCCATCCAATCTCCTGTTTGTAGATGTTTCTCCTTCATATATAAACGTATTCCCTGACTCCAGGAGGTTTTAGGTCTTCCTATGTTTCCTCTTCCCTCAGGTTTCCATTCCAAAACAGATCTTGGTAGTCGATCCTCTTCCATTCGCTGGACATGTCCGTACCATCTTAATTGCTGAGTTTTAATATAATCTAAAATAGTGTCTTCAATCTTCATTTTCTCCCTTATAACTGAGTTCCTAGTTTTTTCTCTTCTTGAAATTCTTAATAATAATAATAATAATAATAATAATAATAATAATAATAATAATAATAATAATAATAATAATAATAATAATAATGATAATAATGATAATAATAACAATGATAATAATAACAACAATAATAATAACAATAATAATAACAATAATAATAACAATAATAATAACAATAATAATAACAATAATACCAATAATAATAATAATAATAATAATAATAATAATAATAACAATCATCATCATCATCTTCAAGGTATGGGCCTGTTGGCCCGTTCCGCTTTCCGGTGCACTATATGCTGCAGGTGCAGGTCGTCTTTCCAACGACGTTTTGGTCTTCCTACATTTCTTCGGCCTAGAGGTTTATAATGAAAAGCAGCTGCTTTGATAAACGATTATTTGGCATTCTTTGTATGTGTTCAAACCAATTACATTTATTTCTGTGTATTCTCTCGTTTATATTATATATTTGTAATTCTTCTCTGATATCTTGACTTCTCTTTTGATCTCTTAGAGATACACCTGCAACTGATCTGAGAAATTTCATTTCTATTGTCTTAATTTTATGTTTATCAGAGATCGTTAAATGCCAAGTCTCAGACCCGTACTTCAACGTTTTGTAAAAATTATAATTGAGTTTCCCTTGAGGTATAATAATAATAATAATAATAATAATAATAATAATAATAATAATAATCCCTCGATGTGTGTTCTAGATGAATAATGAGAATGCATCCCGGTTTTATTGGATGTAAACAGTAAAACATTTGATTATGTATGCAAATGTACACATGATCCTAATAGATCCATTTGATTCGAATTTTCAATCACCGCATCTCTAACGAATTAGATTGTTGCTTCGTATTAGTGCGCGCATTAATACACAAGTATTGAAAACAAGTAGACCGCCTACTAACCGGAGTAATCTAGAAGAAACTTGTCTACAATGGAAAGGTTTCGATAGAGAAAGACGCAGATACTTGTGTTTAAAGGTTGCTACGATCAGTAGGGGTCTTGTATCCGAAACACATTAGTTTTATCAGAAGACAAGATGGAATGAATAGCACCCCTTTCTCTTAAACGTTTGGCTTCCTTCATTGATCTTCAACTTGTGTGGATTGCAGCTAAAAGACTGCACAACAAAACACGTTCTTCTTTTGTATTCTACGTCATTTTATCAAATCAACGCTATTGGTTTTTGTACTAAATTTGATTCTTGGATATTCTGTAATGTACAGAAATAAATTAAAACATAGGCTTAATTCTGGAAATGCGTGCAATTGTGCTTTTCATGGACTCTTGTCCTAACTGATCTAAAAAAACATTACACTGACTATTTAACTCATGTCCCAAATGGAAGTCAATGACCAATCACGTTTCAATGATTTCTGTTTTACAACCAATCACTGCCCGAAATATTTATCAGTGTTATATTTACCATATTAAAGAAAGCTCCTCCTTTTTAATGTTCTGAACAGGTCTGACCATTATTTTGCAGTGACTGAGCCTGTGAGAAATACGGCTACCAGATTGTATATATAGTGCATGAATGTCAACACATGCCGCATGCGGGAGTTAATATAAAAACATTTGTAGCAATTGATTATACCACCAGAAAAAGAAACCACTGTTTGCACTTTCTTAAATGTATTTTTTCCCAGGTAACAATCCAGAAAAATATAATTGTCATATTTACATCATACGACATCAGAAATGAATTAATATATAGTTTGATGTGTTTCATTTTTTCTCCACTAGAGAGCATTCTTACAATATTACGTTCCTTTGGCAATAAATAGTATGATCTGGTTGCAGTGATAAACAAAAGAAGCATATGAAGCGTACCTATCGTTTCTCATTTGTTTTCAAACATCGCCGTTTACATTAAATATATAAATATTTTTAAATAACTATAGTTAAATAATGATTTGTGAGTTAACAGCTTAATTTTATTCGTTAAATAGTCCTAACAAATGCCACTCTTGATTTCCAAATTCTCTAGATAAATTCACTCCTCACTTCGTGAGTCGTGAATTTATCGATAATTTGGAAATCACTCGTGGCATTACTTACGAAAATATATAAAACTGTTATTCTCTCTAAAAATACAACATAAAACCAGAATAACGGCTTGTGAAATGAGATTCATGCGCAGAACAGCAGGTTACACCAGATGGGATCGGAAAAGGAACACCGATATCTTAAAAGAATTGAAGGACTACGCCAATTTTGGCATATATAAAACAGTACCAACATAAATTAAGGAATCACCATCTTGACTACATGAGTTCAAATCGGATCCCCAAAGCTGTTTATAATTATATATCAAGAGGACGAAGATCACTGGGCCGTCCTATGAAACGCTGGAGGGAAAATTTTCTATAGGATCGTAACAGGCCTTGGCCTAATACTTGGAAGGAAGAAGAAGTTATTCTGTCAGTTATATTACATGGATGTCAAATATGGATTCTTACTTCAAGGAAGGAGAAAAGATTACGACTATTTGAGAATAAAATTCATAGGAACAATGGTAGATGAGGACACAGGTGAATAGAGAAGACTACACAACAGTGACCTACATGCCATTTATGGAGAACCATATATAATAAGCCCCGCGCTGCGCCGTAGCCATGTGGTTAAGGCAAGAAGCCTTGGCGCAGAGCAGGTGTTAGTCCGCATGGGGAAAGAAATTTTCTCATGGGATTTTGGCCAGTATGGGACCTCTGCCCACCCGGATTCGTGAGGCATTTGGCTAGCTAAAATAAGTAGCGACTCCAGGTAGAGAATACGAGCTATAACGGCTGGGGAGCCCGACATGCTGACCACATGTCACCCCTACACTGGTTCGATTATCGTCTACCTCTGTGATGAACACATGTGGATGTGAGGCCAGCAACTGGTAGGCCAAGGGCCTTTTAGGTCTGTCGCGCTTGAAAAAATATAATAATGATAATAATAATAATAATGATAATGATAATAATAATAATGATAATAATAATAATAATAATAATAATAATAATAATAATAATAATAATAATATTAATAATAATTTCGTAGACTGCGATGGACAGGACGTGTCTGCAAGGCACCAAAATCTAGCGTCATTTCTCTCATTTAAACTATAATATTAATTAATGCAAGACCTTGCATCAGGGGTCACCAATTAGGTTACATGAAGGTCAATTTTCAAAGTAGTAAATTAAGTGGAGGTCCGGAAGCACAGTTGATTAAACACATGAAGCTTTAATTAATTAATTAATATTATAAGGAAATTATTTAAATTATGTTATGGATATAAATTGCATAAATTAAACAAAACACATTTAACATTTTAAGATGAAGCTGATATATCAAATAAAATCACAAATTTTACAAAAACAACGCGGATAATTAACAGTATAATGAAACCATCTTCAGTACAAAAGAACACAAGATTACGGCTTTATTAGGTTCTCGCAAGACCAGTATCTTACAGAGATACACTTGTTTTTGTATAGATGTCATTTTTTGTGTGGTCCGTGGTCAGCGTTCCGCCTCATACTGACATCTAGGAAACCAAGGTAGTACTAGGACGGGAAAATTCGGTAAATTTTGCTTAGAGGCCTTTTCATTCAGGCTTAAGGATTTTTTACGAGCCTGAAAATCTTCAGACTCGGGACCCATGGCTTAAAGTCCCTCCCGGAGGACTTGCTCCTTGGATTTTTCCGTCCTAAAAATCCATCGATTCCGGCCGGGTTTGAACCCGCGACCCTTGGGACCAGAGGCAAGGAGCATAACCACTAGTCCACCGCGGCCGATATAATAATAATAATAATAATAACAAAAATTATTATTATTATTATTATTATTATTATTATTATTATTATTATTATTATTATTATTATTATGAAAGTGCTCTCAATGAATGTTAAACTGAAAATATATAAAACTGTTATTCTTCCAGCTATATTATGTGGATGCAAAACACGTTTTCTTACTTTAAGGGAGGAAAGGAGATTACGAGTATTTGTGAACAAAGTTCTTAGGAAAATTTTTGGACCGAAGAGAGATGAACAGACAGGCGAATGGAGAAGACTACATAACACTGAGCTACATTATCTTTTTAGTAAAGCAGATATAATTGAATAGTTATGTCTTGTAGATTGTTATGAGCAGGACATGTGGCACGAATGGGATACGAGGGGCATGGAAGTTTCTTGTAAGAAAACCAGAGGGAAAACTGCCGGTTGGTAGACCAAGAATGAGATGGGAGAATAACATTGTCCATGATTTGAGAGAAGTAGATTATACAGCGGATAAATGAAAAACATTAGTTTGTGGATAGGGATATACGGAGAGCATATGTCCGTGTTGCCATGAACCTGTGTGCTCTATAGCGCCAGTGAGTTATATGACAAGACACTACCGAAACCTATGCTTCATCACCGCGCCGGCATATCCTCGGTATATCCCTATCCAGAACAGTACTTACTTACTTACTCACTGGCACTATCGAACCCGTAGGTTCATGGCCGCGCGGACATAAGATCTCCATACATCCCTATCCTGAGCTAATGCTTTCCAATCATTCCCTGTATAATCTACTTCCCTCAAATCATAGTTAATGTTGTTCTACCACCTCATTCTTGGTCTACCAACTGGGCGTTTTCCTTCTGACTTTCCTACAAGAAGTTTCCATGCACGTCTTTCATTGCCCATACGCGCAACATGTCCTGCCCATCGCTGCCTACGAGACTTAACTGTTCTTATTATATCTGGCTTCCTATAAAGACCATGTAGTTCATTGTTATGTAGTCTTCTCCATTCGCCTGTCTGTTCATCTCTCTTTGGTCCAAAAATTTTCCTAAGTACTTTATTCTCAAATACTTGTAATCTCCTTTCCTCCCTTAAAGTAAGAGTCCATGTTTCGCACCCATATAATATAACTACTCCTGGCGAGATAGGCCTACAAGGCCTTTAGCCTACCAGCCGGCTGGCATAACATCCACATGTGTCAATCACAGAGGTAGATGATAATCAGCCAGTGTAGGGGTGACATGTGGTCAGCATGTCGAGTCCCCCAGCCGTTATAGCTGGTTTTCTCAACCTGGAGCCGCTACTTATTGTAGCTACCCAAATGCATCACGATGCTGGGTGGGCACCGGTCCCATACTGGCTGAAATACCATGAGAAAATTTCTTCCCCCATGGAGACTCGAACCAGCGCAAGTCCCGTAGCTCTGCGCCAAGGCTTCCTGCCTTAACCACTCGGCTACGGCGCGGGACTCCATATAATATAACTGGTAGAATAATAGTTTTATCCAGAACAGTAAGGCAATGTAATATGTGAGATTTTATTAGATTCAGGATGTCTATAGAATTCAAATAAACAAATGCAACAATTATTTTCTAAGTTTCAATAATAAAAACAATTGAAATCGACTCATTTAATTGTTTGCATTTGTTTATATCCACTGTAGAGGAATTGTACATTATGTAGTTGTCATGGCAACTAAAGTTGTTTTTATGGCACTGCGGTGTGATGCAAGTCTTGAAGCCATAACGTACATCCTATCTTTAATACTGGGCAAATAAAGACTCTGGTAGTTCTGGGGAATCTCTCTTTTGTGTAATTATATCTTCCCAGATTGCTACTTCACAAATTTTCTCCAAAGCTCTCAAAAATAAGACACAAACTAATCTCAAGTTTTGATTAAAGAAATATATCCATAAAGAAGTTTTATGAAATGAACGTATTTATATCTTCTTTTGATATAACTTTAATTTCCACTCCCTTTGAAACTGTGATGCCATTCCGAATAAACTTTCCTCAAAGAATTTCAACATTTATTGCAATTTCAACTGAAGAACTGAAACAAGAAATATCACAATCTTCAGACGATTCGTGAAAAAAAAACGTTATTACTATTAATATGTTTATAGATAGAAATTCATTATATAACGGAAATGGACAGTTAATGACAAAAAATGAAATTTTAAGGAAACGGCTAAATTCATATACCTAGAAACAATAATCACAAATAGAAATGAGATGCCCAAAGAAATTTAACATAGCTTCAATTCTTGGAATGCATGCTATTATGCTTTACAGGGACTCTTATCATCCAAACTCATCTTAAGAAATCATCTTCTTCTTCTGCACTTCCTGGATTGGACATTAGTTGCCTGTTCTGTCTTCACTAATAGATCTAAGACCATCTCTTCCGAGGACGTCCGACATCTCTTCTTCCTCTCGGAAAATAATGTGAGATTTTCTTTGGTAATCTACTTTCTTCCATTCTTTCTACATGTTCTTTCCACTGTATCTTGTTGTTAAATATATTTTCTTTTATGGAGTAGATCTGCAGTTCTTCGCGGATATCCTCGTTTCTTATCTGGTCCATTCTACTGCAGCCTTTTACTCTTCTTGAGAATTTCATCTCGGCTGCTTGGATTTTACTTTCTTGTCTTAAAAAAACATTAAACTGAAAATATATAGAAGTGTTATTCTCCCAGTTATATTATATGGATGCGAAATATTGCAGGATATATATATATATATATATATATGTTATAATTAAATGTTTAACATTGAGCAATGCAAGCTTAATATGGTATGATAAGAAAAATAAATGCCTGGACGGGATTCGAACCCGGATCTCTGAGTCTGTACCTCAGCGTGATATCCATTACACCACCAGGCGAATCCAATTCAAACACTTATTTTTCTTATATATGTATTATACTCTCCATTATTACTAGATGTCGCGAGAACACTGTCCTCACTGCCATCTAGTAGCTGACTATATCAAGTAAGCAAATTAAAGAGAATATTTATTTTTACTTTATAGCAGTGACGCTTTATCGTCGCCTGGTAGTGTAATGGATATCACGCTGAGGTACAGACTCAGAGATCCGGGTTCGAATCCCGTCCAGGCATTTATTTTTCTTATCATACCATATTAAGCTTGCATTGCTCAATGTTAAACATTTAATTATAACATCGATAAAGCGTCACTGCTATAAAGTAAAAATAAATATTCTCTTTAATTTGCTTACTTGATATAGTCAGCTACTAGATGGCAGTGAAGACAGTGTTCTCGCGACATCTAGTAATAATGGAGAGTATAATACATATATAAGAAAAATAAGTGTTTGAATTGGATTCGCCTGGTGGTGTAATGAATATCACGCTGAGGTACAGACTCAGAGATCCGGGTTCGAATCCCGTCCAGGCATTTATTTTTCTTATCATACCATATATATATATATATATATATATATATATATATATATATATATATATTATAACTATTTTTTGCATTTAGAAATGAAGACAAATATGACGTAAAAAGGAAAAATAAATGCGTGAGTCGGGATTTGAACCCGAGTTTCTAAACTCTGTATATTTACCGCTCTAACCATCTGAGCTATTCAGGAATCCTTTCAGAAACATCTATGTTTCTTATAAATAAATGTTTGTGTTAAGATTCTTGAGTAGCTCAGATGGTTAGAGCGCTAAACGTACAGAGTTTAGAAACTCGGGTTCAAATCCCGACCAGGCATTTATTTTTCTTTTCATGTCATATATATAAAAAAAAAAGTAAAGTGATCCCACAACAGACCCGGAGGCCCTTGGGGTAGTAGGAGGTTAAGGCTCCCACTTTTTCTAGACAATCGGCACTTTATGTCAGCCGGGTTGTCAGCCCTGCGTGACGGCCGCCTTTACCCCCAGAACAAGCGTCTGGTACTCATTTCCGTTAGAGGCTGAGTCGACCCCAGGGCCATAGTGCCGCCAGAGGGTTTGGGTCAGTTTTAAAAATCCTGACCCCAACGGGACTTGAACCCTCGACCCTCCGGCTTGTAGCTCAGTGCCTTAACCATTACGCTACGGCGTGCCCCCATGTCATATATATAGGCCCTATAATTTATATTATAAACATGTATTTGTATATTTGTTCTGGTTTAATGAAAGAGAAACCCTTGCGGCCATAAGTCTGCGAGAATAAATAATAATAATAATAATAATAATAATAATAATAATAATAATAATAATAATAATAATAATAATAATAATAGTAAGTAAAAAGGAAATAAAAATATATACAGACATTCATAGTGATATTATAAAACGAAGGTTAACATTTTATGGCCATATTAAACGAATGAACTCAAATAGGCTTACAAAACAGATAATGGAATTCTAGGAAAACAGAAGTAAAGCTCCAGTGGATACTATGAAGTGGATTGATGAAGTAAAAAAGGACTTAAAATTGGCAGGAATTACTAAAGAAAATATCCCAAACAGAGATATATTTAGAATTAAGGTGAATAAGTGGCAAGTTGACCAAGAGGACAAACCGAAGAAAAAAACTGGAACAACTTGGACAGATGAGAGAAAACAAGCTCATAGCAAAAGAATGAAAGAAATTTGGGCTCAAAGAAAACGCCTCTAAGTACTTTGCGTAGTCCTACATGGGCTCATCCGCAATCAAAAAATATTATTATTATTATTGTTAATGTTATTGTTGTTATTATTATTATTATTATTATTATTATTACTTACTTACTTACTTACTTACTTACTTACTTACTCACGGGCACTATCTAACCCGTAGGCTCATGGCCGCGCGGACATAAGCTCTCCATACATCCCTATCCTGAGCTAATCCTTTCCAATGATTCCCTGTATAATCTACTTCCCTCAAATCATAGTTAATGTTATTCTCCCATCTCATTCTTGGTCTACCAACTGGGCGTTTTCCCTCTGGCTTTCCTAAAAGAAGCTTCCATGCAAGTCTTTCATTCCCCATACGTGCAATATGTCCTGCCCATCGCAGTCTACGGGACTTAACTGTTCTTATTATATCTGGCTTCCTATAAAGACCATATAGTTCGTTGTTATGTAGTCTTCTCCATTCACCTCTCTGTTGATCTCTCTTTGGTCCAAACATTTTCCTAAGTACTTTATTCTCAAATACTTGTAATCTCCTTTCCTCCCTTAAAGTAAGAGTCCATGTTTCGCACCCATATAATATAACTGGTAGAATAATAGTTTTATATATTTTCAGTTTAACGTTTTTTTGAAAGGAGTTGGGACATCTTTGGCATGGGTTTCCCTGAAGTAATCCCCGCCCGGAGATCCGAATGGGGGACTATTTGACCTGCGGAAAATTTTACCCCAGTTGAACCCATGTCCGCATTTCTTGACGGTTGTATTTTTACGGTGAAGGATCGTCACTCCTTCGACCAAGGTACTTTTTTCGTCTGGCTTATCACCTTCGACCAGTCCGGCATGGGGAACCCTATCGGCAGCAATGCTACCGCCGGCATAGCTCTCGGGATCATTTAAGCACGCAAGCCACTCCACCACACAAGGTAAAGATACCATGGAGGGATTGTTATTATTATTATTATTATTATTATTATTATTGTTAAACCCCAAATTAATTGTTCTATCATTTATATTTTTTTCTAGTGGATTTGTTCTTCCTAACTTTGTGTGGAATAAATAAGTTTTGCCTTATCTTTGACACACCCTTGTGAATAATTCATTCATGTCTTAAAGAAGTTTCCCTTTAACACAAATATGAAACAGATGAAGAGAGATTAATAGATTCGTAACCATAGCAACAGCGTGAAGACGTCACGAATTTTATGAAGATTTACAATACAAATTATAAATAGAAATATATGGATTTTCACGATTGCATTTCAGTCTGTATTTTCTTTAGACAATGGCGTGTAGAATACATCCGAATGTATTTTAATAACTGGCTTTTGTGTCTGCAAAACATTTATACATCATACAGTTAGAATACTTGAAAATGGCGTATAAAATATTTGGAGTTATATTAGGCTATTTTATTTATGTCTGCTGCACTATATCGAATAGTAGTACGCATCTTTTCTGACTAGGAGTCCGAGTTTGATATCTGGCGAGTGCCGTAATTCCATTCAATCTCGGGTTTTGAAGATATGGTGTTGTACAATTGAATAGACACCCCAAAAACTACAATAAAGTACAAATTGTTGGGTAAACGAAAAAAACGCATAATGTTAATTTTGAGGCTATTACCTTTATTATATCACATACATTTTAATCTCTCAGCCTATTGGAAACATATACAACCAATTTGAATGTAAAATAACTTGCTAATAACTGAATATTAACAATTTAATACAGAATTGAGTGCAAAAGTAATCTATCTCTATAGAGTGGAAAAATTATCTAACCCATATTTAACTAAAAATGCTAACTCACTGGCACTATCGAACCCATATGTTCATGGCCGCGCGGACATAAGTCCTCCATACATCCGTATCCTGAGCCAATGTTTTCCAATCATCGCTTGTATAATCTTCTTCCTCAAATAATGTTTAATGTTATTCTCTCACCTCATTCTTGGTCTACCAACTGGGCGTTTCCACTTTGGTTTTCCTACAAGGAGCTTCCCCATTCGTGCCACATATCCTACCCATCACAGTCTACGAGACTTAACTGTTCTCATTATATCTGGCTTTCTATAAAGAATTTGTAATTCATTGTTTAAACGGTATTCTCCATTCACCTGTCTGTTCATCTCTCTTTGGTCCAAAGATTTTCCTAAGTACTTTATTCTCAAATACTCGTAATCTCCTTTCCTCCCTTAAAGTAAGAGTCCATGTTTCGCATCCATACAATATAACTGGTAGAATAATAGTTTTATATATTTTCAATTTAACGTTTTTTGAAAGGAGTTGGGACATCAAGAGTCTCTGCAATGCATAATAGCAGATTTGTTTAGTTTTATTTTATAACAGCCCTAGTTTCTGCTCCATATACGATAACTGGTCGAACTATCGTTTTGTATATGCGGGTTTTGGCTTTCTATTGACATATGTTTGTTGCGCCAAATATTCTATCAGTTATTCTTATTTCAATTTCTAAATTTTTAAGAATTTTAGAGTTAATAAATTCTATCTTCAAGCCACAGTTAGTCCAAAAGCATTCAAGATTAAAAGTGTATAAAACACTGGCTCTTCCAACTCTTTTGTATGGTAGCGAAGTATGGACGTTGAAACAGAAGGATATACAGAGACTTAGATCTGCTGAAATGAGATATCTTCGGAGGACTGCAGGATACACACTACTAGATCACAAAAAAAAATGAAGACATCTTAGAAGAATTACACATGGAACCTTTAGAAAACAAAAATTTCTGATTATAAGTCGAGATGGATGCAACATGTTCATCGAATGGAAGATCACAGAATACCCAAACTAATGTTAAGATATCAACCTGCAGGAAGAAGAAGACCAGGACGTCCACTCAAAAGACTTCTGGATGGTGTTTCTCTTGAGGCCGAAACAGGTCAACAAATGGCCTAAATTCGTGAATGTACTATGGTGATGATGATGATGATGAAATTCTGAGGTTAATTATTTCTAAGATTTGTGTAAATTTGTTGATTTTTCTTGTTCACATCTTTTTCATTTTGATAAGGTATTTCACAACTTAAATAGTTGGAATTTTGTACATATTCTATTCACATATTATATTTCAAAAGTCTCCGCACTACGTTAAGAAAGCATACGGTACTGTTAACAGCGATGAGTGCGCCAAAGACCTCTAACTCTCTAGAAATATCAAACCCTTAGAGTCATGATCGCGTGGCCATAAACTTACGCGTTCGATAGCGCCGTGAATTAGTTAGTAGCCGCTATACTTACATCTTATTTAGTGACGTATTCCTTGAAATATCATAAAATGTCAGTAAAACCTCCAGAACGGTAATAGTTTCACTGGCGATATTTCAGTACAAACTATGATCTGATCATTCTCACCTATTTTCCTGAATAAAACCCCGACGTAAATGTCGTAATCCGTCTACTTGAGTCTTAAATTAAAGTATGTCAACATACTTACTTACTCAATGACACTATCGAACCCGTAGGTTCATGGCCGCGCGGACATAAGCTCTCCATACATCCCTATCCTGAGCTAATGCTTTCCAATCATTCCCTGTATAATCTGCTTCCCTCAAATCATAGTTAATGTTGTTCTCCCACCTCATTCTTGGTCTACCAACTGGGCGTTTTCCTTCTGGCTTTCCTACAAGAAGTTTCCATGCACGTCTTTCATTCCCCATACGCGCAACATGTCCTGCCCATCGCAGTCTATGAGACTTAACTGTTCTTATTATATCTGGCTTCCTATAAAGACTATGTAGTTCATTGTTATGTAGTCTTCTCCATTCACCTGTTTGTTCATCTCTCTTTGGTCCAAACATTTTCCTAAGAACTTTATTCTCAAATACTCGTAATCTCCTTTCCTCCCTTAAAGTAAGAGTCCATGTTTCGCACCCATATAATATAACTGGTAGAATAATAGTTTTATATATTTTCAGTTTAACTTTTTTGAAAGGAATTGGGAAGAAAAGAGTCCCTGTAATGCATGATAGCTTGTATTTTCGGAATTGAGCCTATGATTAATTTATTTGTGCATCTCATTCCTATTTGTGATTATTGTTCCTAGGTATTTGAATTGAACCACTTCCTCAAATTTTCCCTCATTTGTCACTAAGCTGTCCATTTCCATTATATAATGTATTTCTATGTGTGACCATATAATTATTTAGTTTTATTGATATTTACTTCCAGTCCCAATTTCTTAATGCTACTCAATAGTAAGTGCGTGTTTTGGTCTTTAGTATCTCTTCGCTCTCTCTCTGGTTTTCTTACAAGAAGATTCCATGTAGTATTATCTAATATTATTATGATTTTTTATTTGAATGTAACATGTTTGTCCTGGTGAGTGGAGGTGAAGGCCACATGCTTAACTGCAGCAGGCTAAATAAATAAATACATTTTATTTTGTGACATCATCAAGAAGATATATACGTACATACATAGAAATAACATTATGATAGTAATTTGCAATGATGAAGGGAAATAAAAGGGAATGAAATTTATCTTTTTTGATGAACGTTGTAGTTATGAAAGGCCATGAAGAATATTTGCAAGACAAGCAGGTCTAGTTAGGTACGGCTGCCAGATGCATACAGCACTGAGGAACAAAATGTCAACGTGATGGAGTACAATCTCTTGTATTATACATTTGCAGGCTGCATGAATAATGTTGAACTTTTCAAGCATTGAATTAGAGTCCAGTGCACAACCATGTTTCATATATTATGCAAATATTTTCCGTTCTAAAAATATAATTTCAGGTTTCCTTAACTACCCTCGAAATTATTCTCAAATACAGTGTGTTTAAAAATACTCTGTTGTTGATGCTTATCCCATGTCCATGATGTGGGGCGGTATTTTTACACGCTTTATATTAGCTTGACCTGTATCTATCTATCTATGTAACGGAATCTTTCAACGCGATTTTCACCCACTTAAAATCATTGGATCGACTTGAAACGTTGTATACTTGTAGAGGACCCGTGACAATACAATAATTTCATATTTATTTTCTAAAATCCTGGCCATAATCATCAGAAAATCAAAAAAAGTGTTTTTGTATCAGTGTAACGGAATCTTTCAACTCGATTTTCACCTACTTAAAATCATTGCATCGACTTGAAACTTTGTATAATTGTAGAGGACCCGTGACAATACAATAATTTCATATTTATTTTCTAAAATCCTGGCCATAATCATCAGAAAATAAAAAGTGTTTTTGTATCAGTGTAACGGAATCTTTCAACGCGATTTTCACCCACTTAAAATCATTGGATCGACTTGAAACTTTGTATACTTGTAGAGGACCCGTGACAATACAATAATTTCATATTTATTTTCTAAAATCCTGGCCATAATCATCAGAAAATCAAAAAAAGTGTTTTCGTATCAATGTAACGGAATCTTTCAACGCGATTTTCACCCACTTAGAAACATTGGATCGACTTGAAACTTTGTATACGTGTAGAGGACCCGTGACAATACAATAATTTCATATTTTGTTTCTAAAATCCTGGCCAGAATCATCCGAAAATCAAAAAAATGAAAACTGGTATAATAGGTTGCGGACTTGTCGACTTTTTAGTCAATCGTTGTAAGAGCTCAGTTGGTAGAGCACTGAACTCTAATTTCAGTAATCCATACGTCACTGGTTCAAATCCGGCTGGGAGGGTATTTTTATAGAAGAGTATTACTTTTAGCTCATACTACAATAGTATCGAATTTAAAGATATTTACATTTTTATCTTATTCTGTAAAATATTAAAACTAAAAAATAAAAAAATAAATAATAGTTTTAAAAAACTAAAAGAACACGCTTTATTAGAAAACTAAAAAATGAAAAATAATTTTAATTTCCAATACGCTTGGGATAAAATTAAAGTGGTCAACAAAAAAATCATCTCCAACACATATAGAATAAAACTAGAGTTATCAACAAAAAGAAATTAATTTTACCATCAAAAGCGTGGGGTGCTCTATATCAATTAATATATTTGATAATAAACAGATATTGGTAAAAGTAAGCTCTCTAAGAAGAAAATGTAAAAATCATAAAAAGCACCCCACGCTTTTGATGGTAAAATTATTTTCGTTTTGTTGATAACTCTAATTTTATTCTATATGTGTTGGAGATGATTTTTTTGTTGACCACTTTATTTTATCCCAAGCGTATTGGTAATTAAAATTATTTTTCATTTTTTAGTTTTCTAATAAAGCGTGTTCTTTTAGTTTTTTTAAAACTATTATTTATTAAAGTGGCTGTTAATTGTCACTGAGTTTCTCTGTTTTAATTGATATTAGTTGATTGCCGTACCTCGGTAGCTAGTTGGGGCACACCAGGGCACGGCTCGGACCAGTGCAGAGGGGAGCAACTGTGCTGGTTCCCGGCTCAGCCTACGGGCTCGTGGACAAACTGTGGGGTCGCCAGGAGATGAGCACCTGGATGTACTAAAGTCTCACACTGTGGGGCTTGTGGATTCAAGCCCTAGCCGGTCTCACAACGGCTGCAGGATAGGTCCCTGGAGGTAGAACAGGGGAACAGTCGGTGGATCTGCGACAGCAGTCCTCCCGGCTAGGCTCAAGGAGCCCGTGTGGTGTCGTCAGGAATGAGCGACCTGACAACCACGAAGCTCAGCAATTCCCAGCAGTTGCGACTCCAACACCTTCTCTCTAGAGGTGTTGGTTTCAAGCCGAGAAATTTGAATGTGGACGCGAACTAGATAGGGAGGACAAGTCTGGGACTTGGGAGTATGGTCATGACGACCGAGGTATCCCAAGGGATGGTGGACGGGCCTAGATGGTTCCTATCTGTTTCAGCGTGAGCGCTGAGATTCCCATCTAATATAGGGACCGAAAGGATTGTTGCGTGGAAACAGTCAATCATGAATAAAGAAAATAGCTTTATTTAATTTAATGAATGTAATAAGCTGTTAAGGGGCTCGCCGTAGCGTATTGGTTAAGGCACTGCGCTACAAGCCAGAAGGTCGAGGGTTCAAGTCCCGGTGGCGTCAGGATTTTTAAACTGACCCAAACCTTCTGGCGGCACTATGGCCCTGGGGTCGACTCAGCCTCTAACGGAAATGAGTACCAGACACTTGTTCTGGGGGTAAAGGCGGCCGTCACGCAGGGCTGACAACCCGGCT
The DNA here is from genome assembly GCA_030220185.1 of Diploptera punctata. Lineage (NCBI taxonomy): Eukaryota > Metazoa > Arthropoda > Insecta > Blattodea > Blaberidae > Diploptera > Diploptera punctata. The sequence continues at coordinate 517,097 of JASPKZ010010242.1, forward strand.
GACATCAAGTGCCGATTGTCCAGAAAAAGTGGGAGCCTTAACTTCCTACTACCCGAAGGGCCTCCTGAGGCCTGTAGTGGGATCACTTTACTTTAATAAGCTGTTAAAAGAGGAAATGAGATTACGAGTTTTTGAGAATAAAGTTCTTAGGAACATTCTTGGACCAAAGAGAGATGAACAGACAGGTGAATGGAGAAGACTACATAACAATGAACTACATGGTCTTTATAGGAAGCCAGATATAATAAGAACAGTTAAGTCTCGTAGACTGCGATGGGCAGGACATGTTGCACGTATGGGGAATGGAAGACGTGCATGGAAACTTCTTGTAGGAAAACCAGAGGGAAAACGCCCAGTTGGTAGACCAAGAATGAGGTGGGAGAACATTAAGTATGATTTGAGGGAAGTAGATTATACAGGGAATGATTGGAAAGCATTAGCTCAGGATAGGGATGTATGGAGGGCTTATGTCCGCGCGGCCATGAACCTAGGGGTTCGATAGTGCCAGTTACTAAGTAAGTAATAACCTCTTAAAATACACTCGATACATTGTGCACCGTTCAATTTGTGTTGACTTTCGATGCCTAACTGCACGAGGTCTATCACTTTTAATTCAAGAATTATTATTTTTGCAGGAATTTCTAAGTTCCTTGATTTGAGATCTTTCTCGGGTATCCAGCCTATGAAATCTTTTGATGTAAGTCTTCTCTCCACGAACTGTTAACTGTAACTAATTTAGTTTGTCCTCACGAGTTTGGTATCGCAGTCAGGACCCTTTATTCCCATATACGGTTGTACACCCTAACTCTGATTTTGATTGGTTGAAATTTTCAATCACATGTCTCCTAGGGGCGTAATTGTATTTTTTATAAACTCCCACCTATTTCTTAGTTTCTTCTCGCCGCTAGGGAGCGTTTCTACAGTTTGGGCTTCCCGCGGCTGTACATTTTGAAGTATGAAGTCTCTCCCAAACGAGATTTTTCAAGCTAGACCCAGCTTAAAAATCAATACTAGTAAAATTCGCCAAAAACAAGTCAGTTGCTGCTACAAACAGTTGGAGTATACATCACCGTACACAACAACAAGTAGTGGAAGCCCAACCTGCAGAAGATGGAAGATAACTTCCGAAAGCGCTCCATTTAATTTTATATACAATATTTAACAAAGTTGAGGACGACGGCACCTACCAACAGGTACAATTTAATTTTTAACTTTCATCATATGAGCTTAAGAATTTCAGGTCTAATTTCGAGGCTACATATTTATGACCTCTTCGCAATAAGTTTTCTCACTGCTACTTGTGGGAAGATTTACCAATGCGATTTTTATTTAAGTTATTTTGTAATCTCTATTCAGTTCATTCTTTGTTTATTGATTAGGCATAATCGTATTTATTAATCACTATACTAGATTAGGGCCCTTTCTTATTCACTACAGATGTCGCTGGTTAGAAGTAATTCTATTACATCTGCAGGTTAGAAACGGGGGAGTTATACAAGTTGAAAAAAAAAATACAAAAAAATAGATGAAAAACGTTTGAAATGGTATGGACACCCCATAACAATGAAAAAAGAGAGAATACCAATGAAGATCCTTAATTGGAAATCTAATGATAAAAATATGTGGAAACAAATTTAGAAAAATATAACAGATTAAATGGTATAATTAGGAGAAATTTTGGAAAACAAATGAGGAAAGAAATCCAATTGATATTTCATAATGCCATAGCCAAACCTGCTCTACTGTACGGAAGTGAATGCTGGACACTTCGAGCAAAAGATAAATCCCGCATTAATAGTTCACAAATGAGATTCCTCCGATCACTAACTGGAGTAACATTAAGGGATAGAATGAAAAGTGATGAGATAAGGATGCAGTGGAATAGTAGGGAAATGGTTGAACATATACAAAATTATCAGATTAAAAGGTTCCAACACGTCCAGAGAATGTCAAATTCCCGTTTACCAAAGATGATTTACCACCTCAACCCTAAAGGCAAAAGAGACCTCGGAAGACCCTTCACCGATGGAAAGATCAGTTTTTGTAGTCGCAGAACGGACATCATCACCCAATTACTGCATTCGGAAGAAGAAGAAGAAGAAGAATGATAGAAGTGGAGGAGGCAGACCTAGAGAACGTTGGATGGATGGAGTGAAGAGAAGTATGGAAGCTAGAGATTTGAGGGATGAAGATGCTTTAGACAGGAACCTCTGGCGACAAATTACTTTGGGTTGAAGGAGAAACACTATATTGTGAAATACTCCTAAATAATAAACTAAAAATAAATTAACATTTTATTGTGGAAAACATTTTTGTGTGGAATTTATATCAGAGTGGGTCTGATTCCTCCCCTGCCATGTAGATCTACCACGTGATGCATTTAAATGTCTTTCCAGTGCACCATAAAATCGACTTTTATTGCAGTTTGTTTATTATCTGCGGCGAATCCGGCAGCACCCGGCCCTTTCTGTGTTAGTAAACATCAGAAAGCTTTCAAACTGTTATTAACATATATAACCACAACGCTAGAAGTTCTATGTAATTACAAAATAACTGTATTAATAAATAACCATTTAAGGTTATAGGAAAATAATATAATCATCATCATCCTACCTTCCGCTCCGGCGACCCGGGTTCGATTCCCGGCGGGGTAGGGGATTTTTAATCTCCACCTTGGGTCTGGATGTGTGTGTACTGTCCTTGTGTATATGTTGGAATTAAAGAAAGTTAACCCTTAAATTGGCAAAACAAAAATTTCTTCTGTTAGATATTTGAATGTGGCGGACCGCAGTGAAAACGGAATCTTGTATAATTGTTATTATTAGGTATATTGTATAATTAGACACACATTTAAGTGGTCTATTTTTGTTCGTTTTCTTCTGATTTATTTAAAATATTGAATTAACTAAACCAACTGATGTATCTAAAAGGATACATTACGAATTTAAGGGTTAACAAACAGGTAAAACAAACAAATAAAAAGGTAAAACAATAAGGAAAAACCAGTATAAACGAAAAAAAAAACATAGAAAATATTCTAAAATATACCTAATCAATAATTACAACTTAATACTGAAGATGCCCTCCGCAGTTGAGGGAGAAACGTCTGGAAGAAACGCCAGTTATAGACCACGGCCACATAGCCCGGAATCTTTTACTACCAATTACAACTTAATAGTTTATTACATTATGGATGATGCATTTGAGTTATGCTTCAGTTGATTCTGATGCAACAAAACGTCTGAAAGTGTTGAGTCTTCCGTTGCTGTGTCGCCATCTAAATGTTTAAAACACAAGTCTGTCAAAACTTTGACTAGTTGTCAAAAAACAGTTAATTTAAATGCATTTCATAAGTTTAGTGAAAAATCTCACCAGCTTTCTTGTAATCTACCCAATTCAACGATCACATGTCTTATATACTTTACACGTGCTCCCATCAATGTTACGGTAATTGTGACGCGAATGGCGGAAGGATACAATTGGCGCTTGTTTATGTTAGGTTCACTCTAATGGTCAGTTACACCAACAGAGGTAACTGTATTACGCTAGTTTTCCCTGTGTATAATGCATAGCTTAAACTGGCGTAATACAGTTACCTCTGTTGGTGAAACCGACCCTAAGAGCGGATAAGGTATAACAGTAGTTTAATCTTCTTCTTCACTTCCGGGTTTAGCAAGAGTTGCCTGTTCCGTCTTCACTAATAGATATAAGACCATCTCTTCCGAGGACGTCCGACATCTCTTCTTCCTCTTGGAAAATAATGGAAGATTTTATTTGGTAATCTTCTTTCTTCCATTCTTTCTACATGTTCAACTTTTATAAGATTCATGATGTGTTCCGTTGAGGTTATTCTATAATTTTATATTAATTTCTACATGTTCTTTCTACTGTATCTTGTTGTTAAATATCTTTTCTTTTATGGAGTAGATCTGCAGTACTTCACGGATATCCTCGTTTCTTATCTGGTCCATTCTAGTGCAGCCTTTTACTCTTCTTAAAAAATTCATCTCGGCTGCTTGGATTTTACTTTCTTGTTTGGTAGTGGTAATCCAAGATTCACTCCCATACAAAAGGACAGGGACAGCCATTGTTTTATAAAATTTTAATTTTGTTTGTTTATGGGCTTTATTATTCAATGTTCTATTTATTGTACCACAAATAGCTTGAAACTGATGTGTTTTGTGTTCAATATCTTTATCATACCCATAGCTGATGTCACATCCTAAATATTTAAAGTGGGATACTTGTTCAGTAATTTCGTCTCTAATTACTATTTTGCACGCAGAGAATTTCTTCCACAAAATGCCATCAGTAGTTTAATAAATACATATATTATGTAATGACATTTTGATATCAACCTATTATCTGTATTAATTTATTCCAGTCTGACAGTTGAATGTAGCAATGTTATATGGCTTCTGTTATAACAATGTAAACTTAAATTTTGGTTGCTAGGCAACAGTAATTACGAAACATATTGTGATGTCATCAAAGTGATTGAATGGATCTGCATCATTTCGCACGAATAGCAAACAATAATGTGCCTTAGAGGGAAAACCAATAAAGGCGATTTTATATGGGAATTTTTCAATCGAGTAAAACCAATTGACAATATGTGGGATGTCAAGTTAAAAAAAAAAAAAAAAAAAAAAAAAAAGAAGAAGATTGAATGCTACGCATTATAAAATACAGCGAGGCGGGGAAACTTATTAAACTGCTGTTAATTCTGTATGAATGACCTTTTTTGTGAAATTCCTAAACCTGAATTTAATTTAGCAGTATTCGAAAAAAAAAAAAAAAAACTGGGTAATCAAATTTCAATCTGATAATGGAATCATTATATTATTTTAAGGGAGGAGAAAATATTATACTTTAGAATAAAATTCTTTCAAAATAACTGTCAAACTTATATTAAAATTTCTTCCAGAGAAGCGTTGTGATGTACAAAACAAATCTGCCGTTTTAACTGCAAGGCACTATAATCCAGTTCCAAATCTCTCATTCAATGTATAGGGAAGTAATACACTCCTGGATTGGTAGATTGGATAACCCTCACAACCTGCCGTTCCCAACCCGTCCCGCTTCACACCACTCCGCTCTTACTAATGCGGGGAGTCCAACTGTTTCGTATAGTGGGTTGCAATTCCTGGATTGTGGCTTTGATTTCTTTGCATTGCAGTTAAAAACTGTAGAATGTTTTTGGACACGGTTTTCTTACATCACAACGCTTCCTTGGGAGACATTTCAAGGTAGGTTTGCGCATGCAACGGTTGACTGTTCCATTGTTAGGATTTGTTTGGACCAAAGAGAGATGAACAGTCAGGTGAATGGAGAAATCATCTTAACCGTGAGTTTACATTAGCTTTATGGGAAATAAGAAGAGTTAAGTCCCGTAGACTGCCATGGGCAGGGCATGTGGCACGGATGGGGAATGAAAGAACGGCATGGAAACTCTTTTAGGAAAACCAGAGGGAAAGCGACTAGTAGGTAGGCCAAGAATGAGGTGGGAGAACACTTACTTACTTACTCACTGGCACTATCGAATCCGTAGGTTCATGACCACACGGACATAAGCTCTCCATACATCCTTATCCCGAGCCAATGTTTTCCAACCATTCTCTGTATAATCCACCTCCCCCAAATCATAGTTAATGTTATTCTCCCACCTCATTCTTGGTCTACCAACTGGGCGTTTTCCCTCTGGCTTTCCTACAAGAAGCCTCCATGCAAGTCTTTCACTCCCCATACGTGCAACATCGCAGTCTACGAGACTTAACTGTTCTTATTATATCTGGCTTGCTATAAAGACCATGTAGTTCATTGTTATGTAGTCTTCTCCATTCACCTGTCTGTTCATCTCTCTTTGGTCCAAAAATTTTCCTAAGTACCTTATTCTCAAATACTCGCAATCTCGTTTACTCTCTTAAAGTAAGAGTCCATGTTTCGCACCCATATAATATAACTGGGAGGTGGGAGAACACATTATCCATAATTTGAGATAATCGATTATACAGGAAATGGTTGGAAAACATTAGTTCAGGCTAGGGATGTATGACGAACGTATGTCCGCGTGGCCATGAACCTACAGGTTCGATAGTGCCATGAATTACTTGCTTAATAAGATCGTCACACCACATGATTATTTACGTATCTGTGTATACTCGCACATTACACTTTCAAGTTTCTACATCATCATCATCATCCTCTTATCGTGTCACGCTTTCGGAAGGTCAATTCCAAATATGCCCCAAACATCTGTATCTTCCCATGCTTTGCTTCTTTTCAATTCTTCCCAGTCGTATCCTATTTCTTGTAAACTTTCCTTCACTTGGTTAATCCATCTTTCTCGTGGTCTACCTCGTGGTCGTTTTCCTTATATCCTGACATTTAACTGTCTTTGAGGTAGTCTCTTTTCCATTCGTTTAGATGTCCGAATCATTTTAGACTAGTTTTCTATGTATGTTGTTAATTTTTCTATATTTAATGTCTCCCTAATTTTGTCGTTCGTTATTATGTCCCCCATTATTATATAGTCCACCGATGTGGTCTCGAGGTAGCGTGCTGCCTTGTCACGCAGCGGGCCCGGGTGCGATTCCCGGTCGGGACAGGCTCCTGGGTGAGGATTTTTTGGGATTTTTTCTCACCTGTAAGACAAATGTCAGGAAGCTTAGGGCCGAACGGTCCCCGAAAATCATCCGGCCATCATCGTCATCCTTATCATTATCATCATCATCCTTCACGGTTGTGGAAAGCAACGGGAAGCTACAATTCCCTAGTAAAGTTGCAAAGCATAGCATGAAAATGCTATGATTGCAGTGAAGGACCTGCCTTCGGGCAGAATTACTATGGATGGATTATTATATAATGCAATTGTTCCTTTCCAAGTCTCGCACCTATATAGCAATATACTTTATTCCGCGATATTGCGTTCTGTCGTACTTACAGGAATGGCGTCCATGAATTGAATGTTCAATTTCATAAATTTTGGGGTTGCCAACCTATAAATAAGTATACTGTAATATTATAAATTTCGTACGTAGAGCGGGAATTAAAACCACTGCCATTTATGTATACTACGTACAATATATATAGAAAAATAGTTAGTGTTGATATACATTATACGAAATTAATCACTGCATTTTAAATTAACTGAATTTTATTTGAAGCAATATAAAACAATGAATTCGTAATTTGCCGCCATTTTGTTCCTGATTGGTGTCACAGCCTTCTGTAGTCTCAACTAAATTATTTTCGGCATTTACCATATATACTCGTACATTGGCTGGACTGTTAACGTCAGTCAGTTGTTTACAATGAACGCAAATATTTTGAACAAAGATTGTATTATTTTACTCATGTTTATTATTTTGAAAACACCATCGTGCAAAAAATAATGTACAACACACGTTTGTGAAGTATTTTTTACAGAATCTCGAAAATTAAAACGTACTTCCCAACCTCGAATTTTAATATACATTTAATTTCTTATTTTTATTTGTTTTTTATTTTTATTTAATTCCTAAGTGGAACTCAGGGCAGCAGTAAAGTGCTTCCAGCCAGCCATTTCATTTGTTTCCAGCTTTTCCCTCTTCCTTTGCTTCCTCCTCCACTGATCGCTTCTAAGTTTCTAGGTCGTCCCCTCTTTCTTATTCCTTGCGGATTCCTATCCAGTGCAGTCTTCTCGTTGGCTCCTCCTGGTTTTCTCAATGTGTGAACTATTCAATTCCACTTTCCGTGTTTTAATTAATTTCTTATAGGAGCTGGTAAAATACAAAATTTACTTACTTACTTACTCACTGGCACTATCGAACCGTACATTGGCTGGACTGTTAACGTCAGTCAGTTGTTTACAATGAACGCAAATATTTTGAACAAAGATTGTATTATTTTACTCATGTTTATTATTTTGAAAACACCATCGTGCAAAAAATAATGTACAACACACGTTTGTGAAGTATTTTTTACAGAATCTCGAAAATTAAAACGTACTTCCCAACCTCGAATTTTAATATACATTTAATTTCTTATTTTTATTTGTTTTTTATTTTTATTTAATTCCTAAGTGGAACTCAGGGCAGCAGTAAAGTGCTTCCAGCCAGCCATTTCATTTGTTTCCAGCTTTTCCCTCTTCCTTTGCTTCCTCCTCCACTGATCGCTTCTAAGCTTTCCTAGGTCGTCCCCTCTTTCTTATTCCTTGCGGATTCCTATCCAGTGCAGTCTTCTCGTTGGCTCCTCCTGGTTTTCTCAATGTGTGAACTATTCAATTCCACTTTCCGTGTTTTAATTAATTTCTTATAGGAGCTGGTAAAATACAAAATTTACTTACTTACTTACTCACTGGCACTATCGAACCCGTAGGTTCATGACCGCGCGGACATAAGCTCTCCATACATCCCTATCCTGAGCTAATGCTTTCCAATCATTCCCTGTATAATCTACTTCCCTCAAATCATAGTTAATGTACAACTCAGTTAATATGACCTTTACGTATAGTTTCCATGACAACCTGCAAGTTAAGGTGTCTGAACAATTGAAACGTGTTATTGTGCTGACGTAAACATTTGATTTAATACCAACTGTAATCATGACACTGTGCGGCGAGTTTCATTAATATCAATTAAGCAGGTGTACCAACTGATGTTTCTAGAGTACATTAATAAAATTTGCTAGCGACGCGGTAACCATGACAACGAGTTACGTCACTAAATCATAGTTAGGAAACCCGATATCTCTTGTGATAACAAGGGAAGTTTAATCTACGTGCAAACAATAGCCTGTCTGGTAATTAACTATCCACCACTTATAAATAGTAATGGTATGTGCTGGCTTCCATTCGCTTGCCTAGCACGTGGGTCTTCTTACAGATCAACTAGACATTCAGTAATGTGGGATTGAACTTCTTAGTTCTAAGGTAACTGATAAGAACCAACAGGCACACACTATTGAGTAACACTAAGAAATAGGGACTGGAAGTAAACATCAGTAAAAATAAATACTTGTTTACATATAGAAATCTTACTTACTTTTGAGGACCTCTGCACTTTCCAGCGGTTACTCTGTATTCCCATTCGCCATTCTTGCCGATCACGCCATTCATCCTCCTCCAGACCTCGGTCCTTCATCAATCTATGGATCTCTCCTCTCCAAGTTGTTCTTGGCCTGCCCCGTTTCCTTCTACCAGGAGGTGACCATTCCAAAATAGTTTTGGGCCACCTATCATCCTCCATTCTCCTGATATGGCCATACCACATATAGAAATCTAACATATAAAAATGAATGTTTGTTTGTTGGTTTATTTGTTCGTATTCTATGCGCGGCCATACCATGATCCAATTTTGATGGTTTTTTTGGAAAATGTTTAGTGAATTCGAGGGATGAACATAATCTCTAAGAGAGTTGTGATATTCAACCCCTTCATCCCTAAAAATCACCCTTTATAATGAAAAACGTGAAATAAAGTCTCTATTTTGACGCTTAAATGGCTTACGCTGCCTAAACCATGACATATACACCAAATTAATGTATCCAGAATTGAATATCTCAAAAAACTCTACAAAAATGTCCGCGTCATATATGTTTATCTTTTACGGATAACTCTGAATAACCAGTTTCGTCTTTCATTGATCTCAAGAAGATCGGGATAAGTAGATTACCGGGAATGCGTGCCATAACGTTCATTCGATTGAGATGGATCTTTTTGAAAAAATGTTCTGGAGATTCCTGGGATGAACATAGGCTATAAGAGAGCAGTAATTCTCAATGCCTTTACCCCTAAAAATCACCCTTTGTAGTGAAAAACGTGAAATAAAGTCTCTATCTTGACGCTTAAATGGCTTACGCTGCCTAAATCATAGCAAATACGCAAAATTAATGTACACAGAATTGAATATTACAAAAACGTCCGCGACAACATATGTTTATCTTCTACGGATAACTCACAATAACTATTTTTGTCTTTCATTGGTGCCAAGAAGATTGGGATAAGCAGATTCCCGGGCAAGCATAGCAGCGCATGCCGGGTATTAGCTAGTCTATTATATAAAAATGAATGTTTATTTGTTTGTTTGTTCTTTATGCGCGGCCATACCGTTGATCCGATTGTGATTGGGCTTTTTGCATAATGTTCAGGAGATTCACGGGATTAACATAGGCTATAAAAGAGTTGTGATACTCAACTCCTACCCCCTAAAAATCGCCCTATGTAGTGGAAAACACGAAAAAAGTAGGTCTTTGCACGCTTAAATGGCTTACGCTGCCTAAACCATAACAAATACACAAAATTAATGTACACAGAATTGAATATCTCAAAAAGCTCTACAAAAAAGTCCGCGACAGCATATGTTTATCTCTTACGGATATCTCACAATAACCATTTTTGTCTTTCATTGGTGACAAGAAGATCCAGACAAGTACGTAGATTCCTGTGCAAGCATAGCAGCACATGGCGGGCATTCTTTTACGGATAACTCACAATAACGAATTTTGTCTTTTAGCTCATTTATGCCAACAAGATCGAGATAAGTAGATTCCCGGGCAATACCCGATAATCAGCACGGGGAATCTTAAAATAATTACGATATACATTTATAATTATTTTTCATTTCACTTATTCAACTAATCATAACAAGTACATTAATTTTTATCTTTCAGCTCATTTATGCCAAGAAGATCGGGATGAGTAGATTCCCGGACAACGCCGGGCAAACAGCACGGGGTATCAAAAAATAATTACGATATAAATGTCTCCTCCTGCTTATTTAACTAAACACAAAACACTTTAATTTTCGTATTTCAGCTCATTTATGTCAAGAAGATCGGGATAAGTAGTTTCCCGGGCAACGCCAGGGGTATCTAAAAATATACATTTATAATTATTCTTCCCTTTACTTAACTAAACATAAAAGCCCATTAAAGCCCATTTATTTCTTTGTACCAGCGCACGCCGGGTATTAGCTAGTACAGTATTCAATGGAAATGGACAGTTAATAATATATCACAGAAATTTTAAAGAATTGATTTTATTCAAATACCTAGGAACAATAATCACAAATAGGAATGAAATGCACAAAGAAATTAAACATAGGCTCAATTCTGGAAATGCGTGTTATTATGCATTGCAGAGACTCTTGATGTCCCAACTCCTTTCAAAAAACGTTAAGCTGAAAATATATAAAACTATTATTCTACCAGTTATATTAAATGGATGCGAAACATGGACTCTTACTTTAAGGGAGGAAAATTATGAATAATAGAGAATAAAATTCTTAGAAAAAAAATTGGATCAAAGAGAGATGAACAGACAAGCGAATGGAGAAGACTACATAACAGTTAGCTACATGATGATTGTAGGAAAGAGATATAATAAGAACAGTTAAGGCTCGCAGACTGCAATTGGGAGGACTGCACGAAATGGATTGAAAGAGGGGCATGGAAACTCTTGTAGGATAACCAGAGGGAAAGCGCCCAGTGGATAGGCCAAGAATGAGGTGGAAGAATGATATTTACCATGTTTTGAGATATGTAGGAATTTGAACATATTAGCTCAGGATATGCATGTGTGGAGAGCTTATGTCCTTCTCGTTCATGCCCCTATTTCATAGTATAACTTTGAAAATAACCACTTTATATATTTTCGTTTAACTTCTTTTTGAGACAAGATGGGATGACAAGAGTCTCTGCAATGCATAATAGCACGCATTCCCAGAATTGAACCTATGTTTAATGTCTTTGTGCATCTCATTCCTGTTTGTGATTATTGTTCCCAGGTATTTGAATTCAGCCACTTCCTCAAAATTTCCCTCATTTGTCATTTAAGGTAACATTAAATAAAATTCTATTGTCCCAGACAATAACCAAACCATAAGAAGAAAGTGTTTTCTATATTTGAAAACCTCCATGCGAATATAAAATATAATCAGTTTTATGTTTATTTTATTGTAAAGAACCGTCTGCGCAAGGCGATGGGAGACACTTGAAGAGCCACTGGAGACCGGGGGATGGAGTTCTGGGAATAAAACAACCCAGAGAATAAAAACTTAGATATCCGTCCCGTGGGGGAGCGTCAGGTGTCGCTGCGAGGCTTATCACGTATGATGTATGCATCTGATGCCAACCAGCTATTTATATATACATAGAAGCCCCATCGAAGGTTATTCATTTTACAATACCCATCTCTTTTCTGTAATAGAGTTTCCATCCAAATACAGGGTGGTACACATTCTATTCGCAGATGTTCACAGGTTGCTCAGAAACACTTACTTAATTACTCACTGACGTTATCGAACCCATGGGTCCGTAGCCGCGTGGACATAAGCTCTCCACACATCCCTATCCTGAGCTAATGTTTTCCAATCATCCTTTGTATAATATACATCCCTCAAATCATGGTAAATATTATTCTCCCACCTCATTATTGGTCTACCTACTGGACTTCTTCCTTGTGGTTTTAATACAAGACATTTTAAATCTGAAAAGACTATAAATAGTCAAAATTAGCTACCTCCGGAAAGTACTTAGAGTTTCAAGATCAACGAGCTACCGACATCTAACCAAGACTGACTTCTTCATCAGAGAAATAGCGTCAAAATACAACCTGTCACACACCCCCGGCCTACGAAGTACACATGAGAGAGAGATCACAAAAAGCAGAGGATATAGACATCTAGGCCCGTCCCCCACCCCTTGGGATACCTCAGCCATCATGACCATACTCCCAAGTCCCAGACTTGTCCTCCCAATCTAGTTCGCGTCCACATTCAAAGTTCTCGGCTTGAAACCAATACCTCTAGGGAGAAGGTGTTGGAGTTGCAACTGCTGGGAATTGCTGATCCTCGTAGTCGTCAGCCTGACGACCCCACAGTTGGTCCAAGGGCTCCTCGAGCCTAGCCGGGAGATCCACCGACCGTTAGAGGATATAGACCGCGGATTCTTCGTGACCCCAGCGATGAATACTGAAGAATGGAAGGAACCGAACTTCTCCCTGAGACAAGTGTTCACGAGGACCGCCACACATGGATTCCACTACAGAATATGTACACAAAAAGGGTTCCACCTCGCATCGAGCCAGTGCCTCTGCAAGCTATGTGACCAAAAATGTGAACAATTCCACCTAATTGGCTGTATAGCAACAAGAAAGCCTCTAATTCTACGCAGACAATAACTTTCAATAGTTGTATTCTAATGTACAGAGTGTGTTTAATAAATCTTAAAAAAATACAAGACATTTTCTTGACCCTCTTTCATTCCTCATTAGTGCCACATGTCCTGTCCATTGCAGTCTGTGAGAGTGTTCATATTATAATATATTTTCATAAAGATCATGTAGCTCACTGCTGTGAAGTTTTCTCCATTCACCTAGCTGTTTGTCTCCCTGTAGTCCAAACATTTATTATAACTATTATTCTCAAATACTCGTAATCTCCTTTCCTCCTTTAAAGTAAGAGTCCATGTTTCACACCCATATAATATAACTGGTAGAATAATAGTTTTATATATTTTCAGTTTAACGTTTTTTGAAAGCAGTTGGGACATCAAGAGTCTCTGCAATGCATAATAGCACGCATTTCCAGAATTGAGCCTATGTTTAATTTCTTTGTGCATCTCATTCCTATTAGTGATTATTGTTCCTAGGTATTTGAATTCAGCCACTTCTCATTTGTCATTAACTGTCAATTCCCATTATATAATGTATTTCTATGGTCCACCGCTGTGGTCTCGAGGTAGCGTGCTGCCTTGTCACGCAGCGGGCCCGGGTTCGATCCCCGGTGAGGACAGTTTTTCTGGGTGAGGTTTTTGTCGGGGTTTATCCTCACCTGTAAGACAAATGCCAGGAAAACTGTCCCCGAAATCATATGACCATCGCAATCATCATCATTCATATTCATCTTAGGTTAAGCTTAGGATTAGGGACTCTCCTGGCGTACCACTATCATCATCATCACACATCATATCATCGGGGCAACGTAACCCTACGTTTCAGGCGCCCCAACCTCAGAAATGGGTTACAATTACGCCAATGCTAGGAGAGAACACCAGAAATGTTTAAATTACAAAAACTGGGGGCATTAAAAACATTTATTTCTGTGTGTGAATCTGAACGTATATTTAGTTTTATTTGTTTACTTGCAGTCCCAATTTTTTAGTGTTAAATGCTCGTTGTATTATTATCATTCTCTGAAGGATGATATGGCTACCACGTCTAACAATATACAGGGTGAGTTTTAATTACAGCGACTGATTCCTGACTGTAAATGGAGGAAAAAATGTCCTATGAGTAAGTTAATATAAAATTATGGAATATTCACCTGAAAGGTCCGTCTCCTCAACTCAATTAATTATTTAACTGTAGCGCTTTCGGGACTTGTCCCATCATCGGTGGGATTCAAAACTGGTGTTTCACTGAAGATCTGGTAGAGGGGATTGCATGTATTGGGTTCGTTTTCGCTTATCAGGCTGTCGTTGTTGTGAAAACGAACCCAATACATGTAACCCCCTCTACCAGATCTTCAGTGAAAGTTTTGAATCCTGTCGATGATGGGACAAGTCCCGAAAGCGCCGCAGTTAAATAATTAATTAAGTTGAGGAGACGGACCTTTCAGGTGAATATTCCATAATTTTATATTAATTTTGAATAAACCTCAACGGAACACATCATGAATCTTATAAAAGTTGATTATGAGTAAGTGTCCATAAATGCATCGTTGACACAGTAGATGGCAGTGACAAATGACATTATTCTCTCGGTCCTGTTGCATAGCCTGCTAGATCACCGGACTAAAACCTCTGGGGGCATCTATAAAGTTGTTTATGCTGAGCCAGTTCCTAATGTACTTACCCTTCAACAGCGTGTCCACGTCGTCTGTGACGCTATTCAGAGAGAGGCTGGAACATGCGAAAGAGTGGGGCAATCCATGATACGACGGGTGAACGCGCGCATTGCATCACATGGAGGCCACTTTGAACATCTGCTGTGACGTGAATGCGATTATACTATGTACTGTGTGTCGGGACGATTTGTTGTCGTTGCACGCACATCGTTCATTTCCGGACACATGTTTATAGGAGCTTTTTTCCCTTCATTTCCAGTCAGGAATCAGTCCCTCAAGTTTGTCAGTGTAATTACCGTTCACCCTGTATAAAGATGTTACAGAAAATAGTTTATTTTCTATAACTACTTTTTTTATAGTAAATGAGATGGCTAATCACAAATAGGAATGAGATGCACAAAGAAATTAAACATAGGCTCAATTCTGGAAATGCGTGCTATTATGCATTGCAGAGACTTTTGATGTCCCAACTCCTTTCAAAAAACGTTAAGCTGAAAATATATAAAACTATTATTCTACCAGTTATATTATATGGGTGTGAAACATGGACTCTTACTTTAAGGGAGGAAAGGAGATTACAAGTATTTGAGAATAAAGTTCTTAGGAAAATTGTTGGACCAAAGATATATGAACAGACAGGTGAATGGAGAATACTACATAACAATGAACTACATGGTCTTTATAGGAAGCCAGATATAATAAGAACAGTTAAGTCTCGTAGACTGCGATGGGCAGGACATGTTGCACGTATGGGGAATGAAAGACTTGCATGGAAGCTTCTTGTAGGAAAGCCAGAAGGAAAATGCCCAGTTGGTAGACCAAGAATGAGGTGGAAAAATAACATTAACTATGATTTGAAGGAAGTAGATTATACAGGGAATGATTGGAAAGCATTATCTCAGGATAGGGATGTATGGAGAGCTTATGTCCGTACGGCCATGAACCTACGGGTTCGATAGTGCCAGTAAGTAAGTAAATGAGATGGCAGATGTATTGAAATATGAAATTCATATTCTTTGCCAACTCTTACTTTTCCTTCATCTCAGAAGTTTTGTAAAAACAAATAAAAGTAAGAATACAATATATATATATATATATATATATATATATATATATATATATATATATATATATATATATATATAGCTCAAAACCATTATATATCTCAAACGTTACATTAATTTTCATCAGATTTTAAGTTCGCGGAGTTGTTATTCTTAAAGATCTTTTAAAAATAACTAAGAACTAACTTTATATTCAACTGTCTGTTTTACGAATATTCTTAATTCAATATAATTTATATTTGTGCTGAGAACAAAAGAAGAAAACACTAGTAAAAGTTAGATAAAACTCTTGAAACTTCTGTTGTTTCCTTTGTTGCGGTTCCTAATAGCAGTGGGAATCTCTTGAACAAAATAAAACATTGTTAAATAATGAAGACTTGCAAGTTTTGATTAATGAATTCAGATTGGAGAGATAAATCTGTGTTTACCAGTAAGACCGCTAGAGGGCTAATAGCCTGAAGGCATGTCTACGCCTTTCTTTTCTCAAAGTACTTGCAGAAGGATATACGATGGTAAGAAGATTTTTAAAAAGAATTCCACAAAATCCTTTCTCAACTTAATGCAACCAAAAACTTTTTTTTTATAAAGGGAAGAATTTGACATATGTTAAGATCGAATATGCAAATAAGGTATTATGCTAGAAGCCTTAAGGATACCAAGTAAGACACAGAAAAAAGGAAAGCCATTAATCAAAATGATGATGGGGTGGAGTTTTCAATTTTAAATTCTCTCTAGATATCCCTCTGCCATATAAAGCTATAGATTTTCCTTCCATTTTTAAAACTTAAGGGAAAAAAGAAAGTTCTAACAATGATCAAGATGTTCTAAGACTTTGGGAATATTGACGTTCATTTATTTCATAAATCGTGTGTCATCTGTTTAATTTCATCTTTTATTCAACGAAAGACAAACTTATTGCATGCTAACAATTCGTTTCCATGGTAATAAGTTATTTTAATTCTTGTGGTGCATTTATAAAGGTTCGCCTGGAATATATGAATAGACTGTAGACTTCCAACTATCTTTAAGTCATAGACAAGATTTTAAGGATATTTAAAAAATGCAGATAATTTAATTAATTAAATAAAAATAAAACGTAGTTTTATTTGATTTTCATATTTATTATATAATTCAGTGACAGCTGTTTCGGTACACTGTACCTTCTTCAGACATGTTAACAAATTATGAATTGTGTTCCAACTGATCTAAGCAACAATACAACAATATTTATTTAAATTTAACAAAGGGGATTCATTCAAATCAAGTTGATAATTTAACAGTTTTTTACTACTTTTAAATTTATTAATTTCTACAGCCTCCAAAATATCTAACTTCTTACCCTTATCACAAATATTTAATTAATAAATATGGATTTTCATCAAGTAAACACCAACTCGATTAGATAATTTAATTATTACAAATTTAGATGTTATTAAAATATCATAATATTACAACTAATAACAAAGAGCAACAAAAGAAAATAAACTTTTTTGTGTCTCAGAAATAAAAATATATGATTATGATAGTATTTTGTCTCCTGAATTCAAATATGATTCGGTTTTTCTCCATCACGCAAGGTTTCCGAGAGACAGGAATTTATAATTTCAAACACTTTAATATTTTCTACATTCGTAACTACACAATATTCGAACATTCGGACTCGTCTAGAAAGTAAGAAATTACGATTTTCTGCTATATTTCGCCTGTGGAGCATCCCTCTTGATGTCCAACAATAATCGGCCATCATATTAGGATTCCATTTGCCTTGATATCTCTTTTCCATAGCTGCAATCTCTTGATGAAAGAGTACCCCGTTTTATTTTACAATGAACAAATTGAAAAAATAATTATTTAAATCCATTAATTGAAATTGAAATAAAAAAACTGTGGGTGATGGAGAAATTCCGAATACATATTTGAAAACACGTTCAAAAAACTGCATTAAGTACAAATATTGGTACTCATGAGACAAAAATCATGTTGACCAGTGTAATAGGCTACATAATATGGCTTCTAGTATTGCTACAAAAGATAGATAGATACTGAAATACCCAGACAAAACAATTTTATGGGACATTGCATATTTACTCACTGGAACTATTGAATATGTAGGTCGACTCAGCCTCTAACGGAAATGAGTACCAGACGCTTGTTCTGGGGTAAAGGCGGCCGTTATGCAGGGCTGACAACCCGGCTGACATCAAGAGCCGATTGTCCAGAAAAAGTGGGAGCCTTAACCTCCTACTACCCCAAGGGTCTCCCGAGGCCTGTAGTGACTTTACTTACCATATTTTGGTTTAATATAGATTTAACTAATCTAACTTATAAAAATGAATGGTTTGTTTGTTCGTATTCTATGCGCGGCCATACCGTTGATCCGATTTTGATGGGGTTTTCCTTCATTTTTGCAGCATTGTCATAATAATAATAATAATAATAATAATAATAATAATAATAATAATAATAATAATACTTACTTACTCACTGGCACTATCGAACCCGTAGGTTCATGGCCGCGCGGACATAAGCTCTCCATACATCCCTATCCTGAGCTAATGCTTTCCAATCATTCCCTGTATAATCTTCTTCCCTCAAATCATAGTTAATGTTGTTCTCCCACCTCATTCTTGGTCTACCAACTGGGCGTTTTCCTTCTGACTTTCCTACAAGAAGTTTCCAGGCGCGTCTTTCATTCCCCATTCGTACAACATGTCCTGCCCATCTCAGTCTACGAGACTTAACTGTTCTTATTATATCTGGCTTCCTATAAAGACCATGTAGTTCATTGTTACGAAGCCTTCTCCATTCACCTGTCTGTTCATCTCTCTTTGGTCCAAAAATTTTCCTAAGTACTTTATTCTCAAATACTTGTAATCTCCTTTCCTCCCTTAAAGTAAGAGTCCATGTTTCGCACCCATATAATATAACTGGTAGAATAATAGTTTTATATATTTTCAGCTTAACGTTTTTTGAATAATAATAATGATAATAATAATAATTATTATTATTATTATTATTATTATTTTAAAATTAAATAAACCCTATAATGCCCCTTGTTACATATGTGTAACATTAGCAATTTATCACATTATCTCCACAATAAATTAATATTAACATGGAATGCCTGATTTACAGTTATGTAACAACGTTAGGAATGCATTTGATTTCGCTACAACTAGGTCTACACGTTGTTAAGCCGTAACTAGAGTAACTTTAGGTTTTAACTGTTAAGGGTTAAGTTAATTTAAGGTTATTAAACATTTTGCTTGGAATTACATTTTATGCCCGTCTACTGTATGTATATTTAAAAGTCAGTGCTTCACCCAACTCAGATCGTAGTGGAAGGGGTTCGCGTTTCGAAAAAGGTTGGGAACCGCCGTTCTAATGTAACATATGTTTGTCCTGGTGAGTGGAAGGGAAGGCCATATGGCCTAAACTCCATCAGGATAAATAAATAATTAAATAAATAATATATCTCTATCTATCTTCGGGTTTTTACAGCTGCTGCCGTCTTCCCGTGCCAAACCTCCAAAGCCTACGGTCTTGGGCATCTTCGATGCTTAGCCCTCTAGTTTGCATTATTGTCTTCATGTTTTCCTTCCATGTTAACCTTGGTCTTCCTCTTTTCTTCTTTCTGTTCGGATGCCATTCATATAGTTGCTTCGGCCATCGCTCATCTTCCATTCTTAAAACATGTCCTAACCACTTTAATTCCTTCTCCTCAATTCTTTCAATTATGCTTTCTTCTGCTTCCATTATGTTTCTAATTTCCTTATTTGTGACATGTTCTAATTTTGACTTTCTGACACTTCTGGGTAAATAATCCATTTCTAGAGCTATTAGTCTATTCTTGTAATACTTATTGATTGTCCATACCTCACTTCCGTACAGCAACAGATTCCACCACGAAATAACATACTTTAAATTTGCACATATCCAATAGCTATGATTGTATATCCTGTGTTTTGTTGTGGTTCAGAAGGATTTGAGTTTTGTACGCGAAGAAAAATGTGAGGATTTTCGGTTGCGTCCTGCCAAGAGTGATTACGTGAAATAAAGTCAAGTGGGGCTGTTTTCATCACAACACTGAAATCCCGGAGTTTCCTACGTCAGCGTGACAGATGAAGTGCGGCAAACAGATGAAGGTGTGAGGATTAAAGTAGAAGAGACTCGCATCTGTTTTCTTTTTTTTTTTTTTTCTAAAGCTGAAGTTTCAAAGTTTTTCGCAAAAATGTTTACCCAACTTCCATATTAATATTGTCTTTATAAAGTGTTTATTCAACTTTTATAAGATTCATGATGTGTTCCGTTGAGGTATTATTCAAAATTAATATAAAATTATGGAATATTCACCTGAAAGGTCCGTCTCCTCAACTTAATTAATTATTTAACTGTAGCGCTTTCGGGACTTGTCCCATCATCGGCAGGATTCAAAACTGGTGTTTCACTGAAGATCTGGTAGAGGGGGTTGCATGTATTGGGTTCGTTTTCGTTTATCAGGCTGTCGTTGTTGTTAGCTGCTTTCATGATTTCCATCTCTTCGAGTACGTTTATCTTCGCTGGATTATTTTCTCTGTGCATTGCTAATGTTGAAACTCCCATTAAGCAAAGACAATTATATCCAAGAACTCAACTACATTAAGTATATGGCAAACACCAATGGCTATAATGAAGAATTCATAGATAAGCTCGTAAAAAAACAAAAAAGGAAGAACAACATAACCAACATAACTAAACTAGAAAAAGAATCTGACAACAACAAGAAAACATGGATAACACTTACATACACAGGAAAAGAAACAACAAAATTAGCCAATGCACTAAAGAAAGCCGATAAGAACGTAAAAATAGCATACAGAACCAATAACAAATTAAACAACATAATAAACAATAACATTGAAGAAAATAACATTTTCAACAGCAAAGGAGTTTATAAACTGACATGTAAGGACTGCAACAAATTTTATATAGGAAGGACAAACAGGAGTTTTAACATCAGATTCAAAGAACATTTTCGAGACTTCATTCACGCAGAAGGGAAATCAAGCTATGCAAAACACGTTATCCATGAAGGACATCGCATGTTAAATATTGAAAACACTCTAACAGTAATGCACAGAGAAAATAATCCAGCGAAGATAAACGTACTCGAAGAGATGGAAATCATGAAAGCAGCTCACAACAACGACAGCCTGATAAACGAAAACGAACCCAATACATGCAACCCCCTCTACTAGATCTTCACTGAAACACCAGTTTTGAATCCTGCTGATGATGGGACAAGTCCCGAAAGCGCTACAGTTAAATCATTAATTAAGTTGAGGAGACGGACCTTTCAGGTGAATATTCCATAATTTTATATAAAGTGTTTATTGTCTTAAAAAATGACGGCAGATTGAAAATAATCTCATAGCTACATTCCACGCCTTTGCTTCCCCATCCTTCTTCTGGATCATGTTTTCTGTTACTTACTAAAAACATTTTATGATCGTAAACTTAAATATTTACTTCCCTTTTGTCGGCCGCGGTGTGCTAGTGGTTCTACTCATTGCTTCTCGTTCCGCCGGCCGGGATCGATGGATTTTTTTAGGATGGAAAAATGCAAGGAGCAAGTCAACTGGGAAGGATTTAAAGCCGTGGGTCCCGAGTCTGAAGATTTTCAGGCTCGTAAAAGATCCTTAAGCCAGAATAAAGAGACATATAAGCAAAATGTCCACCGCTGTGGTCTCGAGGTAGCGTGCTGCCTTGTCACGCAGCGGGTCCGGGTTCGATCCCCGGTCGGGGCAGTTTTTCTGGGTGAGGTTTTTATCGGGGTTTTTCCTCACCTGTAAGACAAATGTCAGGAAAACTTTAAGGCCCAAACGGTCCCCGAAATCATATGGCCATCATCCTTATCATTATCATCCTTACCATTATCATTATCATCATCATCCTTCACCGGTGTGGAAAGCAACGGGAAGCTACCACACCTACACAATTCCCTAGTAAAGGTGCAAGCATAGCATGAAAATACTATGATTGCAGTGAAGGACCTGCCTTCGGGCAGAATTACTATGGATGGATAAGCAAAATTTACCTACATCAGCGTGTAGTAATACTTTAGTTGCCTTCTAGATGTCTCATTGGGTCGGTGTGTTGACCGCATGCCATTCATGTCATATATGGGCAAATAATAATTTAACTAAAAATTAACTTGGTGTAGTAACTCCTAACAAAGGAGAAGCTATGACTCAACAAAGGAAACGCCATTATAGTTTCTTAATAACTAGTGGTTGCCCAGGGGGCCAAATTCGACCACAATTCATTCAATTTCTAAATTTCACACAAATACGTCATTATGCATTACTGTTCAATTTATTCATAAAAAATACAAACGGTAGGAAATATGTGGTGTAGTTTGGCTAAGCCATATTTAAAAAACAATAACCTGTCATTTGATATTTGTATACTATTTAAATTTGCATTTGGCCTATTATTGGATGATATATATATATATATATGACAAGATAAGAAAAATAAATGCTTAGACGGGATCTGAACCCGGACCTCTGAGTTGATATCTCAGTGCGCTACCACTTACGCTACCAGGCGAATCCAGAACAAACACTTATTTTTCATATACACATTCTCTATTATTACCAGATGTAGCGGGAACTCGGTCTCCACTGCCACCTAGTGGCTACTATAACAAGTAAGCGAATTAAAGAGAATATTTTTACTTGATAGCAGTGACGCTTTTTCAATGTTATATATATACTTACTTACTTACTTACTCACTGGCACTATCGAACCGTAGGTTCATGGCCGCGCGGACATAAGCTCTCCATAATTCCCTATCCTGAGCTAATGCTTTCCAATCATTCCCTGTGTAATCTACTTCCCTCAAATCATAGTTAATGTTATTCT
Source organism: Diploptera punctata (assembly GCA_030220185.1). NCBI lineage: Eukaryota > Metazoa > Arthropoda > Insecta > Blattodea > Blaberidae > Diploptera > Diploptera punctata. Next base: position 539,892 of record JASPKZ010010242.1, read on the forward strand.
CCCACCTCATTCTTGGTCTACCAACTGGGCGTTTTCCCTCTGGCTTTCCTACAAGAAGCTTCCATGCAAGTCTTCCATTCCCATACGTGCAACATGTCCTGCCCATCGCAGTCTACGAGACTTAACTGTTCTTATTATATCTGGCTTCCTATAAAGACCATGTAGTTCATTGTTATGTAGTCTTCTCCATTCACCTGTTTGTTCATCTCTCTTTGGTCCAAAAATTTTCCTAAGTACTTTATTCTCAAATACTTGTAATCTCCTTTCCTCCCTTAAAGTAAGAGTCCATGTTTCGCACCCAATGTTATATATATATATATATATATATATATATATATACTAGAAGTCCCGGCCACGCGTTGCTGTGGCTAAGGTATACGTTAAAAATTTAAATTAAGTTGCTGTCTTTCAGCCAGATTACTTAAAACTAATACTTACACACGAAATTAATAATATTGAAAATAAAATAAACACTGAACACACTTAAATTATGAAATAATCAATATTTGTAATTCAATTGAAATTCGCGGTTGCAACAAAAAGCACAGCCATCTGGATCTCTCTTTGTTAAATATCATTTTCATGCTGTGCTTTGCAGCTTTACTAGGGAATTGTAGGTGTGGTAGCTTCCCGTTGCTTTCCACAAGCAGTAGTGTGTGTGTGTATATATACACACAATAATACATAATGGAGAAATAATACATATATAAGAAAAATAAGTGTTTGAATTGGATTCGCCTGGTGGTGTAATGGGTATCACGCTGAGGTACAGATTCAGAGATCCGGGTTCGAATCCCGTCCAGGCATTTATTTTTCTTATCATACCATATATATATGTATATGTATATATATATATATATATATATATATATTGTTATTAGTATTACAAGCGGGAAATATACAAAACGGGGTGCGTTCCGTGGAAAAGGGTACTTGTTATCTGCCAATTAAAAACCCCTGTATAAAATAGAGAAACAATATTTGAGCGACAGTGCGTTTTGTCATACTTACAGCAATGGCGACCATGATTGAATGTTCAACTTCTTACATTTCGGGATTGCCAACCTAAATAACTGTATACTGTAATATCACATTTACACCCACGTGCGGGAAGTAAAACCACTGCCAACTATGTATACTACATACAATTTATATACAAAAATATCCAGGTAGTATTAATATACTTTATACAAAACAAATCACTGCATTTTAAATGAACTGAACTTTATTTGAAAAAAACATAAAACAATAAATACGTACTTGCCGCCATTTTATGACTGATTGGTGTCACGGCCTCCTGTAATATCAACTAATAAACATTGCCCACACTGTTAACGTTATCCAGTTGTTTATAATAAACACAAATATTTTCAACGTTTCTTATGTAATAATTAGAGATAGGAATTTTAGGTGCAAAATTTTGGTGAAAAAGGTGCAAAAAAGGTGCTTTAATTTAGCAGAAAAAGGTGCAAAAAAGTGTAATTTTATTATGTTACTATTATTTATTATTTTGAAAATGCCATCGCGCAGAACAATGTACCACGCACGTTTGTGAAGTGTTTTACAGATTATCGGAAATTAAAAACCTCGTTATCGCTCGGTTTTTAAACATTTTCCTCGCTTCTGTAAAAACCACTTCCTACCTTGCATCGTAATATACTATGTGTACTATGTAGTTTAAAGTGTCTTCTTACTTGAACAAGTGCATTTGATATAAAGCCGAGAGAGGTAATGTTGAAGACATTGTCGTCGCCATGTGTTGGTAAACCTGGGTAATCTGAAGGGTTGGAGGGTGACATTTGCTGTTGACAACTTGCCCAGTCTTGCCACCACAACGATATTTCACTCTCTGAAGCGTGCCTTCCTTTCGACACCAACTTCCAAGTTTACTGTTGAACTTGGGGTCCAAAATGTTTCCGCGGTTCACTTGTTTACACGGCCATAATGTGATTTAACAGTTCGTCATAACTCAATTGTTGTTCTCCTACATTGTCTACTAATGGATTAGACGCCTTCTATGGATTCATAGTTAATTTTTTCCTGTGTTTAACGATGTAAAATCTGATAATGACATTTAATTAACATGCTTGTAAATTTATATATTAAATTTGGGAATTTTTAACATTATGAGGTTCAGTTCATAAGAATCAAATTAATCGTGATTATTTCTTACCTCATACTTCTATATTCCTTTAAATACAGCACTGCAGTATCGGCAACTTCTTGTCACCATCGTCAGCTATTTTCACGATTGTCAATTTTTACTTTTGTTGATAATTATCCAAACTGCCATCTGATGTTCTTTTAAAGAATTATTTCCTAATCTGCCATCTGGTGTTCATTTGAATGAATCATTTTCTAAACTGCCATCTGTTGTATTTTTGAAGAACTTTGTAATCGAGTTCGGTTCATCTGGAATTTCGAAGTTCATTGTTCTAGTATGTTTTTTTTTAATATATATTTTTTCCCAAACTGTTAAATCTAAAACAATCGTGAAAACAGCTGACGATGGTGACAAGAAGTTGCCGATACTGCAGTGCTGTATTTAAAGAAATATAAAAGTATGAGGTAAGAAATAATCACGATTAATTTAATTCTTATGCTTTTAAATGTCTCAGATACGAGTGTTTGAGACTCGTATTCGGAAGGTTTTGAATTCAAACCTCCGAAGGACAAGCCGACTGATTTATTTTTCTGTTTTTCGTATGAGGATAGAAGTATTTTTGAAAACTGTGCACAGCATAACGTGTCACAAAATGTCGCTGGTCCTGGTTAGCTTTTGTCCAGTTCCTCTCTATCATGGCTCCCGTAGCATAGAAATCAAGGTCTATCTCCCTCTTCTTCAATTTGCTTCGGTGTACAAGTTCTGTGTAGGGGTCGGCAGAAGGTGTTTCATCCTCGGATCTTGTGCGTAGAACGGCTCTCTTGCAAGTTCATATACAAGTCTCGACGGGGTTGTAGAGGATACCTTATAAGATGTAAAATTACAACACATTAGGACCAGCATCATCAACCATCATACTGGATGTTGTAGCGAAGAGGGACCTGCTGAAGATGGAACGGATGTTCTGAAAGGCCTACAGGCATAAAGAATACATATTTTATAAGTTGAGGACGACGGATCTTACCTAAGAAGGTATATTTTAACTTATTTGATTTTAGAACATGTCATATGGAAGCGAAAATTGGTCTTTGACGGAATTACAAAAGAATAAAATTAGAACAGTTGAATTCGATTATTTTAGAAGAAGCCTCCAAAAAAACAAGACAGGATAAAATAAGAAATGAATTCCTTAGAGGAGAAATGAAGGTCACCACATCTGTTGTTAAGAGGATTGAAAATAATCAAACGCTTAAATGGTATGGCCATGTACAAAGAATGGAAAATGAAAGATGGCCAAAAAATATATACCAATGGTCACCCCCTGGAAGAAATAAACGTGGTAGACCAAGATGGAAATTGAAAACCTACGCCAGAAGAATAATGGAGGATAGGAATTTGGAAGAGGGAGATTGGAATGATAGAGATAAATGGAAACTGAAGACGGCAAACCTATAAGTGGGGGAAAGCCGAAGAAGAAGAAGAAGATTTTAGAACAAGACTATGGTCTTGAAAACTCAATTTTCAAATTTTCATCTTAGACCGGATTTTTTACATTATAAATCGCAGACACATACTAGATATTGTATTTTTGCACTTTTCAAAATTTCTAAAAGTTTGTCATTTTTGGGGGAAAATCCGAGACTATAGCCTTGGAAAAACTCGATTTTCCAATTTTCGACTTAGGCAGAATTTTTTGAATTATAAAACGCGGACACACCCCGTGGATTGTATTTTCGAAATGTTCAAAATTTCTAAAATTATTTTCATTTTTGGGAAAAAAAACCTGAGACTATAGCATTGGAAAACACGATTTTCAAATTTTCGACTTAGACCGGATTTTTTGCATTACAAATCGCGGACACACCTGTACATTGTATTTTTGCAGTTTTCAAAATTTCTAAAATTGTTTTCCATTTCTGGCAAAAAAAAAAACCAAGACTATAGCCTTGGAAAAACTCGATTTTCAAATTGTCGACTTAGACCGGATTTTTTGCATTATAATGATATAGAATTCTTGTACAACCATTTAAAAGATGGAGCGAGCAACCATAATATGGAGCCGGAACAGATCAGAAATGGTCTAAACGGTGACGGTAGATGATGATATATATATATATATATGCTTAACTGTTATGTTGGCCAATAGATGGTGTTGGAACGAATTCCCACTACCTCTTGTGTGAATTCAGAATACTACATATATATATAAGAAAAATGTATGTTTGTGTTGGAATTCTTGAGTAGCTCAGTTGGTTAGAGCGCTAAACGTACAGAGTTTAGAGACTCGGGTTCAAATCCCGACTCAAGCATTCATTTTTATTTTCATATCATATATATATATATATATATATATATATATGTGTGTGTGTGTGTGTGTGTGTGTGTGGTGTGTGTGTGTGTGCTACACACGCCATGCTAGGGAAATGTCTATAAATTGACCCGCAGCGTAGGAGGCAGCGATTCTACTGAGAGATGACAGCGGTCGACTTGCAGACTCTGCATTTTTAAAAATTGTAGGCCTATTTGCAATCAAAATAAATTTAATTAGTTAATGAGTTTATCCTTTGATTAAACAAATTTTGCAATTATGTTAATTCAATTAGCGATGGAAATTAAACAGTTTGAAGCAATGAGAATCAATGGTTGGTAGAATATGGGTAGGTGAATCAGTGTTGAGGGGTGTGGGAAGGAGTTAATGATTGTAGCTCCACTGATTGAACGTTTGCAGAACAATAAATTAATTGAAGCCAACAGATAGAGTATCATCACACGGGCGATAAATCACAATATGCACAGTGCGAGGTGACCGCCCGATAAATACAGGAAGCTCAAGTGCCGTTTGATAAGCAATAATATCTTCATGCACTAGTTGATGTTACCATGGCAACCGACACCCAATACGTCAGCGATTCAAAACCACAAATTACCTGTTATGTTAAGATTTAACAAATTACAAGAAATATCAATAGATTACAATTATTATTTCTATACTAAAGTTCAACTACGCACACACTATTGAATAACACTAAGAAATTGGGACTGAAAGTAAATATCAGTAAAACTAAATATATGGTCACACGTAGAAATTCAGTATATAATAGAAATGGACAGCTAGTGACAAAAGAGGGACATTTTGAGGAAGTGGCTGAATTCAAATACCTAGGAACAATAATCACAAATAGGAATGAGATGCACAAAGAAATTAAACATAGGCTCAATTCTGGAAATGCATGCTATTATGCATTGCAGAGACTTTTGATGTCCCAACTCCTTTCAAAAAATGTTAAGCTGAAAATATATAAAACTATTATTCTACCAGTTATATTATATGGGTGCGAAACATGGATTCTTACTTTAAGGGAGGAAAGGAGATTACGAGTATTTGAGAATAAAGTTCTAAAACCTGCCTGATATTTTGAGAGCCTATAGTTCTCTTTAGCCCATTGTCTCATGCGTTCGTAAAGTACTTTACAATATTTTTTTCTGGACACTGACAAGAGACAAATTCTGATACTGTGGGATAGGCTCCTCCCCTCGCAAGTGTTTTCTGTGCAGTTTTGGTACGTGAACAGATACGGTTACTGTTCTGATGAAGGAGTAGGGCCACAGACTTAATGGCACGTATGGGGAATGAAAGACATGCATGGAAGCTTCTTATAGGAAAGCCAGAGGGAAAACGATCAGTTGGTAGACCAAGAATGAGGTGGGAGAACAACATTAACTATGATTTGATGGAAGTAGATTACACAGCAAGGTTTATAGGGGTTGAAGAGATTTAGCAAATCCCTGGACGAGCTTCCTGCACGAGTAACTTGGTGTAACGACTTAAACAGTTGGTGTACTAACAGGTGTTTGATAACTCTGCAAGTGTTGTGACCCTGTCTGACACAAGTCTGATAGGCTAACATCTGCATCCCATCTGCATGCAACTCAGCCAGCTTACGAAAACTTGTGATGCCAAAATTACTTCTTCTTCTACTACAAGGTTTAGGCTATGCAGCCTGTTCCAGCGAAGTTAAAAGTGGAGTCCATCTTCTACGTGGTCGGCCAACATCTCTTGTTCCTCTGGGATTATACAGGAAGGTTGTTTTTGGTATTCTTTCGTTGTTCATTCTCATTAAGTGTTCTGTCCATTTCTTATTATTTCCGCTGATTTTATCTTCAATTTTATATATATTTAATTCTTCTCGTAAGGTTTCATTCCTTATTCTATCCGCTCTTGTGCATCCTTTCACATTACGTAAAAATAGCATTTCGGCAGTCTGTATCCTGCTTTTATCCCTTGCTTTCATTATCCAATTTTCACTTCCATACAACAACAAAGGAACAGCCATTGTTTTATATAAATTAAGTTTCGTATCTTTCCTTGTTTTCCGACCTAAGGTTATTTTTATGGTTCCACAAATAGCCTGAAATTTATTTACTTTATTTTCTATATCTTTATTTTCTCTATAAGTTATATCACATCCTAAATATTGGAAATGTGATACTTGTTCTATTATTTTGTTATCCAGTACAATTTTTGATCTAATTCCATATTTACCAATAAATGCCATTACTTTTGACTTATTTATTGATATTTTACAATTATATCTATTGGCTATTAATTTAAATTTATATGCTAACATTTGGAGATCATTTTCAGTTTCTGCTAAAAGTACAACATCGTCAGCGAATAATAAAGCATTTATTTTATCTTTATTATCAATTAATATTCCTTCATTAGTTAAAACCTTCTTCCATTCTTTTAGGATATCGTCCATATAAATATTAAATAATATAGGTGAGAGTGAACACCCTTGTCGTACTCCTTGGTTTGTTTGAAAAAAAATGTCTTATTTTTAGTCAATTGAGGGTCAATACAAATTGCTTCTTTTTACAACTAATTCAGACGTCTTCTTCTTCTTTTTCTTAACTGCCACAGGATTGATGATCGGGGCAGGAGGTACTACTATAATAGGATTCTTAGCTAAATTTTGGAATTTCTTAAATTTGGACAGAGTGTATCTTTCGAAAATTACCATCGCCGCCATTAGAAGATGAATTTCAATTTTAAGAAACATATTTACAAAATTTCTACTTCGTAGTAGGCCTATATACTTTAGTTAGAATTATACATTTTTTTAATGTATTTACAAAATGTATTTCATCAATTTCGAAAATTAATTGTCTGTATCACTTTGTCCTTGTGGAAATCCTCTAATAAGGAACGTTTTATATAATAATATATAATAGTTTTAAAAACTAAAACAACACGCTTTATTAGAAAACCGAACTAAAAAATGAAAAATAATTTTAATTTCCAACACGATTGGGATAAATAATTTTTCCATCAAAAGCGTGGGGTGCTCTTTATCAATTAATATATTTGATAATAAACAGATATTAGTAAAATTAAAGTCTCTAAGAAGAAAATCTAAAAAATCATAAAAAGCACCCCACGCTTTTGATGGTAAAACTATTTATCCCAAGCGTGTTGGAAATTAAAATTATTTTTCATTTTTTTAGCTCGGTTTTCTAATAAAGCGTGTCGTTTTATTTTTTTAAAACTATTATTTATTTTTTATTTTTTAGTTTTAATATTTTACAGAATAAGATAAAAATATAAATATCTTTAAATTCGATACTATTGTAGTATGAGCTAAAAGTAATACTCTTCTAAAAAAACCTCCCAGCCGGATTTGAACCAGCGACCTATGGATTACCGAAATTATATACCACTAGAGTTCACCGCTCTACCAACTGAGCTCTTGCAACGATTGACTAAAAAGTCGACAAGTCCGCAACCTGTTATATCAGTTTTCATTTTTTTTCTGATGACTATGGCCAGGATTTTAGAAACAAAATATGAAATTATTGTATTGTCACGGGTCTTTTACAAGTATACAAAGTTTCAAGTCGATCCAATGATTCTAAGTGGGCGAAAATCGCGTTGAAAGATTCCGTTACATAGTTAGATAGATAGATACAGGTCAAGCTAATATAAAGCGTGTAAAAATAGGATTTTCATCCTGTTTATTTCTCAAATCACTCCTCGGAGGAAGACATATTGGACGTGCATCCACTGTCTATCCATCTCTTGGTTGGTCTTCCTTTTGCTCTTCTTTCGTCCATTGCTATATCTTCTTTAGCTCTTTTTTTCAAGTCTGTTGTCTTCCATTCTTTCTATATGATCTTTCCAATATTTTCGTCTACCTATAATAAATGTGGATATGTCTTGAATATGACATTTGTCCCTAATTTCTGTATCGTATGTCCTATCAAATATTGTTTTCCCCCTAATTCAAATGTATTACTAGTAGGTACTAAGACCTGGTAGAAGTAATTAGCCCATTTTAAATGAATATTTTGTATAAAATATATGTAACGCCCGGCGTGCATTGCAACGCCTAAATAAATCAACATTATGATTTTTAATTTTAGTTTCCATTTGTTCATTCGTTATAATTATTTGATTATACCATCGCAGATTAGAAAATTGTCGAAGTTGTAGGTGTGTGCACTTTCATTGTTATGAACACCGCTTCATCAGACTATCCGACACACATAATCTTGACACTCGATCCCATCAGCACATTGTCCTTTATATCCCTCCTCATCACACTGTATATTATTCATTATCTTTTACGGTCTCACTTACCAAAACATGGAATTCCCTTCGACGCTATGTCAGAGACTCTCAAACTATAACATCCTTCAAAAACAAACTAAATAATTATTTAATCAATTGAGTTGGTGTTTACTTGATGAAAATCCATATTTATTAATTAAATAAAAATAAAACGTTTTATTTGATTTTCATATTTATTATATAATTCAGTGACAGGTGTTTCGGTAGACTGTACCTTCTTCAGACATGTTAACAAATTATGAATTGTGTTCCAACTGATCTAAGCAACAATACAACAATATTTATTTAAATTTTTAAAATTTAAAAGTAGTAAAAAACTGTTAAATTCTCAACTTGATTCGAATGAATCCCCTTTGTTAAATTTAAAAATTTAAATAAATATTGTTGTATTGTTGCTTAGATCAGTTGGAACACAATTCATAATTTGTTAACATGTCTGAAGAAGTTAAGTGACCGACGAAACGAAAAAGCTGTCACTTGAATTATATAATAAAATATGAAAAATTTCAAATGAAACTATGTTTTATTTTTATTTAATTAATGAAGAATTATTTAATAACAAACTAACGTATACGCCTGACTGATAGTATTCTTTAGCAATTATTTATAAAAATAATATTAAGATTAACAAATATTTTATTTTTTTAAATATTGTATAACCGTAAAATTAGTTTTCCATATCTCATTATTTTTCTTTGTTTTTTTATATACACTAGACAGGGACAATTTAATATGTGTTGCTTGTATACATTTTATTATTAGTTTTAGTCTTAATTTTAACTAACATTAACTGGTTGCATTATAGATCGTAATATAATAGATATTATCTTTTTGATCAAATTTTTATTTAGTATTTAACATTAGAGTTAATTGTGATTGTTATATTCTGATGTAACATATGTTTGTCCTGGTGAGTGGAAGAGAAGGCCACATGGTCTTAACTCCACCAGGATAAATAAATGAAATGAAAAATAAAAAGAGAGTTCAGTATCTTCTCTTGTGAACTCTCAAAGGGCTCTGTACAGTATCGGATACTCTTTGTACAAAACAGTAACTCCACTCTTTCATAATGGGTTATGTTCACATTTTTCATTGTAACTCTATATGAATTTAGATTTATGTTGAGAATCTAACATATGTGATAACCATCCTCATCTAGGGGATATGTGGATGGCGACCACAAGGTGCCCAAGCTGTGCAAAACATTTCTTCCACTTACTTGTGTTTTGCACTCTTTTAACTTTACTAAATAACCTCTCTTGGTTAACTCTTGTTTTTTTCGACCCCCGTCGCTATTAGGACATCCGACGGCTAGGGAGACTTTCCTTTCTTCCATTTCTTCTTTCCTTTATTTTCTTTTCTTCTCCAGAAAAACCTGACCAGAGGCTATAAGATGGCAGCCCCATCACTGGTCTTGCCTTCCTTTGGCCAGCAACCAATCGAAGGGACTATTATTATGCTTTCAAGTCTTATACGAAATGTTCTATAGGATCGTAACAGGCCTTGGCCTAATACTTGGAAGGAAGAAGAATAAGATAAACGTGTTTCTGGGATACAATTTTCCATTAAAAAAATTCAAGTCTCCACAAAAGACAAAACTGGAGATAAACTGAGTAAAAACCAATTGATATATGTTTTTCTTAAAACTGACATTATAATAAAGATGTTGGATCTAAATGAAAACAAATTATAATTCACTTCTTATTAAAGGTAAACATTTTTAAATGTGTATTTTTAATAAATTGTACATTTTACATCACATCTCACCTACCAAATGCTCATTTTCAATTTAAATTTAACAATTGAGGTCCATTCCCTAGACACTGTGATTACAAACTTGTATGCAAAATTATATTGAAATTCAACAATCGGTTTTCGAGATATTGTGTTTTTTATATTGAAACATTACATTTTGAGGAAAACGATACTTAAACTTTGAACATGCTGTATCATTACTAATAATTGGATTTTTTAACTGGAAATTTGGTATACGGTGCAGAAATATATACTTTATCATTTGAGACTACAAAAAAATTAAAAAAATTGGTTGTTTTTGTATGAGCCCCTAAGTCGTTAGTATTCCTTGGAAGATTTCAATTTCATTAAATTGAAGCGTTGAATATTTAACTTCTTTTTATTACTAAGAATACCGTTCAGATTCCCACCTGTACGTGAACAGAGCTGTGAAGCTGCATATTGAATAAAATACATTGAAATCTAACTCATTGGAACTATCGAAACTCTAGGTTCACGGCAGCGCGTACATAAACTATCCAAACATTCCTATCACGAGCTATGTTTTTCCAATTATTCCCTGTATAATCTATTTCCCTCAAACCATGATTAATTTTATTCTCTCACCTCATTCTTCTTCTATCCTCTGGTTTTTATGCAAGCAGCTTCTATGCCCCTATTTCTTTTCCCACTCGTGCCACATGTCCTGCCCATCGAAGTCTACGATTCTTAACCCTTAAATTGGCAAAACACAAATTTCTTCTGTTGGTTATTTGAATGTAGCGGACCGCAGTGAAAACGGATTCTTGTGTAACTGTTATTATTAGGCATATTGCATAATTAGACGCACATTTAAGTGGTTTCTTTTTGTTCGTTTTCTTCTGATTTATTTAAAATATTAAATTAATTGAACCAACTGATGTATCCAAAAGGATACATTACTAATTTAAGGCTTAACTGTTCTTATATATTTGGTTTCCTATAAAGATCATGTAGCTTACTCTTATGTAGTCTTCTCCATTCACCTGTCTCTTTGGTTCAAATTTTTTCCCAAGAACTTTATCTCAAACCCTCGTAATATTTTCTTCTGCATTAAAGTAAGAGTCCATATAACTGGGAGAATAATAGTTTTATTTATTTTCAGTTTAACGTTTTAGAAAATTAAAGTATAGAACAGGTGTCTAGTTTCAAATATTTGGCCTGCGATGTTGGCTACAATGTGGAAAGAGATATTGACTCCAAAATAAATAAATTTCAGACGGGGTGTGGAACAATACAGAGAACACTCAAAAATAAAATTAGAAAAGAAACCAAGATAAAAATGTATAATGCTATGGCGGTTCCCACAACATTGTATGGATGTGAAACTTGGGCTCCAGTGAAAAGACAGAAGGATAGAATACAGACGGCAGAGATGCGGTTCCTAAGACAAGTAAAAGGATGTACAAGACTTGATAGAATAAGAAATGAGGATATAAGAGAAGAATTGAAAGTGCGGCCTTTATTGGATAAAGTCACGAATTACAGACAGAAATGGATTGATCACATGGATGGAACGAGTAAGGAGAGATATCCATTGTTAGCAAGAAATTATCAAGCAAGAGGAAGACGTGATGTTGGAAGACCTAGAAGACCTTGGGCTGATGCATTATGAAGTCGGAACGGGCAATTTCCTAATCCCTGGAGTGATCATGATGATGACGTTTTTGAAAGGAGTTGGGACGAAAAGAGTCCCTGCAATGCATAATAGCAAGCATTTCCAGAATTGAGCCTATGTTTAATTTCTTTGTGCACTCTAGTTTAGTTGTTTTGCACTTGTTTTTTTGTTATTGTTTAATGGGAGTCTGGAATTAATAGAGTTGGCGGTAACTGGGAATTCTGTACTGACAGGTAGACCACATTCAATTTAAACTCGGTAAGCTGTATCCTGTGGTAATCACATTATAATAGCTAGCAGTGTGCGTAATCTGGATTTTCTGAGGATTATGGAAGACCCAATTCCGCTTACAGACGGCGTAAATATCGCACAATAACCATTTGAAGCAATCAGTCATGTAAGTACAAACACACAACTTTCTTGTTAATTTTTTATTCGGCAGAATTTGTTTCATGTCTTTAAAAACTGTCTGCTAAATTTATATAGTTTTCTCCTCTCCCTTACTTACTTACTTACTTACTCACTGGCACTATCGAACCCGTAGGTTCATGGCCGCGCGGACGTAAGCTCTCCATACATCCCTATCCTGAGCTAATGCTTTCCAATCATTCCCTGTATAATCTACTTCCCTCAAATCATAGTTAATGTTATTCTCCCACCTCATTCTTGGTCTACCAACTGGACGTTTTCCCTCTGGCTTTCCTACAAGAAGCTTCCATGCACGTCTTTCATTCCCCATACGTGCAACATGTCCTGCCCATCGCAGTCTCCGAGACTTAACTGTTCTTATTATATCTGGCTTCCTATAAAGACCATATAGTTCATTGTTATGTAGTCTTCTCCATTCACCTGTCCGTTCATCTCTCTTTGGTCCCAAAATTTTCCTTAGAACTTTATTCTCAAATACTCGTAATCTCCTTTCCTCCTTTAAGTAAGAGTCCATGTTTCGCAACCATATAATATAACTGGTAGAATAATAGTTTTATATATTTTCAGTTAAACGTTTTTTGAAAGGAGTTGGGACATCAAGAGTCTCTGCAATGCATAATAGCACGCGTTTCCAGAATTGAGCCTATGTTTAATTTCTTTGTGCATCTCATTCCTGTTTGTGATTATTGTTCCTAGGTATTTGAATTCAGCCACTATCTCAAAATTTCCCTCATTTGTCATTAGCTGTCCATTTCCATTAGGCCCTATATAATGAATTTCTACGTGTGGCCATATATTTAGTTTTATTAATATTTACTTTTATTAATATTTACTTCCAGTCCTAATTGCTTAGTGTTACTCAATAGTGTGTGCGTGTTGTCCTTTAGTATCTCCTCGCTATCGGCCAATAGTACTACATCATCAGCATAAACTAACAGCGAATTAATACCATTCAGTTGTAAGCCTTCCTCATTCTCTAAAGATTTAATGGCATGCTCTAGTACAAAATTAAATAGTAGAGGAAATAGTGCATCTCCTTGCTTCAACCCATTCTGGATTTCAAAAGTGTCCGAAAACTCTTTACCTACACGCACCCTACTCTTTGTGCCATTTAGACACATTCGTATAAGTCTAACTTTTTAGGAATTCTCCTCTCCCTTTAACTAAAATTTTGCAATGTATATATTGTATATATAGGCTATTATTTGTGTATCTGAACTGCACCCGAGCACCAGCATTTGTCAATACTGCGTACAACATTTATTTGTGAATAAAATGTATTCTTATTTCTATTTCCTACAAGCTAATATCCGGCGTAGGCTGCTACGTCAAAATAAATGAAAATAAATGTAATGCCAGGAGTGATTTCCAAATTATCGATAAATACACGACTCACGAAGTGAGGAGTGAATTTATCTAGACTATTTAACTCATGCCCCAAATGGGACTCAATGGCCAATCACGTTTCAATGATTTCTGTTTTACAACCAATCAGAGTCGTGTTTCACGAACTATTTATCAGTGTTATAGTTATCATATTAAAGAAAGCTCCTCCTTTTTAATATTCTGAACAGGTCTGACCATTATTTTGCAGTGACTGAGCCCTTGAGAAATACGGCTACCAGATTGTATATATAGTGCATGAATGTCAACACATGCCGCATGTGGGAGTTAATATAAAAACATTTGTAGCAATTGATTATACCACCAAAAAAAGAAACCACTGTTTGCACTTTCTTAAATGTATTTTTTCCCAGGTAATAATCCAGAAAAATATAATTGTCATATTTACATCATACGACATCAGAAATGAATTAATATACAGTTTGATGTGTTTCATTTTTTCTCCACTAGAGAGCATTCTTACAATATTGCGTTCCTTTTGCAATAAATAGTATGAACTGGTTGCAGTGATAAACAAAAGAAGCAGATGAAGCGTACCTATCGCTTCTCATTTGTTTTCAAACATCGCCGTTTACATTAAATATATAAATATTTTAAAATAACTATATTTAAATAATGATTTGTGAGTAAACAGCTTAATTTTATTCGTTAAATAGTCCTAAGAAATGCCACTCTTGCTTTCCAAATTCTCTAGATAAATTCACTCCTCACTTCGTGAGTCGTGAATTTATCGATAATTTGGAAATCACTCGTGGCATTACTTATGAGAATTTGGAAATGAAGAGTGTCATTTGTTAGGACTATTTAACGAATAAAATTAAGATCATTATTTATCTATAGTTATTTTAAAATATTTATATATTTAATGTAAACGGCGATGTTTGAAAACAAATGAGAAACGACTGGTACGCTTGATTTGCTTCTTTTGTTCATCACTGCAACCAGATCATATTATTTATTGCCAAAGGAACGCAATATTGTAAGAATGCTCTCTAGTGGAGAAAAAATGAAACACATCAAACTGTATATTAATTCCTTTCTGATGTCCTATGATGTAAATATGACAATTATATTTTTCTGGAATGTTATTACTTGGGGAAAAATACATTTAAGAAAGTGCAAACAGAGGTTTTTTTTGGTGGTATAATCGCTACAAATGTTGCAGCGAAGAGTGACCTGCTGAAGATGGAACGGATGTTCTGAAAGGCCTACAGGCATAAATATTACATATTTTATAAGTTGAGGACGACGGATTTTACCTAAGAAGTTATATTTTAACTTATTTTATTTTATGACTTCAATTTTATCCCAAACTGTTGGAAATTAAAATTATTTTTAATTTTTTAGTTCGGTTTTCTAACAAAGCGTGTTGTTTTAGTTTTTTAAACTAGTATTTTTTAACTAGTTTTGAATCAGTAGTGACGAGGCCTACGTTAATCATCCCAGCAGAGTTATTCACATTCATATTAGTACATACGCCACTATTGCATGTAACATAGTGTGAAAGTGCTGGGTCTCCATTAGCAGAGACGAAAATTAGATTATGAAATACGTGCTTTATTTAAGTGGGGATTGCGATTCACGTAATATAGTACCAACGCCAAACTCAAATGAACTCGCAAAAAATAAAATTTGTGAAAATTGGAAGACGAGCCACTCTTTTATAATTAAACTTATTCTGTGGCTGAATCAATTAAATTAACTCCATTTTGAATAAAACATTTGCTTGCTTATAAAATTCTATCATCATCCAGGGATTAAGCCTGTTGGCTCGTTCCTGTTTCATGAAAGCTAGAATTGTTAAAATTGTTCAGACCATCTTCTCCGTGCGGTTTATAATTTAGCAATAATTTTGGAAATTAAATGAAAAATTAAATTAAATGAAATATGTAAATTATACGATCTAAAGATTTCTGTAGGGAAAACGAAGACCATGGTTTTTAGAGGAAGAGATCCAGTGAGATCCAAAATTATTTTAGAAAATCAAAGTATAGAACAGGTGTCTAGTTTCAAATATTTGGGCTATGATGTTGGCTACAATGTGGAAAGAGATATTGACTCCAAAATAAATAAATTTCAGACGGTGTGTGGAACAATACAGAGAACATTCAAAAATAAAATTAGAAAAGAAACCAAGATAAAAATGTATAATGTTATGGCGGTTCCCACAATATTGTGTGGATGTGAAACTTGGGCTCCAGTGAAAAGACAGAAGGATAGAATACAGACGGCAGAGATGCGGTTCCTAAGACAAGTAAGAGGATGTACAAGACTTGATAGAATAAGAAATGAGGATATAAGAGAAGAATTGAAAGCACAGCCTTTATTGGATAAGGTCACGAATTACAGACAGATATGGATTGATCACATGGATGGAATGAGTAAGGAGAGATATCCATTGTTAGCAAGGAATTATCAAGCAAGAGGAAGGCGTGATGTTGGAAGACCTAGAAGATGTTGGGCTGATGCATTATGAAGTCGGGACGGGCAATTCCTAATCCCTGGAGTGGTGATGATGATGATGATGATTTTGGAAATCTTCCTTCTGGTATTCTATCAATATGTGTTGATGCCAACACGGTCCAATTTTGAATAATTTTCCTAATATTCCTCTGGGGTGCTGGATTTTTATAAAGGTAAATTTAGTTATTACAACACATGTAATCGGTGAAAATCAAGTTTATTTTGTGCTAACTTACTACATAGATACAATTAAAGCAGGATCAAATGTTTTGAACCAAGGTCCGTTCCTAGGACTAGAGGGGTCTCGAAGTGTATTAACTTGGGAAGAGGCAGCACGTGGTCCTCAATAACCACATAAGTTTGAAGAATTCCAAAACTCACAACTTTCAATTATCACCTTCGATGGCGATAAACCGAAGATGAAGATGGAGGATTCGTCAATAGCCAGTTGTAAGCTGGGGAAGATCCATCTCCTACGAATCTCTATATACAATTACTTCGTAAGGACTATCGTCCCTGATGAGAGCGCCCAACACACACTAAGAGAGAGTGTTGTAGTCATCTACAGACCTGAGCAATACGCAGAAGTTGGCAACACTATACAACAAAATGGTACCAACACAATTCAGCGTTACTGTATTCAGGTGCCTACTAGCGGTAGTCAGATGAACTACATCATTAGAGTAATAACCGACGGCAGGTGTCTGCTATTACCGACAGAGAGAGCGACTCTTGTCGCAACAATATGTTCTTTACAGTCGTTCCTATATTTAATTATTCGGTCTGTAAGTTTGAAAATGTTTAGTTCCTTTCTTCTCCTGAATAGATTTATCTGAAACGCTACCTCATTTGTTAATTTGTCATATTATAAATTTGTTGTATAAAATTCCAATAAATAGAATAAATTGAAGTTATGGTTTGGTTTTATAGCATTTTTTTTCTTTTTATGATGAAAGAAGAGCTGGCCCGATGCATCAACCCCCAACCTGGGGGACGGGTAATTTTTGTTCAAGGTTTTCTTCCTCTAGCCTTTGATAGTCCAGTATCTTACTGCAAGGAAGCAGCGCTAGTTTTGGTCCGCCCTGGGTATTTTATTTCCCCAGTACCCGCCATATCTGGTGAGCATTCCCCTATCCGCCACCTGGGGAGGCGTCCGATGGGAGACTGGAGCAAAAATATTACAAAAAATAGAAAATTACAAATATATCAAACCATAATTCAGAGCATTTTAACATATGGTGCTGAAGTCTGGCAAATTCCTACCAGGGAAATGAAAAGAATTTTAAGTACAGAAATGGATGTTTTAAGAAGATCAGCTGGAAAATCTAGAATGGATAGAATACGAAATAAAGAAATAAGGGAAATTATGGGTGTACAAGAGGAGCCGGACATCATTAGACATCATAGAAAAGAAAAGATTGCAGTGGTATGGTCATGTCAAACGAATGCCAGAGCAAAGATTGCCAAAAATTGTTATGGAATGGATCCCAATGGAAAGGAGGAAGAGAGGAAGACCGAAGAAAACTTGGATAGAAGGGGTACAAGCAGCTATGAATACCAGAGGAATGGAGGAAGATCAATGGATGGACAGAGAGGAATGGCGTTTGGTTTCCGGAAGACGGCGGCAGCTGCCATGATGCCGGATGATGATGAAGTTACGGTTACGTAACTGCATGGAGTTCTAAGAAAACTTTAAAATCTAGCGAATACGAGGGAGGCTTCTGGTTGCTTAGCAACAGAATCTGATATTAAGTGAATATGATCATTTCTACGGAATCTCTGATCCTGATTGCTTTGAACGGTGGATTTTATTGCTTCAAGGATTTCAAGAGAAACTACCTTCAGCCTTCTTTATTAAGATTCTCAACAAGATATAATATTTGAGAAGAGAAGAAAGAGAAATGAAGCGAAATCGACCCATAAAACATAGTAGAAACATTTGAATTTATTTTTTATTTTCCTTTGAGAAGCAATAAATTGAGACATACTTCACTTGTTTTAGAAATATTCTAACATTACCATTTCTGAACAAATTATATGAAATGTTTATTATTCCCTTACTTACTTACTTACTTACTTACTCACTTGCACTATCGAACCCGTAGGTTCATGGCCGCGCGGACATAAGCTCTCCATACATCCCTATCCTGAGCTAATGCTTTCCAATCATTCCCTGTATAATCTACTTCCCTCAAATCATAGTTAATGTTGTTCTCCCACCTCATTTTTGGTCTACCAACTGGGCGTTTTCCTTCTGGCTTTCCTACAAGAAGTTTCCAGGCACGTCTTTCATTCCCCATACATGCAACATGTCCTGCCCATCGCAGTCTACGAGACTTAACTGTTCTTATTATATCTGGCTTCCTATAAAGACCATGTAGTTCATTCTTATGTAGTCTTCTCCATTTACCTGTCTGTTCATCTCTCTTTGGTCCAAAATTTTTCCTAAGTACTATATTCTCAAATACTTGTAATCTTCTTTCCTCCCTTAAAGTAAGAGTCCATGTTTCGCACCCATATAATATAACTGGTAGGATAATAGTTTTATATATTTTCAGCTTAACGTTTTTTGAAAGGAGTTGGGACACCAAAAGTCTCTGCAATGCATAATAGCACGCATTTCCAGAATTGAGCCTATGTTTAATTTCTTTGTGCATCTCATTCCTATTTGTGATTATTGTTCCTAGGTATTTGAATTCAGCCACTTCCTCAAAATTTCCCTCATTTGTCGTTAGCTGTCCATTACCTTCTAGTATTAATTTGTCCTTGAAAGAAAAACGTTTTCAAAAACTAATTAACTAACTCACTGGCACTATCGAATCTGTAGGTAAACTCTCCATACAACCATATCCTGAGCTAATATTTTTCAATCATCCCACGTTTAATCTACTTCCCTCAAATCATGGTTAATCTTATTCTCTCACTTCATTCTTGATCACCAACTGCGCGTTTTACCCTCCGGTTTTCCTATAAGAAGATTCCATGTCCCTGTTTATTTCCACTTTCGTGCCACATGTCCTGCACATCGGTGTCTACCAGACTTGACTATACTAATTAGGCCTATATCTGGTTTTTTATAAACAATTATGTAGCTCACTCTTATAAGTCTTCTCCATTCACCTATCTATTCATCTCTCTTTGGTCCAATTTTTTTCCTGAGAACTTCATCAGCATCAGCATAAAGTCTGTTTCGATATCACGACTCGTAATCTCCTTTCCTCCCTTAAAGTAAGAGTCCATGTTTCGCACCCATATAATATAACTGGTAGAATAATAGTTTTATATATTTTGAGTTTAACGTTTTTTGAAAGGAGTTGGGACATCAAGAGTCTCTGCAATGCATAATAGCACGCATTTCCAGAATTGAGCCTATGTTTAATTTCCTTGTGCATCTCATTCCTATTTGTGATTATTGTTCCTAGGTATTTGAATTCAGCCACTTCCTCAAAATTTCCCTCATTTGTCATTAACTGTTCATTTCCATTATATAATGTTTTTCTGTATGTTAGCATATATTTAGTTTCATTGGTGTTTTTTTTTTCCATCCCTAATTTCTAAGTATTACTCAATGGAGTGTGCATGTTAGCACTTAGTTCATACTCGCACAGTGATAATAATAATAATAATAATAATAATAATAATAATAATAATAATACATTTTTTTTATTAAGGATTTTCTCTACATTACAGTAGTTATCCTTCAGCCCAAATGTATTTTGCTCCGCCACAGATTTCTCAGCATTTTCTTCTTTGAGGTCTCTGCTGGTTATCTTTCTTTTGATTTCATCCATGCACTGTTCCCTGGGTTTCCTCCTCCCCCAGCCTTCAGCATAATAATGTAATATTAATAATAATAATAATAATAATGATAATAATAATATTGATAATAGTAATAATAATATTGATAATAATAATAATAGTAATAATGATAACAATGATAATAATAAAAAAATAATGATAACAATGATAATAATAAATAAAAAAATAATAATAATAATAATGGTAAATATAGTAATAATAATAATAATAATAATAATATTAATAATAATAATATTAATAATAATAATAGTAATAATAATGATAATAATATTCATAATAATAATGATGATAATAATAAATATAATAATAATATTAATAATAATAATAACAATAATGATAATAATAATAATCATCATCATCATCTTCAAGGTATGGACCTGTTGGCCCGGTGCACTACATGCTGCAGGCGCAGGTCGTTTTGGTCTTCCTACATTTCTTCGGCCTAGAGGCCTATAATGAAGCAGCTGTTTTGATAAACGATTATTTGGCATTCTTTGTATATGTTCAAACCAAGATAATAATAATAATAATAATGATGATAATAATGATAATGATAATAATAATAATCATGATAATGATGATGATGATAATGGTAATAATAATAATAATGACAATAATAATTATGAACATAATAAGGTAATAATAATGATAATAATCATAACAATGTACCGTTGAGCTGCCTTAACCTTTAAATCGGCAATGTATCGTACAATATACTTTGATCTCATGTCATATTATTTATAAAAAACAGAAAAACTTACATTTGTGTCAAATTACACAATAATGTGAAATAATAACTTCGAGTTTTACATGATTTTGTTTTCATTGCGGTCCGAAACATTTGTGTAACTGGCAGGAGAAATTATTTTTTCGCTAATTTAAGGGTTAAACTATATCTCAAATATGAATAAAGGACAACTGTAAATTTGAAATGAGTAATAAGTATATGGTACTTAAAGAATCATTTTTAAGTGACTATGAATTCAGCCATTAAACTAATGTATAGGATATATTATCGATTTAAAGGTTGATTAACATACGCCAGAACTTGACTGACTTTTGTGTGTTTAATTGATTAGCCATAATGAATTTATTCTTTACATGTTCCACAACTACTGTACTCTGTCTCCACTCCATGCATAACAGCTTGTGTAATGAGATGGTATTGTATGTCGATTGCACCTGCTGCAGTATCGATATATCCGCATCAAGGCACAACACCTGCGCCTCTATAGCACAGCATACATCACGGCGTTTGTTAAGCTACGTATTATCTTATTGCGCAGGCCCTTAAATCATGTGCAACTGAACACTTCATAGACAATGAATATAGGAGTTAATGACTTCATACAGCGTTTTACAATCACCAGCTGTAAAGTCCTAAGAATGGCATCCTTTAGAATTTATTTACTCTAGTTAATACCCAGCGTGCGCTGCTATTCTTATATATATATTATATATATATATATATATATATATATGAAAATAAAAATGAATGCCTGAGTCGGGATTTGAACCCGAGTCTCTAAACTCTATACGTTTAGCGCTCTAACGACCTGAACTATCCAAGAATTCCAATTAAAATACTTGGGTAGCTTAGGTCGTTACAGCGCTAAACGTACAGAGTTTAGAGACTCGGGTTCAAATCCCGACTCAGGCATTCATTTTTCTTTTCATATCATATTTGTTATAACATTTAAAATATATATATATATATATATATATAAAAGAAAGATAAGTGTTTGAATTGGATTCGCCTGGTGGATAATACGCCGAGGTACAGACTCAGAGTTCCGGGTTCGAATCCCGTCCAGGCATTTATTTTTCTTATCATGCCATATATATATATACATACATTTATTTATTTACTCTATATATTTGTATATATACACACATACTGCAGGATACACACTACTAGATCATAAATAATTACATTTTAAAAGAATATTACACATGTAACATTTATAAAACAAAATTTCTGATTATAAGTCAAGATGGATGCAACATGTTCATCGAATGGAAGATCACACGATACCCAAACAAATGTTAAGATATCAACCTGCAGGAAGAACAAAATCAGGACTTCCACTCAAAATAATTTTGGATGGTGTTTCTCTTGAGGCCGAAACAGGTCAACAAATGGCCTAAATTCGTGCATGTACTATGATTATATATATATATATATCAGTAAAATTGCCACGAACCAAACATGGTGGTTGCCAGAGTCAATTGCATGATCTTTATAGGACACCAGATATAATGATACCAGTCAAGTCTTGTAGATTGCGTTGGTTAAGGCGTGTAGTACGAATGGGGAATGAAATAGGGACATTGAAGCTTCTTGTAGGAAAACCAGGAGGAAAACGCCTAGTTGGTAGACCATGAATGAACTGGGAGAATAACATTAACCATGATTTGAGGGAAGTAGATTATACAGTATCCGCGGTGGGCTAGTGGTCTAGTTCCGAAGGACGCTGGTTGAAACCCGGCTGGGGTCGCTGGT
This sequence comes from Diploptera punctata, assembly GCA_030220185.1. Taxonomy (NCBI): domain Eukaryota; kingdom Metazoa; phylum Arthropoda; class Insecta; order Blattodea; family Blaberidae; genus Diploptera; species Diploptera punctata. The sequence goes on from JASPKZ010010242.1 coordinate 562,636, forward strand.
TTTTAGGATCGAAAAATCTAAGGGATAAGTCCTACGGGAGGAACAATAAGCCGTGGGTCCCGAGTCTCAAGACTTCCAGTCTCGTTGAAGAACCACAAGCCTGTATAAAAATACCTCTGTGTAATATTTAACCGACGTTCACCCATCCAAGTACTAACTTAGTTGCCTACTAGATGTCTCATTGAGGCGATGAGCTAACCACATGTCACTCTTGACATCTGTAGGCAAATAAGCGTAATTAAATTATCTTGGTTAAGAAATTGGAAAATGAAAGATGGCAAAAAATATATATACCGGTGGTCACCCCCTGGAAGAAATAAACATGGCAAACCAAGATGGAAATGGAAAACCTACGTCAGAGCTATAATGGATGATAGGAATTTGGAAGAGGGAGATTGGAATGATAGAGATAAATGGAAACTGAAGACGGCAAACCTATAAGTGGAGGAAAGCCGAAGAAGAAGAAGAAACTCCCACTGGGGAGCACCCATGTTTTCACGAGGAACGAATGGGACGTATACTCCAGCCGCCAAATCTCCAGCCCTGACGTTTTCACGACAGTGTTGCCGATATGGATATTCAGTGGGAGGGGCCGCTTTATGTACCACTGAATCCACGCGATTAGCAAAAATACAGCCGACAATATCGCAACAATTTCAAACCGTACTAGCTGCGTCAAGAGCAGTGATTGGTTGTGGCAGACGTTCACTATTTCTTTATTAGAAGTAGAGAGCGAGTTTCTCCCTTTATTCCTCGTACAACGTAAACGTCCGGGTCGGAGACTCAGCGGCTGGGCCATAATCAGTCCGTGAGATTATACAGTAGATGATTGGAAAACATTAGCTCAGGATAGGGATGTAAACAGGAGGATAGAATACAGATGGCGGAGATGAGGTTCCTAAGACAAGTAAAAGGATGTACAAGACTTGATAGAATAAGAAATGAGGATATAAGAGAAGAATTGAAAGTACAGCCTTTATTGGATAAAGTCACGAATTACAGACAGAAATGGATTGATCACATGGATGGAATGAGTAAGGAGAGATATCCATTGTTAGCAAGAAATTATCAAGCAAGAGGAAGACGTGATGTTGGAAGACCTAGAAGACGTTGGGCTGATGCATTATCAAGTCGGAACGGGCAATTGCCTAATCCCTGGAGTGTTGAGGATGATGATGATAGGGATGTATGGAGAGCTTATTGTCGCAACGACCATGAACTTACGTGTTGAATAGTGCCAGTGTGTTAGTTCGGTAAACTGGTCAGACGAAGTGGTGCATACATTCAAAATAGACCTTATTAACGCCATCTACCTGCCCTGTGCGAACTCGAAGCACGAACTGTGCAGTGGGTGGCATTAGAACACACACACACACACTTTGAAATATTTCTTTATTATTTAGGAATATTCTACAATATAGTGTTTCTCCTTCAACCCAAAGTGATTTGTCGCCAGAGGTTCCTGTCTAAATCATGTTCTTCCTAAAATCTCTAGCCTCCATACTTCTCTTCACTCCATCCATCCATCGTTCTCTAGGCCTGCCTCTTCCACATCTTCCATTAGCTTTCCAATTAAGGATCTTCTTTGGTATTCTCTCTTCTTCCATTCTTATGAGGTGTCCATACCATTTCAAACGTTTTTCTTCTGTTTTTTTTTTCAACTTGCATAATTTCCCTTATTGTTATAAATTAACTAACTCTTCACAATCAGAAGTAAGTGCTAATTTACTATAAATTGGTTTGGGTGCTGTTTCTGACCTTATCCCTTCTTGAAATTCTTGTTGATCGCCTCCAAAAATCCATTTCTACTTTGAAATATAATAGTATATTTATTTATTTCTTAATATATTTCATTTAATTGATTGTTTTTTTCCTTTATTTTTCAGGTGAGTTACACAATCAACATATTTTTTTGGGGGTGAACTCTATTTGGTAAGTTTTGAATAATTTAAAACATATTTTCCCAACCTGTGGTTCGCAAAATATTTCAAGGGGTTCGCCAAAACTTTTTCGTAATGGCGGGTTTCGAGGTTAGACCTATTAATTTTTCCTTCATTTCTGCGACATTATCATAATATTATTAATAATAATAATAGTTATTATTATTATTTTAAAATTAAATTAACCCTACAATGTCCCTTGTTAGATATGTGTAACACCGGAAATTTATCACATAATTTCATCAATAAATTAATATTTACCGCGAATTCCTGAGTGGGTTTTAACCGTTAAGGGTTAAGTTAATTTAAGGCCATTAATCCTTTTGCTTGGAATAAAATTTTATGCATGTCTACTGTATGTATAATCAAAAGTCAGGTAATTGTGGAAGGGGTTGGCGAGTCGAAAAGGTTGGGAACCGCTGAGTTAAAAGGTGAAGACACACAATCTCTGTGGAGAGTATTGTATTGACCCTACAAGTTGACCCAAAGACCGCACGCGCTGTTCCGATACGACGCATGCATCAGACCAATGTACAGGATATATGGCTTCACATTTGTCTGCGTTACTCACAAAGTAGTGACGCAAGGGGAATACAATGCGTACACGCATGACGCCCATGGACACGGCTCCGGGCACACGAAGCTTAAAACTCTGCACTGGCTGGCAAAACACTGGGTTTAGCGTCTGTTTAAAGACGAACTGGTCTTAATACTTGACGCTTCTTCCAATTGTAATAAACAGCATCAAGATTTTAATAACTTAAAAGTATCTGAATAAAAAATAGTTTTAAAAAACTAAAACAACACGCTTTATTACAAAACCGAACTAAAACATGAAAAAAAGTTTAATTTCCAACACGCTTGAGATAAAATTAAATTGGTCAACAAAAAAATCATCTCCAACACATCTAGAATAAAACTAGAGTTACCTACTTACTTACTTACTCACTGGCACTAACGAACCCCATAGGTTCATGGCCGCGCGGACATAAGCTCTCCATACATCCCTATCCTGAGTTAATACTTTCCATCATTCCCTGTATAATCGACTTCCTTCAAATCATAGTTAATATTATTCTCCCACCTCATTCTTGGTCTACCAACTGGGCGTTTTCCCTCTGGCTTTCCTACAAGAAGCTTCCATGCAAGTCTTTCATTCCCCATACGTGCAACATGTCCTGCCCATCGCAGTCTACGAGACTTAACTGTTCTTATTATATCTGGCTTCCTATAAAGACCATGTAGTTCATTCTTATGAAGTCTTCTCCATTCACCTGTCTGTTCATCTCTCTTTGGTCCAAAAATGTTCCTTAGAACTTTATTCTCAAATACTTGTAATCTCCTTTCCTCCCTTAAAGTAAGAGTCCATGTTTCGCACCCATATAATATAACTGGTAGAATAATAGTTTTATATATTTTCAGTTTAATGTTTTTTGAAAGGAGTTGCGACATCAAGAGCCTCTGCAATGAATAATAGCACCCATTTCCAGAATTGAACCTACAAAAAAAATAATTTTACCATCAAATGCATGGGGTGCTCTATATCAATTAATACATTTGAAAATAAACAGATATTGGTAAGTAAAGTCTCTAAGAAGAAAACGTAAAAACCATAAAAAAACACCCCACGCTTTTGATGGTAAAATTATTTTCTTTTTGTTGATAACTCTAGTTTTATTCTATATGTGTTGGAGGTGATTTTTTTGTTGACCACTATAATTTTATCCCAAGCGTGTTGGAAATTAAAATTATTTTTCATTTTTTAGTTCGGTTTTCTAATAAACCCTGCTGTTTTAGTTTTTTAAAACTATTTTTTATTTTTTAGTTTGGTTTTTATAATAAAGCGTTTTGTTTTAATTTTTTTTAAACTATTATTTATTTTTTAAATGTTTAGTTTAATCGATAGTCATAAACCGGAATCCCATGAAAATTGAATTGCTTACGATATTTTTAGTGTCTAGGCACGAATATAATTATATATTATTTAAAAGTATTATTATCTAACATTATTATAATATTTTTGAATATTTTAATATAGATACATAGTTACAGTTAATCTATCCTCCTCATATTTTTGGTAAGTTTACAAAATTGTCATTAATATTTTACAGATTAAGATAAAAATGTAAATATCTTTAAATTCGATACTATTGTAGTATGAGCTAAAAGTAATACTCTTCTAAAAAAATCCTCCAGGCCGGATTTGAACCAGCGACCTATGGAATACTTAAATTATATACCACTAGATTTCACCGCTCTACCAACTGAGCTACCACAACGATTGACTAAAGGGTCGACAAGTCCGCAACCTATTATACCGATCTTTATTTTTTTTCTACGAATGTAGAAAATATTAAAGCGTTTGAATTTATAAATGCCTGTCTCTCGGAAACGTTGCGTGATGGAGAAAAACCGATATTATATTTTAATTCAGGAGAAAATATTCTATCAGAATCAAATATTTTTCTTTCTGAGGAAAAAAAGTTTCTTTTTTGTTGCTAAGTGTTATAAGTTATTTTTATTATTATTATTATTATTATTATTATTATTATTATTATTATTATTATTACTATTTTCTTTCTTTCCCTTGTCAACGTTTTATTGTGTAGTCTATAATTATCTATTACGTATCATAAATCATAATTTTTATTGTAGGCCTATCTATAATTTAACCTGGTGAAGTGGAAGAGAAGACCTTACTTCATCAGGTAAAATAAATAAATAAAAAAAATGAAAAAAAAAGTAGCATGACATATGATATCGGTTTTTCTCCATCACGCAAGGTTTCCGAGAGACAGGCATTTATTATAATTTCACACACTTTAATATTTTCTACATTCGTAACTACACAATATTCGAACATTCGGACTTTCCTAGAAAGTAAGAAATGACGATTTTCCGATATATTTCGCCTGTAGACCATCCCTCTAGATGGTCCAACAATAATCGGCCAGCATATTAGGATTTCATTTGCCTTGATATCTCTTTTCCATAGCTGAAATCTCCTGATGAAAGTGTCCCCGTGCTCTTCGCGCACTGGACAAATGGACGAAAAACGTTTATTAAAAAATAATTATTTAAATCCATTAATTGAAATTGAAATAAATAACTCCGGGTTATGGAGAAATTCCGAATACATATTTGAAAACACGATAAAAAACTGCATTAAGGTACAACTATGGGTACTCATGAGACAAAAATCATGTTGACCAGTGTTATTTGTTTTACTGTAAAATTTATCAAAATGGAGTTACGAGTTTTTCATTGCCCACCATCGATATGTGTAACTAAATTAGCTTCATCTAGAAACTTCTCACAAAAGAGAAGCTGTGGCTAGACTCAAAGGGCTGAAAAGCCAATTAGTAATTAAAAAATCCTTTGTTTCAAGTACATCAGGAATTTAGCATTTAAATATTATATTTATTAATAGGGCCTATTGTGAAAATAAACTGGATCCACGAATAAAAGTCTCGCCTTTGTTTAATACAAGTCTAATCCATTTGTATAAGTCAGATGAACTAATACAATTTGTCAACGTTTAGAAGAATGAAATTCAAACTGAACATCCTCCTGAACATTCTACGCTTTAAGAAATTCCATTAATATCTGTTTGTGTCATCTTGGAGGACACTTTACATTCCGTATTCTAATCCTCCATTATCATACTACTCTTGTTTCTCTTAAAGGAATGATATTCTGATCCCACTTCTGCCACCATTTTTTGTAGACTCGCTTTCACATTCATCGTGTTAATTATTTTTTCATTTATGATATTGTACATCTTGTTACAAGATTAAAAAAAATACTGAGCAAGCTTTATTTTTAATGCGAAATAATAAATACTTTTACCAGATCCTGACAACTTGATGTAAAATCCTGGCGGCTGTTTGCCAAGAACGCTAAGAGGGAGAGAGGGTAGAGAAATAACTAATGCGGTATTGCCCTTGTGCTTAAGCTGTTATTGACTCTTGTATTACTCACAGACAGCTACTGAAGGAGTTTGAATGATTCCCTTTGCCTCTGCAAAATGTTTTCCCTGTGGAACCCATGTCCGCGCTTCTTTACGGTTATATTTTTACGGTGAAATGTAGTCACTCTTTCGACCAAGATACTTTTTTGTTTGGTTTATCGCCTTCGACGTGTCCATCATCGATAACCCTTTCTGCAGCAATGCTACCGCCAGCAGAGCTCTCAGGGTCATAAATTTATTTATGTAACAAGATTAGCCTCAAATGAAATATTTAATCTATCTACAAAACTAATATTAATTCCACCGTGTACGGATCTCAACTAACATACAGTGCCCCCTGTTTATTATCTTTAGGATTTGTGTTCCTTTTTACAATTGGGGGGTTGACAGGAGTTGTTCTTGCTAATTCATCCATTGATATTGTTCTTCATGATACCTACTTAAGGAATTAGGCAAGGCTTATTCGCCTGTTTATCAAAAACATCTCTTCATGATATCCGGAAAAATGCACGAATTTTTCGAAAAATGGCTTAAAACATCGATAATTTCACGCATGACACTCCTCCGCGGCTAGGGAAAGATACCATCGGTGCGAAACTTGGACTCTTACTTGAAGGGAGGAGAAAATAGTACGAGTATTTGAGAGTAAAATTCTTAGGAAAATGTTTGGATCAAAGAGAGATGAATAGACGGGCAAATGGAGAAGACTGCATAACGGTGAGCTACATGGAAACCAGATATAATATGAACAGTTAAGTCTTGTAGAAACAGATGGATATACAGAGACTTAGATCTGCTGAAATGAGATACCTTCGGAGGACTGCAGGATACACACTACTAGATCACAAAAAAAAAAAAATGAAGACATCTTAGAAGAATTACACATGGAACCTTTAGAAAACAAAATTTCTGATTATAAGTCAAGATGGATGCAACATGTTCATCGAATGGAAGATCACAGGATACCCAAACAAATGTTAAGATATCAACCTGCAGGAAGAAGAAGACCAGGGAGTCCACTCAAAATACTTTTGGATGGTGTTTCTGTTGGGGTCGAAACAGGTCAAGAAATGACCTAAATTCGTGAATGTACTATGATGATGATGATGTATCGTAGATTGCGATGGGCATGACATGTGGCACGAATGGGGAACAGAAGAGGAGAATGAAAGCTTCTTGTATGAAAGCAGAGACAAGACCCCCCCCCAATTGGTAGACATAGAATGAGGTAAGAGAATAACATTAACAATTATTTGAGGTAGGAAGATTATACAGTGAATGATTGGAAAACAGCTCTGAGGATATGAATGTGTGGAGAGCTTATGTCCGCGTGGCCATGAACCTGTGGGTTCAAGAGTTACGGTGAGTTAATTAGTAGGCCTACATAGATTAGGTTTATGGATGAGTTCGTTATTACGTCACATGGCATTCTTAATTTATCTCATCCATCCATCCATAGTAATTCTGCCCGAGAGTAGGTATTTCTCTGCAATAATAGCATTTTCATGCTGTGCTTTGCAGATTTAGCAGGGAATTATAGGTGTGGTAGCTTCCCGTTGCTTTCCACACCGGTGAAAAATGATGATGATAATGATAAGGATGATGATGGCTGGCTGATTTTCGGGGACCGTTGAGTCCTAAGCGTCCAGACATTTGTCTTACAGTTGAGGCAAAACCCTGAAAAATACCTCACTCCGGAGCTGTCCCGACCGGGAATCGAACCCAGGCCCTGTGCGAGACTAGGCAGCACGCTACTTCGAGACCACAGCGGTGTACTCTTAATTTATATTGGTTAATATTTGTATAGTCGGCCGCGGTGGACTAGTGGTCATGGTCCTTGCCTCTGGTCCCGAGGGTCGCGGGTTCAAACCCGGCCGGGGTCGATGGATTTTTTAGGACGGAAAAATCCAAGGAGCGAGTCCTCCGGGAGGGACTTTAAGCCGTGGTTCCCGATTCTGAAGATTTTCAGGCTCGTAAAAAATTCTTAAGCCTGAATGAAAAGGCCTCTAAGCAAAATTTACCAAATTATCCCGTCCTAGTACTATCTTGGTTTCCTAGATGTCAGTATGAGGCGGAACGCTGACCACGGACCACTCAAAAATGACATCTATACGAAAACAAGTGTAACTAAATTAGTATGGTTCAAATTCTTCCCTGCAAGGGGAGAGTGCCTAAATCTCTGTAAAGCGAAAACATGGGCTTACAATAAAAACAAATGAATAAATAATAATTGTATTTAATATAGGGTTAAATCCGATTGGTCACATAAGAAAGATAACTGTTTTTTAATTCCGATCAGAATTTAGTTTACTTTTTTTATGAGAGTAAAGAATATTCAGATTTTATTTTTAAAGTTTAAAATAAATATTTCAAATTTTGACAACAATGAGTTAATATAACTTTTAAAATCATTATTAAGAATATGTTTATCCAGTATTATTATTATTATTATTATTATTATATTAAATTTTTATTTGACAATAGCTAATAATGAAATATGTAGGTTTTTATTTAAAGTTAATTTAAGTATAAAAATAATATTAAATTACAAATGTATTTATAAACTTTAATTTTATTATTTTGGCAATACCAAAATCCTGCTTTAGTACATTTTATTTTGGAACGTAAGAAGTAGTGGTATTGCCAACCCTGGGTGAACAATAAAAGTGCCTAGAATGCAGGATTTTTTAAGAGCATGCCATATAAATACGGATGAAAGAAGCTTTCGGTACGTAACCATGGAAACGACTGTATTATAGAGGGCATTGTTTTATTTCTTGTTATCGTACTATAGCAGCCTCTCTCTCTATCTTCTAAAAACTCCTGTTTATGCACCACGTGACCATCCAACCGATAATACTGCACACACAACTCTTGAGGCGAGAAATTCTCCCCCGGTTATCTTTGTTAACTTTTTTTTTTTTTGCTGGTCAGGAGTTAGCAATTTCCGATGATTAATCCAGAAGTTGTTGATACCCATGTTTTCTACGTTAGGGTCTTAAGTAATTTTCTGTATATAATATTTTTCACTGGTTAAGTGGAAGAGAGGGCTTCATGGATTACCTGCTCAGTTTAAATAAATCGTTATAATAATAATAATAATAATAATAATAATAATAATAATAATAATAATAATAATAATAATAATTTTATTTAGGAATATTCCACAATACAGTGTTTCCCCTTCAACCCAAAGTGCTTTGTCGCCAGAGGTTCCTGTCTAAAGCATCTTCTTCCCTCAAATCTCTAGGTTCCATACTTCTCTTCACTCCATCCATCTATCGTTCTCTAGGCCTGCCTCTTCCACTTCTTCCATTAGATTTCCAGTTAAGGATCTTCTTTGGTATTCCCTCTTCTTCCATTCTTATGAGGTGCCCATACCATTTCAAATGTTTTTCTTCTATTTTTCCTAATATCTTTTTAATAATAATAATAATAATAATAATAATAATAATAATAATAATAATAATAATAATTGTAACTCAATGGACTATGGAACACGTATGTTCATGGCAGCGCGGACATAAGCTCTCCATATATCCCTATCTTGAGCTAATGACTTTCAATCATCTATATAATCTACTTTCCTCAAATCATATTAATGTTGTTCTCCCACCTCATTCTTGGTCTACCAACTGGCCGTTTTCCTTCTGGTTTCCTACAAAAAGTTTCCATGCACGTCTTTCATTCCCCATACGTGCAAAATGTCCTGCCCATCGCAGTCTACGAGACTTAACTGTTCTTATTATATCTGGCTTCCTATAAAGACCATGTAGTTCATTGTTATGTAGTCTTCTCCATTCACCTGTCTGTTCATCTCTCTTTGGTCCAAAATTTTTCCTAAGAACTTTATTCTCAAATATTCGTAATCTCCTTTCCTCCCTTAAAGTAAGAGTCCAAGTTTCGCACCCGTATAATATAACTGGTACAATAATAATAATAATAATAATAATAATAATAATAATAATAATAATAATAATAATAATAATAATAATAATAATAATAATAATAATAATAATAATAATAATAATAATAATTGTAACTCAATGGACTATGGAACACGTATGTTCATGGCAGCGCGGACATAAGCTCTCCATATATCCCTATCCTGAGCTAATGACTTCCAATCATCTATATAATCTACTTTCCTCAAATCATATTAATGTTATTCTCCTACCTAATTCTTGATCTACCAACTGGGTGTTTTCCTTCTGGGTTTCCTATAATAAGCTTCCATGCCAATATTTTATTCCCCATTCGTGCCAAATGTCCCACCCATCGCAGTCTACGACACTTAACTGTTTTAATTATATCTGGCACGAAGATCACTGGGCTGTCCTATGAAAAGCTGGAGGGAAAATTTTCTATAGGATCGTAACAGGCCTTGGCCTAATACTTGGAAGGAAGAAGAAGAATTATATCTGGCTTCCTATGAAGTCCATATAGCTCACTGATATGGAGTCTTATCAATAATAATAATAATAATAATAATAATAATAATAATAATAATAATAATAATAATAATAATAATAATAATAATGGTAATAATAAGACTTGAACAAAAAACACCAGATTACGTTTATATAACACTTTGGCTAGACCAGTGTTGACCTATGGTAGTGAAGCATGGACACTAAAAAGACAACATGAAAGCAGAATAACGGCTTGTGAAATGAGATTCATGCGCAGAACAGCGGGTTACACCAGATGGGATCGGAAAAGGAACACCGATATCTTAAAAGAATTTCTCAAAGAAACACTATAAAAAAGTCCGCGACAGCATATGTTTATCTCTTACGGATAACTCACAATAACCATTTTTGTCTTTTATTGATGCCAAGAAGATCGAGACAAGTAGATTCCCGGGCAAGCGTAGCAGCGCACGGCGGGTATTCTTTTACGGATAACTCACAATAACGAATTTCGTCTTTCAGTTCATTTATGCCAAGAAGATCGGGATAAGTAGATTTCCGGGCAACGCCGGGTAATCAGCACGGGGTATCTAAAAATAATTGCGGTATAAATTTTTCCTTTTACTTATTCAACTGAACATAAAAACACATTAATTTTCATTTATTTAGGCGTAGCAGCGCAAGCCGGGTATTAACTAGTTATTACATATAAAAAGTAAAAAGAAAACTAAACGTTGATAATTTATGTTGGCAGAGATAGTGTGGAGGGAATTACAATGGCATGACGTTGGCAAGCTTGCGTGTAATTACATTAGGGATGGGCGGGTACATGCCAACATGGAAACATAAATTCATGACTTGATTGTCATTTTCTTTTTCACAGCAAACAAAGTAGCAGCGCATCGAACCGACACCAATATAACAGTTTTAACAATTGCTCTAACTTATTGCTTCGTTCGATCTTCGTTTTTCTCTATTTTTGCTATCAATGTATTGCCAGGCAACCGCAAGTTTTCAACTAAATAATAGCGCATCGCCATGCGTACCCTAATAATTAATCAAATTCAGTGTTTTGTTTAGATATTTCATTCTTCCAATATTATGATAGTATATTGCAATGAATTCCTTTGGAGAGAAATGAAGGTCACCACATCTGTTGTTAAGAGGATTGAAAATCAAACGCTTAAATGGTATGGCCATGTACAAAGAATGGAAAATGAAAGATGGCCAAAAAATATATACCAATGGTCACCCCCTGGAAGAAATAAACGTGGTAGACCAAGATGGAAATGGAAAACCTACGTCAGAACAATAATGGAGGATAGGAATTTGGAAGAGGGAGATTGGAATGACAGAGATAAATGGAAACTGAAGACGGCAAACCTATAAGTGGGGGAAAGCCGAAGAAGAAGATGATATTGCAATGCGAGGTTAGGAAGTGGTTTTCACAGAAGCGAGGAAACTATTAAAAGAGGTGGGGTAGCGAGGTTTTTAATTCTCGAGATTCTGTAAAACACTTCACAAACGTGCGTTGTAAATTATTTTTTGCGCGATGGTGTTTTCAAAATAATAAATAATAGTAAAATAATAACATTTTTGTTGGAAATATTTACGTTCATTATAAACAACTGACTGCCGTTAGCAGTCTGGTCAATGTTTATACGGTAAATGTCGAACATAATAAAACAATAAATCATTTTATCACTAATATTGTCTCACGGCCTCCTGTAGTTTCAGCTATAGTTCATGAGGGCTAAAGTGTCTAGAATATTTTAGAAAGAGAAAGAGAGTACTCACCATCTTCTTTCTCACTCATACACATATCCCTTCACGATGACAGCGGTAGGGCAGACACTCCCTGCAGTGAACATAGATCAGTGGTGGCATCCCCTTCTTTTAAAGATTCTTCCTGGCAAGTTTCTATGTCTTCATTTTCATTTTCATCGTCGTCGGTATTGTCTAAATTTATTTCAAACCGATCACTAATTTGGTCCATTAAACCGTCTGCCTGCCAATATGACTCTTCAATCTTTTCACATGCTCTGCAGTCACTTTTAACAGAGCACTCTGAACCAGTCGCCACTGACAAAAATTACCTGACACAAAAGTGACTGGACGGAAGTGGGGGGGGGTGGAGTTTTTCTAGCATTCCTAAGTAATTTTACAAGGGTAGCTCATTGTGTTTTGCGAAGGGTGGAAGAACAGTTCTCTAGACAAGGATAGCAGAAATCATGCCAACTTAGTCCTTTTACACTATAATACACATTGCACACACTGTTAACGTTAGTCAATTGTTTATGATGAACGCAAATATTTCCAACAAAAATGTTATTATTTTACTATTATTTTGAAAACGCCATCGCGCAAAACATAATGTACAACGCACGTTTGTGAAGTGTTTAATAGAATCTCGGAAATTAAAAACTTCGCAATCGCTCGATTTTTAAACATTTTGCTCGATTCTGTAAAAACCACTTCCCAACCTCCAATTGTAATATATTATTTACTTTATAGTAGTGACGCTTTTCTTTTTTCGATGTTATAATTAAATGTTTAACATTGAGCAATGCAAGCTTAATATGGTATGATAAGAAAAATAAATGCCTGGACGGGATATATATATATATATATATATATATATATATATGATATGAAAAGAAAAAAGAATGCTTGAGTCGGGATTTGAACTCGAGTCTCTAAAGTCTGTACCTTTAGCGCTCTAACCAACTGAGCTACCCAAGAATTCGAAGACAAACATACTAAAGTCTCTACCTTTAGCGCTCTAACCAACTGAGCTACCCAAGAATTCCAAGACAAACATACTAAAGTCTGTACCTTTAGCGCTCTAACCAACTGAGCTACCCAAGAATTCCAAGACAAACATACAAAAGTCTGTACCTTTAGCGCTCTAACCAACTGAGCTACCCAAGAATTCCAAGACAAACATACAACTAACCAACTGAGCTACCCAAGAATTCCAAGACAAACATACAAAAGTCTGTACCTTTAGCGCTCTAACCAACTGAGCTACCCAAGAATTCCAAGACAAACATACAAAAGTCTGTACCTTTAGCGCTCTAACCAACTGAGCTACCCAAGAATTCCAAGACAAACATACAAAAGTCTGTACCTTTAGCGCTCTAACCAACTGAGCTACCCAAGAATTCCAAGACAAACATACAACTAACCAACTGAGCTACCCAAGAATTCCAAGACAAACATACAAAAGTCTGTACCTTTAGCGCTCTAACCAACTGAGCTACCCAAGAATTCCAAGACAAACATACAATTGTATGTTTGTCTTGGAATTCTTGGGTAGCTCAGTTGGTTAGTTGTATGTTTGTCTTGGAATTCTTGGGTAGCTCAGTTGGTTAGAGCGCTAAAGGTACAGTCTTTTGTATGTTTGTCTTGGAATTCTTGGGTAGCTCAGTTGGTTAGAGCGCTAAAGGTACAGACTTTAGTATGTTTGTCTTGGAATTCTTGGGTAGCTCAGTTGGTTAGAGCGCTAAAGGTACAGACTTTAGAGACTCGAGTTCAAATCCCGACTCAAGCATTCTTTTTTCTTTTCATATCATATTTGCCTTCATTGCCAAATGTCAAAAATATATTTATAATATATATATATATATATATATATATATATATATACACACACACACACACAAGTTTCCTATGAGGAAATTACAGTTCTTATCTTATTTGGTTGTGTCTTTTATCTCTGCAGGGTACATTTACCAATTTTAGTCCCTTGAACATCAAAACCCTTTCCATGTAGACACTTTTCCTTTTAAGGGAAGCTTAAAAGCCAAATACATGCAAAGTGAATTTAGGATATTAACAACTGTAATGAGAGCTGAGAGCTTAAGCTGGGAACCGCTCAGAGAACCCGGAGTTTGGCGGAATGGGCCATTATTCCGTTTATAGCTCCGGCTATATTAAAGAGAGATCCTCTGTCGGCAGCTTTTATTAAACAGAGTGTGATTTATACGAGACGTCAAACAACTTAACAATCGTAAAGATATTTCACTACCAACTGGAAGTACTGGTTCAAGAACTCTAACATTTCAAGTTTATTTCAACTCCAGAATAAAATTTTAGAGAGATCTAATCAATTTAAATATCTTGGATATTATCTCTCTATCTGGGATGAAAAGGATATCCCTGAAAAAATTACTAGTTATAATAAAAGTTTGGGAATTATTAATCAAGTTATGAAACCATCCCTTGTACAAAAAAAAAACAGATTACGTTTATATAACACTTTGGCTAGACCAGTGTTGACCTATGGTAGTGAAGCATGGACACTAAAAAAACAACATGAAAGCAGAATAACGGCTTGTGAAATGAGATTCATGCGCAGAACAGCGGGTTACACCAGATGGGATCGGAAAAGGAACACCGATATCTTAAAAGAATTGAAGACTACGCCAATTTTGGAATATATTAAACAGTAGGTTACCAAGTAAATTGGAAACAATATATCTTGAAAGAATGAGTTCGAATCGGATCCCCAAAGCTGTTTATAATTATATACTAAGAGGACGAAGATCACTGGGCTATCCTATGAAACGCTGGAGGGAAAATTTTCTATAGGATCGTAACAGGCCTTGGCCTAATACTTGGAAGGAAGAAGAAGAAGAAGATTATCAAGTGTTACTCTTAATACCAGGATTCTTAGCTAAATTTTGGAATTCCTTAGATTTGGACAGAGTGTATCTTTCTAAAATTGCCATCGCTGGCATTGGAGGATCAATTTCAATTTTAAGAAACCATCTTTACAAAATTTCTACTTTATAGTATGTATAGTCCACCGCTGTGGTCTCGAGGTAGCGTGCTGCCTTGTCACGCTGCGGGCCCGGGTTCGATCCCCGGTCGAGGCAGTTTTTCTGGGTGAGGTTTTTATCGGGGTTTTTTCCTCACCTGTAAGACAAATGTCAGGAAAACTTTAAGGTCCAAACGGATCCCGAAATCATATGGCCATCATCATCATCAACATCCTTATCATCATCATCATCATCATCCTACACCTGTGTGGAAAGCAACAGGAAGCTACCACACTTACAATTCCCTTTTACAAAGAGACCTAAAACACGTCTGGGGAAAAGAATCGTATATACTCAACCTAGGATTTAAGGAGAGATCAGGGCTTGCTTGGTTTAGGCTAGGGGCATGGAAATTTCTAAAAATTAGCGACGATCACGATATGCGAATATGTCCAACTTTGAAGATGAGATACATATATTAGGAAAAAGTAATGATTTAGAATATTGGAGACGTCAGTTATTACCGGAAAGATTTCTAAATTCAAATCGTGAAAGATTGGCATTCTACGAGTTATTGGTAAATCCAGAAAATTGGATAAACCTCGGTAAACTTCTGGACAAAACGCGGAAAATAAGGACAACACTCATTCATGAATAAATATATGTTATCAAATTGCAATACCATTAATTCTTAACAATTATATATTAATTAATTAGTGTATAATGCTATTGTGTTATTATTTAATTGTAATATTATTGTGTTTTCTTTATGTAATTGTAATGTTATTGCTTTTTTTGTTGTTTATTTTTCTTTACACTAGTAGCAATTATTACTTTTATTGTAACGGACTGTCAACAGCACGTACGGCTTACTGCCCGTGTGACCCATATTTGTAAATAATATTGTAAATATCTTACTTTTTGTCTAATAAAGTCCTACTACTACTACTACTACAATTCCCTAGTAAAGCTGCAAGCATAGCATGAAAATGGTATGATTGCAGTGAAGAACCTGCCTGCAGAATTACTATTGATGGAAGTACATCTGTAGGCTGTAGTAGAGAAATTATGAATCCTGGTTTACAAAATCAATGTTAGAACTTTTACTTTAATGAGTTCCATATAACGATCATTACTGTATCTATTGTGCATAAATCCATATTGATATTCCAAAGCTGGGCTTATTGTATAAGTGACCCGTACACAGAGCGCCAGAATGTAGAGATATTAAAAGCAAGCTGCTCCCCTCCCACCCCCCCGAGCCAACACGTACTGCGCATTGAAATGAGTCTGTGAAGATGAGATTAGAGTTGGAAGCAGAATCCGTGATATTGTCCGGGCTTTTCATTGCTACGCGCCACAGCACTTCTGCAACAAATTTAACGCTCCTTTCAGCACACTACCCTTTTATAATATACTACCTTTATTAAAAATGTTTTTTTTTTCTTTATAAACATTCATTGCTTGCGTCATATTTTTTATCTATTATACTTTATGAATGTTGGATTTAAAATAATTTTAAACTAAAGAAAAGCTTATTTTCACATATCCTGAAATAAAAATCGACATTCTCTCTTGTTTATTAAATTGATTAACCCATTGGCACTATTGAACCCGTAGGTTCATGACCGCGAGGTTATGAGTGCTCCATACTTCCCTATCCTATGATAATGTTTCTCAATGATCCCTGTTTAATATATGCTTCCCTCAAATCAAGGTTAGTGTTTTTCTCCCACCTCATTATTAGCCAACTTTTTGGGTGTTTTCCCTCTAGTTTTCCTACAGGAGCTTCCATGCCCCTCTTTTATTCTTCATTCTTGCCAGATGTCCTGCCCATCTGAACCTACAAGACTTAACTGTTCTAATTATATATGGTTTCTTGTAAAGATCATGCAGTTAGCTGTTATGTTGTCTTCTCCATTCGGCTGTCTGTTCATCTCTCTTTGGTCCAAAATTTTTCTAAGTACTTTATCATAAGTAATGCCACGAGTGATTTCCAAATTATCGATAAATTCACGACTCACGAAGTGATAACAGCGAGCAACAAAAAAAATAAACTTTTGTTTGTCTCAGAAAGAAAAAAAAAATGTGATTCCGATAGTATTTTTTCTTCTGAATACAAATATGATAACGGGTTTTCTCCATCACGCAAGGTTTCCAAGAGACAGGCATTTATAATTTCAAACACTTTAATATTTTCTACATTCGTAACCACACAATATTCGAACATTCGGACTCACCTAGAAAGTAAAAATTACGATTTTTTGCTATATTTCTCCTGTGGAAGCATCCCTCTTGATGCTCCAACGATAATCGGCCAGCATATTAGGATTCCATTTGCCTTGATATATCTTTTCCATAGCTGAAATTTCTTGATGCACTGTGGGTGATGGCGAAATTCTGAATACATATTTGAAAACACGATAAAACGTGCATTAAGTACAACTATTGGTACTCATGAGACAAAAATCATGTTGACCAGTGTAATTAGACCATTATTAGTATAGTACTGAACAAAATAATTTATTTTTATCATCTTCATCATCATCATAGTACATTCACGAATTTAGGCCATTTGTTGACCTGTTTCGGCCTCAAGAGAAACATCATCCAAAAGTCTTTTGAGTGGACGTCCTGGTCTTCTTCTTCCTGCAGGTTGATATCTTAACATTTGTTTGGGTATTCTGTGATCTTCCATTTATTTTTATGAATGCATCAAATTTCTATATATCAATCATTTTGCATCGCACACGACAAGAGACGGTGATGGCCGATTTGTTCTACGTCTGCCAATAACGAGATATTTCCTTACTGAAATTTGCTATATAATGACGTCATGACCTCGGTTCTGGAACTTTGTAATATTATTCTGAAAAGAGGGGGAGGGGCAGATGGTAGTTAGTGACTAGGTCGGGTTTTGAATATGCAAATTGCAGGGCCAGTAAATTGTGTTGCCTGCTCGGAAACTAGGCTTTACATGAGCAATGAACCGCTCCTGTATGCATCCTGTTTAGGCATCCCGCAGAAACCTTGTACTGCTAACATTTACGTATCGCTGATTTCGTTATTCAGTCTTGGTTTTATTTGTCCCCCACTTGTAATGCGGTTTGCATATATGTAACAAAAAATGTAGCAATGCAGATGCTTGTTCCAAAATAAGATGCTAGTTATGTACAGGATGTTTAAAAAAGTTGTTTATTACTTACGCAGAAGCGTGGAGAAAACAAGCAATTATTATGCTATGTAAATTTGATCCTAAGAACTTGCGGTGGAACTAAAATATAGGCCTATATGTAATTAAATGCATGGTTACTTACTTACTGGCACTATCGAACCCGTAGGTTCATGGCCGCGCGTACATAAGCTCTCCATACATCCCTATCCTGAGCCAATGTTTTACAATCATTCCCTGTATAATCTACTTCCCTCAAATCATAGCTAATGTTGTTCTCCCACCTCATTCTTGGTCTACCAACTGGGCGTTTTCTCTCCGGATTTCCTACAAGAAGCCTCCATGCAAGTCTTTCATTCCCCATACGTGCCACATGTCCTACCCAACGCAGTCTATAAGACTTAATTGTTCTTATTATATCTGGCTTCCTATAAAGACCATGTAGTTCATTGTTATGTAGTCTTCTCCATTCACCTGTCTGTTCATCTCTCTTTGGTACAAAAATTTTCCTAAGAATTTTATTCTGAAATACTTGTAATCTCATTTCCTCCCTTAAAGTAAGAGTCCATGTTTCGCACCCATATAATATAACTGATAGAATAATAGTTTTATATATTTTCAGTTTAACGTTTTTTGAAAGGAGTTGGGATATCAAGAGTCTCTGCAATGCATAATAGCACGCATTAAATGCGTGGTTACACAAGGAAATTCACTGACAAATTGGGATAATAATAATAATGGGTTATTTTACATGATGGAGTTAAGACAGTAAGGTGTTCTCCTCCACTTCACCAGGTTAAATTATACATATAAACAATTATGAATTATCTACATGTTGATTAATGATACATAACAGACATGGACTGTACAATATTCAGATGACAAGGAAATAATAATAATAATAATAATAATAATAATAATAATAATAATAATAATAATAATAATAATAATTAATATCCCATAAAATCCTTAGAGGATGAAGAAGGCCTACAACTCAATGGTATTAATAAGCTGTTAGTTTATGCTGATGATGTAGTACTATTGGGTGATGGCGAGGACATACTAAAGGCCAACACGCACACATTATTGCGTAACACCAAGTAATTGGGACTGGAAGTAAATATCGATAAAACTAAATATATGGTCACACGTAGAAATACATTATATAATGGAAATGTACAGCTAATGATAAATGAGAAAAAATTTGAGGAAGTGGCTGAATTCAAATACCTAGGAACAATAATCACAAAGTGGAATGAGATGCACAAAGAAATTAAACATAGGCTCAATTCTGGAAATGCGTGCTATTATGCATTGCAGAGACTTTTGATGTCCCAACTCCTTTCATAAAACTTTAAACTGAAAATATATAAAACTATTACCGGTATTCTACCAGTTATATTATATGGATGCGAAACATGGACTCTTACTTTAAGCGAGGAAAGAAGATTGCGAGTATTTTAGAATAAAGTTCTTAGGAAAATTTTTGGATCGAAGATAGATGAACAGACAGGTAAATGGAGAAGACTACATAACAGTGAACTACATGGTCTTTATAGGAAGCCAGATATAATAAGAACAATTAAGTCTCATGGGATTGCGATGGGCAGGATATGTGGCACGAATGGGGAATGAAAGACGTGTATGGAAGCTTCTTGTAGGAAAACCAGAGGGAAAACGCCCCGTAGGTAGACCAAGAATGAGATGGGAGAATAAAATTAACTATGATTTGAGGGAAGTAGATTATACAGGGAATGATTGGAAAACATTGGTTCAGGAAAGGGATATATGGACAGCTTAGTCAGTTATAATAATAATAATAACAATAATAATAATAATAACAATAGTATTGATGTTTGGATCAGAATGTTGGACGATCACTAAAAAACAAGAACAAAGATACCTAGGAGAAATCTAGTTAGGGTGATTATATATATATATATATATATATATATATATATATATATATATATAATCTTGTTAGCTTTTTAGTTTACACCAATATTGGTAACGAGTATTGTGTTTGTTGGCAGCATTGCATGATTATGCATTTTATCCATTTTCATCTGTTTACTCATGCGCGTATCTGCTTTGGACAGAAAAAAACTATACTCCTTAATTTTAAAGAATTGGAATATCTTTTATCGTGTAATGGTGTTGTCGTGGCCCTTCTTGTCATTGAGGAACACAAGGTGAGGGTCGCTGCGATGCAAAAGACCCCATCATAAAGTGCACGTATGTTTAAAAGATATTCCCAATCGTAAAAGGAATACCTGCAGATTCTGGGCTCACTTATTGCCTGCTATAAAATAGGGGTGAAGGGTTTATATTGTACCTCACTGGTCTGTAGGGACGTGTCAAGTCAGGGCTGTACACACTTCCATCTCTAATTCACGCGTCACATTAAAATTTAAAATCTCTTACCTGCTGAATAATAAAATATCCTTTGCTATTGATCCTTTGTTCAGATCCAGTTTAGAATACCATTTCCTTCGATTTGCCATACTACATTCTTGCAATACTATTGTTTTTTGTGCTTTTTCCGCCTTTACTAAACATTTGTACTATTTTAAACGTTTTGCAACGATACTTGTATGTTTTTACAATTATTAAATATTTTTCATAAGTAATGCCACGAGTGATTTCCAAATTTATCTAGAGAATTTGGAAATCAAGAGTGGCATTTGTTAGGACTATTTAACGAATAAAATTAAGCTGTTTACTAACAAATCATTATTTAACTATAGTTATTTTAAAATATTAATATATTTAATGTAAACGGCGATGTTTGAAAACAAATGAGAAACGATAGCTACGCTTCATCTGCTTCTTTTGTTTATCACTGCAACCAGATCATACTATTTATTGCCAAAGGAACGCAATATTGTAAGAATTCTCTCTAGTGGAGAAAAAATGAAACACATCAAACTGTATATTAATTCATTTCTGATGTCGTATGATGTAAATATGACAATTATATTTTTCTGGATTGTTACCTGGGAAAAAATACATTTAAGAAAGTGCAAACAGTGGTTTCTTTTTTTGGTGGTATAATCAATTGCTACAAATGTTTTATATTAACTCCCGCATGCGGCATGTGTTGACATTCATGCACTATATAAGATCTTGGCCTTTAACAGGTACTATTGAAGCTCTGATTATAATAACAGGACTTATTAAATGATTTCACCTCTATAATCAAGAATTAATATTTATAGGTATAACTATTATATATTATTGACAATAATTCAATGATGACGAGACATTGTACGTGAAGGGACTTATCAAGGGCTCCATATACAATCTGGTAGCCGTATTTCTCGTGGGCTCATTCACTGCAAAATAATGGTCAGACCTGTTCAGAATATTAAAAAGGAGGAGCTTTCTTTAATATGGCAAATATAACACTGATAAATATTTCGTGAAACACGACTCTGATTGGTTGTAAAACAGAAATCATTGAAACGTGATTGGCCATTGAGTCCCATTTGGGGCATGAGTTAAATAGTCTTATTAGTCCACTGCTGTGGTCTCGAGGTAGCGTGCTGCCTTGCAATGCAGCGGGCGCGGGTTCGATCCCCGGTTGGGACAGGCTCCTGGGTGAGGTGTTTTCGGGGGTTTTCCTCACCTGTTAAACAAATGTCAGGATGGATAGGGACCAACTGTCCCCGAAAATCATCCGGCCATCATCATTATCATCATTTCACCGGTGTGGAAAGCAACGGGAAGCTACCACATCTATAATTCTCTAGTAAATCTGCAAAGCATAGCATAAAATTATATGATTGCAGTGAAAGACCTAAACACTGTAGATACATTATCTACTTATGTAATGATTTCTTCAAAGTTCTATAGAATGGTTGTGCGCATGTGCGAACGCTTAAGGAAACTTATGCAAGATGGCTGAGATATCTGTGAAATTGGAATGACCAACATTCGATAAAATATTTTAAGAAATAGATGTTCACTCAGTTAATTTTGTTAGGTTCCGATGGGGCAAGTTAGTGTACACCAGATTAGTGTACACTTCATTATTTTTCATAAGTAATGTCACGAGTGATTTCCAAATTATCGATAAATTCACGACTCACGAAGTGAGGAGTGAATTTATCTAGAGAATTTGGAAATCAAGAGTGGCATTTGTTAGGACTATTTAACGAATAAAATTAAGCCGTTTACTCACAAATCATTATTTAACTATAGTTATTTTAAAATATTTATATATTTAATGTAAACGGAGATGTTTGAAAACAAATGAGAAACGATAGGTACGCTTCTACTGCTTCATTTGTTTATCACTGCAACCAGATCATACTATTTATTGCCAAAGGAACGCAATATTGTAAGGAGGAGCTTTCTTTAATATGGTAATTATAACACTGATAAATATTTGGTGAAACACGACTCTGATTGGTTGTAAAACAGAAATCATTGAAACGTGATTGGTCATTGACTCCCATTTGGGGCATGAGTTAAATAGTCCCTCAGATACGTTGCAGGATATAGGCCTACTCTAACAGACCACATTCCTACTGAAACAATTAGGCAATAACTCAATTTTTTAATCTAAATTAAAAGATACAAAACTGTAAACAAAAATGTCATGAACATATTTTAAGAATGGACTCTTCTAGGCTAACAAAACAAGCACTGTTGTACCAACCTCAAGACTATAGAGGTTTGGGACGTCCTAGAAGACGATGAGAAGATGAATTCAGAGAGCGGAACAGACCGATGGCCTACCAGGAAGATGATGGTGGTGGTGATGATTCATTAAATATTATGCAAGTTGTATTCACGTAGACTTTCACGGCCGGAGTTACTATGATGATCTTGATGAAGATTTCCGGGCTGTAGGCCGTGGTCTTGAGGCTTGTAGTTCCCCGACGTTTCGCCAGAGACTGCGTCTGGCATCCTCAAGTGTTGTCTTGAGACTGGCAAAGACAGACAGCGGATAGGATTGCCAGTCTCAAGACAACCCTTGAGGATGCCAGACGCAGTCTCTGGCGAAACGTCGGGGAACTACAAGCCTCACGACCACGGCCAACAGCCCGGAAATCTTCTTCAATATCATCATTATGCAAGTTATTTATTGTGTTAGGTTGGGAAGGTGGAAATTGGTGTACATCGATTTCACATAAACTTGTTTGGGAATTTATTGCGAAGGGTGGTCATTACGATTTGAAACATTTGTTCGCCATCTAGCGGAAGTTTCTTTAAGCATTCACGCATGCGCACTATTATTCTGTAGAACTTGTGCTGTAGAAAATTTCTTGATAGAGGCAAACTGAACTTTTTCCATATTAACGTATTTAATAATAACAAAGGGGAAGCCGATTTGCTTGAAACTTTGAGAATAGGAGCAGGTAGGTACTATTTTCACGTTACCAGGATATTTCACCTGAGTGGACCATAGGAAGCTGTGAAACCTCCTTCAAAGATTTTTTAGTGTAAATATATTTACTATTTTTAATAAATTTGAAGTTGAAGGTGTACCACAGTGGCCAAGCGCACTGTCTGGTTGTCTGCTGGCTGCAGTTCGATTCTCGCTTCCATAGATTATTTATTTGTATATTCATTGCAATATTAAACTATTAATTACAGAATTAAAATGTATTTAATAATTAATTTACTTAATTAAAATATGTGTACTCAATTTATTTGTTGCTATAATTAAATGTAATTATTTAATATAGCCTTTTCAACTTTAATAGTTAATTTACATAATTGAGTAAGGGTTTGATTGAAAGATGCTAATTTTCAAGCAATACATTATTTATGCTGATTTGTATTTATTATTAATAGATATAATACATTTTTCATGGTGACATCGATTAAAAAAAAAACGTGCAAAACAAACTTTTTCACAACATCCACATTTTATAAAACATGATTGGAACAAGTATATTTTCCTGATGTTTGCTTCAAATGAAAGCATATTTCATTAAAAACCCCGAAGCGCGAGAGGTCTAGAAAGCTCTTGGCCTACCAGCCGGCTGCTAGCCTCACATCCACATGTGTTAATCACAGAAGTGGATGATCCCAGTGTACGAGTGACACCACCAGAATTATTTTATCTCTTACGGTATCTGAACCTTTAATAGCTAAGTTTTTCGTTTTACTTATCGTTATCTTGAAATTATAATTCTGTATAATGTTATTGAAGTGAAAGTGTAATTTATGTATACCATCTTCTGAGCTGTCCACCGCTGTGGTCTCGAGGTAGCGTGCTGCCTTGTCACGCAGCGGGCCCGGATTCGATCCCCGGTCGGGGCAGTTTTTCTGGGTGAGTTTTTTTTATCGGAGTTTTTTCCTCACCTGTAAGACAAATGTCAGGGAAACTTTAAGGGCCAAACGGTTCCCGAAATCATATGGCCATCATCATTACCTTATCATCATCATCATCGTTCACCGGTGTGGAAAGCAACGGGAAGCTACCACACCTACAATTCCCTAGTAAAGCTGTAAAGCATAGCATAAAAATGCTATGATTGCAGCGAAGGACCTGCCTTCGGGCAGAATTACTATGGATGGATCTCCTGAGCTAGATATTGGAACTTGGTCGTCTGCAAAAAGTAAGGTGTTTAAGAACTTAATTCTTATTTTGAAATGTGAATTATAATTTTGTTTATGTAACTTGGCCCTTGTTTAACATAATTTTAAACATGTAGATATATCTAACGGGGGCACGCCGTAGCGTAGTGGTTAAGGCACTGAGCTACAAGCCGGAGGGTCGAGGGTTCAAGTCCCGTTGGGGTCAGGATTTTTAAACTGACCCAAACCCTCTGTAGGCACTATGACCCTGGGGTCGACTCAGCCTCTAACGGAAATGAGTACCAGACTCTTGTTCTGGGGGTAAAGGCGGCCGTCACGCAGGGTTGACAACCCGGCTGACAAAAAGTGCCGATTGTCTAGAAAAAGTGGGAGCCTTAACCTCCTACCACCCCAAGGGCCTCCGGGCCTGTTGTGGGATCACTTTACTTTGGGGCACGCCGTAGCGTAGTGGTTAAGGCACTGAGCTACAAGCCGGAGGGTCGAGGGTTCAAGTCCCGTTGGGGTCAGGATTTTTAAACTGACCCAAACCCTCTGGCGGCACTATGGCCCTGGGGTCGACTCAGCCTCTAACGGAAATGAGTACCAGGTGCTTGTTCTGGGGGTAAAGACGGCCGTCACGCAGGGCTGACAACCCGGCTGACATAAAGTGCCGATTGTCTAGAAAAAGTGGGAACCTTAACCTCCTACTACCCCAAGGGCCTCCAGGCCTGTTGTGGGATCACTTTACTTTACTTTTAGATATAAGCCTATCCAACAGTTTCTCTACTTAACCGTTCTTTACAAAAAAACTATTTATCCAGATATATATAGACCTAATGTATGAGATCCAAGCTTATTACTGCGGTACAGTGTTGCATTTCAGCATGGGTCTATTAAAAGAACATAAGGTACGCTCTGTAAGTTATGTATATTATTTCAAAATAAAACCAGAGTTTTATGACAATAATGGAACTCTGAACAACTTCGCTCTATTTTGAACAAAGGCACATTAGCCTAGTTTAACCTTCATTTGTTTCCTTTCTGCGGGTTATGTTTGCTTTGCATGTTGATGGAAAAAAACAGGCGACAAATCGCGGTGATAAATGAAACCAGATTTTAATGAAAGATGGCTTCTGTCACAGACGATGTTACTTTTTTGGTTAAAACTGTGTTGGAATATAGTTACCATAGCAACGCATTGTAAGAACCTCATGAGAAATTTAATTTTATATCTCAAATATTTACATTCTTCATTTATTTTTTATTCTTATTTTTATGGACTCTTTACTTTGATTCAGGATTTGTAATAAACAAATGCAGCAATTGTTTTCTAACTTTTAATAATTAAAAACTGAAATCAACATATTTTTATATACACTCTATAGACATCGTGAATAGGGTGTACATTTACAGTCACATTGCATTTATTTATTTTTCATCATCACTTCGTCAGTCGGAGTTATGGCTGAGGATGAACACGACTGTGTTTGAAACCGCGGTATCATGGAAGCATGAATCCTATGACGTGAGTTGTTTAAATAAAATGTTCTCCGATGAATTTTATTGATTATACCTGATAATGGGTATTAATAAGCTGTTAGTTTATGCTGATGATGTAGTACTACTGGCCGATAGCGAGGATATACTAAAGGCCAACACGCACACACTATTGAGTAACACTGAGAAATTGGGACTGGAAGTAAATATCAGTAAAACTAAATATATGGTCACACGTAGAAATTCAATATATAATGGAATTGGACAGCTAATGACGAATGAGGGAAATTTTGAGGAAATGGATGAATTCAAATACCTAGACAATAATCACAAATAGGAATGAGATGCACAAATAAATTAAACATAGGCTCAATTCTGGAAATACGTGCTATTATGCATTGCAGAGAATTTTGATGCCCCAACTCCTTTCAAAAAACGTTAAGATGAAAATATATAAAACTGTTATTCTACCAGTTATATTATGTGGGTGCGAAACATGGACTCTTACTTTAAGGGAGGAAAGGAGATTACGAGTATTTGAGAATAAAGTTCTTAGGAAAATTTTTCGACCAAAGAGAGATGAACAGACAGGTGAATGGAGAAGACTACATAACAATGAACTACATGGTCTTTATAGGAAGCCAGATATAATAAGAACAGTTAAGTCTCGTAGACTGCGATGAGCAGGACATGTTGCACGTATGGGGAATGAAAGACTTGCATGGAAGCTTCTTGTAGGAAAGCCAGAAGGAAAACGCCCTGTTGGTAGATCAAGAATGAGGTAGGAGAATAACATTAACTATGATTTGAGGGAAGTAGATTATACAGGGAATGATTGGAAAGAATTAGCTCAGGATAGGGATATATGGAGAGCGTATGTCCGCGCGGTCATGAACCTATGGGTTCGACAGTGCCAGTGAATAAGTATGTAATCGTTTATGTATATGTAAGGAGATAATATGTTAACCATATGTAGATTTAAATATAGTAGATATGCATTTAATACACTATATATATCTTCTCTTTCATTGTTTTTATAACAGTCGTTCTTTCTACATAATATTAATTGCTGGTGAAATTCTGAAACTGTTTTTTATAAACACTGGCATTTATTTTCGCTTCTA
Organism: Diploptera punctata; assembly: GCA_030220185.1. Classification (NCBI taxonomy): domain Eukaryota; kingdom Metazoa; phylum Arthropoda; class Insecta; order Blattodea; family Blaberidae; genus Diploptera; species Diploptera punctata. The sequence goes on from JASPKZ010010242.1 coordinate 590,048, forward strand.
AATCGGAAACAAAGCTAAAATGTTCTATCTCATAGCTGAAATATTTTCGCTTTTGTTTACCATTTATTTCTGTGTAGTCTTGTTTTGTTATTTTTAATTTTATCTTAAAAATAATTTGTATTTTTTGTTGTATACTGTGTTTATTTCTTTTCAATGGCAGCGTATTTTACAACATTAAAACAATTGGACTGGTAAAAACTACAATAGGACATATCCAAGTAATTTTCGTAGCAGAAAAATGTAACCAATACAATGCATTGTACAAAATGAAATCAATTCAAACCTCTAGGTTAAATTTCAATCCAGATAGAATATAGAATAGATTTATTTAGCCTGGTGGAGTTAAGGCCATATGTGGCCTTCTCTTCCACTCACCTGAACAAGCATATGTTACATATGAATACAAAAAAATACAATAATAGTCATATTAAACAGGACAAACATATGTTACACATGAATACAAAAAAATTACAATAATAGTCATATTAAACAGGACAAACATATGTTACATATGAATACAAAAAAAGTTACAATAATAGTCATTGAACAATTAATTATCTGTCATATTGAATAATAATGAAATTAATGTCTAATAATAGAATGAAACTAAATACAATTAAAATTAAATTAATGATACAATGAATAAAAAAAGGAATAACAGCTCGAATCTACTATACATAAAAAGAAAAGAAAAAAAATACAAAGAAAGTAATAAACTACAATGAATTAATCTACGCTTTTTATACAAGGCATTAGGTAAATATATTAACAAATCCTAAGTCTATTTTTATTAAATAATGCAAAAACGCATTATTAATTCTTAAAAAGTAGTATTAGTGAGTTGTTTCTGTTAGTGATTTTATTTTCAATTTATTTCTGAAAGATGGTAAAGTTTGGCAGTCTCTGACATAGGGTGGAAGTGAATTCCATGTTCTAGCAAGAGAAACTGTAAAAGATTTCGAATAATAGAACATGGAATTCACTTCCACCCTATGTCAGAGACTGCCAAACTTTACCATCTTTCAGAAATAAATTGAAAATAAAATCACTAACAGAAACAACTCACCCCTAAAGCGATAATATTGTCAACCTACTTGTCACGGAATTTATTAAAACATTTTTGCATTTTTATTTTATTTTTGTGTCGGCCGCGGTGGTCTAGTGGTTATGCTCTTGCCTCTGGTCCCGAGGGTCGCGGGTTCAAACCCGGCCGTGGTCGATGGATTTTTTAGGACGAAAAATCCAAAGAGCAAGTCCTCCGGGAGGGACTTTAAGCCGTGGGTCCCGAGTCTGAAGATTTTCAGGCTCGTAAAAAGTCCTTAAGCCTGAATGAAAAGGCCTCTAAGCAAAATTTACCGAATTTTCCCGTCCTAGTACTACCTTGGTTTCCTAGATGTCAGTATGACGCGGAACGCTGACCACGGACCACTCAAAAATGGCATCTATACGAAAACAGTGTAACTAAATTAGTATGGTTCAAATTCTTCCCCGTAGGGGAGAGCGCCTAAATCTCTGTAAAGGGAAAACATGGGTTTAAAGAAAATATAAACCATCATCTTAAACCCTAATACTATTTTTATTATTGATAGATTAATGAATCCTCGTACGCAAAGTGCCCGGGTTTAAATTGTATCTGAGATGTACAGTCCATTAGGCTTTATAAAGAAGATGGTCAGCTAATGACAAAAGAGAGAAATTTTGAAGAAGTGGCTGAATTCAAATACCTAGGAACAATAATCACAAACAGGAATGAGATGCACAAAAGAAATTAAACATAGGTTCAATTCTGGAAATGCGCCCTCTTATGCATTATAGGGACTCTTGACATCCCAACTTCTCTCAAAAAATAACAAACTCAAAATATATAAAACTGTTATTCTTCCAGTTATATTATATGGATGTGAAACATGGACTATCACTTTAAAGAAGGAGAAAAATTACGAGTATTTGAGAATAAAGTTCTTAGGAAAATGTTTGGACCAAAGAGAGATGAACATGGAGGTGAATGGAGAAGACTGTATAACAGTGAACTAAATTATATTTATGGGAAATCAGATATACAAGTCTCGTAGCCTGCGATGGGCAGAGCATGTGTCACGAATGGGGAATGTAAGGGCCAAGTAAACTCCTTGTAGAAAATCAGAGAAAAAGCGTCCAGTACGTAGGGCAAGAATGAGGTAGAAGAATAATATTACCAAGATTTGTAGGAAGTACATTATGCAGGTGATGATTGGAAAACATTGGCTCAGGATAGGAATGCTTAGAGAGTTTATTTCCGCACTAGCATTAAATTTAATTATGGATAAAGAACGCTCTTCCTTTGTAATGTTCTCAACAGCTCAGAGCATTATTTTTGTCCAACAAATACATTGAATATAGCATATAATGAACAGATTCCTTGATTTTACTGAGTTGTTTACTAAAAAAAAATTAATAACCTATATTGTTGATTATAATATACAGTTTCATGTGTTTCATTATTTCTCCGCTAGGGTGCATTCTTACAATATTGCAATCCTATTGGCAATAAATAATATGTCCAAGTTGCAGTGAATACATAACCACACATTTCTGATTTGTTTTCAAACATCACTGTCTACAATAAGTGTATAAATATTTTAAAAACCCGGTAAATTTATTTTAAATAATAACTTTTGAGTAAACAGTTTAATTTTATTCGTTAAATAGTCTTAACAAATGCCACTTCTGATTCCCAAATCCTCTACATAAATTCACTCGTTTCATTTCTATACGAAAATAGTTTATAATTACCCTGTATTATCCATGAAACACATAACTAAGTTACAGAGTCACCCTGTATATAATTAAAAGTTGGAGTGAGAGTGCTGTAAACGGTACTTTGAAGTAAATAGCACCAACAACATATAAACAACTTGGCTTTAATTCTATTAATCGTGTTTACAACTTGGGTTAAATCGGTGTCTACATACAGTGTCCGGCAGATTGCCGCAACCACCCTCTCTTCTACATAAATATGAACTCTTGTGGTGGTGTGGAAATGCAACCCGGGAATCTCAGATATACATGTGGTCTAACCCAAGTGTAACTCTAATCGTGTTTTACCACTGCAAATTACTATAGTAACAACTGGGCGGTATTGTAATCTACATTGCAATAGAGGATGCAATGAATAATTCGACAAAAAGAGCAAAAAACACTGCACCGTATCCGCTGAAACACTTCCCGATTAAAACAGGTATAGCGTCGCTGTCAATTGTTGGATTTACATGAATCTGGTGTCATTAGAAAGAGAACCTCAAACAGTTTAGTACCTACCTCAAAGACACTCAATGTGTAGAACGTAGGATCTTTGAAACACAATTTCCTCTGTTAATAATATATTTTTCACAAGTACTTACTTACTTACTCACTGACATTATCGAACCCGAAGGTTCATGGCCGCGCAGACATAAGCTCTCCATACATCCCTATCCTGAGCCAATGCTTTCCAATCATTCCCTGTATAATCTGCTTCCCTCAAATCATAGTTAATATTGTTCTCCCACCTCATTCTTGGCCTACCAACTGGGCGTTTTCCCTCTGGCTTTCCTACAAGAAGCTTCCATGCACGCCTTTCATTCCCCATACGTGCAACATGTCCTGCCCATTGCAGCCTACGAGACTTAACTGTTCTTAGGCCTATTATATCTGGCTTCCTATAAACACCACGTAGTTCATTGTTATGTAGTCTTCTCCATTCATCTGTCTGTTCATCTCTCTTTGGTTCAAAAATTTTCCTAAGAACTTTATTCTCAAATTCTCGTAATCTCCTTTCCTCCCTTAAAGTAAGAGTCCATGTTTCGCACCCATATAATATAACTGGTAGAATAACAGTTTTATATATTTTAAGCTTAACGTTTTTTGAAAGGAGTTGGGACATCAAGAGTCTCTGCAATGCATAATAGCACGCATTTCCAGAATTGAGCCTATGTTTAATTTCTTTGTGCATCTCATTTCTATTTGTGATTATTGTTCCTAGGTATTTGAATTCAGCCACTTCCTCAAAATTTCCCTCATTTGTCATTAGCTGTCCATTTCCATTATATAATGAATTTCTACACATGTTAATTGATTAAGTTTCTAAATTATTAAATGACGTTTGTTTAAATACAAGGGAAGATAAATGAAAGAAAACATGACATTGGATAGGATGGAATGCCCATTAGTATCTATCACATTAGATATTAGGAAAATGGGAAATTTAAGCCTGCACACAGGACTCTTTGAGGTGGGAAAAATCATTATGACGTGAACCTTAAAAGCTATAGAACAGAGTAGCTTTTAAAAACAGAAGACGAACAAGTGCGTTAGAAAGAGAGAAAAAATTGAAGAGCGCTACAACTCAGGCCGCCGTGGGATAATGACATTGTTTCGAGTGCACGCCGCCAGATCTTAAAAAAAAAATATCCCAGCCCTCTTGATGAGACCCGGATGAAGGAACGAAGAAGAGAAACGAGATTGCTCTTGTAATTAACTGTACAATTTTCGGTCAGTTTCATCTAAGAAACAAGTGACAAGAAACAACATCCAATTTCTCAGAGTTCTTGCGAAAGAAAACTTATTTACCCCCTTTTTTATATATAATGCCGTAATGTGACTTCAAAAGAGATTCTACAGAATTTTCTAAACATTTACGTCACAACAGACTATCAGAAACCTAAAAATATATTTTGTCACTACCTCGAAGTTCAATTATCTTCCAGTGGTAAGCACCTGCTTTCCCTATTAATAATAATGTATAGCGCACAATGTGCAAATATTAGTTAATCTATATTAGTTTATCTGTCCATACAGAATCCTGTCAGAGATTGCCCTCTGTTTTGCACTTTAGCACATGGTATCTCTCGCATAACATGCCGCATCGCTCGCACACGCATTCTGGTCCCGGGTCATGAAACTGTTTCGTTTTGCACAGTCTGTGATGGAAGCCGTGTACTGCTAGCCGGGTCACTAGGTGTCGTAGTTCGGCTTCTTCCAGTCTTCTGAGATCATGGCATCGGTGTTGTAGAAATCGGTCCAAATGGATTCTTTTTTCAGCTGCAGCTCTCTTAGTACAGTATTATAGCTCGCTGTAGATGGCAGGAATAGTTTCAATCGGAGCTCTTCTATGAGAAATAGCTCCTTTCTCAGTTCATAGACCGTGCGGGAGGGTGCGAACTTTGACAGACCCGCTGCCTTTTTCAAATACATGGATTTCACTTTTTCCAGGAGTCTAAAGCTGTTGGCGTCCAGATGATCCCATATCTGCTTTCCCTATTAAGGGTTCGACTGGTGACATTAAATTTGTTTTGTTTACATCTGATTGTTTTGAACTTTTTATCACATATATCATGTGCTTATAGAAGTGGTTCTGTGATGTTTGGTGTTTATTAGTAGAATAGTTTCAGAATTATGATTTTTTAAGACTATTTTTTTAATATTTTCTAAAAAATGTACCTTAACTCTTAATTTGTCAGTATTAGACTAGTCTAGACTATGTAATGGAAGCCACGTCACTTTTCCAAAAGTATCCCCTCCCCGAGCCTGCCGATGGTGAATCCAGTTTCCTGGATGCATCCTCGGCGACCGAGAAAGGAACCGTATGGTCCATGTACCAAAACCTCCGCCTATTTTAGGGATTTATGACCCTCTTTAGCCCTTTCGTCAATTGTCATAGTAGATAACGAGCGTATATCCTAGTGCCGACAACAACCAGCCGCAGATCGAGAGTCAAAGATCCAGTGGTCGGACATTGCCGCACACTTGGTACCTTTAAGTCACGCTTTATGCAGTTACCTGTTGTCTAATAATTAATTTTTCTCTATTTATTTAATTTTATACCCGGCTGACATCAAGTGCCGATTGTTCAGACATAGTGGGAGCCTTAACCTACTACTACCCCAAAGGCCTCCTGAGGCCTGTAGTGGGATTACTTTACTTTACTTTACTATGTCATTAATCTTTTCCTCGTTTTTTATATATCTTGTACATATTATGTATTTAATTCGTTAAATTTAGAGTAAATCAAATTACATTATAAATATTAATTGCATTGTATTCATAACTTCTAAACGTTTTTATATATATATATATATATATATATATATATATTGTAATTTAGATTTAATACTATTTATTTTTTGTTTCTATTTTTTTAAACCTGGTTGAGTGGTAGACAAGGCCTTAACTCTGCCAGGTAAAATAAAGCTATTATTATTATTATTATTATTATTATTATTATTATTATTATTATTATTATTATTATTATTATTATTATTATTATTATTGGTGATGCCGGTCGAAGCTGAAGGCCTAAGTGGAAGGTCCAGTCGTTCCGCCGTCACTCAAAACCGCCAACAGGAAGACCGCCACCGCCGCAGAAGCCGCCAACCCCCAAAGGGGCAAGAACGGGAGGCCAAGTCGACATTCCAATCAGAAAAGGCTCTTTTCGGATTTAGCTGATCTGTTAAATATATTAGAATTTTGAAAATTGTTGGACATTTATATTTTACTGGTGGACTCTAGGGGACCACTCCGACATTTATCTTAACACCAAGGGAAACCACCGAGAACCTTGGTAAAGTGGTTTTAATTTAATCATAAATTTAAACCAAATTGATCAGCTTTTAGACTCCAATGAGTCACAATTTAAGGTGTGTCAGGGCACTTCCTATTTTCATTATTTGTAGTCATACACTCTACTATGAAAGTGAGTTTTTTGTGATCCAATTCGATAGATATGATTACCGAATCTGGATCACTTACTAGTTCCTTAACTAGTTTGTCCAATACTTCATTTGTAATTAGACAATTTATTTTAGAGAGGAATCATGAATAAATTAATAAATGAATGGAGGAAAACACAACGAGCATATATACCCATCAATAGGAACCTCAAACTCGATGCTATTCTTTTTGCAGACGATTTAGCTGTTCTGGCACTTTCCGAAAATGATTTGCAACGATCAATTTATAATTTACAAAAAATAGCTGCCAAATTTAATATGGAAATATCAATTAACAAAACTAAAATTATGGCATTTCATGGGAAGGACCCCATACAAAGTAAAATCTGTCTCCAGAATAAAATTTTAGAGAGATCTAATCAATTTAAATATCTTGGATATTATCTCTCTATCTGGGATGAAAAGGATATCCCTGAAAAAATTACTAGTTATAATAAAAGTTTAGGAATTATTAATCAAGTTATGAAACCATCCCTTATACAAAAAAACACCAGATTACGTTTATATAACACTTTGGCTAGACCAGTGTTGACCTATGGTAGTGAAGCATGGACACTAAAAAGACAACATGAAAGCAGAATAACGGCTTGTTAAATGAGATTCATGCGCAGAACAGCGAGTTACACCAGATGGGATCGGAAAAGGAACACCGATATCTTAAAAGAATTGAAGACTACGCCAATTTTGGAATATATTAAACAGTACCAACTAAATTGGAAATACTATCTTGAAAGAATGAGTTCAAATCGGATCCCCAAAGCTGTTTATAATTATATACCAAGAGGACGAAGATCACTGGGCCGTCCTATGATACACTGGAGGGAAAATTTTCTATAGGATCGTAACAGGCCTTGGCCTAATACTTGGAAGGAAGAAGAAGAAGATTTTAGAGAGGATGGTTTGAACCGACCTACTCGTTTTCATCGTAGCAATGGCAGTTTGAATGCCTATGGTCTCTTTTTTAGGTTCAGGTGAGATTTTGGGCTCACCTAAGGTCTTGAATTTCAAGGTCTTTTCTTCCCGAGTCTTGATGGTCCCGGTACTTTTCTTCTTTTTTGACTTAGCGCTAAGATTGGTGTTCTTGAAGTTCTCAGGCCGAAGAACAGCTGGTTCTATCTGGTCTGAGATATTGGATAAGACAGTAGGAGCAGACTCCACCAAGACTATCTTCTTTTTGGTAGCAGGAGTGACCTGTCCTACCTTTCTCTGCAGACGACGATATGGCTCGATTACCTTTAAGAAAAAAATCCTATGGTTTGACCGGAAATCGAACCCAGGACCTCGGTCAGAAATGCTAACCACTAGCCCATGAGGCTGATCATCATCAAAATATTTGTTTTAAAATTATTTTCATCATGTCCTGCAAGTTATTTAAGAAAGAAGACTGAAGTGATTTGGTAATTTAAAGAGGATGTCATATGGCAGGATACCTAAGATCATAGTAAACTTTGAAGCTGAGGGCAACCGAAGAAAGGGGAGACCAAAAGAACGTTGGGTTGAAGGAGAGCATAGGCGTACGGTATCGATAGGATTAACAGAGAATAAGAATTTATGGAGGAGTAACATTTACAATGAATTGTACTAAAACTACTGTATCGTAGACAGAATTCCTAATAACTAACTGGCTCTATATAAACCCATAGGTTCTTGGCCGTGCAAACATGATCTCTCCATACATCCCTATTCTGAGCTAATGTTTCCCAATCATTCCCTGTATAATCTACTTCCCTCAAATCACGGTTAATGTTATTCTCCACTTCATTCTTGGTCTACCAACTGGGCGTTTTCCCTCTGGATTTCCTACAAGAAGCTTCCATGCACGTCTTTCATTCCCCATTCGTGCCACATGTCCTTCCAATCGCAGTCTTCGAGACTTAACTTTCCACATTATATCTGGCTTTCTATACATAACATGTAACTTACTATTATGTAGTTTCTTCCATTCACCTGTCTGTTCTTCTCTTTTTGGCCCAAACATTTCTCTTTTGTCTTGTAAGCCCTTTTTTCCCCTCATTGAGATTTAGGCGCTCTCCCCCTACAGGGAAGAAATTGGACCATACCAATTTAGTTACACTTATTTTCGTATATATGTCATTGGAGTGGCCAGTGGTCAGCGTTCCGCCTCATACTGACATCTAGGAAACCAAGGTAGTATTAGGACGGGAAAATTCGGTAAATTTTGCTTGGAGGCCTTTTTATTCAGGCTTAAGGATTTTTACTAGCCTGAAAATCTTCAGGCTCGGGACCGACGGCTTAAAGTCCCTCCCGGACGACTTGCTCAATATATTTTTCCAACCTAAAAAAATCCATGGACCCCGCCCGGGTTTGATCCCGGGACCGTCGGGACCAGAGACAAGGAACATAATCACTAGTTGTAATCTCCTTCCCTCCCTTAATGTAAGAGTCCCTGTTTCGCATCCATATAATATAACTGGTAGAATAACAGTTTTATATCTTTTCAGGTTAATGTTTTTGAAAGGAGTTGGGACGTCAAGAGTCTCTGCAATGCATAATAGCAATCATTTCCAGAATTGAGCCTATGTTTAATTTCTTTGTGCATCTCATTCCTATTTGTGATTATTGTTCCTAGGTATTTGAATTCAACCACTTCTTCAATTTTTTTCTCATTTGTCATTAGTTGTCAGTTTCCATTATGTAATGCATTTCTATGTGTGAACATATATTTAGTTTTATTGATGTTTATTTCCAGCCCCAATTTCTTAGTGTTACTCAATAGAGTAACTCAAGAGACAATAGAGACTCTTAACCGTTCAGACAGAAGGAAAATAGAAACTGCAGAAATGAAGTTCCTACGTTCAGTGGCAGGTGTGACAGTTTTGGACAAGAAAAGAACTGAGGATGTTAGGAAGGACTTAAATATTTTCAATTTAACAAATAGAATTGACAACATGAGAAACAACTGGTATGAACATGTCAAGAGAATGCCTACAGATAGAATCCCTCAGCTTTTACTAAAGTACAAACCAATAGGACATAGAAATGTTGGACGCCCATTTACTAGATGGGAGGATTCATTAAATCCAACTTGATGTGAAAACAGGTCAAAAGGCCTAATTTCATGAAGCAGAAGAAGAAGACTCAATAGAGTGTGCGTGTTGTCGTTTAGTATTTGAAGCACTTTAAAATTAAATGTTAAAATTAGTGAATTTAGAAGCTTTCCCTCTCTTGTTTCTACTTTATTTTCTCTTCGTCTTCCTTACTTCAGTTTGTGGATAGGATTTCCCCTGTTAGTGCGTCGTAGTTGGATGGTGCGAGCGTGGGGAAGTGGGTTGTACCGCACACGAGCTGCCGGAGATGTGATACCCGGAAGAAATCTTGCTTTTCTTAACTGCGATATCCGACACTTTGTAGTAAATATAGACTCGCTAGCACGCAACCAGGACTATATATACAGCGTGCCCTCATAATTTTGGCTATAAATCTTTACAAAAAATAGGTGCCAAATTTAATATGCAAATATCAATTAACAAAACTAAAATTATGGCATTTCATGGGAAGGACCCCATACAAAGTAAAATCTGTCTCCAGAATCAAATTTTAGAGAGATCTAATCAATTTAAATATCTTGGATATTATCTATGTGGCCTGTACGGTAAACCTAGCGAAGATGGTCTTGATCTTTCCACCGATGTTTTGGTCTTCCTTGGTCCCTATGTCCAGTTGGGGTATATTGGAATGCCAATTTTGGAAGTCTATTTCTTGCCATTCTGCCCAGATGATTTTTCCATTCTTGTTGGTATCTTTGTATATCTTCATTTAAACTTGTTACTCCAAGTTTTCCTCTGATAATAGTGTTCCTTTGGTGATCCAGTCTATTAACTCCTAACAATGATCGTAAGAAGCGCATTTGGCTTACTTGAAGTTTATGAGAGTTTCTTTTATTTAAAATCCAAATTTCACTTCCGTATTTTAGAGCAGCTTTTGATGTGATGTTATGTAATCTTAGTTTTGTCTCTGTCTTCATCTGTTTACCAAAATGTCTTCGTTGAGTTTTTGATATTCTGTATAATGTTCTTCTTGTTTAGTTTGTAAATACACTTTATAGGCTTTTTTCGTTTGTTCAATATTTTCTTTTAATTCAGGATTCCACGTTCGTAATCTCTTTTTGTTTTTTGATTTGTTAAAATTTAAAAAAAACCGTACTTTGAAAAATGTACATTTTGAAGTATAGCTTGTTATTTGCTGAGATATTCTGTAAAGGCTAAATTTTGTAAATATAGTTGGTTATTTCTTGTTAATCATCGAATTTAATCGAATCCCTAATTACTCGTATAGTCTGAAGCATCTCGTAGCATTCAGTAAGCCTTCACCTATTTTAATGTTGGGGCGTGAGTTTCAAAAAATAAACAGCTTATTACTTAGAATATGTTTTGTCTGAAATATATTTGATCTACTTCTTCAAAATTTCCCTCATTTGTCCATTAACTGCCCATTTCCATTATATAATGTATTTCTGTATCCGAATATATATTTAGTTTTATTAATATTTACTTCCAGTCCCAATTTCTTAGTGTTAGTTTCATTATTTATAATGCATTTTACTTAACAGGTACGTATTTTCTACTAAGTTTTCTTTCTTTGAAAATCAGCCAGTTGATATTTGTCATGTTCAGTCAGAACCCTGGCTTCACTCCTCTAAGTTAACACTGGTTTAATTAGTGGTTTATAGAATCTGGTTTTTGTTTCACGTGTCAAATATTTTGAATTTAAATTCTTTACTTCTATCTATAAATCTTCGGGTTATTTTACAGCTGCTGCCGTCTTCCCGTGCCAAACCTCCAAAGCCTACGGTCTTGGGCATCTTCGATGCTTAACCCTCTAGCTTGCATTACTGTCTTCATGTTTTCCTTCCATGTTAACTTTGGTCTTCCTCTTTTCTTCTTTCTTTTCAGATGCCATTCATATAGTTTATTTATTGAAAAAATAACATTTCTTAGCATTTTGTATTCTTTTATTTATTTCTTCCTGGATATTATTATGTCTATTTAGTCCCATTAAACAGGAGTCCATAAATTAATCAGTTACAGAAGTAACGTCAATTTTACTGTTTGGCACTCGCTGATACTAAGTGTTAATTCTAACAAAACCATCACAGTCTTATTCAATTCACACTAGGGCACGAATAAAGAATGTCTTAACCATAAATTGGCTAAACAGTAATTTGTCCTGCCTGTTATTTAAATGTCCCGGACCGCAAAGAAAACACGATCATGTAAAACGCTAATATAGGGCGTGAGCTACTAAGCCTAACAAATGATAATATGTTTTTGCGTTTCGTTGATTAAACTAGAGGAAAAATAATTATAAATTTACATCGTTAATATTTTTAGATACTCCGTGCTGATTAACCGGCGTTGCCCAAGAATCTACTTATCCCGATCTTCTTGGCATAAATTAGCAGAAATTGCTCTCTTCGTTATTGTAGCTAAAACAACCAATATCATCATCATCATCACTCCAGGGATTAGGCAATTGCCCGTTCCGACTTCATAATGCATCAGCCCAACGTCTTCTAGGTCTTCCAACATCACGCCTTCCTCTTGCTTGATAATTTCTTGCTAACAATGGATATCTCTCCTTACTCATTCCATCCATGTGATCAATCCATTTCTGTCTGTAATTCGTGACTTTATCCAATAAAGGCTGTACTTTCAATTCTTCTCTTATATCCTCATTTCTTATTCTATCAAGTCTTGTACATCCTTTTACTTGTCTTAGGAACCTCATCTCTGCCGTCTGTATTCTATCTTTCTGTCTTTTCACTGGAGCCCAAGTTTCACATCCATACTATATTGTGGGAACCGCCATAACATTATACATTTTTATCTTGGTTTCTTTTCTAATTTTATTTTTGAATGTTATCTGTATTGTTCCACACACCGTCTGAAATTTATTTATTTTGGAGTCGATATCTCTTTCCACATTGTAGCCAACATCACAGCCCAAATTTTGAAAACAACCAATAAACTAATTAATTCTATTTCCAAACTATCTTTCAAACAATCCAAACAGTAAATAGAATTCCATCTTCCAAAACTTAATGTTAATCACTATAAGTAAAGTTATATCGTGAATAGTTTAGATACCCCGTGCTGTTTACCCGGCGTTGCCCGGGAATCTACATATCCCGATGTACTTGGCACAAATGAACTGACAGACAAAATTCGTTATTTTGAGTTATCCGTAAAAGAATACTGGCGCGCCATGCGCTGTTATGCTTGCCCGGGAATCTATTTATCCCAATATTCTTGGCATCAATAAAAGACAAAAATGTTTATTGTGAGTTCTTCGTAAAAGATAAACATATGCTGTCGTGGACTTTTTTGTAGTTTTTTTTTCAGACATGCATGTGTGTGTAAATTAATTTTGTGTATTTGTTATGGTTTAGGCAGCGTAAGCCATTTAAGCGTAAAAAAAGGGACTTTTTTCACGTTTTCATTAAAAAGGGCGATTTTGAGGGTGTAGGGGTTGAGTATTACAACTCACTTATAGCCTATGTTCATCCCGGGAATCTCCTGAACATTTTGCAAAAAGCCCCATCACAATCGGGTGAACGGTATGGCAGCTCATAATATACGAACAAACAAACATTCATTTTTATATGTTAGATTTAAAAAAATATATTTATTTAAACTTTAAATCAGGGTTGGCAACACACGCTGAGAAATAGTGGCTAAAACTGACCCCTTTAAAATGAGTAGAAATGGCTAAATGCAACTTTTATCCACGAAAGAAGCTGTATTTGAGAAATTTAAAATGTGGACGTGCCAATCTGTACATCTGAGTATAATTTTGTCCATATGTTTGCATTGACTCTATTTTAATTGATGTAATTATAATATGGTGACAATAATGAATATAAAATTTATTTTAAGAAATAAATATTTTATTACAACGAAAGATTCTGTAATTCTGAATTAAAAAATAGTCTTTAATATTTTCCTTTTAAGTTTAGAGTCCAACAGGAATACAAATTAATAAGGAAATGTATATGAATATTTTAATGTATGCAGACGATCTGGTAATTATACAGAAGTCAGAGGATGATTTACAAAGAGCCATTTACACGTTGAATCAATTAAGACAATTATAATCTCAAAGTCTCAACTTCAAAAACTAAAATTATGGCTTTTCAGGGCAAAGTGCCAGTCAGAGCAAAAATAGTAATCAATAATGAAATAATAGAACAGATAGCACACTTTAACTATCTTGTTCAGATATATCATATAGCTATGATTGGGATATACGTAATAAATTAAACCGATATCAAATGATGTGTGGCACCATAAGAAGAACCCTCCGAAAGACTCGAAGAGAAACTCAGCTCAGGTTTTATAAAATTATGGCTGTTCCTGTTCTTTTATATGGATCTGGATCTTGGGTACTTACAATTAAAAGATATCTCACACATTCAAGCCACTGAAATGAAATTTTTAAGATCCGTAAAAGGATGTACACGCATGGATAGATTACACAATGAATCAATAAGAAATGAACTGGAGATATTTTCAATACTCGATAAACTATAAGAGCACAAATACCAATGGAAGGAACATTTAGACAGAATGAACAATACAAGATTACCCAAAAAGATCAACACCTACAAACCTCATGGGAAAGATCTTTGGGACGGCCAAGGAAACGATGGACTTGAGACCGGAACAGGTCACATTGACCTAATCCTGGAAAGGAAGAAGAAGAAGAAGAAGAAGAAAAGTTATTTTTTATTCTCACTAGAAATTTTATTTCTATGGGATATTCTTTGTTTATTTCTTACTCTGAGTGATTGACTGAATCACTATTTACTCCTCTCGTATATATAGACTTGAGCCTGTTCTGCATTAACACAATATCTGATTATAAAACAGTAGGACGGTTGTTTAAATACCGTCAGAGGAGTGTCCACGTTTCTCTGGTCCTATATTCTTTGGTAATAAGGTACTCATTTTGCTTAATTTATTTTTGTAGTCGCAAAATTTATCAATCTTCATCCGTTATTACAAAATTTATACAAAATAATCGAATTGAAATAAAAATGGCTAGAAATATCCAGAAAAGCTTTTAGTGGCTTTTTCACAAATTTGCAGCAAGTTTGCATGTTTTGAAAATGGTCAGATCTAGCTACAGACTAGTTACATTGGCAACACTGATCTAAATATTTATAATTCAACAACAATGAATTAACTTTTTTTTAAAGCATTATTTTAAAATCTTTATCTTAAGAATGCCACAAATGATTTCCAAATTTGGAAATTTGGAAATCAAGCGTGGTATTTGTTAGAACAATTTAACAAATTAAATTAAGCTGTTTACTCACAAATCATTATTTAAGTACAGTTATTTTAAAATATTTATATATTTAATGTAAACGACGATGTTTGAAAACAAATGCCTCACATCCGCATGTGTCTATCACAGAGGTAGATGATCATAAGAATGCACCCTAGTGGAGACATTTATAACCAACAACGCCAGGTAAACAGCACGGGGTATCTAAAAATAATTGCGATATAAATATTTTCCTCCACTTATGTAACTAAACATAAAACACATTAATTTTCGTATTTCAGCTCATTTATGTCAAGAACCGGGCACGTAGATTCCCGGGCAACAGCACGGCGGAATCTAAAAAAATAGAAATTTATAATTATTTTTCCTTTCACTTATTCAACTAAACATAAAATCACATTAATTTTAATTTATTAGCCAGTGTAGAATAAATATGGATGAATGTTAATACTTTTGTAAATCTTTAGAGAATGAGGAAGGCTTACAACTGAATGGTATTAATAAGCTGTTAGTTTATGCTGATGATGTAGTATTGTTAGCCGATAGCGAGGAGATACTAAAGGACAACACGCACACACTATTGAGTAACACTAAGAAATTAGGACTGGAAGTAAATATTAATAAAACTAAATATATGGTCACACGTAGAAATACATTATATAATGGAAATGGACAGCTAATGACAAATGAGGGAAATTTTGAGGAAATGGCTGAATTCAAATACCTAGGAACAATAATCACAAATAGGAATGAGGTGCACAAAGAAATTAAACATAGGCTCAATTCTGGAAATGCGTGCTATTATGCATTGCAGAGACTCTTGATGTCCCAACTCCTTTCAAAAAACGTTAAACTGAAAATATATAAAACTACTATTCGACCAGTTATATTATATGGGTGCGAAACATGGACACTTACTTTAAGGGAGGAAAGGAGATTACAGTATTTGAGAGTAAAGTTCTTAGGAAATTTTTTGGACAAAAGAGAGATGAACAGACAGGTGAATGGAGAAGACTACTTAACAATGAACTACATGGTCTTTATAGGAAGCCAGATATAATAAGAACAGTTAAGTCTCGTAGACTGCGATGGGCAGGACATGTTTCACGTATGGGGAATGAAAGACTTGCATTGAAGCTTCTTGTAGGAAAGCCAGAGGGAAAACGCCCAGTTGGTAGACCAACATTAACTATGATTTGAGGGAAGTGGATTATACAGGGAATGATTGGAAAGCATTAGCTCAGGATAGGGATGTATGGAGAGCTTATGTCCGCGCGGCCATGAACCTATGGGTTCGATAGTGCCAGTGAGTAAGTAAGTAAGTACTTTTGTACTGAGTGAGGGGCGCTACTGCTTTATTTTACGGAATTATCTGTTCATTCCACTGCCACGACTTTTAATTCTCTAATCTTCTCAAACGGATGATGTCTCTGTCTTTTCTTGGCATTTCTACTAGAGTCTCCTTCACGACCGCTTATCGACCTCGGTTTCTTCACATGCCTCGGATCTCGTAAGTCGCCCGGGAATTTAATAGTCCGCTGTTAGTTGGAATTGCATCGCCCATTTAGATCTGACCGTGCAATACTCTTATAACTGAAGTTCATTTGTCTGCCACGTCACGCTTTATTAGATAAATTATAAGAGATATAGTAAGTTATATATCGAACAAATTTGATATGGAATTCATGATAAAACGGTTGAAAAACACATATGAATCATGGGGTCTCACAGTAAATTTACAAAAAACAGAATATCTGGCAATAAATAGCAATGAACGAGAAAATTTAATATTGGAAGAAGGAATCCAAATAAAGCAAGTGAAACAAACTAAATATTTGGGAATAATTATGGATAACATTGAAGGTATAGGCAAAGAGAACATAAAACATAGAATTGAATTGAGTAGCAAAATAATATCATCGTTAAATTCCATATGGTGGGATAAGCATATTTGGAAAGACACAAAAAATATATTGGTAAAACATTGGTGGAATCTGTTGCAATGTACGGAAGTGAGGTATGGACAATCAATAAGTACTACAAGAATAGACTAATAGCTCTAGAAATGGATTATTTACGGAGAAGTGCCAGAAAGTCTAGATTAGAACATGTCACAAATAAGGAAATTAGAAACATAATGGAAGCAGAAGAAAGCATAATTGAAAGAATTGAGGAGAAGGAATTAAAGTGGTTAGGACATGTCTTAAGAATGGAAGATGGGCGATGGCCGAAGCAACTATATGAATGGCATCCGAACAGAAAGAAGAAAAGGGGGAGACCAAGGTTAACATGGAAGGAAAACATGAAGACAGTAATGCAAGCTAGAGGGCTAAGCATCGAAGATGCCCAAGACCGCAGGCTTTGGAGGTTTGGCACGGGAAGACGGCAGCAGCTGTAAAAACCCGAAGATAGATAGAGAGTATATATCGACCATTTAACTCGTGCGAAAAATGGGAGTCAATGACCAATAGTGTTACAATGACTGTACAACCAATCACAGTCATGTTTCACTTCGATATTTACGAAAATAAAGAATTGAAGATATCTACAGAAAAACCAAAATTATGGCATTTCAAGGTGTAGATCCTGTCAGAAGTAAAATTGTACTAGACAATAAAATTTTGGAGCAGGTGAATAATTTTACATATCTAGGATGCAATATCTCATATGAAGAAGAAAAGGATGTAAATGCAAAAATATCTAAATTTTTAAGAATTTAGGGTTAATAAATTCTGTCTTCAAGCCACAGTTAGTCCAAAAGCATTCAAGACTAAAAGTGTATAAAACACTGGCTCTTCCAACTCTTTTGTATGGTAGCGAAGTATGGACGTTGAAACAGAAGGATATACAGAGACTTAGATCTGCTGAAATGAGATATCTTCGGAGGACTGCAGGATTCACACTACTAGATCACAAAAAAAATGAGGACATCTTAGAAGAATTACACATGGAACCTTTAGAAAACAAAATTTCTGATTATAAGTCAAGATGGATGCAACATGTTCATCGAATAGAAGATCACAGAATACCCAAACAAATGTTAAGATATCAACCTTCAGGAAGAAGAAGACCAGGACGTCCACTCAAAAGACTTCTGGATGGTGTTTCTCTTGAGGCCGAAACAGGTCAACAAATGGCCTAAATTCGTGAATGTACTATGATGATGATGAAGAAAACTCCTTCTTTCTAATATTCTGAACAGGTCAGAGCATTATTTTGCAGTGACTCTCTAACAAATACGTTGAATATAGCAAATAATAAACAGATTCCTTCGACCTACATATTTTATAATCGTGTGTTCGTGTTTTGAAATACTGATTTTAATAAGCTGTTTACCAAAAATTAATTAATAACCAATAATGTAGGTTATAATATGCATTTTAATGTGTTTCATTTTTTTCCCACTAGGGTGCATTCTTACAATATTGCGATCCTATTTGGCAATAAATAATATGATCAAGTTGCAGTGATCAACAAATGAAGCATAACCAAACATTTCTCATTTGTTTTTGAACATCGCCGTTTACATTAAGTATATAAATATTTTAAAACAACTATACTTAAATAATGATTTTTGAGTAAACAGCTTAATTGTACTTGTTAAATAATTACAAACAGGAATTAGGTGCATGGAGAAATTGAACAAATACTTAATTCTGGGAATGTTTGCTCTTATGCATTACATGATCTCTTATCGCACTCCGTAGCGTAATGGTTAAGGTATTGCGCTACAAGCCGGAAGTCGAGGGTTCAAGTCCCGTTGGGGTCAGGATTTTTAAACTGACCCAAACCTTCTGGCGGCACTATGGTCCTGGGGTCGACTCAGCCTCTAATGAAAATGAGTACCAGACTCTTGTTCTGGGAGTAAAGGCGACCACAAGGTGCCCAAGCTGAGCAAAACATTTCTTCCACTTACTTGTGTTTTGCACTCTTTTAACTTTACTATCTAACCTCTCTTGGTTAACTCTTGTTTTTTTCGACCCCGACGCTATTAGGGCATCCGAGGGCTAGGGAGTCTTTCCTTTCTCCCATTTCTTCTTTCCTTTATTTTCTTTTCTTCTCCGGAAAAGCCTGACTAGAGGCTATAAGATGGCAGCTCCATCACTGGTCTTGCCTTCCTTTGGCCGGCAACCAATCGAAGGGACTATTATTATGCTTTCAAGTCTTATACGAGAATTTCCCGGAAAACGCTGGAGGGAAAATTTTCTATAGGATCGTAACAGGTCTTGGCCTAATACTTGGAAGGAAGAAGAAGAAGATTATTATTACTATTATTTGGACTTTAGGTAGAAAGCAAACAAAAATGGTATTGGCACAGAGATGGATTTTTGGCGAAGATAATCAAGATAGGAGAAAATTCAGTACCATAAAATTAGAGAAATAATGAATGTTAAATATAATATTATACAAATAATAGAGGACACTGACTGAAATGGTATGGACGTCAGAAGAGGGTGGAGAATACAGAATCCCAAGAATTATGCTGAATTGGAATGCCGAAGGCAGAAGGAGGAGGTGGAAACCCAGGGAACAGTGGATGGATGAAGTGAGAAGAAACATGATCAGCAGAGACCTCAAAGAAGAAGATGCTGAGGATAGAAATCTGTGGCGGAGCAAAATGCACTTGGACTGAAGAATAACTACTGTAATGTAGAGAAAATCCTTAAAAATATTATTATTATTATTATTATTATTATTATTATTATTATTATTATTATTATTATTATTTGGCTATTTAAAATAATCAAAATTACATATTCCGTTATTTACGATGAAATTGCAATATTTATATTACAAATAAAAAATATTAAAAATCTGTTCATCCAGTTACTGGATGACGGACCTTTATAGCACCTACAAGTGACATTGATTTAGAGGACGATGTACAAGTTAAGTAATGACGTGGTATATAATATTGCTTCCGGTCCCCCAGCTTTATTCTTGTAACTCATTTTGTTTAAGAACAAAGCTGCATTAAGTCCATTGATGTTGCAGTAGATACAACAACAATGAAACGGGTGTCACAGAAAGCCTTCTGCTCATTGTTGCCGGTTTATATTATACACCAGTCAACTATCCTCTGTTGAGGTTCATCTTGACACAGACACCTGCTCAAGATTTATTATTTTTTTAAAAATCAGTTTGGTTATGTAATGTATAAGCCTTGTATCGATCATGCATAATTTCCTTACTAATATACGTTATTGAAGAGCCATATATAACAATACAATCCTTATACACAATACGTCACATATTCATTATTATGACGTCAGAGCATTTTACGAGCAGTTTGTAACAGAAAGAAAACATCTTCAACTAGTGACGAATCGTGTAATATGGACAAGAATGAATACAGTTTCCCTAATTGGGGAGGTACGGAAAAAAATAAGTATGTGTTAATTTATTTGCATTTTACTTTGGGCTTCGTCAAAATATCGTAAAATAGATTCCATAGATAACGTGCTGTCATTTAACGACAAAAACTTCAAAAAATATTGGGAAATATTTTTTCCCCATTACTTATGAATTATATGCAGTGCTTTAGGAAGCGTTATAAAACGTTCAAAACAGTAAAAACTGTAGAAAAAGCGAAACTGTAAAAATAAAATGATAGCAAAAAGTATTTAGTTAACTTATTGGACTATGAAAGAACAATCTATAAAATAATAAAAAATACCAGAAGACTCTTTAAAACTAAATTCCAGACCAAGGGCGAATAATACTGTAAGAAAACAATAATAGTTTGAACGGGATCCGAACCCGGGACTGTATGAACCGTAGTCACAAGTTCTGACCACAAGACCATCAGGTTAATGATTATTTTTCTCGCGATAATATTACCTCTATAAGTCCACCGCTGTGATCTCGAGGTAGCGTGCTGCCTTGTCATGCAGCGGGCCCAGGTTCGATCCCCGGTCGGGATAGTTTTTCTGGGTGAGGTTTTTATCGGGGTTTTTCCTCACCTGTAAGACAAATGTCAGGAAAACGTTAAGGACCAAACGGTCCCCGAAATCATATGGCCATCGCAATCATCATCATTCATATTCATCTTAGGTTAAGCTTAGGATTAGGGACTCTCCTGGCGCACCATTATCATCATCATTATCACCCATCATATCATCGGGGCAGCGTAACCCCGCCTTCCAGGCGCTCCAACCTCAGAAGTGGGTTACAAGTACGCCATGCCAGGAGAGAAACCAGGAATGTCGAAAGACAAACTTGGGGCATTTGAAAAAAAAATATTAGCTTTATAATTTAAAACATGTTTATAGTGGCCTGTATTAAATATTGACGATGTAAAAAAGTTTTGTTAAAATAATATTATGACCATTTAAACTACATTCAGCTTAAATCATGTGTCACAACATGTTCTCTTATGAATCAGTATTAAATTTGATAATATTATCAATCGAGAATGAATGTAGGCCTAACAAATTGCATGTTATAATGCTTTATTTTCCTACTAAGAACCTTATTAATATTATTTATGTCTTGCGTATCAATCAAGCAGTTGTTAAAGAGTTATATTTTGCGTTAAATTTCAGGAAACGCTCATCAATATCATAAGAAAACAATCAGCTGATTATAGAGACCGCCATTTTGATTTGTTATACAATCGATAACAAGGAGGAAGTTATGCACAATGATACACATGTGTAGTTGTACATTTTCTTTGGAGTTCGGCCGGCAGTTTGTTTTAATTTCCGACAGATGGCAGAATGACAGCTAAGATTTAAACATAATCAAATTTGTTGGATTATTCTAATATATCGTAAATAATTAGTTAATTATCTATTATTATTGCATTTAAACATATTTACATTTATAGAATTGGTAAAACCCTTCAATTTGATAACCTAGCATTTCATATTAGAATATTTTCAGCTAATAGACCCGCTACTGGTTTGACTTTCAATTTTTATAAATGGTAATACCTACTTTTGCGCATTCGTTGGAAAACAGAGACTTTAGAGACAGCCTGCAATTGCAGGTGTGTGGTCCCATATCGTCTCCTGTAGAGACAACCTGCATTTGCAGGTGTGTGGTCCCATACCGTCTCCTGTAGAGACAACCTGCAATTGCAGGTGTATGGGAACATATAGTCTCATGAAGGTGGAGAGAAGGAAGTCTTAATTTTTGGAGTGGGTTCGAGGTTCTGTCCTTGAACCCCAAAATCTAAACGCTACCTCTCAACAGCCAACAGGACCCTGAAACATCGGACTC
The DNA here is from genome assembly GCA_030220185.1 of Diploptera punctata. NCBI lineage: Eukaryota > Metazoa > Arthropoda > Insecta > Blattodea > Blaberidae > Diploptera > Diploptera punctata. The sequence goes on from JASPKZ010010242.1 coordinate 612,328, forward strand.
CGTCAAGGAAGTCAACACCGTTTCATGAGTTTACAGTTTACACCTATTTTTAGTGCGTTTAAATATATTTACATTTACAGAATTGGTAAAGAACTTCAATTTGATAACCTGGCATTTCATATCAGAATATTTTCAACTAATAGACCACCTACTGCCTTAACGTACAATTTTTATAAATGATAATACCTACTTTTGCTCTTTATTTAAGGTGCACCTCCGGCATGAAAAAAGCCTGGATGTAAATTTTTGGAGTGGGTTCGAGGCTTTGTCCTCGAACCCCAAAATCTAAACGCTACCACAAAATAGTAGAAAATGCAAAACTGTAAAAATAAAATGATACAAAAAAGTATTTAGTTAACTTATTGTGCTATGAGAGAATGAAATATAAAATAATAATTAAAAAATCACCAGAAGAGACCTTAAAACTAAATTCCAGACCAAATGCGAATAATCCTTTAAGAAAAAACGATAGTTGGAACGGGATTCGAACCTGGAACCGCGTGAACCGTAGCCACAAGTTCTGACTACTAGACCATTAACTTATTGATTATTTTGTTGCGATAATATTAGCTTTATAATTAAAAACATGTTTATAGTGGCCTGTATTAAACATTAACGATGTAAGAAAGTTTTGTTAAAATAATATTATGAAGCATTTAAACTATTTCAGCTTAAATCATGTGTCACAACATGTTCTCTTATGAATCAGTATTAAATTTTGTAATATTATCAATCGAGAATGAATGTAGGCCTAACCAATTGCATGTTATAATGCTTTATTTTCCTACTAAGAACCTTATTAATATTATTTATGTCTTGCGTATCAATCAAGCAGTCATTAAAGAATTATATCATCATCATCATCATCAACCAGGGATTAGGCAATTTCCCGTTTTGTGTTAAATTTCAGGAAACGCTCATCAATATCATAAGAAAACAATCAGCTGATTATAGAGACCGCCATTTTGATTTGTTATACAATCGATAACAAGGAGGAAGTTATGCACAATGATACACATGTGTAGTTGTACATTTTCTTTGGAGTTAGGCCGGCAATTTGTTTTAATTTTCGACAGATGGCAACATGGCAGCTAAGTTTTAAACATAATAAAATTTGTTGGATTATTCTAATATATCGTAAATAATTAGTTATTTATCTATTATTATTGCATTTAAACATATTTACATTTATATAATTGGTAAAACCCTTCAATTTGATAACCTGGCATTTCATATATGATTATTTTCAATAATAGACCCGCTACTGATTTCACTTTCAATTTTTATAAATATTAATACCTACTTTTCATTTTGGTTTTTGACCCCGACGTTTTCACCTCCGGGAGAAGGTCACTCAAGTTATATCCTGGAAGGCCAGTCCCGGGGACAATTTTTGGAGTGGGTTCGAGGCTTTGTCCTTGAACCCCAAAATCTAAACGGTACTTTTCAAGAGCTTTTCAGTACTCTGAAACATCGGACTCCATCAAGGAAGTCAACACCGTTTCATGAGTCTAGAGTTTACATCTATTCTTAGATTTCGTAGATAATGTGCTGTCATTTAACAAGAACATAGAAAAATATTGGGGAATAAATAAATATATAATATATATACACACACACAATTACTTGTGAATTATATGCAGTGCATTAAGAAGCGTTAGAAAACGTTCAAAATAGTAAGAAAATGCAGAAAAAAGCTAAACTGTGAAAATAAAATGATGCAAACAAGTATTTAGTTAACTTATTGTGCTATGAAAGAATGAAATATAAAATAATAATAAAAAAATCACCAGAAAGAGTTTTTAAAACTAAATTTCAGATCAAGGGCGAATAATCCGGTAAGAAAAGAAAATTAGTTTGAATGGGATTCGAACCTAGGACCGCATGAACCGTAGTCACAAGTTCTGACCAGAAGACCATCAGGTTAATAATTATTTCGTCGCGATAATATTACTTTCATAATTAAACACATGTTTATAGTGGCCTGTATTAAATATTGACGATGTAAGAAACCCTTGTTAGAATAATATTATGAACCATTTAAACTACATTCAGCTTAAATCATGTGTCACAACATTTTCTCTTATGAATCAGTATTAAACTTTATAATATTATCAATCGAAAATGAATGTAGGCCTAACAAATTGCGTTTTATAATGCTTTATTTTCCTACTAAGAACCTTATTAATATTATTTATGTCTTGCGTATCAATCAAGCAGTCATTAAAGAATGATATCATCATCATCATCATCACTCCAGGGATTAGGCAATTGCCCGTTTTGTGTTAAATTTCAGGAAACGCTCATCAATATCATAAGAAAACAATCAGCTGATTATAGAGACCGCCATTTTGATTTGTTATACAATCGATAACAAGGAGGAAGTTATGCACAATGATACACATGTGTAGTTGTACATTTTCTTTGGAGTTAGGCCGGCAATTTGTTTTAATTTCCGACAGATGGCAACATGGCAGCTAAGTTTTAAACATAATAAAATTTGTTGGATTATTCTAATATATCGTAAATGATTAGTTATTTATCTATTATTATTGCATTTAAACATATTTACATTTATATAATTGGTAAAACCCTTCAATTTGATAACCTGGCATTTCGTATATGATTATTTTCAACTAATGGACCCGCTACTGATTTCACTTTCAATTTTTATAAATATTAATACCTACTTTTCACTTTTGGGCTCCACTTCACCTCCGGGAGAAGGTCACTCAAGTTATATCCTACTTTTCACTTTTGGGCTCGACTTCACCTCCGGGAGAAGGTCACACAAGTTATATCCTGGAAGGCCAGTCCCGGGGACAATTTTTGGAGTGGGTTCGAGGCTTTGTCCTTGAACCCCAAAAACTAAACGCTACTTTTCAAGAGCTTCAGTACTCTGAAACATCGGACTCCATTAAGGAAGTCAACACCGTTTCATGAGTCTAGAGTTTACATCTACTTTTAATGCGTTTAAATATCTTACTTTTCAAGAGCTTAAATATATTTACATTTACAGCATTGGTAAAACACTTCAATTTGATAACCTAGCATTTCGTATTAGAATATTTTTGAACTAATAGACCACCTACTGACTTAACGTACAATTTTTATAAATATTAATACCTACTATGCTTTTTCAGTTGCACATCACCCGGTGAGAAGGAACCCGGGGGAGTGGGTTCGAGGCTTTGTCCTTGAACCCCAAAATATAAACGCTACTTTTCAAGAGCTTAAATATATTTACATTTACAGAATTGGTCAAACACTTCAATTTGATAACCTAGCATTTCGTATTAGAATATTTTTGAACTAATAGACCACCTACTGACTTCACGTACAATTTTTATAAATGATAATACCTACTTTTGTTCTTTTAAGGTTGGAAGACAAGGCTCCAGAGACGCTGGTTCCCCTAAGGGACTAGAACAGCCTGCATATGCATGTGTGTGGGCCCACACCGTCTCTCGTAGAGCCAAATTTTTGGAGTGGGAAGACTCCAGAGACAGCCTGCATTTGCAGGTGTGTGGGCCCACACTGTTTACTGAAGGTGGAGTCTAATTTTTGGAGTGGGTTCGAGGCCTGTCCTTGAGCCCCAAAATCTAAACGCTACTTTTCAAGAGCAACAGGAACCTGAAACACTGGACTCCATCAAGGAAGTCAACACTGTTTCATGAGTTTAGAGTTTGCATCTATTTTTAATGCGTTTAAATATCTTTATATTTATAGAATTGGTAAAACGCTTCAATTTGATAACCTAGCATTTCATATTACAGTATTTTCAACGAATGTACCAACTATTGAATTGTCTTACAATTTTTATGCATGAAAATACTTATTTTCGATGATCATTGGGTTGCTCCGAAGAAGCGTCTCCAAGCTGTGGCCATGCTTGTTTCTTATTTTTTGCGTGGATTTTAGATGCTGTTTTAATCCCTTAATTTACACCCGTTCATTCACACCAGAAGCGCCTATGAGACTAATACAATAATATATTTTGCATATGATTTCATGATCCATGTCATTTCAGTTTACTACGCTATTAAATACTAAAATCTACATTCAATTAACAACTTTGGTCATTCAAATGATTAATTTTTTTATTAGATTTTAGGTTACTGCCTTAAAATCCGCAATTTTTGACCTGGTCTCTTCAACAGAAGCGCCTCTCAGACTGACACATTAATATAATTTGTATACTATTTTCGATGTCATTTCAGTTCTCTACACCTATTGAAAACTAAAAACTAAGGCCCGTATCCCGACTATCCAAACTGTCGTTCGCCGACCTCACATCCACATGTGGCTATCACATAGGTGAATGATCATCCAGCCAGTATAGGAGTGACATGTGGTCAGCATGTCGGTTCCCCCAGGCGTCTTGATCTGAAGCTGCTGCCCATTATTAACGAAAGTACCAACTATTGTCACCTCGTCCCCATTTTATAAATAATAATGTTTATGGTCGTAAGGTATATTTGTATTTACACGTAGACAATAAACAAATATTAATTAGAAATTAAGTTCTTGCCTTAGAAACAATTTTTGTATTGCATTTTAGGTTCCTGCCTTAAAAAAATTGAATTACATTTTAAAGAGATAAGTTAGACCCGGCTTCTTACAAGAGAATACATAAGCAGCCATGAGACATCTCAGTTGAAATAAACACTGTGCAGCGTATAAGAGGTTGAGATCAGATTTAGACACCACAGCAGCAATAATTTATATAAATTAGATATAGGCTTATACAGGGAATACATTTTAAGAGGAAATCTCGCATCATTCTGCCGCCGCGACCAGACTGTTGAAATTTCTTAAATAAATCTAAAATAAATTGTAATAAGTCTCTATGTGTAGGCCTATTTTTTTATAATAATCTAATTAGTTGAGTTATTTGTGTTTTGTAGCTTCTAACCGTCATTTGCCGGTAGTAACGGAACACGCTCCCCGCCGGTGCAGGCACAATAGCGTGCAAAGTGAGTGCTGCTGCAACCTGTAAAAAGGTTTCCGCTTAAAGTGGATTCCCTGTATAAAGAACCCACCATTTAAATAAAGATGTCTCAAGAACTAAAAAAACATAACCTTATCATGATTGGTTATCAAACTAACATAAATTCATAAGCTACACATAACATAATTAAAATGTGAATCTAATAGCATAATCACAATCTTCTAATACTCGTTAATAAAACACCAATTATCGAAAGATTAAATCCGGCCACTAATCAGTGGGAAACCCTTTAAACTAGAGTGACAGCATCGGTCCCCACGTGACATCAACCTCAAAGATGAGTATTGTTTCAAATCACTCCAGATTGAGGTAAGTCACCAGGTTCACCAGACCTGCGGCATACAGCTGGAAGTCTCTAGATGACTCAATACCGGTGACATGGAAAAACCCGGGTAAGGATTGGGAATAAACTTGACAACGCCATAGGGGTGTTATCTAAAAATACTCGAAAATAATTCTATTGAAAATACACCCACTGTAGTCAGTTAAGTACAAAGTAGCCAATCAGAAATATTGTTAGAACAATCTTTGCAGGCTTTCACGATGAATGAATTATCTGGAAGGAGGAAACATATCCTATTTAAGGACAGGTTGTAATAATTTGGGACACGCTGTCTCACACTGTTTTTGTTTTCTTTCTGTTACAAACTGCGCGTAATATGCTCTGACGTCACAATTATGACGAGTGTATGACGTAGTGTATATAAGGAGTGTATTGTAATGCAGCTCGTATACAAAGTTTATTAGTAAGGAAATTACACACACATATATATAAGGTTTATATATTGTATAACTAAACAACTGATGAAAGCCTATATAGGCAATTTTCATTAGTAAAAACATCCATCGACCCCGGCCCGGTTTGAACCCGCGGGACCTGAGGCAAGGAACATACTCACTTGTTCATCTCGACCGACAATATGGAGAGAAATGGTAGAATTCAATTTGTAGCTGGAGAAAAACCTGCCCAAGCTCCGTTTCGTCCGCCACGACCCTCTAGAAGTGATTGAGACTCGATCTCGAGACCACTGCGATGACAGGCGAGTGTGAAACTGCTTGCGCCACGGAGCCGCCAAAATTATTAAACATAAACTAACATTCACATTAATATATTTAATATTTTGTGCTTAAAATGTAATAAAGTATGTTTTAATTACAGCTCCCGATTTGTGTCCAATTTGTTGAAATATTTGTTCCGAACTCTTTACTGCAGCTACTTGATTAAAAACATGAAGATAGTTTCCATGGTTACCGCTGTATTATTATAGGTTAATGTGTTTATTGCAATGAGAATCACAATGCCACCGGGATATGTAATGACTTTTCTGGTTATGATACACATATTTATGTTTACTACAAGTTAGCCATTTTAATTCACCATGTTGTATGCAAACTGTTATTAATGCGGCAGCTGCCATGATATCGGATCGTGATGATGATGAATATATATATATATATATATATATATATATGGTAAGATAAGAAAAATAAATGCCTGGACGGGATTCGAACCCGGATCTCTGAGTCTGTACCTTAGCGTGATATCCATTACACTACCAGGCGAATCCAATTCAAACACTTATTTTTCTTATATATGTATTATACTCTCCATTATTACTAGATGTCGCGAGAACACTGTCTTCACTGCCATCTGGTAGCTGACTATATCAAGTAAGCAAATTAAAGAGAATATTTATTTTACTTTATAGCAGTGACGCTTACATATATATATATGGAATTGTAGGTGTGATAGCTTCCCGTTGCTTTCCACACCGGTGAAGGTTGATGATTATGATGATGGCCATATGATTTCGGGGAACGTTTGGACCTTAAAATTTTCCTGACAATTGTCTTACAGGTGAGGAAAAACCCCGATAAAAACCTCACCCAGGAACACTGCCCCGACCGGGGATCGTACCTGGGCCCGCTGCGTGACAAGGCAGCACGCTACCTCGAGACCACAGCGGTGGATATATATACATATAAATAAATAAATAAATATATATATATATATATATATATATTAAAGAATCCAATGTGACAAACGAAGAAGAAACTGATATAAATAAAGAATGGGAGGCTATAAGAGATACTATTAAATTGTCAGCATCAGAAAGCATTGGTTGTTTAAAAAAGAGGCAAAACAAGAAATGGTTTGATGAGGAATGTGCGGACATTGTAAAGAAAAGAAAGCTAGCAAAAATGAAATGGTTACAGGAGCCAAATGAGGTAAATTTAGAGCAATCGGGTAGTGTTAGAAGGGAAACCACTAAGTTACTAAAGAGTAAAAAGAGGGAATATTTGAGAGAGAAGATTAATGATCTTGAAATGAATGCAAAAAATAGGAACATTAGAGAATTATATCAGGGAATTAGGATAGAGAAGAAGGGGTTTCAGGCTAGAACAAACATAATTCGGAATGAAAATGGGGATATGATTGCAGATTTCTAGGAGTATATTAAATAGATGGAAAGGTACTTTAATCAGCTATTAAATGTACATACAGAACAGGATATTGAAGAGGATAAGTTACAGACAGCAGAAATGCTAGTCGCAGAGCCAAGTGCATTAGAGGTTGAAATGGCGATTGAAAAATTGAAGATGTATAAAGCATCAGGTTCAGATGAGATCCCAGCAGAACTGATAAAATCAGGGGGAGAATATTGATGGACAAGATACGCTGGTTGCTTAGTATGATTTGGGAAAAAGAAGCTCTTCCAGATGAATGGAAGGAATCAATTATCTACCAATTATTAAGAAAGGAGATAAAAACTGATTGCAACAACTACAGGGGCATCTCATTACTTTCAACTTCGTACAAAATTCTAACAAATATATTAGTAAGCAGACTTACTCCCTATATTGATGACATTCTAGGAGATCATCAATGTGCATTTAGAAGAAACAGGTCTACAACAGATCAGATTTTCAGTATTAGACAGATTTTAGAGAAGAAATGGGAATATAATGGTACTGTACATCAACTATATGTAGACTTCAAAAAAGCATATGATTCAATTAAGAGGGAGAAGTTATATAGTATCCTGCTGGAGTTCGGAATTCCTAAAAAGTTGGTTAGACTTATACGAATTTGTCTAAATGGCTCAAAGAGTAGGGTGCGTGTAGGCAAACAGTTTTCAGACACTTTTGAAATCCAGAATGGGTTGAAGCAAGGAGATGCACTATCTCCTCTACTATTTAATTTTGTACTAGAGTATGCCATTAAATCTTTAGAGAATGAGGAAGGCTTACAACTGAATGGTATTAATAAGCTGTTAGTTTATGCTGATGATGTAGTACTACTGGCCGATAGCGAGGAGATACTAAAGGCCAACACGCACACACTATTGAGTAACACTAAGAAATTGGGACTGGAAGTAAATATCAGTTAAAACTAAATATATGGTCACACGTAGAAATTCAGTATATAATGGAAATGGACAGCTAATGACAAATGAGGGAAATTTTGAGGAAGTGGCTGAATTCAAATACCTAGGAACAATAATCACAAATAGGAATGAGATGCACAAAGAAATTAAACATAGGCTCAATTCTGGAAATGCTTGCTATTATGCATTGCAGAGACTTTTGATGTCCCAACTCCTTTCAAAAAACGTTAAGTTGAAAATATATAAAACTATTATTCTACCAGTTATATTATATGGGTGCGAAACATGGACTCTTACTTTAAGGGAGGAAAGGAGATTACGAGTATTTGAGAATAAAGTTCTTAGGAAAATTTTTGGACCAAAGAGAGATGAACAGACAGGTGAATGGAGAAGACTACATAACAATGAATTACATGGTCTTTATAGGAAGCCAGATATAGTAAGAACAGTTAAGTCTCGTAGACTGCGATGGGCAGGACATGTTGCACGTATGGGGAATGAAAGACTTGCATGGAAGCTTCTTGTAGGAAAGCCAGAGGGAAAACGCCCAGTTGGTAGACCAAGAATGAGGTGGGAGAACAACATTAAGTATGATTTGAGGGAGGTAGATTATACAGGGAATGATTGGAGAGCATTGGCTCAGGATAGGGATGTATGGAGAGCTTATGTCCGCGCGGCCGTGAACCTTCGGGTTCGATAGTGCCAGTGAGTAAGTAAGTAAGTATATTAAAGAATCGGAATTTTACATTTAGAGAAGAGAGATCATATTTTAAATCTACCTGCTGTAAGATGACCTTGTTTCACCTCCAATTACAAAGTTATCTTCAGTTTTCCGCTTCATGGATTCAAGCTTGACTTCTGGCCATTGATTCCGACCTTTCTACATGATCCCACATGCCATTATCAAGGAATGAACGAGAGGCCAATCTTGAATCCATGAAGTGGAAAACCCAAGAAAACTTAATATATACTGTATCTAAAAGTGATGTCATGTGACGTCATCTACAGATGAGTCTCGAGAAAATAAGTAATAAGGGCTAAAAAATAGTGTTTTTTATTCAACCGTATACAAATATTATTTTTTATGTTTTTATGATTTTTTTATGACAATCGGTCTGATTTCCATGAAGCTTCTCAATAAGATAAATGTCTCCTGGAAGCGTTACGAGCGCTTCGCAGGACAAGGATGGTGGAAGGGCTGCTTCCTCTTAGCCTCCAAACATGCTCCTCTATATGAAGACACAAACATAATTATAGATATCGGATTCGAAAGAACAGAAACAATCAAAACAAATACTGGATTACGACAAGGATATAGTTTATCACCCACTTTGTTTAATATATATATAGACGATATTTTAAATAAATGGAAAGTTTTAGTGAATCCAGGAATAAGAATAGATAATAAAGTGTGCATAAATAATCTTCTATTTGCTGACGATGTAACCATAATACAGAAAAATGAAGACGACTTACAGAAATCAATGCATGCGTTAAATTAAATGTGTAAATTATACGATCTAAAGATTTCTGTATGGAAAACGAAGACCATGGCTTTCAGAAGAAGAGATCCAGTGAGATCCAAAATTATTTTAGAAAATTAAAGTATAGAACAGGTGTCTAGTTTCAAATATTTGGGCTGTGATGTTGGCTACAATGTGGAAAGAGATATCGACTCCAAAATAAATAAATTTCAGACGGTGTGTGGAACAATACAGAGAACATTAAAAAATAAAATTAGAAAAGAAACCAAGATAAAAATGTATAATGTTATGGCGGTTCCCACAATATTGTATGGATGTGAAACTTGGGCTCCAGTGAAAAAACAGAAGGATAGAATACAGACGGCGGAGATGAGGTTCCTAAGACAAGTAAAAGGATGTACAAGACTTGATAGAATAAGAAATGAGGATATAAGAGAAGAATTGAAAGTACAGCCTTTATTGGATAAGGTCACGAATTACAGACAGAAATGGATTGATCACATGGATGGAATGAGTAAGGAGAGATATCCATTGTTAGCAGGAAATTATCAAGCAAGAGGAAGACGTGATGTTGGAAGACCTAGAAGACGTTGGGCTGATGCATTATGAAGTCGGAACGGGCAATTGCCTAATCCCTGGAGTGATGATGATGATGATTTTTTATGAGTTATTGTTGTTTGTGACCACAATTACATTGATTCCAGTGAAACATTAAGCCTTAACTAACTAACTCACTCACTGACACTATCGAACCCATAGGTTCATGGCCGCGCGGACATAAGCTCTCGATACATCCCTATGCTGAGCTAATGCTTTCCAATCATTCCCTGTGTAATCTACGTACTTCCCTCAAATCATAAATGAATGTTATTCTCCCACTTTAGTCTTGGTCTACCAACTGGGCGCTTTCCCTCTGGTTTTCTTACAAGAAGCTTCCATGCACGTCTTTCATTCCCCATTCGTGTCGCCTGTCCTGTCCATCGCAGTCTACAAGACTTAATTGTTCTTATTATAGTGGTTATGCTCCTTGCCTAGGGTCGCGGGTTCAAACCCGGCCGGGGTCGATGGATTTTTTAGGACGGAAAAATCCAAGGAGCAAGTCCTCCGGGAGGGACTTTAAGCCGTGGGTCCCGAGTCTGAAGATTTTCAGGCTCGTAAAAAAAATCCTTAAGCCTGAATGAAGAGGGCTCTAAGCAAAATTTACCGAATTTTCCCGTCCTAGTATTTACCTTGGTTTCCTAGATGTCAGTATGAGGCGGAACGCTGACCACGTACCACTCAAAATGACATCTATACGAAAACAAGTGTAACTAAATTAGTATGGTTCAAATTCTTCCCTGTAGGGGGAGAGCGCCTAAATGTCTGTAAAGGGAAAACATAGGCTTACAATACAATACAATATCTGGCTTCTTATAAAGACCATGTCCACCGCTGTGGTCTCGGGGTAGCGTGCTGCCTTGTCACGAACCGGGCCCGGGTTCGATCCCCAGTCGGGGCAGTTTTTCTGGGTGACGTTTTTATCGGGGTTTTTCCTCGCCTGTAAGACAAATGTCAGGAAAACTTTAAGGCCCAAACGGTCCCCGAAATCATATGGCCATCATTATCATCAACACCCTTATCATCATCATCATCATCATCATCATCCTTCACAGGTGTGGAAAGCAACGGGAAGCTACCACACCTACACAATTCCCTAGTAAAGCTGCAAGCATTACATGAAAATGCTGTGATTGCAGTGAAGGACCTGCCTTCGGACAGAATTACTATGGATGGATAAAGACCATTAGTTCCACTGTTATACAGTCTTCAAACATGATGCAGTATCACATATAATATACAAGATAGCAATGAAACATTGCCGTGCGATGGATCTGATGTGATGCGGGTTCGTCTCCCTCGGGGTAGATTAGTGCGCCCTGTCTGCATTCTCAGAACCTCCCATTTATTATGTATCACAGCACGCACGTGTTAAGTGGGAACAGGCTTTGCGTTCACTGCAACATCCCAAAATAGGATTCTGTTCTCACCAATAAATTATTAATTTAACTTTTACAATACTATTGTAGCATAAAATTAAAAAAAAAACATTAAAATTAATTATTTTATTTTATTATTCCGGCTTTTACAATGAATATACATTTTTCCGGTACCCATGTTCACAGTTAACTACACATTTGTTTCAACACATTTTTCTATTCTTGTCTGTTCATCCATATATCTTCTTCCATTTCCCATTCCCTCTTAGCTTCATTGATTCCCTGAATCCACGTAATAGTTGGTCTACCCTTCTTTTTTCCATCCCTGTGGTTCCCAATCCATGATTATCTTAGGTAGTCTTCCTTCTTCCATCCTTCTAATGTGTCCGTACCAATTTAATTGTTTCTTCTTTATAAAATCTAATATTGAATATTGTACCTGCATTTTTTCTTTTACATAGGAATTTCTGATTTTATCCTTCCTGGATATTCTTGCAGCACGTCTCCAGTAGTCCATTTCAGTGGCGAGTAATTTTTTTTTTCATTTGTGCATTTAAAGCCCACACATCAGCTCCATAGGTAATAATGCTTCTGATTATTGTATTAAAAATAGTTTTTTTTTTGTTTCTTTGAAGATATGTTTGTCCCATACTATTCCATTTAGGGCAGATATAGCATACTTTCCTATATTGATCCTGTTTCTTATCTCTGTTTCTTGTTTTCCATCTTTAGTAATTTTAATTCCCAAATACTTATATTCTTCAGTGTATTTAATTGTCCCTAAATTTTCTTCTAGTATTAAATCTTGAGGAAGGTCCCCTATTATATATAAAATATATAAAATTAATAATAATAATAATAATAATAATAATAATACAATTAATAATAAAATAATAATAATAATAATAATATTCATTTAATTTATTCATTTACAGATTTTTAATGTTTACACATCTTTCTGTTACATTTTTACAATTCTTCTGCACTATCCATCCAGTCCATGTCCTCCAGTCCTCTTGTTCTCATTCCAGTTCTTATTTCTTGGATCCACGAGTTTCAAGGTCATACTTACTTAATACAGGCTTCCACTTTACAGCAGTTTGCCTTTGATTCCTGCTTTCCAGAGATTCCTATCTTCCCATTGTCCATCTTCCATACCTCTCTTCATCATGGCATCATATATTCCCTCATACCATGCTCTTCTACTTCTCCCCTCTTCCTTCAGCCTGGTACCATCTAACCCAACACCTGTTTAGGCCACTGGTCTTCCGACATCCGTTGTACATGTCCATACCACTGTAGAGCTCTCTTTGTTATCCTATCGATAACAGTTTCTTGTGCATCCATTTCTTGTCTGATATATGTATTTCGAATATGTTGTAGCCTGGATATTCTCATATTTCTCCGTAATCTATGCATTTCTGTCGCCAATATTATTTTCTGCATCCTGTCATTTAAGGTCCAGCTTTCTGATCCACATGTAAGTATACTTTCTATTATTGTCTGTATAATCTCTTTTTTTGTTTTTCTGGTCAAATTTCTATTCCATAAAAGACCATTCAGGGATCTAATCGCCTTCCTTGCGCAATTTACTCTGTTAATAATATATTTTTCACAAGTACCAGATTTATCTATTATAGATCCAAGATATTTAAATTCTTCAACACGTTTAATTATTATATTATTTATTTGTAGGTCTTCTGAATTTGCTCCGATTACCATATATTCTGTTTTAATATAATTTATCTTCAGTCCACATACCTCAAATGCATCTACCAACTTTCTGATCATATATTCCATATCTTGTCCTATTATAATCTGGTCATCAGCGAATAATAAATTGTGCAGTAAATGGCCATTAATGTTGATTCCCATTCCCCTACATGACTTATTCCATTTCATTAATACATCTTCTAAATATATGCTGGTGACATCCCGCATCCTTGTCTTAATCCTTTTGTTATATCAAATTCTGAGGATACTCTATTTCCAACCTTAATACTTGCTTTACAATCATACATTCTTTTTATAAAATGTATGAGAGATTTAGGTATTCCAAACTTCTCCATTGCCACCCAAAGCTTGTTGATGGGTACAGAGTCATATGCCTTTTCCAGGTCTTTAAATGTCATATGAACTTTCCCTTTAGCCAACATCTTTTCTGTAATCTGCCTGATCACAAATGTATTATCAAGGCACGATTTACCTGCTGTGAAACCTGTTTGTTCTTCTGATATTCTATTTTGTATTAGTTCCTCCAATCTGATTTTAATAATTGTACTTAACGTTCTACTAATAATTCGAGGTTTATAATAATAATATTAATAATAATAATAATAATAATAACAATAATAATATTAATAACAATAATAATAATAATGACAATAATAATAATAATAATATTAATAACAATAATAATAATAAAATAATAATAAGAATAATAATAATATCATCATCATCGTGATCATCATTTTGATCATCATAATCTTGATCATCATCTTAATCATCATCGTGATCATGACCATCTTGATCATCATCATGTTGATCATCATCATCGTTATCATGATTAACATGATCACCATCATCATCATCGTGATCATCATCATGATCATCATCTTCTTTATCATGATCATCTTAATCATCATCATGATCATCTTGATCATCATCGTGATCATCATCATCGTGATCATCATCATTGTGATCACCATCATCGTGATCATCATCGTGATCATCATCGTGATCATCATCTTGATCATCATCTTAATTATCATCATCATGATCATCGTGATCATCATCTTAATTATCATCATCATCGTGATCATCATCTTCTTTATCATGATCATCTTAATCATTATCATGATCATGATCATCTTGATCATCATCATCGTGATCATCAGCATCGTGATCATCTTAATTATCATCATCATCATGATCATCGTGATCATCATATTCTTTATCATGATCATCTTAATTATCATCATGAACATGACCATCTTGATCATCATCATGATCATCATCATCGTGATCATCATCTTGATCATCATCTTAATTATCATCATGAACATGACCATCTTGATCATCATCATGATCATCATCATCGTGATCATCATCTTGATCATCATCTTAATTATCATCATCATCATGATCATCGTGATCATCTTCTTCTTTATCATGATCATCTTAATCATCATCATGAACATGACCATCTTGATCATCATCATGATGATCATCATCGTGATCATCATCTTGATCATCATCATCGTGATCATCATCGTGATCATCATCGTGATCATCATCATGATCTTTATCATCGTATTCATCCATTTGATCATCATCATGAACATGACCATCTTGATCATCATCATGTTGATCATCATCGTGATCATCATCTTGATCATCATCATCGTGATCATCATCGTGATCATCTTCTTCTTTATCATGATCATCTTAATCATCATCATGAACATGACCATCTTGATCATCATCATGTTGATCATCATCGTGATCATCATCTTGATCATCATCATCGTGATCATCATCTTCTTTATCATGATCATCTTAATCATCATCATGAACATGACCATCTTGATCATCATCATGTTGATCATCATCGTGATCATCATCTTGATCATCATCATCGTGATCATCATCGTGATCATCATCGTGATCATCATCTTCTTTATCATGATCATCTTAATCATCATCATGAACATGACCATCTTGATCATCATCATGTTGATCATCATCTTGATCATCATCTTAATTATCATCATCATCATGAACATGACCATCTTGATCATCATCATGTTGATCATCATCGTGATCATCATCTTGATCATCATCATCGTGATCATCATCGTGATCATCATCGTGATCATCATCTTCTTTATCATGATCATCTTAATCATCATCATGAACATGACCATCTTGATCATCATCATGTTGATCATCATCGTGATCATCATCTTGATCATCATCATCGTGATCATCATCGTGATCATCTTCTTCTTTATCATGATCATCTTAATCATCATCATGAACATGACCATCTTGATCATCATCATGTTGATCATCATCGTGATCATCATCTTGATCATCATCATCGTGATCATCATCTTCATTATCATCGTGATCATCTTCATCATTATCAATGATCATCTTGAATCACATCATCATGAACATGACCATCTTGATCATCATCATGTTGATCATCATCGTGATCATCATCTTGATCATCATCATCGTGATCATCATCGTGATCATCTCTCTTTATCATGATCATCTTAATCATCATCATGAACATGACATCTTGATCATCATCATGTTGATCATCATCGTGATCATCATCTTGATCATCATCATCGTGATCTCATCGTGATCATCATCGTGATCATCATCTTCTTTATCATGATCATCTTAAATCATCATCATGAACATGACCATCTTGATCATCATCATGTTGATCATCATCTTGATCATCATCTAATTATCATCATCATCAGGATCATCGTGATCATCTTCTTCTTTATCATGATCATCTTAATCATCATCATGAACATGACCATCTTATCACATCATGTTGATCATCATCGTGATCATCATCTTGATCATCATCATCGTGATCATCATCGTGATCATCATTTCTCTTCATCTTGATCATCTTAATCATCATCATGATCATGATCATCTTATCATCATCATGTTGATCATCATCTTGATCATCATCATGATCATCACATCGTGATCATCATCATGTGATCATCATCGTGATCATCATCGTGATCATCATCGTGATCATCATCTTCTTTATCATGATCATTCTTAATCATCATCTGAACATGACCATGACTGACCATCTGATCATCATCATGTTGATCATCATCGTGATCATCATCTTCTTTATCATGATCATCTTAATCATCACATCACTACCATCTTGATCATGATCATCTTGATCATCATCATGTTCATCATCATCTTGATCATCATCATTTATCATCATCGTGATCATCATCTGATTCATCTTCTTTTTATCATGATCATCTTAATCATCATCATGAACATGACCATCTTGATCATCATCATGTTGATCATCATCGTGATCATCATCTTGATCATCATCATCGTGATCATCATCGTGTCATCTTTTCTTTATCATGATCATCTTAATCATCATCATGAACATGACCATCTTGATCATCATCATGTTGATCATCATCGTGATCATCATCTTGATCATCATCATCGGTGATCATCATCGTGATCATCATCGTGATCATCATCTTCTTTATCATGATCATCTTAATCATCATCATGAACATGACCATCTTGATCATCATCATGTTGATCATCATCGTGATCATCATCTTGATCATCATCATCGTGATCATCATCGTGATCATCATCGTGATCATCATCTTCTTTATCATGATCATCTTAATCATCATCATGAACATGACCATCTTGATCATCATCATGTTGATCATCATCTTGATCATCATCTTAATTATCATCATCATCATGATCATCGTGATCATCTTCTTCTTTATCATGATCATCTTAATCATCATCATGAACATGACCATCTTGATCATCATCATGTTGATCATCATCGTGATCATCATCTTGATCATCATCATCGTGATCATCATCGTGATCATCATCTTCTTTATCATGATCATCTTAATCATCATCATGAACATCGACCATCTGATCATCATCATGTTGATCATCATCGTGATCATCATCTGATCATCATCATCGTGATCATCATCGTGATCATCATCGTGATCATCTTCTTCTTTATCATGATCATCTTAATCATCATCATGAACATGACCATCTTGATCATCATCATGTTGATCATCATCGTGATCATCATCTTGATCATCATCATCGTTATCATCATCGTGATCATCATCTTCTTTATCATGATCATCTTAATCATCATCATGAACATGACCATCTTGATCATTCATCATGTTGATCATCATCGTGATCATCATCTTGATCATCATCATCGTGATCATCATCGTGATCATCATGATCATCATCTTCTTTATCATGATCATCTTAATCATCATCATGAACATGACCATCTTGATCATCATCATGTTGATCATCATCGTGATCATCATCTTGATCATCATCATCGTGATCATCATCGTGATCATCATCGTGATCATCATCTTCTTTATCATGATCATCTTAATCATCATCATGAACATGACCATCTTGATCATCATCATGTTGATCATCATCTTGATCATCATCTTAATTATCATCATCATCATGATCATCGTGATCATCATCGTGATCATCATCTTCTTTATCATGATCATCTTAATCATCATCATGAACATGACCATCTTGATCATCATCATCGTGATCATCATCGTGATCATCATCTTCTTTATCATGATCATCTTAATCATCATCATGAACATGACCATCTTGATCATCATCATGTTGATCATCATCTTGATCATCATCTTAATTATCATCATCATCATGATCATCGTGATCATCATCGTGATCATCATCTTGTTTATCATGATCATCTTAATCATCATCATGAACATGACCATCTTGATCATCATCATGTTGATCATCATCTTGATCATCATCTTAATTATCATCATCATCATGATCATCGTGATCATCATCGTGATCATCATCTTCTTTATCATGATCATCTTAATCATCATCATGAACATGACCATCTTGATCATCATCATCGTGATCATCATCGTGATCATCATCTTCTTTATCATGATCATCTTAATCATCATCATGAACATGACCATCTTGATCATCATCATGTTGATCATCATCTTGATCATCATCTTAATTATCATCATCATCATGATCATCGTGATCATCATCGTGATCATCATCTTCTTTATCATGATCATCTTAATCATCATCATGAAACATGACCATCTTGATCATCATCATCGTGATCATCATCGTGATCATCATCTTCTTTATCATGATCATCTTAATCATCATCATGAACATGACCATCTTGATCATCATCATGTTGATCATCATCGTGATCATCATCTTGATCATCATCATCGTGATCATCATCGTGATCATCATCGTGATCCATCATCTTCTTTATCATGATCATCTTAATCATC
This sequence comes from Diploptera punctata, assembly GCA_030220185.1. Lineage (NCBI taxonomy): Eukaryota > Metazoa > Arthropoda > Insecta > Blattodea > Blaberidae > Diploptera > Diploptera punctata. The sequence goes on from JASPKZ010010242.1 coordinate 631,333, forward strand.
ATCATGAACATGACCATCTTGATCATCATCATGTTGATCATCATCTTGATCATCATCTTAATATCATCATCATCATGATCATCTGATCATCATCATTCATCTTCTTCTTTATCATGATCATCTTAATCATCATCATGAACATGACCATCTTGATCATCATCATGTTGATCATCATCGTGATCATCATCTTGATCATCATCATCGTGATCATCATCGTGATCATCTTCTTCTTTATCATGATCATCTTAATCATCATCATGAACATGACCATCTTGATCATCATCATGTTGATCATCATCGTGATCATCATCTTGATCATCATCATCGTGATCATCATCGTGATCATCTTCTTCTTTATCATGATCATCTTAATCATCATCATGAACATGACCATCTTGATCATCATCATGTTGATCATCATCGTGATCATCATCGTGATCATCTTCTTCTTTATCATGATCATCTTAATCATCATCATGAACATGACCATCTTGATCATCATCATCGTGATCATCATCGTGATCATCATCTTCTTTATCATGATCATCTTAATCATCATCATGAACATGACCATCTTGATCATCATCATGTTGATCATCATCGTGATCATCATCTTGATCATCATCATCGTGATCATCATCTTCTTTATCATGATCATCTTAATCATCATCATGAACATGACCATCTTGATCATCATCATGTTGATCATCATCGTGATCATCATCTTGATCATCATCATCGTGATCATCATCTTCTTTATCATGATCATCTTAATCATCATCATGAACATGACCATCTTGATCATCATCATGTTGATCATCATCGTGATCATCATCTTGATCATCATCATCGTGATCATCATCTTCTTTATCATGATCATCTTAATCATCATCATGAACATGACCATCTTGATCATCATCATGTTGATCATCATCTTGATCATCATCTTAATTATCATCATCATCATGATCATCGTGATCATCTTCTTCTTTATCATGATCATCTTAATCATCATCATGAACATGACCATCTTGATCATCATCATGTTGATCATCATCGTGATCATCATCTTGATCATCATCATCGTGATCATCATCGTGATCATCATCTTCTTTATCATGATCATCTTAATCATCATCATGAACATGACCATCTTGATCATCATCATGTTGATCATCATCGTGATCATCATCTTGATCATCATCATCGTGATCATCATCGTGATCATCTTCTTCTTTATCATGATCATCTTAATCATCATCATGAACATGACCATCTTGATCATCATCATGTTGATCATCATCGTGATCATCATCTTGATCATCATCATCGTGATCATCATCTTCTTTATCATGATCATCTTAATCATCATCATGAACATGACCATCTTGATCATCATCATGTTGATCATCATCTTGATCATCATCTTAATTATCATCATCATCATGATCATCGTGATCATCTTCTTCTTTATCATGATCATCTTAATCATCATCATGAACATGACCATCTTGATCATCATCATGTTGATCATCATCGTGATCATCATCTTGATCATCATCATCGTGATCATCATCGTGATCATCATCTTCTTTATCATGATCATCTTAATCATCATCATGAACATGACCATCTTGATCATCATCATGTTGATCATCATCGTGATCATCATCTTGATCATCATCATCGTGATCATCATCGTGATCATCTTCTTCTTTATCATGATCATCTTAATCATCATCATGAACATGACCATCTTGATCATCATCATGTTGATCATCATCGTGATCATCATCTTGATCATCATCATCGTGATCATCATCGTGATCATCTTCTTCTTTATCATGATCATCTTAATCATCATCATGAACATGACCATCTTGATCATCATCATCGTGATCATCATCGTGATCATCATCGTGATCATCATCTTCTTTATCATGATCATCTTAATCATCATCATGAACATGACCATCTTGATCATCATCATGTTGATCATCATCGTGATCATCATCTTGATCATCATCATCGTGATCATCATCTTCTTTATCATGATCATCTTAATCATCATCATGAACATGACCATCTTGATCATCATCATGTTGATCATCATCGTGATCATCATCTTGATCATCATCATCGTGATCATCATCTTCTTATCATGATCATCTTAATCATCATCATGAACATGACCATCTTGATCATCATCATGTTGATCATCATCGTGATCATCATCTTGATCATCATCATCGTGATCATCATCTTTCTTTATCATGATCATCTTAATCATCATCATGAACATGACCATCTTGATCATCATCATGTTGATCATCATCTTGATCATCATCTTAATTATCATCATCATCATGATCATCGTGATCATCTTCTTCTTTATCATGATCATCTTAATCATCATCATGAACATGACCATCTTGATCATCATCATGTTGATCATCATCGTGATCATCATCTTGATCATCATCATCGTGATCATCATCGTGATCATCATCTTCTTTATCATGATCATCTTAATCATCATCATGAACATGACCATCTTGATCATCATCATGTTGATCATCATCGTGATCATCATCTTGATCATCATCATCGTGATCATCATCGTGATCATCTTCTTCTTTATCATGATCATCTTAATCATCATCATGAACATGACCATCTTGATCATCATCATGTTGATCATCATCGTGATCATCATCTTGATCATCATCATCGTGATCATCATCGTGATCATCATCGTGATCATCATCTTCTTTATCATGATCATCTTAATCATCATCATGATCATGACCATCTTGATCATCATCATCATGATCATCATCGTGATCATCATCATCATTATCATCATCGTCGTAATGATTATTATTATTATTATTTTTATTATTATATGGGTAGTAGCAGTAGCATTTTAATATATATGGTATTGAGTTGAATGAGTGGTGCCGCTAGTGTGAGGGAGGGCTGCTGGAGTGTTGAATGAGGTAATATTGACATTATCTGACAATTGATATTGACATTGAACATTGAACAGCTGAGTGTTAATTAAGGGAGCGTAATTGGAGCAGAGATTGATGACGTATTAGAAATAAGAAACTCCATCAAACAGAGTGTTAACTAAAATAGAATTCATATTAATATGTAGCTTAAAAATAATTGTTTAATTTCTATAAAAGCTATAAGTAATAGTATATTACAATGGGAGGTTGGGAAGTGGTTTTTACAGAAGCGAGGAAATGATTAAAAACGAAGCGATAGCGAGGTTTTTAATTCCGTACATTCTCTAAAAAACACTTCACAAACGTATTCACATTATTTTTTGCACGATGGTGTTTTAAAAATAATAATAATAGCTTCTTCTTCGTCAGGCTCTACGACTTCCAGTGGAATATCTTGGCCTTCTCAGCCAGTTTACGCCACTTCTTCCTATCTTGTGCAGTAGATTTCAAATCAAAAATCCCCATCTCTCTCTCAAATCTTCAATTACGTCATCTTCCCATCGATCCTTGGGTCTTCCTCTAGGTCTTGTTCCCTGTGGCTTCCAATTTAAAATATCATTCGGCAATCTTCCTTTTGGCATTCTTAGTGTTTGTCCAAACCATTGTAATCTTTTGGATTTGATGAAACTAACTATATTTTCTTTATTATTCTTGAGGTATAATTCGTTATTCCTTCTCAACCTCCAATTTCCATTTTCCTTTACTGGACCTAGCATTCTTCTAAATATTTTCCTCTCAAACGTTAATAGGCTTAATTTATCTGCTTCTTTTAGTACCCAGGTTTCAGCTCCATAACATAGGATTGGTCTTATTATTGCTGTATAGCTGGTTAGTTATTTATAGGACAACCACGAAATAAAAAAAAATGGAACTTTCAATTCTGGTCACCATTCCTGCAAGTGCGACAGAACGCACTATTCTGGTATATAAATACATAACGCATGTAAAAATATACATTTATATGTCTTCCTTTTTTACTTCCTATGATCATACTCTACTTATTTTTACTTATGCACATTTGTGCGTACTTCTTACTATACTTACTTACTTACTTTTAAGAAAACGTACGAAATGCAATATTAAAAATAATACTCAGGGTTGCAATACACATGCAATGTACTTACATCTAAAAAGATAAGATATGCCTGAATCAGGATATGCGTTAGCACTCTACATTTGAGCTATCCAGGCATCCATGGATACACATTAATTTTTCTCACTGTAAGTCCAGACACTTTAAATGTATACACACTATTGAGTAACACTAAGAAATTGGGAAAGGAAGTAAATATCATTAAAACTAAATATATGTTCACTCATAGAAATACATTATATAAAGGAAATGGACAGCTAATGACAAATGAGGGAAATTTTGAGGAAGTGGCTGAATTCAAATACCTAGGAACAATAATCACAAGTAGGAATGAGATGCACAAGGAAATTAAACATAGGCTCAATTCTGGAAATGTGCGCTATTATCCATTACAGAGACTCTTGTCCCAACTACTTTCAAAAAAAGTTAAACTGAATATATATAACTGTTATTCTAACTAACTAACTCACTGGCACTATCGAACCCGTAGATTAATGGCCGCGCGGACATAAGCTCTCCATATATTCCTATCCTGAGCCAATGTTTTCCAATCATCCCCTGCATAATCTACTTCCCTGAAATCATAGTTAATGTTATTCTCCCACCTCATTCTTGGTCTACCAACTGGGCGTTTTCCCTCTGGTTTTCGTACAACAATCTTCCATGCACGTCTTTCATTCCCCATTCGTTTCACATGTCCTGTCCTTCGCAGTCTACGAGACTTAAATGTTATTACTATATTTGATTTCCTACAGACCATGTAGTTTACTGTTATACAGTCTTCTCAATTCACCTGACAGTTATGTATAACATAACCATAATTTGAGGGAAGTAAATTATACAGGGAATGATTGAAAAATATTAGCTCAGGATAAGGATGTGTGGTGGTCTTATATCCGCGCGAGGCCACGAACCTACGGGTTCGATAATGTCAGTGAGTTAGGTAGTTATAACGTGGTATATAATAAGGCATCCGGTCCCCCAGCTTTATTCTTGTAAATTATTTTGTTTAAGAAAAAAGCTGCATTAAGTCCATTGATGTTAGAGTAGATTTAACTACAATGGATCGGGTGTCACAGGTTCCCACCTGCTCATTGTTGCCGGTTTGTATTATATACCAGGCAACTGTTCTCTTATGAGGTTCGTCTTGATACAGATACCTGCTCAAGACGTTTTTATCGCATATACAAGCTTTCATCAATTTATAAGTTATAAAATGTATAGGCCATATATAGATCAGGCATAAACGTTGCACAAGACCTGTATAACAATACAATCCTTATATACAACGTTTTAAGAAGCGTTAGAAAACGTTCAAAATAGTGGAAAATGTTAGCAAGCTCAATAATTTAATAACAAAATTATATCAGAAATATTTAAATTACTTAAGGTCAGTTTCACCAACTATATTACGCCAGTTTTCCCCGTGTATAATACATAGCTTAAACTGGCGTAATAAAGTTATCTCTGTTGTGATACCGACCCTTAATTAGCTATGAATAAATTTGAAATTAACCAAGGTTTAAGACAGGGATGTGGACTATCTCCATTACTGTGTATTCTATATCTAAATAAAATTGTCCAGGAGTGGAAAAAACTAAACCCCCCAGGAGTAAAAATATGTAGAGGAAATCAAATACAAACAATAATCTTCGCAGATGATCAAGTACTTCTAGCGGAGAATGAAGATGATTTGCAGAGATCAGTGTTTAAATTGCAGAATACCCTGGAAAAATACAACATGAAAATATCTGAAAATAAAACCAAATCCATGGCAAACACTGGAAAGGGACTTTCGAGAGTAAAAATAATAATAAATAATAAACCAATAGAACAAGTAACACACTTTAATTATTTAGGTAATAATATATCACAGTTTCATAATCAAAAAGATGTGGAAACAAATTTAGAAAAAATAACAGATTAAATGGTATAATTAGGAGAAATTTTGGAAAACAAATGAGGAAAGAAATCCAATTGAGATTTCATAATGCCATAGCCAAACCTGCTCTACTATACGGAAGTGAATGCTGGACACTTCGAGCAAAAGATAAATCCCGCATTAATAGTTCACAAATGAGATTCCTCCGATCACTAACTGGAGTAACATTAAGGGATAGAATGAAAAGTGATGAGATAAGGATGCAGTGGAATAGTAGGGAAATGGTTGAACATATACAAAATTATCATAAGTAATGCCACGAGTGATTTCCAAATTATCGATAAATTCACGACTCACGAAGTGAGGAGTGAATTTATCTAGAGAATTTGGAAATCAAGAGTGGCATTTGTTAGGACTATTTAACGAATAAAATAAAGCTGTTTACTCACAAATCATTATTTAACTACAGTTATTTAAAAATATTTTTATTATTTAAAGTAAACGGTGATGTTTGAAAACTAATGAAGAAACGATAGGTAGCCTACGCTTCTACTGCTTCTTTTGTTTATCACTGCAACCAGATCATACTATTATTGCCAAAGGAACGCAATATTGTAAGAATGCTCTCTAGTGGAGAAAAAAAAAAATGAACACATCAATCTGTATATTAATTCATTTTGATGTCGTATACATTTAAGAAAGTGCAAACAGTGGTTTCTTTTTTTGGTGGTATAATCAATTGCTACAAATGTTGACATGTAAGCACTATTATATACAATCTGGTAGCCGTATTTGTTATAGGCTCAGTCACTGCAAAATAACGGTCAGACCTGTTCAGAATATTAAAAAGGAGGAGCTTTGCTTAATATATGATAATCCTAACGTTGATAATTATTTCGTGAAACACGTCTCTGATTGGTTGTAATACAGAAATCATTGAAACGTGATTGGTCATTGACTCCCATTTGGGGCATGAGTTAAATAGTCAGATTAAATGGTTCCAACACGTCCAGAGAATGTCAAATTCCCGTTTACCAAAGATGATTTACCACCTCAACCCTAAAAGGCAAAAGAGACCTCGGAAGACCCTTCAACCGATGGAAAGATCAGTTTTTGTAGTCGCAGAACGGGCATCATCACCCAATACTGCATTCGGAAGAAGAAGAAGAAGAAGAAGAAGAACGAAATATAAAATAATAATAAAGCGGCAGGAGAACCTTTAAACCCTAAATTTATCCTAAATTCAAGACCATGGTCAACATCAAAATATCCCTTTAGAAAAATCTGTAGTCCGATCTGGGATCGAACCCAGGATTTCACTTATTGTAGTCGGAAGTCTGACCACACCGCCATTTAAGGAAACGTTCATCAATGTTATAACAAAACAATCAGCTGATTATAGAGACCGCCATTTTGATTTGTTATACAATCCTCAACAAGGAGGAAGAGATGCACAATGATTCACATGTAACGTACATTTTCTTTGGAGTTCGGCCGGCAGTTTGATTTAATTTTCGACAGATGGCAGAACGACAGCTAACATTTAAACAGAATAAAATATGTTGGATTATTCTAATATATCGTAAAAAAATTAGTTAATTATCTATTGTCACTACGTTTAAATGTCTTTATATATTTTAACTGATGATGGAACACCAAATCAACTGATCCAAACAATTTTTAATCTGTATAAAAATAACATCATAGCAGTACAAATAGGAACAGAATTGTCAGATTGGAAACAAATAAATTGCGGAGTCAGACAAGGATGCCCTCTATCACCACTTCTATTTAATGTATACATTAATGCTATCATCAGGCACTGGAGATTGACAGTTCATGGTAATATTCCTCTATCAAGACACACAATTTTAGACACACTCTTATATGCAGATGATCAGGCTCTTTTCGGCAATAATGAAGATGAATTACAATATTCCACTCATCATCTTAATATAATAGCCCAACGATTTAACATGGAAATATCAACAACAAAATCTAAAGTTATGGCCTTTCAAGGGAAATTCCCAGTAAGAAGTAAAATTTGTATTCAGAATTCAATATTAGAGCAAGTTAATTCATTTAAATACTTAGGATATAATCTAACTTATAATGAGGAATGTGATATATCCTTTAAAATACAAAACTATAATAAAGCTTTAAGAATTATCAACAAAAGTTTTTAAACCATGAAAAGTGCAGAGACACATAAGAATGAAAATCTATAAAGTTCTCGCCAGACCCATAATCTGTTATGGCAGTGAAGTTTGGACCATCAGAAACTCATGATGGCCGTCATATTACAGCCACGGAGATGAAAATTCTGCGACGAACTGTAGGTTATAGCCTTCTAGACACCAAAGAAATTCAACAATAGCCAGAGAGTTAAACATCGTACCTATATCTGAATACCTTCAAGGATATAGAAACAATTGGCTAGCCCATATTCAGCGCATGGATCGTCACAGAATACCAAAACAAATTCTTCACTACATTCCTCGAGGCAGAAGATCTGTGGGTCGACCTTTTCGGAGATGGCGGGAGACCGTAACGGGCCACTGGGCCTAATACTTGAAAGGACGATGATGATATTTATAGAATTGGTAAAGCACTTCAATTTGATAACATAGCACTTCATATTTGAATATTTTCAACTGATATACCAACTATTGACTTGTACAATTTTTATACACGATAAAACCTATTTTAGACCATAATCTGTTTTCTGGAATTGTATCACTCGCCATTCTTGATGCTTTAGAAATGAATCCTTAATTTTTACGTGGGTTTGAGGTTATGCCCTTAAACCTATAAATTTAAATCCTTCTCAACTCAGCCGCTGTTATAATTTTCGGAAGTACGTGGGTGAATAATGCCTAGTATATAAACAAAATAATTTTCTGGGATTATTCTAAAATATTGTAAATAGTTATCTAAATATCTATCTCAGACATGACATTTTATTCACTATTACTATTTCATTTTCGCACTTTTCTTCAAGTTTCATTACGTTATAACCCTCGAAAGGGGACCCTGAAACATCGGACTTCCCCCTGGCATAGGAAGTCAACACTGTTTCATGAGTTTAGAGTTTACACCTGTTTTTAATGCGTTTAAATATCTTTATATTTATAGAAAGTCCACCGCTGTGGTCTCGAGGTAGCGTGCTGCCTTGTCACGCAGCGAGCCCGGGTTCGATCCCCGGTCGGGGCAGTTCTTCCGGGCGAGGTTTTTTACGGGGTTTTTCCTCACCTATAAGACAAATGTCAGGAAAACTTTAAGGCCCAAACGGTCCCCGAAACCATATGGGCATCATCCTTATCATTATCATCCTTACCATTATCATTATCATCATCATCCTTCACCGGTGTGGAAAGCAACGGGAAGCTACTACACCTATACAATTCCCTAGTAAAGCTGCAAGCATAGCATGAAAATGCTATGATTGCAGTGAAGGACCTGCCTTCGGGCAGAATTACTATGGATGGATGGATATTTATAGAATTGATAAAAATAGTTCAATTTGATAACCTGGCATTTTATATTAGATTATTTTTAACCAATGACTAACTATTGCAGTCCACCGCTGTGGTCTCGAGGTAGCGTGCTGCCTTGTCACGCAGCGGGCCCGGGTTCGATCCCCGGTCGGGGCAGTTCTTCTGGGTGAGGTTTTTTATCGGGGTTTTTCCTCACCTGTAAGACAAATGTCAGGAAAACTTTAAGGCCCAAATCGTCCCCGAAATCATATGGCCATCATCATCATCCTTATCATCATCATCATCCTTCACCGGTGTGGAAAGCAACGGGAAGCTACCACACCTACAATTCCCTAGTAAAGCTGCAAGCATAGCATGAAAATACTATGATTGCAGTGAAGGACCTGCCTTCGGGCAGAATTACTATGGATGGATGGATTGAACTATTGCATACATTATAATACTAATTTTCGAGGACTGTTTCTCTGCTAGTCATAGAGTGGGTTACCCCTCGGAATAATTTTTGAAGTGGGTGAGGCGCCTGTCCTTAAATCCATAAATTTATACTTAGCTTCTGAACAGCAGCTGGGGTTCTGCCGGTAGTTTTGTTATAAGTTTCGACAGTAGATGGTAGAAGAACTGGTAATATTTAAACAGAATAATTTTTGTTGGATTATTCTAATATATCGTAAATAATTAGTTAATTATCTATTAGTATTGTGTTTAATTTTAAAATATTTTGAACGAATGCACCAGCTGCTGAAATAACGTACAATTTTTATTCACTATAATACCAGTTTTCGTCGGCAGAGACCCTACCAGTATATGACTGGTTTTTTTTTACTCTCATCGGAATAATTTTTGAAATGGGTTTGAGGCGTCTCCTTAAATCTATTAATTTATACTTAGATTCTCAACAGCAGCTGGAGTTCGGCTGTCAGTTTTGTTATAATTTTCGACAGTAGATGGGAGAAAGACAACTCATATTTAAACAGAATAATTTTTGTTCTATTATTCTAATATATCGTAAATAATTAGTTAATTATCTACTTCTGACTTGACATTTTAATCACTGTTATTATTTTTCCCCGAAAACTAGAGAAAAACTCTCTTACCAATAATAATGCCCCTACATGCTACAGTGGATTCCATTACATTGTGGAATCTTGGGAAATGAAACAGCCGAACTCCTTGCGAAGAAAGGTTCCCTGATATCACAATCACCAACATCCAAATGTATATCTTATATTTCGACAAATAGACAAATAAAACCAGTAACCAAAGATATAAATGATAACAGACTTGAATCTTCCACAAAAAATAAGAGATCGAAAAGCCTGGAAATACAGAGAACATTCAAAAATAAAATTAGAAAAGAAACCAAGATAAAAATGTATAATGTTATGGCGGTTCGCACAATATTGTATGGATGTGAAACTTGGGCTCCAGTGAAAAAACAGAAGGATAGAATACAGACGGCGGAGATGAGGTTCCTAAGACAAGTAAAAGGATGTACAAGACTTGATAGAATAAGAAATGAGGATATAAGAGAAGAATTGAAAGTACAGCCTTTATTGGATAAGGTCACGAATTACAGACAGAAATGGATTGATCACATGGATGGAATGAGTAAGGAGAGATATCCATTGTTAGCAAGAAATTATCAAGCAAGAGGGAGACGTGATGTTGGAAGACCTAGAAGACGTTGGGCTGATGCATTATGAAGTCGGAACGGGCAATTGCCTAATCCCTGGAGTGATGATGATGAAGATGAAAAGCCTGGTTCAAAAACACAAACATCATGCCAGAACTTTCTCTGAAGACAGCACAATTCAGATCAACTACAGCCTTGCTAAACACTTGCACAAAATCAACATATTGTCTACACCAAGATGCAACCACCCGGAATAAGGAATGGATGACGAACACCTCAACAACTGTACAGTCGTTAAAGAGGAAACTTTCAAAACTTTGAAGTACTGGAGAGCAAGACAGCTAATGACTTCTGTGTTAGATGTGCCACATTAGATACCAACCAACCAACATTTTGAGCCAATCCCCTTTACCTTAGTAATTAATTCAAATATCACAAAAAATCTGGACATAATACTCACTCACTCACACTATCGAACCCGTAGGCTCTCCATATATCCCTATCCTGAGCTAATGCTTTCCAATCATTCCCTGTATAATCTACTTCCCTTAAATCATAGTTAATGTTGTTCTCCCACCTCATTCTTGGTCTACCAACTGGGCGTTTTCCCTCTGGCTTTCCTACAAGAAGCTTCCATGCACGTCTTTCATTCCCCATACGCGCAACATGTCCTGCCCATCGCAGTCTACGAGACTTAACTGTTTCTTATTATATCTGGCTTCCTATAAAGACCATGTAGTTCATTGTTATGTAGTCTTCTCCATTCACCTGTCTGTTCATCTCTCTTTGGTCCAAAAATTTTCCTAAGAACTTTATTCTCAAATACTCGTAATCTCCTTTCCTCCCTTAAAGTAAGAGTCCATGTTTCGCACCCATATAATATAACTGGTAGAATAATAGTTTTATATATCTTCAGCTTAAATGTTTTTTGAAAGGAGTTGGGACATCAAAAGTCATTCTTCCATTGAACATAAAACTAATTCCTTGGAATCATTCAATAACCTTGGAAACTATCTACACCAGATATCCTATTGAAGACTGTGAATGCAATATACTTCAAACTGTAGCCAGAAACAAAAAGTGGGAATACCTGATAAAAATATTGATATACCAGACAAAACGGAAGTACGAGGGCGGATCGGAAAGTAACGCACAATAATTTTTTTTCTGCCTTGGTATTGCAGCTAGAATGTTGAAATTTTACAGAGATATAGTTTGAAGTTTTCACTACAGATGGTATTTTTTTCTCAGGTGCACCTCTTGCGAGAGAAGCTTGAACTATGCAACAAATATGGCGCGCATGCTACAGTCGTCCACCTGTGAGGAACAGAGAAATGTTGTTCGATTTTTGTGGGCCAAAGGGCATAAACCCTGTGAAATTCACAGGGACATGCGTGGCGTGTATGCGGCCGGCCGACAACAGCAGCAATCCCGCAGAATGTCAGAGGCATTGAGGCGGTAATTCTGAACGACCGGCGTGTGCATCTGTTTGGTCCCATGAAGAAATTCCTGGCCGGCAAACGCTTTGAGACAGATGTGGAAGTGAAATCAGCAGTGCGCAGATGGCTACACTCCAACCAAACGGACTTCTACGAACAGGGCATATTGAAACTGGTAACACGATGGGAAAAATGTGTTGAGAAAGTTGGTGACTATGTCGAAAAGTAGGTAAAAGATGTAAGTTCATTTGTGATTTTTTCCTTTTTTTTTTACTATTAAACTTTTAAAAAAAAATATTGTGCGTTACTTTCCGATCCTCACAGGTGGACGACTGTAGCATGCGCGCCATCTTTGTTGCATAGTTCAAGCTTCTCTCGCAAGAGGTGCACCTGAGAAAAAAATACCATCTGCAGTGAAAACTTCAAACTATATCTCTGTGAAATGTCAACATTCTAGCTGCAATACTAAGGCAGAAAAAAATTATTGTGCGTTACCTTCCGATCCGCCCTCGTAGCATATTTTAGAATGACAACGGGTCACAACTGCCTGGCCAAACACCTTTACACAATAAATGTTCTGGCTTCACCGAAATACATTTTATGCAATCACCCTGATGAAGAAATGGACAAGATCATCTGAACAACTGAATCGCTGTCAAACGTGAATGTTCTAAGACCTCAAAGTATTGGAAGAGCAAGACTCATAATGACTTCAGAGTTAGAAAACAACAACAAAGAACATTATTTCTTTTACGCACTATGTGTCAAGTTTCATTACAGTATAGGCCCTATCCCTCGAAAGGGGACCCTGAAACATCGGACTTCCCTCCCCCCTTAGGAAGTCAACACTGTTTCATGAGTTTAGAGTTTACATCTATTTTCTAACGTGTTTAAATATATTTATATTTATATAATTAGTAAAACACTGGAATTAGTTAATATATAGTTTAATATTAGAATATTTTCAACTAATGTAACAACTATTGACTTGTACAATTTTTATGCATAATATTACTTATTTTCTATGATCATCCCTCTACCTTGAACCTGCAGGACTGTACATTCTTGCCTGTTAAATTTTTAAGTGGATATGAGGCTCTGTCCTTAAAATCCATAAATTTACGCCCTGCTTCTCAACAGAAGCGCCTATGAGACAAATACAATAATATATTTTGTATATGTTTTTCGGTGACATTTCAGTTTTGTACGCCTATTGAAAACTAAAAACTGAAGTCCATACCTCGACTAGCTCACCTCACATCCACATATGACTATCTCATAGGTGGATGATCAACCAGCTAGTATAGCAGCGACATGTGGTCAGCATGTCGGATCCACCAGGCGTCTTGACCTGCCCACATTTAACAAAAGTGCCAACTATCGGCACCTCGTCCCCATTTTATAAATAATAACGTATATCTATATTAATACGTAGAAAATAAACAAATATTAATTAGAATCTAAGTTGTTGTTTTAAAAACAATGTTTTAATTGCATTTCAGGTTGTTCCCTTTAACATCTAAGTTACATAAAGAGAATCCACAAGCAGCCATGAGACAATCCTGTGTGCGACGTTGTCTTCGTGGCTTATAACTGGTTATGCTACTAAAAATAAACTTCATAATGCGACAACTGCCAGTAGTTACCATTATTTACTTAAATATGTCATGAATGGTATGCGGTCAACACACCAACCTAATGAGACATCTAGCAGACGACTAATGTATTACTAGGGTGAAAGAGGTCGGAAAATTTTGCTTAGAGGCCTCTTTATTTAGGCTTAAGGATCTTTTACGAGCCTGAAAATCTTCAGACTCGGGACTCATGGCTTAAAATTCCTTCCGGAGGACTTGCACTAAGGATTTTTCCATTCTAAAAAAATCCATCGACCCCGGCCGGGTTTGAACCCGCGAGTCCAGACACAAGGAACATAATCTCTAGTTCACCGCGGAGAAATGGTAGAAGGCAATTTGTGGCAGGAGAAAAATCTGCGCAAGCTCCGTTCCGTCCGCCACGAAACCAAAACGTGTGATCCAGATTCTATCTCGAGACCAGAGCAATGACAGGCGCCAAAAAGACGCCAAAATTATGAAATATTAACATATATTCACATTAATGTATTTAATATTTTGTACTTAAAATATAATAAAGTATATTTTAATGACAGCTCACGATTTGTGTCCAATTTGTTGAAATATTTGTTCCGAACTCTTTACTGCAGCCACTTGATTAAAAACATGAAGATAGTTTCCATGGTTACCGCTGTATTATTATAGGTTAATGTGTTTATTGCAATGAGAATTACAATGCCACCGGGATATGTAATGACTTTTCTGGTTATGATACACATATTTATGTTTACTATAAGTTAGCCATTTTAATTCACCATGTTGTATGGAAACTGTAACAGCAACTTCAGCTACTGCAGCGTTCTTTTACCGAATTCCGAAGGAATGAACCTATTCAGGTGGTTCTCATGAAAATATTTTAAAACTATTTTTACACATCTTCACCTTTCCTCTTTAGTAGACACTTCTTCTTCTTCTTCCTTTCATGTGATAGACCTAGTGGTCTGTTACGGTCTCAATTCGACTTTTATAAGATTCATGATGTGTTCCGTTGAGGTTTATTCAAAATTAATATAAAATTATGGAATATTCACCTGAAAGGTCCGTCTCCTCAACTTAATTAATCATTTAACTGTAGCGCTTTCGGGACTTGTCCCATCATCGGCAGGATTCAAAACTGGTGTTTCACTGAAGATCTGGTAGAGGGGGTTGCATGTATTGGGTTCGTTTTCGTTTATCAGGCTGTCGTTGTGAGCTGCTTTCATGATTTCCATCTCTTCGAGTACGTTTATCTTCGCTGGATTATTTTCTCTGTGCATTACTGTTAGGGTGTTTTCAATATTTAACATGCGATGTCCTTCATGGATAACGTGTTTTGCATAGCTTGATTTACCTTCTGCGTGAATCAAGTCTCGAAAATCTTCTTTGAATCTGATGTTAAAACTCCTGTTTGTCCTTCCTATATAAAATTTGTTGCAGTCCTTAATGCCAGTTTATAAACTCCTTTGCTGTTGAAAATGTTATTTTCTTCAATGTTATTGTTTATTATGTTGTTTAATGATACCCGTATTAATATTCTTCTTCTTCCTTCCAAGTATTAGGCCAAGGCCTGTTACGATCCTATAGAAAATTTTCCCTCCAGCGTTTCATAGGACGGCCCAGTGATCTTCGTCCTCTTGGTATATAATTATAAACAGCTTTGGGGATCCGATTTGAACTCATTCTTTCAAGATGGTGTTTCCAATTTAGTTGGTACTGTTTAATATATTCCAAAATTGGCGTAGTCTTCAATTCTTTTAAGATATCGGTGTTCCTTTTCCGATCCCATCTGAGGTAACCCGCTGTTCTGCGCATGAATCTCATTTCACAAGCCGTTATTCTGCTTTCATGTTGTTTTTTTAGTGTCCATGCTTCACTGGTCCTCATCTAGGGGATATGTGGATGGCGACCACAAGGTGCCCAAGCTGAGCAAAACATTTCTTCCACTTACTTGTGTTTTGCACTCTTTTAACTTTACTATCTAACCTCTCTTGGTTAACTCTTGTTTTTTTCGACCCCGACGCTATTAGGGCATCCGAGGGCTAGGGAGTCTTTCCTTTCTTCCATTTCTTCTTTCCTTTATTTTCTTTTCTTCTCCAGAAAAGCCTGACCAGAGGCTATAAGATGGCAGCCTCATCACTGGTCTTGCCTTCCTTTGGCCAGCAACCAATCGAAGGGACTATTATTATGCTTTCAAGTCTTATACGAGAATTTACCGGAAGGATCAAACTAATGACGACCAAAGCAAGAAGAAGGACAACTCTTGGAAGAAAAAAAAAATTTTGCTTTTTAGCACATGGAATGTACAAGGGATTAACTGTAAAGATGATCAATTAGATGATATATTGTACAAAAAGGGGATTTCATTAGCTGATTATATTGCTACTCCAGAAAATATAACTTAATACGCCAATAACTTTCTTTGTCTCTATTATTCTTTTTTCTATGTCTAATTCATATGATTATTATCATCTTTTTCAGATGATATTCTTTCAGATATTCTTTTATATAGTAGTAGGACTTTATTAGACAAAAAGTAAGATATTTACAATATTATTTACAAATATGGGTCGCACGGGCAGTAAGCCGTACGTGCTGATGACAGTCCGTTACAATAAAGTAATAATTGCTACTAGTGTAAAGAAAAATAAGCAAAAAAAAAGCAATAACATTACAATTACATAAAGAAAACGCAATAATATTACAATTAAATAATAACACAATAGCATTATACATTAATTAATTTATATATAATTATTAAGAATTAATGTTATTGCATTTTGATAACATATATTTATTCATGAATGAAGTGTTGTTCTTATTTTCCGCGTTTTGTCCAGAAATTTACCCAAGTTTATCCAATTTTCTGGATTTACCAATAACTCGTAGCATGCCAATCTTTCTCGATTTGAATTTAGAAATCTTTCCGGTAATAACTGACGTCTCCAATATTCTAAATCATTACATTGTCCTAATATATGTATCTCATCTTCAAATTTCCCGCGCATTGGACATATTCGCATATCGTGATCGTCGCTAATTTTTTGAAATTTCCATGCCCCTAGCCTAAACCAAGCAAGCCCTGATCTCTCTGGGTCTGGCTGGTTGTTGAATACAGTCCTTGCTTTTTATAGGAGCACGTGGCAGTGGAATATATACTCGCAGTAATAAGATGAGAGAATGTTCTGCGGAGAAGAGAAGAGTGTGTTGGAGTGGAAGAAACCCCTCGGGGATTTAGGGGACAGGAATTGAGAGAAGGAGGAGTTCTCGTTTGTTTGGGGATCTCGAGTCATCTTGTCCATTACTGGAATTGCTTGTTAACTGATCGAAAAAAACAACCTGCAATTTTACAATTTCTATCGAAATAAAATACAATTAAGGGAATGTAATGTTGTGAAGTGCAGTTTGGTTTAGCCGTCTCGATGGACACGTGGCTTCCCCGACTGGGATCTCAGATTCGAATCCTGGCCGTTCAGATGGGGATTATTTGGGTTTTATAGAGGTTCTCCCGTTTACAGAATTTAATCTGATCAACACTCTCCACTCTTCCCTCTCCCATCATGTCATTTCATCTCCATACACTCATTTCATATAACTAGAGATGGAAAAATTTCTTCATGAACACGATATCAGCGTATGGCTGATACGACCACTGTGCATGACGTCAGAAGAACAGAGTTAGAATAGTTTTCTTTACCGATAGAGGGAAGGAGGTTAGAATAGTTTTGTGTACAGCAACTGTTTAGAACAACCACTTTACATTAATTATATTTCACTTCGGAGGGACTTTAAGCCGCGGGTCCCGAGTCTGAAGATTTTCAGGTTCGTAAAATATCCTTAAGCCTCAATAAAAAGGCCTCCAAGCAACATTTACCGAATATTCCTGTCCTAGTATTACCTTGGTTTCCTAAATGTCACTATGAGGCGGAACGCTGACCACGTGCCACTCCAATGACATCTATACAAAAACAACTGTAACGAAGTTAGTATGATTTAACCCATTCGCCTCAGAAGACGAGGTACACTCGCTTAACTTTGCATGTTATATATTTCGTAATATTTTGTACATCCTTTGGCAGGGTAATATTTTGTTAACATTTATGGATAGTAAAGGAAAGTGTTTCGGTCATCACCCTTATTGAGATCTCAAGTACCGTTATATTTTGTTCGTTTTGAATGTCTGAAAATCGACAATATAATATACGGTAATTTAAATTAGATTTTTGGGAAAAAGCATTGAGTATTTAAACCCGAATCGAATGGGTTAGGGGGAGAGCGCCTAAATCTCATTGAGGGAAACAAGGGTTAAAAGAAGATGTTCTGAAGAGTCAGTGCGTAACTTTTATGCTCCACCGAAGTATATTTTGTGTGAATCCTGCTCTTGTTTCCATGTGACCGCTGCTCTTCTGTTTGATTGCAGCTTAATATAACTCGTGTCATTGGAAGGAGAAATTTCACCTTGTATCACATTTCGCCTGATCGCATGGTAGCTACAAATCTGATGTAGAAACCACAGATCCACTGGGGAACACTCATGCATTTGCCCGTGATTTGGAGCCTGTGTGTCAACTTCGTGCAGAATAGGACCAAAACGAGGGTTTTAGCCTCTGCTCGATGCTTTGGGCTCAGCCCAAATAAATGGCAACATCAGCAATATGCATGAATGCTCGATGTGTGTCGAACCACGAACACCATAACAAACTGTAGAAGTATACCTGAAAATCTGCAGCTACATTAAATTTGAAGACGGAATTTTACGCCTCTCTCGGGATTTCGACCCACTGATTCTAATTTTGTACACTAGTGCTCTTACCATCTAAGCTTCTAAGCTGTTAGGCTTCTGTTTTATTCGTAGATTTTTCTCTATATTAATACAATTCATGCGCACCAGAAAAAAATAAACATTCGTTCCACTAACGCCATCTTTAAATGGGAATTAACACTATGTTTTTAGCCAATGAATCATAAATTCGATATTTAATATTAAATGTATGACCAGCCTCATGGTTTCTGACTACTGTTCATGAGGTCTCGGGTTCGATTCCCGGTCTAACCATAGGAATTTTTCCTTAAAGGGAATCATTCCTGTGGTTGTCTGTTCTGTAATTTAGGTTAAGTTTAGGTTAATGACTCTTCTGGCGCTTCATTATAATTCATCGCCCATCATATCATCAGAGTAACGTAACTCCGCCTTCTAGGTGCCCCGACTTCAGAATTGGGTTACAATTCCACCAATGCCAGGAGAGAACACCAGAAATGTCATAAAACACAACCTGGTGGCATTAGACAAACAAAAAATTAAATTTATGGTCCACCTCTATGGTCTCAAGGTAGCGTGCTGCCTTGTCCCGAAGCTGTTCCGGGTTCATCCTCGGTCAGGACACATTTCCTGGGTGATGGCTTTTTCGGTTTTTTTCTTCATCTTTAAGAAAAATGTCAGGAAAATTTAAGGCCCAAACGGTCCCCCAAACATCATCTGGCCATCATCAACATATTCATTAAGTTTAGGATTAAGGCCTCTCCTGGTGCATCATTACCATCATCACCTACCATATATCATCGTGACAGCGTAACTCTGCCTTTCAGGCGCCCCAACCTCAGAAGTGGGTTACAATAACGCCAAGGCAGGAGAGAATGCATGAATGTCGAAACAACAACGTGATGGCATATAACAAAATCATGTATAAATTAAATTTATGACTTATCACCGAATGATAATTTAAATTTAAGGGAAGAATTTACGCCTAATCGGTATTTGAACCCAGCGTCTCTTGGTTTTGTACATTCTAAGCTCTCACGCTTCCGATTTATTCACAGATTTTTCTCTATGCTAAAACCCGCGCTATTTATGCATAACTTTTGTCAACTTTATATATATATATATATATATGGTATGATAAGAAAAATAAATGCCTGGACGGGATTCGAACCCGGATCTCTGAGTCTGTACCTCAGCGTGATATCCATTACACTACCAGGCGAATCCAATTCAAACACTTATTTTTCTTATATATGTATTACACTCTCCATTATTACTAGATGTCGCGAGAACACTGTCTTCACTGCCATCTAGTAGCTGACTATATCAAGTAAGCAAATTAAAGAGAATATTTATTTTACTTTATAGCAGTGACGCTTTATCGATGTTATAATTAAATGTTTAACATTGAGCAATGCAAGCTTAATATGGTATGATAAGAAACATATATATATATATATATATATATATATATAATATACTTTATTTATATACAGAATTTTAATGTTTACACATCTTTCTGTGCCTAAAGTTTTATTTTTCTTCTCCACTCGTCTCTCTCTCCATCCAATCCATGTCCTCCAGTACTCTTGCTCTCATTCCAGTTCTTGTTTCCTGCATCCACGAGTTTCGAGGTCTTCCTCTCCTCCTTCTTCCAGGTGGACACCATTCCAATGTTTTCCTGGGTAATCATTATTCTTGCATATATGTATATATTGCTGATTTTCGCGGATATAAGTATCAATAGAAAGTTTTCTTGGGTTATCCGCGTCTTGGATTCACGTTCGGCCTCTGGCCAATGATCCCGACGTTTCGGCATGATCCCACATGCCATTATCAAGGAATCATAAGTTCGAGTCACAGGTTTAGGTCTTATATAATAAAATACATAGAGTTTTCGCTGTGGTCCGTTTCCGAAGACGTACACCCATCCAAGGTTTAGTTCTTATGAAAACTGAAGGTGTTTAACTACATAAGAACTAAACCTTGGATGGGTGTACGTCTTCGGAAACGGACCACAGCGAAATCCAAGACGCGGAAAACCCAAGAAAACTTTATTATATATATATCTCCAATGCCCCAGGTTGTCATTTCGACATATGTAGTATGTTCTCTTGGCATTGGCTTAATTGTAACGCAGTTCTGAAGTTGGGGCGTCTAGAACGCGGAGTTACGTTACCCCGATGATATGATGGGTAATAAATGATAATGAAGCGCCAGGAGAGTTCTTAACCGAAACTTAACTTAAATTCCAGACCATGTGCAACCATAGGAATGATTCCCTTTAAGGAATAATTCCTGTGGTTTGATCGGGAATCGAACCCGGGACCTCATGAACAGTGGTCAAAAACGTTGACCACTAGCCCATGAGGTGGTCACTTTTATCAACTGTACTAATAAATTTTCTATCGGTGATGAAATTATAATAGTGTAACAACATGTATGATAATATTGCATTTTAATTCAGCCCATATATTACATAAACTTGATTTTATTGTGCGTTACGTCAGAGCGAACCGCTAAACACGTGTAAATGTATTCCACTGTAATTTGTTGCGTGGATTTTAACCGAAATACTAACTGCAGATTTTCATTAAAAAGTAATAAAGTTTATGGAACATAAAACTTCAATTATGGCCATGACTGTTTTTTAACCGCATAATAATTTAGAATTAAAACTAGTAAAAAGAAATAAAACACAGTTGTGAATATATTGAAACAGGTGTCCGCTGCTGTAGTCTCGAGGTAGCAGCAGCAGGACCGGGTTCGATCCCCAGTCGGGACAGTTTCCTGGGTGAGGTTTTTATCGGGGTTTTTCCTCGCCTCTAAGACAAATGTCAGGAAAATTTAAGGCCCAAACGGTCCCCGAAATCATATGGCCATCATCATCATCCTCATCATTATCATCATCATCCTTTACAAGTGTGGAAAGCAACGGGAAGCTACCACACCTACAATTCCCTAGTAAAGCTGCAAACATAGCATGAAAATGCTATGATTGCAGTGAAGGACCTGCCTTTGGGCAGATATATTAAAACAGCGTTTCACGGTCTGGGATTCGAGAACCCAAACAAGCTCGTGGGGTTTTAAATATCCTCAACTCGTACCCAACTCGGGGTCGGGTCGAGGGATGAGATGAAATGAAGCCCCCTTATATAGAGGTCTATGCCGGCCGACCACGCCTGATACGTTATTACGGGATGAATGAAATGAAATTACCAAGCTCCGTTTCGTCCACCACGAAACCCATTTGGAATGACTCTCGGGACCCCAGCGGTGAGAGGCGAGCATCTAACCGCTTGCGCCACGTAACCGCCTTGTGAAAGAAAGTCGCAAAATAAAAATTCAGAAACCATAATGATGATGATGATGATTATAATAATAATAATAATAATAATAATAATAATAATAATAATAATAATAATACGTCATCATTATCACCACCATCTTCTCCACTTCAAGGTTTAGGCAATTCGCCTGTTCCGAATTCATAATGATTCCTTCCATCTCTTCCTAGGTCTTCCTACATCCCTTAATCCTTTTGGTTTATAATGATATACTTACTTACTCACTGGCACTATAGAACCCGTAGGTTCATGGCCGCGCGGACATAAGCTCTCCATACATCCCTATCCTGAGCCAATGCGTTCCAATCATTCCCTGTACAATCTACTTCCCTCAAATCATAGTTAATGTTATTCTCCCACCCCATTCTTGGTCTACCAACTGGGCGTTTTCCCTCTGGATTTCCTACAAGAAGCTTCCATGCAAGTCTTTCATTCCCCATACGTGCAACATGTCCTGCCCATCGCAGTCTACGAGATTTAACTGTTCTTATTATATCTGACTTCCCATAAAGACCAGTAGTTCATTGTTCTGTAGTCTTCTCCATTCACCTGTCTTCATCTCTCTTTGGTCCAAAAATTTTCCTAAGAACTTTATTCTCAAATACTTGTAATCTCCTTTCCTCCCTTAAAGTAAGAGTCCATGTTTCGCATCCATATAATATAACTGGTAGAATAATAGTTTTATATATTTTCAGTTTAACGTTTTTTGAAAGGAGTTGGGACATCAAAAGTCTCTGCAATGCATAATAGCACGCATTTCCAGAATTGAGCCTATGTTTAATTTCTTTGTGCATCTCATTCCTACTTGTGAATATTGTTCCTAGGTATTTGAATTCAGCCACCTCCTCAAAATTTCCCTCATTTGTCATTAGCTGTCCATTTCCATTATATAATGAATTTCTACGTGTGACCATATATTTAGTTTTATTGATATTTACTATGCTATCTTGGGCAATCTTGTTTCTTCCATTCTCTGAACATGCTGTTCCCAGCCGACTAGCTCTTGTTGAATTCTATCATTTATTGAATACATTTCTAATTGTCTTCTTATTTATTCATTTCTTATGTGGTCCAATTTTGTGCATCCTCTGGCCCTTCTTAGAAAGGTAATTTCTGCACTTTGTACTCTACTTGAACTCCTCTTATTTGTTACCCAGGACTCACTACCGTATAAAAGTACCGGTACCGCCATTGTTTTGTACAACTTCAATCTTGTATCCTTCCTTGTTTTATGGTTTAGTTTTCTATGAATGGTGCCACATATCATTTGAAATTTTGATAATTTATTGTCTACATCATTTCTTGTTCCACATCCAGAAGACAACACACAACCTAGATATATTAATAATAATAATAATAATAATAATAATAATAATAATAATAATAATAATAACCCTCAGGGGTTCTCACCTAGGGGATATGTGGATGGCGACCACAAGGTGTCCAAGCTGAGCAAAACATTTCTTCCACTTACTTGTGTTTTGCACTCTTTTATCTTTACTATCTAACCTCTATTCGTTAACGCTTGTTTTTTCGACCCCGACGCTATTAGGGCATCCGAGGGCTAGGGAGTCTTTCCTTTCTTCCATTTCTTATTTCCTTTATTTTCTTTTCTTCTCCAGAAAAGCCTGACCAGAGGCTATAAGATGGCAGCCCCATCACTAGTCTTGCCTTCCTTTGGCCAGCAACCAATCGAACGGACTATTATTATGCTTTCAAGTCTTTATACGAGAATTTCCCAGAAATTTTCTATAGGATCGTAACAGGCCTTGGCCTAATACTTGGAAGGAATAATAATAATAATAATAATAATAATAATAATAATAATAATAATAATAATAATAATAATATTAATAATAATAATGATAATAATAATAATATTTTTATTTAGGAATATTCCACAATACAGTGTTTCTCCTTCAACCCAAAGTGATTTGTCGCCAGAGGTTCCTGTCTAAAGCATCTTCTTCCCTCAAATCTCATCATCATCATCATCATAGTACATTCACGAATTTAGGCCATTTGTTGACCTGTTTCGGCCTCAAGAGAAACACCATCCAGAAGTCTTTTGAGTGGACGTCCTGGTCTTCTTCTTCCTGCAGGTTGATATCTTAACATTTGTTTGGGTATTCTGTGATCTTCCATTCGATGAACATGTTGCATCCATCTTGACTTATAATCAGAAATTTTGTTTTCTAAAGGTTCCATGTGCAATTCTTCTAATATATCTTCATTTTTTTGTGATCTAGTAGTGTGTATCCTGCAGTCCTCCGAAGGTATCTCATTTCAGCAGATCTAAGTCTCTGTATATCCTTCTGTTTCAACGACCATACTTCGCTACCATACAAAAGAGTTGGAAGAGCCAGCGTTTTATACACTTTTAATCTTGAATGCTTTTGGACTAACTGTGGCTTGAAGATAGAATTTATTAACCCTAAATTTTTTTAAAAATTAGATATTTTTGCATTTACGTCCTTTTCTTCTTCATATGAGATATTGCATCCTAGATATGTAAAATTATTCACCTGCTCCAAAATTTTATTGTCCAGTACAATTTTACTTCTGACAGGATCCACACCTTGAAATGCCATAATTTTTGTTTTTTCTGTAGATATCTTTAATCCATATTCTTCTGTAATTTTGTTAAGCTCATACAGACCTTTCTGTAGATTATCTTCGGAATTTGCTATTATTATTTGGTCATCTGCAAACAATAGGGTGTTTAATTTTCTATTTTCTGATATTCTTATTCCAAATGTATATGTTTTGTTCCAGCAACATATTACTTCATTGATATAAATTGCAAAGAGTGTTGGGGATAGGGGGCAGCCTTGTCTCACACAACGATTTAAATCTCTAGCTTCCATACTTCTCTCCATTCATCCATCCATCCATCCATCCATCCATCCATCCATCCATCGTTCTCTAGGTCTGCCTTTCCACTTGTTCCATTAGCTTTCCAATTGAGAATCTTGTTTGGTATTCTCTCTTCTTCCATTCTTATGAGGTGTCCATACCATTTCAAACGTTTTTCTTCTATTTTTCCTAATGTTTTTTTCAGCTTGCATAATTTCCCTTATTGTGCTCTATCTGTCCTTATCCCTTCTCGAAATTCTTGTCGATCATATCCAAAAATCCACTTCTACTGTTAACAGCTTGTTGGCTTGTTTTCTACTTACTGTCCAGGTTTTGGACCCATATAATGAAATGCTTTGTAACAAAACTTGAAATATAGTTTTCTTCTTTCAGTGTCTTATATTTCTATTCCAAAGTACTGAGTTCAACATAACAATGATTCTTCTTCCAAAGTACTGAGTTCAACATAACAATGATTCTTCTTCTCATAAGTTATTTTCTTTCAATTTCTGTAGTTCAAATCGGCCGCGGTGGACTAGTGGTTATGCTCCTTGCCTCTGGTCCCGAGGATGACGGGTTCAAACCCGGCCGGGTCAATGGATTTTTTAGGATGGAAAAATCTAAGGAGCAAGTCCTCCGGGAGGGACTTTAAGCCATGGTTCCCGAATGTGAATATTCTCAGGCTCGTAACAGATCCTTAAGCCTGAATGAAAAGGCCTCTAAGCAAAATTTACCGAATTTTCCCGTCCTAGTACTACCTTGGTTTCCTAGATGTCAGTATGAGGCGGAACGCTGACCACGGAGCACTCAAATGACATCTATACGAAAACAAGTGTAACTAAATTAGTATGGTTGAAATTCTTCCCTGTAGGGGAAGAGCGCCTAAATCTCTGTTAAGGGAAAACATGGGCATACAAGAAGAAGTTCAATTGTTAATAATAATAATAATAATAATAATAATAATAATAATAATAACAATACATGGGACGTTCAATAAATATTGCACATGACATTAGTTCTCGATTGCCTTTTATTGGAATAGAACAAAACTTTACAGAAGGTATCTTAAATTCTTACTTTATAACGTTAAGAAATTTCATTGTTTTCCGACAGATGGTTGTGATGTACTTTAGTTTTAAAATGTCGGCTGCTGGTGAATCAGGTAAAACGGTGAGAGCTGTGATTGAAGATCAGGAGAGTCTGACAGTCTTGCTTTACCTGGTCCTGCCGCTGACATTCTGCTTGATCCACATATGCATTTCGTAAGCGTCTATTTTCAAACTTGGGGCCAGGATAGATGAATCGCAATATACTATAGTAAACTAGTTGGTCGTGGTAAAAGTAAATGGAAAATCATAATGATATTCTCAAACAAAAGTGAACAAATATTACATTTCAGATTAAACTCTGTATTAAATAGAAATTTGCTGTGGTTCGTTTTGGTCACACACGGTCAGTTTAATTGACGAGCATTGAACCAGCGAACAGGAAACAATGTTGGGACTTTTGTTTATTTTGACCGGTTATTAGTTAGTGAAATTTTATTCGCCAATGTTGCCTCAGACAGTTTGCATTTCAGTATTAGATTTGTACAAATACCATATATATATTTCACTTCACATCAAAATCTTCTCTTTTCAATAAATTATTTCTCTCTCTTTTTTTTTTCTACCCCAGTTTCATACCAGACCGACATTATGTCACACGGATTGACGCGACATATGTCTATTGTATATACAATTTGTAACTAAGGCCATATTCAATTCTACACATATATTACGTAACTATTGATCACAAAACGGATATCAATTTTTAGTTACGATAATAATATGCTGTTAGTTTACGCTATTTAACATACTTACTTACTCACTGGCACTATCGAACCCGTAGGTTCATGGCCGCACGGACATAAGCTCTCCATACATCCCTATCCTGAGCTAATGCTTTCCAATCATTCCCTGTATAATCTACTTCCCTCAAATCATAGTTAATGTTGTTCTCCCACCTCATTCTTGGTCTACCAACTGGGCGTTTTCCCTCTGCCTTTCCTACAAGAAGCTTCCATGCACGTCTTTCATTCCCCATACGTACTACATGTCCTGCCCATCGCAGTCTAGAGACTTAACTGTTCTTATTATATCTGGCTTCCTATAAAGACCAAGTAGTTCATTGTTATGTAGTCTTCTCCATTCATCTGTCTGTTCATCTCTCTTTGGTCCAAAAATTTTCCTAAGAACTTTATTCTCAAATACTCGTAATCTCGTTTCTTCCCTTAAAGTAAGAGTCCATGTTTCGCACCCATAGCTAACTATTTAACTCGTGCCCCAAATGGGACTCAATGCCCAATCACGTTTCAATGATTTCTGTTTTACAACCAATCAGAGTCGTGTTTCACGAAATATTTATCAGTGTTATATTTACCATATTAAAGAAAGCTTCTCTTTTTTAATATTCTGAACAGGTCTGACCATTATTTTGCAGTGACTGATTCACTAAGAAATACGGCTACCAGATTGTATATATAGTGCATGAATGTCAACACATGCCGCATGCGGGAGTTAATATAAAAATATTTGTAGCAATTGATTATACCACCAAAAAAAGAAACCACTGTTTGCACTTTCTTAAATGTATTTTTTCCCAGGTAACATTCCAGAAAAATATAATTGTCATATTTAATCATACATCAGAAATGAATTTATATACAGTTTGATGTTTCATTTTTTTCTCCACTAGAGAGCATTCTTACAATATTGTGTTCCTTTGGCAATAAATAGTATGATCTGGTTGCAGTGATAAACAAAAGAAGCAGATGAAGCGCACCTATCGCTTCTCATTTGTTTTCAAACATCGCCGTTTACATTAAATATATAAATATTTTAAAATAACTATAGTTAAATAATGATTTGTGAGTAAACAGCTTAATTTTATTCGTTAAATAGTCCTAACTAATGCCACTTTTGATTCCCAAATTATCTAGATAAATTCACTCCTCACTTCGTGAGTCGTGAATTTATCGATAGTTTGGAAATCACTAGTGGCATTACTTATGATGATGTAGTATTATTAGGTGATAGTGAGGAGATACTAAGGGCCAACACATACACTCTATTGAGTAACAACAAGAACTTGGGACTGGAAGTAAATATCAATAAAACTAAATATATGTCCACACATAGAAATATATTATATAATGGAAATGGAGAGTTAATGACAAACTAGGGAAAATTAAGAAGTTGCTGAATTCAAATACCTTATTTACTTACTTACTCACTGGCACTATCGAACCCGTAGGTTCATGGCCACGCGGACATAAGCTCTCCATACATCCCTATCCTCAGCTAATGCTTTCCAATCATTCCATGTATAATCTACTTCCCTCAAACCATGGTAAATATTATTCTTCCACCTCGTTCTTGGTCTACCAACTGGGCGTTTTCCCTCTGGTTTTCCTACAAGAAGCTTCCATGCACGTCTTTCATTCCCCATTCGTGCCATATGTCCTGCCCATCGCAGTCTACGAGACTTAACTGTTCTCATGAACTATTGGTACTCATGAGACAAAAATCATGTTGACCAGTGTAACAGGTCTAACCTCCAAACACGCCTTTACGGATAAGTTTTGTCAAGCCCCTTGAAATATTTTGCGAACCACAAGTTGGAAAACGATGGTCTAATGCAACAAGCCACATCTCTCTCTTTTCTCTCTCTCTCTCTCTCTTATTGTAAAACGGAAATAAAAAGTGAGTAGTTGATATCGGTTGTGAGAATGGTGTACTCCATCTTGCAGAATGGGCAGCCATCCAGAGATATCCATAACACTTGCCATTTTCTGTAATGTGTTTCCTGCAATCATTCTTTTCCCATTTTTATCGATGGTTTTCCTCTCTTGCGTAAATTCTTCTTGAAAAATTAGTTATGACGAAAGTTGAGATTTCTATGTAACTACTATTGCCTCGCTAATCTTGAAAAGCCTGTAAGTACCCAATAGACATGACACAGTGGGCTAAGTGCCAGATTTATTGATTACACTGGTAAACATGATTTTTGTCTCATGAGTACCAATAGCTGTACTTAATGAAGTTTTTTATCGTGTTTTCAAATATGTATTCGGAATTTCTCCATCACCCCACAGTTTTTTTTTTTATTCAACTTCAATTAATGAAATTTTTTTTTTGAATTAAATCATTTATTAATAAACGTTTTTTTCGTCCATTTGGTCCATTGTAAATTAAACCAAATGAGCTCACTCAAATGATTTCAGCTATGGAAAAGAGATATCAAGGCAAATGGAATCCTAATATGCTGGCCGATTATTGTTGGCCCATCAACATGGGTGCTCCACAGGCGAAATATAGCAGAAAATCGTCATTTCTTACTTTCTAGGTGAGCCCGAATGTTCGAATATTGTGTAGTTACGAATGTAGAAAATATTAAAGTGTTTGGAATTATAAATTCCTGTCTCTCGGAAACCTTGCGTGATGGAGAAAACCCGATATCATATTTGAATTCAGCAGAAGAAATGCTATCAGAATCACATATTTTTTTCTTTCTGAGACAAATTTGTTTTTTGCTCAGTGTTATTATGTGATTATAGGAAAGAAACCAAGGAAAATAGACATGAGGATCAAAGATGAGTTCATTGAGCAAGTGGAGAGCTTCAGATACTTGGGTTGTACTATCAGTAGTAACATGAACTGCGGTCAAGAAGTAAAGCAGAGCATAGCAATGGCAAAATAAGCTTTTAACAAGAATTGAAGCATTTTATGCATACCTTTGGCAAAAGAATTACGGAAGAGGGTAGCGAAGTGCTTTGTGTGGAGTGTAGCATTGTATGGTGCAGAATCTTGGACATTACGACGGAATGAGGAAAAGCGACTGGAAGCCTTTGAGATGTGGATATGGGGAACGATAGAGCGTATAAAATGAACAGACAAAATAAAGAAAAAATAATGGTGCTAGACAGAGTGGGTGAAAGAAGAACAATGCTGGAACTCATAAAGAAGAGGAAAATAAATTGGAATGGCTACTGGCTAAGAAGAAACTCCTGCTAATGGATGAGATAAAAAGAATGGTCAAACGGAAAAAGGTTAGAGGCAGGAAAAGACATCAGATGATAGACAATAGGCCTAATGCGGATGTTTTATCCAAGTCTGCAGCAGATTCTAATGCACAATATGCATATTTCTTTCCTGAAGTCAAAAATAAGAAAATATATAATTACAAGATGGAATAATATGTGGCTCAATAGTACCGGAGGCACATTGACACGACAGCTGTTCTTTCCAAGTGTCTGTGACAGAATAAAATGCAAACACGTTCTTCCAAATTTAACACTATCACAGTTCCTCACTGGGTCAATACCTCCAGAGATTTAATATCAGAGACTATTTAACTCATGCCCCAAATGGGAGTCAATGACCAATCACGTTTCAATGATTTCTGTTTTACAACCAATCAGAGTCGTGTTTCACGAAATATTTATCAGTGTTATATTTACCATATTAAAGAAAGCTCCTCCTTTTTAATATTCTGAACAGGTCTGACCATTATTTTGCAGTGACTGATTCAGTAAGAAATACGGCTACCAGATTGTATATATAGTGCATGAATGTCAACACATGCCGCATGCGGGAGTTAATATAAAAACATTTGTAGCAATTGATTATACCACCAAAAAAAGAAACCACTGTTTGCACTTTCTTAAATGTATTTTTTCCCAGGTAATAATCCAGAAAAATATAATTGTCATATTTACATCATACGACGTCAGAAATGAATTAATATACAGTTTGATGTGTTTCATTTTTTCTCCACTAGAGAGCATTCTTACAATATTGCGTTCCTTTGGCAATAAATAGTATGATCTGGTTGCAGTAATAAACAAAAGAAGCAGATAAAGCGTACCTATCGCTTCTCATTTGTTTTCAAACATCGCCGTTTACATTAAATATATAAATATTTTAAAATAACTATATTTAAATAATGATTTGTGAGTAAACAGCTTAATTTTATTCGTTAAATAGTCCTAACAAATGCCACTCTTGATTTCCAAATTCTCTAGATAAATTGGAAATCACTCGTGGCATTACTTATGATAATGTAATTGTGGTGTTAGCAACCAAAAGTGTTGACCATATTATCTTTGATTGTCCTTTGTTCTGGAACGAATGATTCGAATTCTCATGTTTACTAAATAACATCGCCTGTTTAAGTGAACAACCCATAACAGAAGTGCTTACGACAGAAAATAACTACAGACTTTTTAACGTTTTTTTATAAATAAAGGTTGAAAAAACATTAGGAAAAATAGAAGAATAACGTTTGAAAAGGTATGGACACCTCATAAGAATGGAAGAAAAGAGAACACCATAGAAGATCCTTAATTGGAAAGCTAATGGAAGAAGTGGAAGAGACAGGCCTAGAGAACGATGAATGGATGGAGTGGAGAGAGGTATGGAAGCTAGAGATTTGAGGGACAAACACTTAGGGATGAAGGAGAAATACTGTATTGTGGAATATTCCTAAATAAATATATAAAGGTAATACAACAATTTAATTTTAGATAAAATTATACAATGTTTCACAACTTTGTAACAAACTGTAACCCTAATGTACCATATTTGAAATAGGGTTTATAAATTTCGGATATGAAATAATAATAATAATAATAATAATAATAATAATGTTAATAATAATAATAATAATAATGATAATAATGTTTGAAAATATATAAAACTATTATTCTACCAGTTATATTATATGGGTGCGAAACATGGACTCTTACTTTAAGGGAGGAAAGGAGATTACAAGTATTTGAGAATAAAGTTCTTAGGAAAATTTTTGGACCAAAGAGAGATGAACAGACAGGTGAATGGAGAAGACTACATAACAATGAACTACATGGTCTTTATAGGAAGCCAGATATAATAAGAACAGTTAAGTCTCGTAGACTGCGATGGGCAGGACATGTTGCACTTATGGGGAATGAAAGACTTGCATGGAAGCTTCTTGTAGGAAAGCCAGAGGGAAAACGACCAGTTGGTAGACCAAGAATGAGGTGGGAGAATAACATTAACTATGATTTAAGGGAAGTAGATTATACAGGGAATGATTGGAAAGCATTAGCTCAGGATAGGGATGCATGGAGAGCTTATGTCCGCGCGGCCATGAACCTACGGATTCGATAGTGCCAGTGAGTAAGTAGTAATGATAATGATAATAATAATAATAATAATAATAATAATAATCTATATATTATGTGTAACCGTTATTCATGTGGAATTGATATTCTTGAACGTTGCCTGGGATTAACATTATTTTATATTTTGATCGCGTTCGTCCGATTTTCTTATTTGAAAGTTTTTGTTGTTGTTATTCTAATAATAGTGATTTTAGAGTTACTTGTACCTGTCTTGCATTTACAAATTAGTAACACTGGAACGCAATTCTCGCGGGAGGGATATTTGAGGAAAATTTTAATATTACTAAGAGTAAGTTGGACACTCTGGGGACCAGTTAACACTAGGAACTGTTTACAAGCCTTTCTGAATGGTTCACCACACGCAGTAATCCACACAGGGGCAGCCCACAATTAAATAGAACTGCTTTCCTGGTCTTGAACTGCAGCTCGCACCAATGACACAGTTTTTAGGATTGAATTTTTTTAATAACGAATTTCATCTCAGCTCCAAAAAAGTTTTATATAAATATTGGCCTGTTAATTCCGAGCCAAGTTCCAGTTGTACTGTAAACAAACCAGATGTATGACTGTATTTTAATTGGTCTAATAATAGTTTTATCTTTAAGCGTGTAAGAATATTCAATTCGTTCTGTAACACTCGAAATAAAGTAAATCTTCTTCTTCTTCCTTCGAAGTATTAGGCCAAGGCCTGTTACGATCCTATAGAAAAATTTCCCTCCAGCGTTTCATAGGACGGCCCAGGGATCTTCGTCCTCTTGGTATATAATTTTAACAGCTTTGGGGATCCGATTTGAACTCATTCTTTCAAGATGGTGTTTCCAATTTAGTTGGTACTGTTTAATATATTCCAAAATTGGCCAGTGACCATTGGTATATATTTTTTGGCCATCTTTCATTTTCCATTCTTTGTACATGACTATATCATTTAAGCGTTTGATTTTCAATCCTCTTAACAACCGATGTGGTGACATTCATTTCTCTCCAAAGGAATTCATTTCTTATTTTATCCTGTGCATTTTTTGGAGGTTTCTTCTAAAATAATCAAATTCAACTGTTCTA
This sequence comes from Diploptera punctata, assembly GCA_030220185.1. Classification (NCBI taxonomy): domain Eukaryota; kingdom Metazoa; phylum Arthropoda; class Insecta; order Blattodea; family Blaberidae; genus Diploptera; species Diploptera punctata. The sequence goes on from JASPKZ010010242.1 coordinate 664,723, forward strand.
ATTTTATTTGTTTGTACTTCCGTCAAAGACCAAGTTTCACTTCCATATGACTAAATATTCTGTATTATGCTCTTATAAAGTTACATTTTAGTTTCCTTTGTGATATTTTTGTTCCATATTATTCCATGTAATGTCTTAGTTGCATTTTTTGCCATTGCAATTTTAGTCTGTACATCTCTCCCACAGGTACCTAAACTTGTAATTATTGACCCAAGACATTTCAAAAATTCACTTTTTCTTATTTTCCCTGTTTCGAGTATGAGGTCATCCACATCCTTTCCCAAACACATATATTCTGTTTTCTGTAAATTTATATTCAGTCCCCATTTTTTATATTCTTCCATTAATTTATTTATCGTATATTTCATATCATCTTCATCCCCTGCAAAAGTTATTTGATCATCTGCAAACAACAATGAATGCAGTACTTTTCCTCCTATAGGAATACCCATTTCAGAACATTTTTTATACCATAAGTTAGGAGCCTGGTCTAAATAAATGTTAAAAAGAATTGGTGACAAACTGCATCCCTTCTTAAGGCCTTTATTCTCTGTGAATTCCTCTGTTAAATTATTCTGTATTTTTACTTTAGCTTTTATATTACTATAGATCCTCCTAACAATATTAATCCATTTATCACTTATATTCATATTTTTCATTGCCGTCCATAACAATTGTCGAGGTACACTATCATATGCCATCTCTAAATCAATAAAGGTCATATGTAGTTCTTTATTTTTTGCTAGGATTTTCTCTTTTAATTGTCTAATACAGATATTTTTTTCAATGTAATTTAAAATATGCATGTTTCAAATTTTTAACAGTACAGCAATTAAAAGAGTTAGGCTTACGTTCGTAGAATTTTTTCGAAAACGTGTTTTCTTTTTAAAATTGGGAAATATTTGATAAAAATTCCAACGCTACAAAAAGCTAATGCGTTGAACATATTGAAGCTATGTTGTGTGTCCATTAAGCAAGAAAATAAATGTGCAAATATACGTAAATTTACATTTATTCGCTGTATAGCAAAATGGATGTGTGAAAATGCTGCCAACATTGAAAATTTCTCATTGTGACACTGATGGAGTATATTTCCATTACGTCAAATACGAGGAAGTCAGTGTTTGCAGGGAAATAAACGACAGTCGAGCTAGAAATTCGATCTCCATGACAACGCATTTTTTTTTTTTTTTTTTTTGCGCATCGACACTGTTTTGTTTATTATCGTATTTCAAAGCATTAAAAATAATAAATGAATGTCACAAGCAGGTATTGTCTACAGCACCTCCGGGTTTTAATATCCCCCACACCGCAGTGGAGCGGCGCTCGTGAAAAGTTCATACATTTCAGGTTTTTCATCCACCTGTTCTGTGGTTCTTTGTTTTAATAACCACGTTATTATTATTATTAATTATTATTATTATTATTATTATTATTATTATTATTATTATTATTATTAAGTGAGGTATGGACAATCAATAAGTACTACAAGAATAGACTAATAGCTCTAGAAATGGATTATTTACGGAGAAGTGCCAGAAAGTCTAGATTAGAACATGTCACAAATAAGGAAATTAGAAACATAATGGAAGCAGAAGAAAGCATAATTGAAAGAATCGAGGAGAAGGAATTAAAATGGTTAGGACACGTCTGAAGAATGGAAGATGAGCGATGGCCGAAGCAACTATATGAATGGCATCCGAACAGAAAGAAGAAAAGAGGGAGGCCAAGGTTAACATGGAAGGAAAACATGAAGACAGTAATGCAAGCTAGAGGGCTAAGCATCGAAGATGCCCAAGACCGTAGGCTTTGGAGGTTTGGCACGGGAAGACGTCAGCAGCTGTAAAAACCCGAAGATAGATAGAGAGATTATTATTATTATTATTATTATTATTATTATTATTATTATTATTATTATTATTATTATTATTGACAAAAACTTATGTCGATGGAAATGGATTTCTTGAGGAGAGCAGCAAGATGTTCAAAATTAGACAAAATAAGAAATACTGTCATAAGAGAAAAATGAATATTGGTTATTCAATAGTAGATTATATACGGTATAAGCAATTAAATTGGTATGGGCACGTACGACGAATGCAAGAAGAAAGATTACCCAGGAAAACATTGGAATGGTGTCCACCTGGAAGAAGGAGGAGAGGAAGACCTCGAAACTCGTGGATGCAGGAAATAAGAACTGGAATGAGAGCAAGAGGACTGGAGGACATGGATTGGATGGAGAGAGACGAGTGGAGAAGAAAAATAAAATTTCTGAAGTTGAGGCGCTTAGAAGGCGGAGATACCTTACCCGATGATATGATGGATGATAAATGATAATAACGTGCTAGGAGAGATCTTAACCTAAATTCCAGACTATGGGCAACCACAGGAATTATTCCCTTTAAGGAAAAATGCCTATGGTTTGAACGGGAATCGAACGCGGGAACTTATGAGCAATAGTCAGAAACGCTGAGTGGTTGGTTATATCTTTGAAAACGAGTCTCAAATGTTACAGCACAGTCGCTAGCTTCCATATGTCGAGACCCGAAAGAAAATAGCTTTACATTCGTCACTGATAATCACCATGGCAACGTGGAGACTGTGTTTTGTTTGGTAAAGACAAGAGGTCAAGTAGAGCGTGGGCTGTTGATGTGTTCGGGTCTTAACAATCCCCATTAGTAGTGCATTACATGTCTCTATTTATCATCCTCTGATTCCCCACTTGTTTATCTCTTGCGCAAACTCCACACTAAAAATCCATTACATAATGAGCACAACGTCGTTTCGCTTAAAAATTGAATCAGGCTTCAAATGTTATTTTGCGTTGTTTCTTGAGTTATTTTTATGTTGACCTCAATACCCCTTTAAATTAGCGTCCACAGTGGGAGGTAATTCAGAAAACTGATAACAAAATCGGGGGATACAGTTTGGTGTTGCAGCTGCAAATCTATCATCTGCATCCAAAATTTAATTACACCACTCGATAGATAAAGGATCAAAGAATTCTTTACGTTGAGAGTGGACTGTGACGCATCGCGCGCGGCAGAGGGGAAAGCGCCGTCATTTTGAGGTCGTTTTTCTGCGTCACGTAAATTTCGTTTGGTATAAACTTTTACTCTGACTATTTAACTCATGCCCCAAATGGGAGTCACTGACCAATCACATTTCAATGATTTTTTATTTACAACCAATCACAGTCGTGTTTCGACTAAAATTTACCAACTAAAGTTTATCATAATAAAGAAAGCGCCTCCTTTTTAACATTCTGAATAGGTCATAGCATTATTTTGCACTGACTGACCCTCTAAGAAATGCGGCTACCAGATTGTATATATAGTGCATGAATGTCAGCAGAAAGCGCATGCGATAGATAACATAAAAACATTTGTAACAATTGATTATACCACAAAAAAAAAGAAAACACTGTTTGCACTTTCTTAAACGAATTATTTTCCAGGAAATTACGTTGCAGAAAAATATAATTGACATATTTACATCATAGGACATCAAATGAATTAATACCTATAACGTAGGTTATAAATTTCTACTAAGGCGCCAGTATATCTGCAGCTAGGGCGCCCGACCCTATTCAAGTGGATGATGTAATGATGTAAAAGTTGATAATGTAATGATTATGACCGGGTGGGATTAGCCGACTCTGGGACCGAGTGACCCCAAGGACATTCTGTGACGTAGTCAGGAGTTGAGCTACCTGACATACTAATGCTCAGGCTGGACCCACTTCAGCAACCAAACACGCCCCCAGTTGGTGCACTGGGGGAAAGGTCGGTGGATCTGCTGGACAGTCCTCCCGGCTAAGTCCAAGGGACTCGTGGGGTCGGCAGGAGATGAGCGCCTTGTCGTACTATTTGGTCATCTGTTGGAGCTTGTGAGCTCCGTGCTGGCCCACAACTGCAACAGCACACGTCTCTGGGGGCACACCAGGGCACGGCTCGGATCAGTGCAGAGGGGAGCAACTGTGCTGGTTTCCGGCTCAGCCTACGGGCTCGTGAACAAACTGTGGGGTCGCCAGGAGATGAGCACGTGGATGTACTAAAGTCTCACACTGCGGGGATTGTGGATTCAAGCCCTAGCCGGTCTCACAACGGCTGCAGGATGCGTCCCTGGAGGTAGAACAGGGGAACGGTCGGTGGATCTGCGACAGCAGTCCTCCCGGCTAGGCTCGAGGAGCCCGTGTGGGGTCGTCAGGAATGAGCGACCTGACGTACTATGTAGCTCAGCAATTTCCCTGAAGTTGCGACTCCAACACCTTATCCCTGAGGTGTTGGTTTCAAGCCGAGAACTTTGAATGTGGACGCGAACTAGATAGGGAGGACAAGTCTGGGACTTGGGAGTATGGTCATGATGACCGAGGTATCCCAAGAGGTGGTGGCATGGGCCCAGATATACATAATACGCCCAAAGAAAATATTACTTGTTTCGTACACGTATTCACGTAAAACACACGGCCGTGTCCACGACCCAACCACGCCCCAATTTTTTAGCCTATATGTTTTACAATTTGTACCGTATTTATTGAAATATGAAAAATGAAGAATGACGCATTTAGTAAACGTCATAAAGCGCGAAAAAGGAAAGTGATTTTTGGATCTTAAAATATTCAAGGTCTTACTAACTCATTGGCACTATCGAACCCATAGGTTCATGGCCACACGGACACATCACTGTTCTGAGATAACACTTTCCAGTCGTCCCCTGTATAATCTACTTCCCTCAAATCATTAATATTATTCTCACACCTAATTCTTGGTCTACCAACTGGGCGTTTTCCCTCTGGCTTTCCTACAAGAAGCTTCCATGCAAGTCTTTCATTCCCCATACGTGCCACATGCCCTGCCCATCGCAGTCTACGAGACTTAACTCTTTTTGTTATATCTGGCTTCCTATAAAGACCATGTAGTTCATTGTTATGTAGTCTTCTCCATTCACCTGTCTGCTCATCTCTTTGATCCAAACATTTTCCTAAGAACTTTATTCTCAAATACTTGTAATCTCCTTTCCTCCCTTAAAGTAAGAGTCCATGTTTCGCATCCATATAATATAACTGGTAGAATAATAGTTTTATATATTTTCAGTTTAACGTTTTTTGAAAGGAGTTGGGACATCAAGAGTCTCTGCAATGCATAATAGCACGCATTTCCAGAATTGAGCCTATGTTTAATTTCTTTGTGCACTTCATCCTGCTTGTTTTATTGTTCCTAGGTATTTGAATTCAATCATTTTTCAAAATATCTCTCATTTGTCATTAACTCTCCATTTTTCCCAATTCTCTCATAATAAAATACATTGCGGTAGAGTACAATGACGAGATCTGATTTGTACACATTCACCTAATTACAGGACACTGCTAATAGCGGCATTAACTATTTTGAGGTTGGTATCCCTGAGGAGACATTCAGAGCGTGAAGATCCGGTCAACCTGAGCTCATTAGCCTGAATCAACTCTGCCTCCCCCCCCATTATTACGCCATTATTGTGCCCTATGGATCGATATTACGTTCGCAATCAAACATTCTCCCACGTAATCCCTGTTGATCTTGATTGTTTCGTTTTCGCACTATAATCCTATTGGCTGATGCCTCATGCTGGAGACTGCAATCATATGGAGCACCTCAATCCTATATCCCTCAATATTATAGTGCGTTTTGGATACCTACTCCATCCCCTGTCCACCCTCGAATTCTTAATCTAACTATCTAACGTAGAAATGAATATCCTTATAAGAACAAAAGGCTGTACAAGATTGGATCGGATAAAGAATGAAGATATATGAACAGAGTTAAATATGTATTCACTGAATGATAAAATCAAATAATATAGAGACTATTTAACTCATGCTCCAAATGGGAGTCAATGGCCAATGACGTTTCAATGAATTTTGCTTTAAAACCAATCACAGTCGTGTTAACCTCGAATTTATGAACTAAAGTTTGTCATATTAAAGAAAAGCTCTTCCTATTTAACATTCACACTGTATATTATTCATTATCTTTTACGGTGTCACTTACCAAAACATGGAATTCCCTTCCACCCTATGTCAGAGACTGTCAAACTATAACATCCTTCAAAAACAAACAAAAGAATTATTTAATAACAGACTAACTTATATACCTCACTGATAGTATTCTTTTAGCAATATTAATATATTTAATTATTTATGTAAATAATATTAAGAATAACAAATATTTTTATTTGTTTTGTTTTCAATATTGTATAATCGTAAAATTAGTTTTCTATATCTCATTATTTTTCTTTGTTTTTTATATACACTAGACAGGGACAATTTAATATGTCTTGCTTGTATACATTTTATTATTAGTTTTTAGTCTTAATTTTAACTAATATAGATCGTAATACGTATATTAGATATTATCTTTTGATCAAATTTTTACTTAGTGTTTAATATTAGAGTTAATTAAGATTGTTATATTCTTATGTAATATACGTTTGTCCTGGTGAGTGGAAGAGAAGGCCACATGGCCTTAACTCCACCAGGCTAAATAAATCTAAATCTAAAAATCTAAAATCATTCCGATTAGGTCAGAGCATTACTTTACTGTAACTAAAAGTTAGATTGCAGTTGTTCTTTATTATTAAAAGTTAGTAAATAATTGTTACATTTGTTTATTTCCACTCTATAGACATCCCGAATTAAGTGTTAATCATTTGAACATAGTAATTGGAAGCAATTATTATGCAATTAACTGCTGAAGGTGGAACAAGATATTCTGAAAGGCCTAAATATTTTAATAGTGCTTTATTTGTTGACGTACAAATGTTATTGTTATAACTTTTAATAAAGACATTTTATTTTAATTACTCTCGTGAATTTTATATTAAGAACACTTAAGTCTAATTATAGCGACGTCTAATTTCATACTTGACTTAATTTTAACAGAGTTGGCTCTAATTAACTGTAGTATGATTAGAGTTGTAATTAACCTGTACTTAGAAAGGTTAATGAAGTCATAGTTGAACATAACAATTATTTTAAAAGAGTTAGTTTCGGACAAAGATAATATTAGAAAATAAACCAATAGAACAAGTGGTAAGATATAACTTCCCAGGTTGCGAAATATCATACACAGCAGAACAGATATAAATAACAAACTAAATAAGTTTAATTATATAACAGGAACACTAAAAAGAACTTTGAAAAATGAAGCCAGGAAAGGCTCTGTAATGAAATTATACAAGACAATGGCAGTTCCTATTATTTACTTATGGATCCGAAACATGGACAGTGACAACACAACCATCTCACAAGAATAAAAGCTGCTGAAATGAAATTCCTCAGACAAATAGCAGGATATCAAAGAACAGACAAAAAACATAACACAGAAATAAGACAACTGAAAGTAGAGGAATTAAACACAACAATAGTGAAATACAGAACAAACTGGAAAGAACGTTTGGCAAGGATGGCTGAGAATAGAATATCAAAAGCAGCATGCAGCTATTCACCACGAGGAAGAAGAAGTTTGGGAAGACCAAAGAAAAGATGGAAACAGTAGCAATTTGGAGCCGGAACAGGCTAGTAAATAAGCCTAAACCGTGAAGAAGAAGAAGAAGAATATTTAGACATGAGACACTTCCCCTTGTATTCTAGATATAATCCTACCTTCCACATTGGCGAATCATGTTCGATTTCTGACCATGTATACACAGTTTAAAATCCCTCTCCCGACAGGTCGTGCCACTGTAAAACCCGGGTGGTGTGTAAAAGTACCTGTAAGGTGAGAGGTGAAACTGCAATAATGGAATTTTTATGAGAACCCAACTTATCGCGTACAAAGTTCACGCTACATATACTTACTTACTCACTGTCACTATCGAACCCGTAGGTTCATGGCCGCGCGGACATAAGCTCTCCATACATCCCTATCCTTAGCTAATGCTTTCCAATTATTCCCTGTATAATCTACTTCCCTCAAATCATGGTTAACGTTGTTCTCCCACCTCATTCTTGGTCTACCAACTGGGGGTTTTTTCTCTGGTTTTCCTACAAGAAGCTTCCATGCACGTCTTTCATTCCCCATTCGTGCAACATGTCCTGCCCATCGCAGTCTACGAGACTTAACTGTTCTTATTATATCTGGCTTCCTATAAAGACCATGTAATTCATTGTTATGTAGTCTTCTCCATTCACCTGTCTGTTCATCTCTCTTTGGTCCAAAAATTTTCCTAAGTACTTTATTCTCTAATACTCGTAATCTCCTTTCCTCCCTTAAAGTAAGAGTCCATGTTTCGCACCCATATAATATAACTGGTAGAATAATAGTTGTATATATTTTCAGCTTAACGTTTTTTGAAAGGAGTTGGGACATTAAGAGTCTCTGCAATGCATAATAGCATGCATTTCCAGAATTGAGCCTATGTTTAATTTCTTTGTGCATCTCATTCCTATTTGTGATTATTGTTCCTAGGTATTTGAATTCAGCCACTTCCTCAAAATTTCCCTCATTTGTCATTAGCTGTCCATTTCCATTATATAATGTATTTCTACGTGTGACCATATATTTAGTTTTATTTTCGTATTTTAATTTTGTGTAAGTAGTCACCGGGGTCTAAAGGTTCCTAATATCAAAACACTCATAGAGCATTCCTGAAAACCTGTGATAGGTCAGTAGAGTTTTGTTCCACCCTATATAAAGAGATACCATATACAAGCTCTTAGAACGTGTTCAGTATTGATGCAGGTATCATGTGAGCAACTGGAGTGGTCTATGTTCCATTGTTAAACTATGTTTTATTTCCATGTTTCTGCGCGCTCTATTTTCAGCAATGAAGCAAAACAAGGGTAATATTTTAAGTTACATATGTGATTATTTTTTGTTACGTCTGTCATGAACTGCGAAATTGATTTCACGACAATATTATACCAGAGTTTTTATGAAAACATTTTGTAGAGTGTGTATTTTTATAAGCCATTGAAATTGAATTTTGCTTTTATCCCCTTCTCACCATCCCCCACCCCGCCAGAGACACACAGACACGGTTAGTTAAACAAAATATCCATTGTCCATGTCGTAAACTTTTTTTTACCACCTCTGTGCTTGATGGAAACATTTCACGTACTGGTTAAAAGAACATGTTCTATTGTTCATGTTTATCTAAATTCTACATAAAATCTTTAATATTCAACTAAGTGTGTGTCACGTGGTGTACGTTTAGTGGACATATTACTTGTTGTAAAAATTTAATCTCTTATATAAATTTAAATTGTGTAATAATGATAATAATAATAATAATAATAAAACTGAAAATATATAAAACTATTATTCTACCAGTTATATTATATGGGTGCGAAACATGGACTCTTACTTTAAGGGAGGAAAGGAGATTACAAGTATTTGAGAATAAAGTACTTAGGAAAATTTTTGGACAGACAGGTGAATGGAGAAGAATACATAACAATGAACTACATGGTCTTTATAGGAAGCCAGATATAATAAGAACAGTTAAGTCTCGTAGACTGCGATGGGCAGGACATGTTGCACGTATGGGGAATTAAAGACGTGCATGGAAGCTTCTTGTAGGAAAGACAGAAGGAAAACGCCCTTTTGGTAGACCAAGAATGAGGTGGGAGAATAACATTAACTCTGATTTGGAGGGAAGTAGATTATACAGGGAATGATTGGAAAGCATTAGGTCAGGATAGGGATGTACGGAGAGCTTATGTCTCAAATAGTCCACCGTTGTGGTCTCGAGTTAGCGTGCTGCCTTGTCACGCAGCGGGCCCGGGTTCGATCCCCGGTCGGGGCAGTTTTTCTGCGTGAGGTTTTTATCGGGTTTTTTCCTCACCTGTAAGACAAATGTCAGGAAAACTTTACGGCCAAACGGTCCCCGAAATCATATGGTCATCATCCTTATCATCATCATCATCATCCTTCACCGGTGTGAAAAGCAACGGGAAGCTACCACACCTACAATTCCCTAGTAAAGCTGCAAGCATAGAATGAAAATTGCAGTGAAGGACCTGCCCTCGGGCAGAATTATTATGAATGGATTCTCAAATACTCGTAATATTTACTTCTGTCTTAAACTAAGAGTCCTTGTTTCGCATCCATATAATATAACTGAAAAAAATAACTGGTTTATATTTTTTCAGTTTATCTTGCTTTGAGAGAAATTGGGACAACAAGAGTCCCTGTAATACATAAGAGCTTGCATCTGCAGAATTGAGCCTATGTTTAATTTCATTGTGCATCTCATTTCTGTGTGTGATTATTGTTCCTAGGTATTTGAATTCAGCCACTTCTTCAAAATTTCCCTCATTTGTCATTAGCTGTCCATTTCCATTATATAATGTATTTCTATGTGTGACCATATATTTAGTTTTATTGATGTTTACTTCCCGCCCCAATTTCTTAGTGTTACTCAATAGTGTGTGCGTGTTGTCCTTTAGTATCTCCTCGCTATCGTCCAATAAAACCACATCATCAGGATAAACTGACAGCTTATTAACACCATTGAATGCAATGTTCTCGGAGGCTCCGTCTGGTTTTCTCAATGTGTACCCTATCCAATTCAACTTTCTTTGTTTTATTTGGTGACATATTGGAGATTGGTTGGTTTTTCTTCACAGTTCTTCATTTTATATTATTCCCGGTTATTTTATATTTAAAATACACCTCAGACATCTGTTTACAAAGGTCGGCAACTTTTTATTTGTTGCTTTCGTAACTTTCCATGTTTCGCAACCATAGAAACAAATCCTAGTGCAGAATCTTGTGTTACCACACTTCGATTATTGTGACATTGTATATAATGATCTAAACTATGCCTTGTCGCAGAGACTGCAGCGTGTTCATAATGCTTGCATTCGATTAATTTTCAATATCCGCCGTTATGACCATATTTCCGAACACTTTAATAACCTCTCTTGGCTCCGTCTTACTGACAGACGTAAATTGCACTCTCTTTCGCTACTTTTCAAGCTTCTGAATTCCTACATCCCTACTTACCTGGCGTCCAGATTTGAGAAGTTATCCTCTTACCACAATATTGACACTAGATCACAAGATAGCAGTCTGCTAACAATTCCTCTTCATAGCACTTCCTCCTATTCTACTTCCTTCACAGTAGCCTCTGCCCGCTCCTGGAATCTCCTTCCTCAAGATATCAGGGGTTGCCGCACACTTGGCACCTTTAAGTCACGCTTATACAGTTACCTGTTGTCTAATAATTAATTTTTCTCTATTTATTTATTTTATTTTATACTATGTCATTAATCTTTTCCTCGTTTTTTTATATATCTTGTACATATTATATATTTAATTCGTTAAATTTAGAGTAAATCAAATTACTTTATAAATATTAATTGTATTGTATTCATAACTTGTAATCGTTTATATATATATATATATATATATATACATATATATATATATATATATATATATATATATTGTAATTTAGATTTAATACTATTTTTTTTTGTTTGTATTTTTTTAAACCTAGTTGAGTGGTAGACAAGGCCTTAAGGCCTTAACTCTGCCAGGTAAAATAAAGCTATTATTATTATTATTATTATTATTATTATTATTATTATTATTATTATTATTATTATTATTATTATTATTATTATTATTATTATTATTATTATTATTATAGAAGAGGTATGCTAATATAGTATAGTTATTTACTTATTTATAGGTTGGCAACCCGGAAAATTTAGGAAATTGATCTTTCAATCATGGTTGCCATTTGCTGTAAGTACAACAGTACGCACTATCGTGCAAAATAATATTTTTTCAGTTAGAAACCGTCATGTACTCAGCTGAATAAAGCAATTTCTCAGAAGTTGGGAACTCGTTTCCAGACAGTGAATTGCACTCGGTGTTCTCTTTTTTTATAAACGTATAAAAATGAGGAAGTCTGTTTGGCCTATTGACTGCGTTAAATGGAGTCTCACTTCTCTTTTTTTGTAGCCTGCAGTGGACAGGGATGTCACCTCAGTACTGTACGTTCCAGCACAGTTGACAGGTTGCCATAGTAACGCGTCCCCACGCGGTCGATGACAATCAGAATCCTGATATAATGAAATTCACCATATGGACCACAACCCTTAGATCTTTTTTAATAACTCTTAAAATAATAATTACCAAGAGTATAATAAATACTGTGCTCGTACGTGATGTAGTGCCCTGCTTGTACAATGAAAAGCTTCTGAATTCCTACATTCCTTCTTACCTGGCGTCCAGATTTGAGAAGTTATCCTCTTACCACAATATTGACACTAGGTCACAAGATAACAGTCTGCTAACAATTCCTCTTATTCTACTTCCTTCACAGTAGCCTCTGCCCGCTCCTGGAATCTCCTTCCTCAAGATATCAGGGGTTGCCGCACACTTGGCACCTTTAAGTCACGCTTATGCAGTTACCTGTTGTCTAGTAATTAATGTTTCTCTATTTATTTAATTTTATACTATGTCATTAATATTTTCCTCGTTTTTTTATATATCTTGTACATATTATATATTTCCGATCCGATTGAGGGTCTTTCCACTTTACAGCGGTTGCCCTTTTACCAGCCGGCTGCTGGCCCTTCACATCCACATGTGTCAATCACAGAGGTAGATGATCAACAGCCAGTGTAGGGGTGAGATGTGGTTAGCATGTCGGGTCCCCCAGCCGTTATAGCTGGTTCCTCAACCTGGAGCCGCTACTTATTGTAGCTACCCAATTGCCTCACGATGCTGGGTGGGCACCGGTCCCATACTGGCCGAAATACCATGAGAAAATTTCTTCCCCCATGGAGACTCGAACCAGCGCAAGTCCCGTAGCTCTGCGCCAAGGCTTTGTACCTTAACCGCTCGGCTACGGCGCGGGACCATATTATATATTTAATTCGTTAAATTTAGAGTAAATCAAAATACATTATAAATATTAATTGTATTGTACTCATAACTTGTAATCGTTTATATATATATATATATATATATATATATATATATATTGTAATGTAGATTTAAGACTATTTTTTTGTTTGTATTTTTTTAAACCTGGTTGAGTGGTAGACAAGGCGTTAAGGCCTTAACTCTGCCAGGTAAAATAAAGCTATTATTATTATCATTATTATTATTATTATTATTATTATTATTATTATTATTATTTAGGTCCGCCATATGTATGTTCATTAATATGTACCTACATTTTGTATTTAGTTTGGTTTATTTATTTTATTTATTTAGCCTGGTGGAGTTAAGACCATGTGGCCTCCTCTTCCACTCACCTGGATAAACATATGTTACATTTTTAAATACAGGAATCAGAATTAACCCAGGAGGTGGCGCCTTAGAGGCGGGGGATTTTCCAACCCCAAAGGAATTAAACAAAGACAGGGTTCACTGCAAACTAAATTTTAATTTTATTTACGTAAGTACAAGTTGTTGTTGCGTTAATAAAACTAAAATGAAACTAATGTTAAAGTTATTTGATGTAAAAGTAGTAAAAATAACACAAATGGGGAGGCCTACCGGAATAATTGTGTGATTTTAAACGAAATATTTGACAAATTTACGATAAGTAAAATAGAATATTTATTAAAGATGCTGATTAAAAAAGTTTATCAAATTTAATTTTGGGCGTAAATGGATACTAGAATTATTTTATTAATTTCTTCACTTGATGAATGATGATAACAATTGTCTCAAAACATTGTTAGTCCTATAAATAATTAGCTTACAAATATTGTTGCTATATATATATATTTTCTAATTTTAAATTCTGTGGTGATATATTAATAATAATAAGAATAGTAATAATAATAATAATAATAATAATAACAATAATAATAATTGTACCAGTTATATGGATGCGAAACATGGTCTCTTACTTTAAGGGAGGAAAGGACATTACAAGTTTTTGAGAATAAAGTTCTTAGGAAAATGTTTGGACCAAAGAGAGATGAACAGACAGGTGAATGGTGAAGTCTACATAACAATGAACTACATGGTCTTTATAGGAAGCCAGATATAATAAGAACAGTTAAGTCTCGTAGACTGCGATGGGCAGGACATGTGGCACGAGTGGGGAATGAAAGACGTGCATGGAAGCTTCTTGTAGGAAAACCAGAGGGAAAACTCCAAGTTGGTAGACCAATAATGAGGTGGGAGAACAATATCAACTATGATTTGAAGGAAATGAATTATACAGGGGATGATTGGAAAGCATTGGCTCAGGATATGGATGTATGGAGAGGTTATGTCCGCGCGGCCATGAATCTGCGGGTTCGATAGTGCCAGTGAGTAAGTTAGTTATGGTGATATATTATTTATACTAATAATAATAATAATAGTTATTATTAATAATAACAATAATAATTATCATTACAAGTAAAATTCATGGTGATTTTCCGTTGAGGTATGAGTTCACAGTAATATAATGTACGGTTAAAAACTACAATATAGTTACCTTGTAGGTCCGTCTCCTCAACTTAAGTTCTTTTAAAACTCTGTAGGCCTTTCGGGACTAGTCCCATCATCAGCAGAATGCATTAGGTCCGTTCTTGTTGACCGTTGTTGAAGCACTGACTTGGTTGTGGTGGTTGTGGAGGAAATCGCAATCCCAAGAGAAATCAACAACAACCTGATTCTCAATTAATACACACCTAATCCACACAATCCTCTGTACAAAATTCTCACAACCAAGTCAGTGCTTCAACAAGGGTCAACAAGAACGGACCTAATGCATTCTGCTGATGATGGGACTAGTACCGAAAGGCGTACAGAGTTTTAAAAGAACTTAAGTTGAGGAGACGAACCTTCTTCTTCTTCACTTCCTGGTTTAGGCAAGAGTTGCCTGTTCCATCTTCACTAATAGATCTAAGACCATCTCTTCCGAGGACGTCCGACATCTCTTCTTCCTCTTGGAAAATAATGGACGGACCTACAAGGTAAAACTATATTATAGTTTTTAACCGTACATTATAATTATCATAAGTAATGCCACGAGTGATTTTCAAATTATCGATAAATTCACGACTCACGAAGTGAGGAGTGAATTTATCTAGAGAATTTGGAAATCAAGAGTGGCATTTGTTAGGACTATTTAACAAATAAAATTAAGCTGTTTACTCACAAATCATTATTTAACTATAGTTATTTTAAAATATTTATATATTTAATGTAAACGGCTATGTTTGAAAACAAATGACAAGCGATAGATACGCTTTTAGTGCTTCTTTTGTTTATCACTGCAACCAGATCATACTATTTATTGCCAAAGGAACGCAATATTGTAAGGAGGAGCTTTCTTTAATATGGTAATTATAACACTGATAAATATTTGGTGAAACACGACTCTGATTGGTTGTAAAACAGAAATCATTGAAACGTGATTGGTTATTGACTCCCATTTGGGGCATGAGTTAAATAGTCATTATTATTAAAACATAATATGTCAATACGGTATTTCTATTTGTTTCTGTTGGAGTTTATTATTATTTTTATTGTTATTACTGGGCCTATAATTATTGTATATTATTATTATTATTATTATTATTATTATTATTATTATTATTATTATTATTATTATTGATGTACTGTCCAGCTGTTTTGACTTGCATGTTTACATTGTTGAATATACTCGTATATCGTCCGTGAATGTTTATGACAATTACATTATTGTCAGGAACATATTTTTGATACAAAAACTCTTTTGTTTTTGAATTGATAATTTTACACAAATTATGCTTCATTTATGAAATTCAGTTTTTAGAACAACTTCACTAAAATGTATACAAACATAACGATTGACTTTGGAGAGAATGACACCCTGACACCGCACCACTGGATATTTTTATCCATATCTTTAGAATTTGTGCTTCAAGGTTGGGGTTACTGACATCAAACAAAAGGGGAAGAATGCAGTAACAGGTACGTGGACTTCCAAGAATCAATACTAATTCTTCGAATTTAAAATCACGTGGAAGGCGGACGAAAGATACATTTTCTCTGCTTCTTATACAACACTTTGTCTACTTCATCACACCTTGATATTTCTACTCGCTTCTATTCATTATCTTCCCACCAGAACTAAGCACACTTTCGAGATAAAACTTAATTCTAGCTGTACCTCTACATAGAACATCTCACTATTCCTAATCCTTCTTTGTTTCACCTGCCCGACTCTGGAATTCCTTCCCCTCGTATATCAAAGACTGCCCTAGTAAAAAACAGTTCATCTAACCATCGTAATTCGAGCCTTCCAACTCTTATTTTGCCACTTGGTTTGACATTCATTCATTTTGAGAATTTTCCACATCATTGAGGGTTTTCTCCAACCAATCTTAGTAATTAATACGAGTTTTGAAAAATACATAAATGACTACGGACTTACAGACTATCAGATTGTAACAAACATTCACAAATTTTCCTTAATTAAAGTTCTCCATCGTTCTCTGTCCTCTGTGTACTCATCCGTTACACCAAATTTCCTCTTGAATGTTGAATGTTATTCTTCCAGGTTGTTCTTGGTCTTCCTTTACTGCTCCTTCTTTCAATTTTCTATGCATAGGCATCTAATCATATTTTAGGAATTATATTATTGTTCATCCCGATGATGTGGTCGAGCCATTCCAACTGCCTGATTTTTATATCAGTGACAATATTTGCGTCATTGTATAATACTTGTATATCAGAGTTGGTCCTGATTCTCCAAACTACCTCATCAAAGACAGGTCCATAAATTGTTCTTAACATTTTTATTTTCCATGTGTTTAAAATACGGTAGTTATTACTCGTTCGTATAACATGTAATAGGATGTTTAATTTCTTTGTGCATCTCATTCCTATTTGTAATTATTGTTCCTAGGTATTTGAATTCAACTTCTTCAAAATTTCCCTCGTTTTCACTAAGTGACCATCTCTCTTTTATTAGATTAGATTTATTTATTTAGCGTGGTGGAGTTAAGGCCATGTGGCCTTCTCTTCCACTCACCAGAACAAGCATATGTTACATATGAATACAAAAAAAAAATACAATAATAGTCATATAAAACAGGACAAACATATGTTACACATGAATACAAAAAAATTACAATAGTAGTCATATTAGACAGGACAAACATGTTACATATGAATACAAAAAAAAGTTACAATAATAGTTATTGAACAATTCATTATCTGTCATATTGAATAATAATGAAATTAATGTCTAATAATAGAATGAAACTAAATACAATTAAAATTAAATTAATGATACAATGAATAAAAAAGGAATAACAGCTCGAATCTACTATGCATAAAAAGAAGAGAAAAAAAAACACTACAATGAATTAATCTACGCTTTTTATACAAGGCATTAGGTAAATATATTAACAAATCCTAAGTCTATTTTTATTGAATAATGCAAAAACGCATTATTAATTCTTAAAAAGTAGTATTAGTGAGTTGTTTCTGTTAGTGATTTTATTTTCAATTTATTTCTGAAAGATGGTAAAGTTTGGCAGTCTCTGACATAGGGTGGAAGTGAATTCCATGTTCATTGAGAATTTTCCTCATCATTGACGGCTTTCTCCAACCAATCTTAATAATTAACATGAATTTTAAAAAATACATAAATGACTACGGACTTATAGAAAATCAGTTTGCAACAAACTTTCACAAATCTCCCTTAATTAAAGTTCTCCATCGTTCTCTATCCTCTGTGTCTTGATCCTTCATACCAAATATCCACAATTAATGTTTAATGTTATTCTTCCATATTGTTCTTGGTCTCCCTTTTCTGTTCCTTATTTCAATTTTCCATGTATCGACGATCTTTGGTAGTCTTCCATGCTGCATTCTTCTTACGTGTCCATACCATGTTAGCCTTCTGTGGTCAATTTCATCCATTATACTTCTTTCTGCATTCATCCATTTTCTAATTTGTATAATTCTAATGCTTTTCAGTTGATATTTTCTGACAGTTCGTCTCCAAAAATCCATTTCAACTACAGTTATTCTTTTGGCATTTTGTGTCATTGTCCAAACTTCCGATCCATATAACATTATACTTTCTAGTATGGATTTATAAATTAGTTGTTTTGTTCTGTTCATGATGTTTTTACTCCATAGTATAGAGTTAATATTCTTATGGTTTTCTTTCATCTCTCTCTAAACATATACATTTTTCATAAGTAATGCCACGAGTTCGTGAGTCGTGCATTTATCTAGAGAATTTGGAAATCAAGAATGACATTTGTTAGGACTATTTAACGAATAAAATTAAGCTGTTTACTCACAAATCATTACTTAAATATAGTTATTTTAAAATATTTATATATTTAATGTAAACGGCGATGTTTGAAAACAAATGAGAAATGATAGGTACGCTTCATCTGCTTCTTTTGTTTATCACTGCAACCAGATCATACTATTTATTGCCAAAGGAACGCAATATTGTAAGAATGCTCTCTAGTGGAGAAAAAATGAAACACATCAAACTGTATATTAATTCATTTCTGATGTCGTATGATGTAAATATGACAATTATATTTTTCTGGATTATTACCTGGGAAAAAATACATTTAAGAAAGTGCAAACAGTGTTTCTTTTTTTTTGGTGGTATAATAAATGGCTACAAATTTTTTATATTAACTCCAGCAAGCGCTATGCGTTGACATCTATGCACTATGTATACAATCTGGTAGCCGTATTTCTTACAGGCTCAGTCACTGCAAAATAGTGGTCAGGCCTGTTCAGAATATTAAAAAGGAGGAGCTTTCTTTAATATGGTAAACATAACACTGATAAATATTTCGTGAAACACGACTCTGATTGGTTGTAAAACAGAAATAATTGAAACGTGATTGGTCATTGACTCACATTTGGGGCATGAGTTAAATAGTCGGGTTAAATAAATACACTGTGTATATATACATATATCACTCTTTCTGGCAAGAAAGTTGTTAGAGCACCTTATCAAAAATGTATACCTTAATATGTAATTTTGCTCGGACTCAAATTAAACCCTTTTTTGAGCAAAGGTTGAGGTAAACATTTTATTACAGTAAACACCAAAGTGTTATTTTTTTCTTCCTGAATTTATTACGAGTGCACGCCACTTTGCGCAACTTTTCTTATAACATATTAATGACGTCATGCATAAAAACCGAGGTCTTGAGTTACTGGTTATATTCGTGTCAACTTTGTGTGCTTGGTTAAAGGTACCAACTGGAAGTTTTTAATTAGGAAGTTAAAACATTATAATTTAATTTTAATTATGAAAATAATTAATTTACATTTTCTAATTAAATCTGAACTTGAGTTTCTGCATTTCCTTTCTACGTTTGCTTTTTTTAGATTTCTTATTAAATTAAATATTTAAATAGATTCTCTATTACTTCCTTAGATGTTTTTTTTTTCAACTTTAACTAGTGTCTCTCAATTGCTTTCTCTTTAGCGAGGCAAACATTCGTGCCTACGTATTTATTTAGTTCTCTTCTCGATTTATATTAATGACGTGACCAAGAAACTACAAAACTGCAAGCATCATCTTTACGCCGACGACCTACAGATTTACACACACTTTAGGCCTGACGAAATTAATGAATATATTGACAAAGTAAACACTGACCTCAGGCATATATCTTTATGGTCCAGACAATATGGGCTGAAACTAAATGTAAACAAAATGCAAGCAATAATTATCGGACATCCAAGGCTATTACACCTCATAAACAATGGCAATATGCCGGCTGTCATATTAGATAATGAACAAATTCCTTATACCGACGTCGTTAAAAACTTGGGATTTTACTTAGATTCTAATTTAAAATGGCATGTGGCAAGTAAAACAAACATCTAAAAGGATCTTCTCCATAATGCATTCCCTAAAGCGACTTAAACATTTTCTTCCTACAACTCTTAAAAGAATTTTAATCCAAACTTTAGTGATGCCGCATTTTGACTACTGTGACGTTCTACTAACTGACATAATGACGGATGTCGGACAAACTGCAGCGTGTCCATAATATGTGTATCAGATTCATATTTAATGTTCGAAAATACGATCACATTTCTCCATTATTCCACGAATTGTCAAGGCTACATCTAAAAGAGAGAAGAAAGCGCACGGTCTAATTGATCTCTTAGGTAAGATCGCTAGACAGACCTCGATTCCCAATTAGTGAGCACAGCCAGTTGTCCAGGAGCGATCCTCAAACCAGAACGGGAACACAAGATCACAACATAGTCTCTTGCTTAATATTAACCGCAAACATAGGACATCACATCACTCCATGTCATATACCATCTCCACTTCTTCGCAACTGGAATTTCCCTACACCGGAGAAATAAGGGTCTGCCGGACATTGGCACTCTTTCAAAGAAATCTAAATTTAATATTTGCTCTAACCTCGACTTCATTATTATCCAGTGTAAGATATATATATTCATTGGTGTTTTCCCGTATAATGTATCATATTTATATTATTCTTAATTACTTATTATTATTATTATTAATTATGGTATTTTAATATCGTATCATTGGATGTTATTACCCTATAAAATGGTTGTGTGTACATGACATTTACCATTGTTACACATTTATTGTATGCTTCTTTAACTGTTTATAATTAGTATAGTGTATATCTATATTTTGGTCAAAATATTTATTTATATTCTGTGGGGCTGTTGAGTGGAAGAGAGGGCCTTATGGCCTTAACTCTGCCAGAATAAATAAAACATTATTATTATTATTATTATTATTATTATTGTATTAGGGGGCACGCCGTAGCGTAGTGGTTAAGGCAGTGCGCTATAAACCGGAATGTCGAGGGTTCAAGTCCCGGTGGGGTCAGGATTTTTAAACTGACCCAAACCTTCTGGTGGCACCATGGCCCTGGGATCGACTCAGCCTCTAACTGAAATGAGTACCAGATGCTTGTTCTGGGGGTAAAGGGGCCGTCAGGCAGGGCTGACAACCCGGCTGACATCAAATGCCGATTGTCTAGAAAAAGTGGGAGCCTTAACATCCTACTACCCCAAGGGCCTCCCGAGGCCTGTAGTGGTAACACTTTAGTGTAAATGTTTGTATTCGATTTGCCCGGTGGTGTAATGGATACGGAAAATTGTGGGTTGTATTTGTCCTTTTGGTCTTCTTTTATACTTTTTTGGTTTATTGGTCCTTCTTTGCCTTTTTTTACATCTTAACTGTTTCTCTTTGCAACTTAACCTTCGTTTTACTACATTTATACCATTTGTATAATTCAAGAATTCGCAGAGTCTACTTCCAATTTCAACTTCTTTTAAAAACACTATCTAGTTTTATTTTCGAAAGATTTTCACATTGCAAACACTTTTGTTCTGCGAGAAACTATTGAACCCTAAAAAAATCCCGTTATTTTTAACCAACCTACTGACCGCCTGATATCCATTCATTCCAGGTTGGAAAAATATTTTTTTCTAAATTGTCCAAGAACTTAGCTTTTGGTGTACAAATAATTCCTTTTTCAAACTGTTGAATTTAAAAAAAAAAATCAAAGAAGTGTAAATGCGTGCTATTATGCATTACTCAGACTCTTGATGTCCCAACTCCTTTCAAAAGACGTTAAGCTGAAAATATATAAAACTATTATTCTACCAGTTATATTATATGGATGCGAAACGTGGACTCTTACTTTAAGGGAGGAAAGGAGATTACAGGTATTTGAGAATAAAGTTCTTAGGAAAATTTTTGAACCAAAGAGAGATGAACAGACAACTGAATGGAGAAGACTACAAAACAGTGAATTACATGGTCTTTATAGGAAGCCAGATATAATAAGAACAGTTAAGTCTCGTAGACTGCGATGGGCAGGACATGTGGCACGAATGGGTAATGAAAGACGTTCATGGAAGCTTCTTGTAGGAAAACCAGAGGGAAAACGCCCAGTTGGTAAGACCAAGAATGAGGTGGGAGAGAGAATAACATTAACTATGATTTGAGGGAAGTAGATTATACAGGGAATGATTTGAAAACATTGGCTCAGGATAGGGATGTATGGGGAGCTTATGTCCGTGCGGCCATGAACCTGCGGGTTCGATAGTGCCGGTGAGTTAGTTATGAAATAAGAAAGATTCTCAATCATTTTTTTTTTGCGCAATGTATGTTTGCATTTCTCTAGAATTTTTTAGTTAAAAAAAATATATCCGTAGCGTAGTGGTTAAGGCACTACACTACAAGCCGGAAGGTCGAGGGTTCGAGTCCCGTTGGGGTCAGGAATTTTAAACTGACCCAAACCTTCTGGCGGCATTATGGTCTTGGAGTCGACTGAGCCTCTAACGGAAATGAGTACCAGACGCTTGTTCTGGGAGTAACGGCCGCCGTCACCCAGTGCTGTCAACCCAGCTGACATCAAGTGCCGATTGTCTAGAAAAAGTGGGAGCCTTAACCTCCTACTGCCCCAAGGGCCTCCTGAGGCCTGTAGTGGGATCACTTTACTTTTTTGTATCCATAATGAATGCAGTTGAAACTAAATTTATTTCATTTTAATTTCCTTTTTATGTCCTTTTTCTGTTTTTAGGTATTTTTTAGGATATCTTTAGGTCTTTTTAAAAGTCTCTTATAGACATTTTGAAGGTCCTAAATTTCCGAGCCCTACTTAGCCTACTTAGGTGCTGTAGATTTGCTTCGAATCTGTTATTTTATTACTTACTTACTTACTTACTCACTGGCACTATCGAACCCGTAGGTTCATGGCCGCGCGGACATAAGCTCTCCATACATGCCTATCCTCAGTCAATGCTTTTCAATCATTCCCTGTATAATCTACTTCCCTCAAATCATAGTTAATGTTGTTCTCCCACCTCATTCTTGGTCTACCAACTGGGCGTTTTCCTTCTGGCTTTCCTACAAGAAGTTTCCATGCACGTCTTTCATTCCCCATACGCGCAACATGTCCTGCCCATCGCTGTCTACGAGACTTAACTATTCTTATTATATCTGGCTTCCTATAAAGACCATGCAGTTCATTGTTATGCAGTCTTCTCCATTCACCTGTCTGTTCATCTCTCTTGGTCCAAGAATCTTCCTAAGAACTTTATTCTCAAATACTTGTAATCTCCTTTCCTCCCTTAAAGTAAGAGTCCATGTTTCGCACCCATATAATATAACTGGTAGAATAATAGTTTTATATATTTTCAGCTTAACGTTTCTTGAAAGGAGTTGGGACATCAAAAGTCTCTGCAATGCATAATAGCACGCATTTCCAGAATTGAGCCTATGTTTAATTTCTTTGTGCATCTCATTCCTATTTGTGATTATTGTTCCTAGGTATTTGAATTCAGCCACTTCCTCAAAATTTCCCTGATTTGTCATTAGCTGTCCATTTCCATTATATACTGAATTTCTACGTGTGACCATATATTTAGTTTTACTGTTTATTAGGTGTATAAATTCAAAACAACAGAGCAGGGGATCAAACTGTGGTCCTAGCAATGTAATAATGACATTCAGCAGATTGTTCAAGTGCAGCCGGTAACGGCTGCTTGAGATGTTTCACTTTGAGACCGAGCGAGGGGAGGTTTTCACTTTCAAATTGCTGACGTAGCTACGCCACTTACCACCTCTTGACAATTTCTCACTTCCTGATTCCGAAGCCTGCACTTTTACATCCTTTTACGTTAACATACTGGCTGCTTATATTTAACTATGATCATTAGGGCTAAAAAATTTATTATACGGCATATTATGTCCACCGCTTGCAGCTTTACTTGGGAATTGTAGGTATGGTAGCTTCCCGTTGCTTTCCACACCGGTGAAGGATGATAATGACAAGGATGATGATGATGGTCATATTATTTCGGGGACTGTTGGGCCTTAAAGTTTTCCTGACATTTGTCTTACAGGTGAGGAAAAACCCCGATAAAAACCTCACCCAGAAAAACTGTCCCGACCGGGGATCGAACCCGGGCCCGCTGCGTGACAAGGCAGCACGCTACCCCGAGACCACAGCTGTGGACTATTTTCAAAAATAATAAAAATGGTAAAATAATATCTTTATTGGAGATATTTTGGTTGATTATAAACAACTGACTAACGTTAACAGTGTGGGCAAAGTTTATTAGTTGAAATTACAGGAGGCCGTGGCACGAATTAGTCATAAAATGGCGGCAAGTAAGTACTTATTGTTTTATGTTGTTTCAAATAAAGTTCAGTACATTTAAAATGCAGTGATTTGTTTCGTATAATGTATATTAACACTACCTTTTGGATATTTTTTGTATATAAATTGTACGTAGTATACATAGAGGGCAGTGGTTTTACTTCCCACACGCGTGTTGTAATATGTATTTTTTTTTATTAAGAGCCCCACCACCACCCTCCTTGGTTTCCTCGGGCTTAATGCCCATATCCCCAGGTCTGCTCTTGTCCCTAATTACTCTCTGCCGTTTTTATTATGTTCATTTTCAGGATACAAGTTTCGGGTGTTTGTTCTTAATACTACTTATATACAGTTATTTTTACATATTAATCTTTGTAATATATAATATTACAGTATGGTTATTTTTATTATAGTATAATTTATTTAGGTTGGCAACCCCGAAATGTAGGAAGTTGAACTTTTATTCATGGTCGCCATTACTGTAAGTCCGACAAAACGCACCATCGCACAAAAACAAAATTTATATCTTCAGTTTTATTATTCAAATTAGCTTAATATATAAAATGGTTGCTAGGCAACGAGGAAACAGTTGCTAAAATTTTACCAACGAATACAACAACAAAAAATTCCCTCCGTGTATGAAATAACTACGCTTGCATATAAATATGTGAATTAATGGTTTTAATCTCTGGGCTTGCTCTAACGAATTTCATGCGCTCTGATGATGTTTGTAACTTGGATTTAAATTCCACCATCTTGTTAAAACTTTCATACATGCCATTGTAATTAATTTACATTTCCCATCATTATTATTCATTCATCCTCTTATCGTGTTCTCCCTTCGGAAGGTCGAATCCAATCATCTCTATCTCCCCATCGTTTCCTTCTTTTTAATTCTTTCCAATCGTATCCTCTCTCTTGTAGACTTTTCTTCACTTGGTTAGTCCATCTTTCTCGTGGTCTACCTCATGGTTGTTTTCCTTGTATCTTGAGATTTAACAGTCGTTGTGATAGTCTTTCCTTTTCCATTCTTTTTAAATGTCCAAACCATTTTTGTCTATGAAGGTCTTGATGAAGATTTTCGGGCTGTAGGCCGTGGTCGTGAGGCTTGTAGTTCCCCGACGTTTCGCCAGAGACTGCGTCTGGCATCCTCAAGATCATCATAGCAACTCCGGCCGTGAAAGTCTACGTGAATACATTTTTGTCTACTTTTTTCTATGTTTTTTGCTGATTTTTCTACACATTGCCGCCCTGATTTTGTCATTCCTTACCTCTCCTTGTTTTATGTACCATTACACTTAAGAATTTAATTTCTGTAGCTTGGATTCTGTTCAATTCCTTCTTTGTATATGTCCATCATATCAAACCATAATTCAGAGCATTTTAACATATGGTGCTGAAGTCTGGCAAATTCCTACCAGGGAAATGAAAAGAATTTTAAGTACAGAAAATGGATGTTTTAAGAAGATCAGCTGGAAAATCTAGAATGGATAGAATACGAAATAAAGAAATAAGGGAAATTATGGGTGTACAAGAGGAGCCGGACATCATAGAAATCATAGAAAAGAAAAGATTGCAGTGGTATGGTCATGTCAAACGAATGCCAGAGCAAAGATTGCCAAAAATTGTTATGGAATGGATCCCAATAGAAAGGAGGAAGAGAGGAAGACCGAAGAAAACTTGGATAGAAGGGGTACAAGCAGCTATGAATATCAGAGGAATGGAGGAAGATCAATGGATGGATAGAGAGGAATGGCGTTTGGTTTCCGGAAGACGGCGGCAGCTGCCATGATACCGGATGATGATGATGTATATGTCCAAGTCTCAGCTGCATGTGTTACAACTGGTTTGAAATATGTTTTATACATTGCTATTTTACTCTTGATGGATATATCTTTATTCCAGATTAATTGTTTACTTAAATTATAGACTTTTAAACTTTTCTCTATTCTTTTACTGATTTCGATATTATTTTCACGAATATAATTATTTTCTTTTAGATCACTCATGAACAATTATCATTGATGTAACAGGGATACAAATCTACCAAGATGAAATGCATATAAAATGGGAGACAAGAAAATAAATATAAGTAATGCCACGAGTGATTTCGAATTTATCTAGAGAATTTGGAAATCAAGAGTGGCATTTGTTAGGACTATTTAACGAATAAAATTAAGCTGTTTACTCACAAATCATTGTTTAACTATAGTTATTTTAAAATATTTATGTATTTAATGTAAACGGCGATGTTTGAAAACAAATCAGAAATGTGAGGTTATGTTCATTCACTGCAACTAGATCATATTATTTATTGCCAAATAGGATCGCAATATTGTAAGAGTGCACCCAAGTGGAGAAATAATGAAACACATCAAACTATATATCATAATCAACATTACGGGTTATTCATTTATTTTTTTAGTAAACAACTCAGTAAAATCAAGGAATGTGTTCATTATTTGCTATATTCAATGTATTTGTTGGAGAAAAATAATGTTCTGACCTGTTCAGAACATTAAAAAGGAGGAGCTTTCTTTATCACAAAAGCAGGAGCTGATAAAGATAAATCGATAAAGAGCGAGATGAAACACGACTCTCATTGGTTGTAAAACAAAATTCATTGAAACGTGATTGGTCATTGACTAACATTTGTGGCATGAGTTAAATAGTCATAATAATATGTTATGCATACGATACAGTCTTCTCCATGACTACATTGGTCCAGTCGTTTAGGCAGTTTTTAATTTCAGCTTTCAAGTAAAGTTTCACTTCTAATTGTCGGATTTAGCTAATTTTTTGACAATACCTACCTCGGTTTATTTTAATATGATATACTGAGTTTTGTTGTGAAATATAAAAAAATGTGACCACTAGAGCGATTTTTAAGTTTTGACTTCAAGTGAACTCCTACGCCTGATGGTTTTGGAGGATCCAATTGTGAATCTAAACCATCGAGGGACCCAATCAACACACACACACACAAAACATTTCATCAAAATCGATTCAGTTGTTTAGGGGGAGTAGAGGGACAAACACACGTACAGAAGAATTGTACATATAAAAATTAACTAACTAACTAACTCACTGGCACTATCGAACCCGTAGGTTCATGCCCTATCCTGAGCTAATGTTTTCCAATCATTCCCTGTATAATCTATTTCCCTCAAATCATAGTTAATGTTATTCTGCCACCTCATTTTTGATTCAGCAACTAGGCGTTTTCCCTCTGGTTTTCCTATAATAAGGTTCCATGCACGTCTTTCATTCCCCATTCGTGCCACATGTCCTGCACATCGCAGTATACGAGACTTATCTGTTCTTAGTACATTTGGCTTCCTATAAAGACCATGTCCACCGCTGTAGTCTTGAGGTAGCGTGCTGCCTTGTCACGCAGCGGGCCCGGGTTCGATTCCCGATCGGGGCAAGCTCCTGGGTGAGGTTTTCTTCGGGGTTTTTCCTCAACTGTAAGACAAATGTCAGGAAGCTTAGGGCCCAACGGTCCCCGAAAATCATCTGGCCAACATCCTTGTCATTATTATCATCATCCTTCACCGGTGTGGAAAGCAACGGGATGCGACCACACCTACAATTCCCTAGTAAAGCTGCAAAGCACAGCATGAAAATGCTATGATTGCAGTGAAAGACCTGCCCTCGGGCAGAATTACTAGGGATGGATGGATAAAGACCATGTAGTTCACTCTGTTATGTAATCTTCTCCACTCACCTGTCTGTTCATGTCTCTTTGGTCCGGAAATGTTCTTAAGAACTTTTTTCTCAATTGCTCGTAATCTGCTTTCCTCCCTTAAAGTAAGAGTCCATGTTTCTTACTTACTTACTTACTTGCTCACTGTCACTATCGAACCCGAAGGTTCATGGCCGCGCGGACATAAGCTCTCCATACATCCCTATCCTGAGCCAATGCTTTCCAATCATTCCCTGTATAATCTGTTTCCCTCAAATCATAGTTAATGTTGTTCTCCCACCTCATTCTTGGCCTACCAACTGGGCGTTTTCCCTCTGGCTTTCCTACAAGAAGCTTCCATGCAAGTCTTTCATTCCCCATAACGCGCAACATGTCCTGCCCATCGCAGTCTACGAGACTTAACTGTTCTTATTATATCTGGCTTCCTATAAAGACCATGTAGTTCATTGTTATGTAGTCTTCTCCATTCACCTGTCTGTTCATCTCTCTTTGGTCCAAAAATTTTCCTAAGAACTTTATTCTCAAATACTTGTAATCTCCTTTCCTCCCTTAAAGTAAGAGTCCACGTTTCGCACCCATATAATATAACTGGTAGAATAACAGTTTTATATATTTTCAGTTTAACGTTTTTTGAAAGGAGTTGTGACATCAAGAGTCTCTGTAATGCATAATAGCACGCATTTCCAGAATTGAGCCTATGTTTAATTTCTTTGTGCGTCTCATTCCTATTTGTGATTATTGTTCCTAGGTATTTGAATTCACCCACTTCCTCAAAATTTCCCTCATTTGTCATTTGTTTCGCATCCATATAATATAACTGGTAGAATAATAGTTTTATATATTTTCAGCTTAACGATTTTTCATAGAAGTTGGGTCAAAACGATTACTAGAATAAATTCAGAATATGTATAAACATAAAATATAGTAATATTGAAACTGTTGTTTTAGGGATGAGAGCTGTAGGCCGACATGAACAAGTAGCTACTGTAGGCGCGTAAGCAGGTAGTCTGTGTCTTAGATGTTGCGAGGAAGTTGGATTGAAATGAGCCTGTTGCAAATTCATGACGTAGCCGGTTTCGCAATCGACTAGTGAAGTCGTTGAAGTTGAAACCGATGCCATAGCAACGCTGTGTGATTCTCAACTGTCCGCAACGGATTAGCAATTCCATGAAGCCAAGGTTGCGTTAGCACGGAGCAACCGAATATCAAGCAAATGTGACGTCTGGATAAATTGCTTTTACTCGGAAAAATCTGATCTGCTATTCAGATTTCAGTCTCCAGGAATAGTTTGATATGCCATCTTAGTTCTGTTATTATTATAAAGTATCTTATTCTACAAGTTTCATTTATTTATCCCCTTTTTTTCCACACTTTATATCATCATCATCATCTTCATCATCTGCATTCATGGATTAGGTCCGTTGACCCGTTCCGACTTCAGCCCATCTCTTTCTAGGTCTGCCCACATCTCGGGTGCCTTTAGGTTTGTATTTTGTTATTTGTTTTGGATATCTATCTTCATTCATTCTGTCTATGTGTTGCTTCTATTTTTGTCTATATGTATCTATTTTATCAGTTATTGCAAATATTTCAAGTTCCTGTCTTATTTCTGTGTTCTTGATTCGTCAATCCGGCTTTTCTTCTGCTGAAGTTTATAAGGTATTTTGTACTAGTAGAGGTTACCAGCTTATAGCCAAACCCCTCTTCCTGGAGGGCAGGGAACTGGAATTTCGGAGTGTTCGTCTCCTAGAGAAGTTGCCTTCACTACGGCTTTGGGGTATATTAAGTAAGAGACTTCATATCATAATAATAATAATAATAATACTTTATTTATTCTGGCAGAGTTAAGGCCATAAGGCCCTCTCTTCCACTCAACCAGCACAAATACAAATAAATATTTGACAAATATAGATATACACTATATTAATTATAAACAATTAAAGATACAATAAATGTAGCAATATAAATGTCATGTACAAACAACATTTTATAGGGTAATAACAATAATGATACGATAATAATAATACTTACGTACTTACTGGCACTATCGAACCCGTAGGTTCATGGCCGCGCGGACATAAGCTCTCCATACATCCCTATCCTGAGCCAGTGCGTTCCAATCATTCCCTGCATAATCTACTTCCCTCAATTCATAGTTAACATTATTCTCCCACCTCATTCTTGGTCTACCAACTGGGCGTTTTCCTTCTGGCTTTCCTTCAAGAAGTTTCCAGGCACGTCTTTCATTCCCCATACGTGCAACATGTCCTGCCCATCGCAGTCTACGAGACTTAACTGTTCTTATTATATCTGGCTTCCTATAAAGACCATGTAGTTCATTGTTATGTAGTCTTCTCCATTCACCTGTCTGTTCATCTCTCTTTGGTCCAAAATTGTTCCTAAGAACTTTATTCTCAAATACTCCTAATGTCCTTTCCTCCCTTAAAGTAAGAGTCCATGTTTCGCACCCATATAATATAACTGGTAGAATAATAGTTTTATATATTTTCAGCTTAACGTTTTTTGAAAGGAGTTGGGACTCAAAAGTCTCTGCAATGCATAATGGCATGCATTTCCAGAATTGAGCCTATGTTTAATTTCTTTGTGCATCTTCATTCCTATTTGTGATTATTGTTTCTAGGTATTTGAATTCACCCACTTCCTGAAAATTTCCCTCATTTGTCATTAGCTGTCCATTTCCATTATATACTAAATTTCTACGTGTGACCATATATTTAGTTTTATTGATATTTACTTCCAGTCCTAATTTCTTAGTGTTACTCAATAGTGTGTGCGTGTTGACCTTTAGTATCTCCTCGCTATCGGCCAATAGTACTACATCATCAGCATAAATTAACAGCTTATTAATACCATTCAGTTGTAAGCCTTCCTCATTCTCTAAAGATTTAATGGCATGCTCTAGTACAAAATTAAATAGTAGAGGAGATAGTGCATCTACTTGCTTCAACCCATTCTGGATTTCAAAAGTGTCCGAGAACTGTTTGCCTACACGCACCCTACTCTTTGAGCCATTTAGACACATTCTTATAAGTCTAACTAACTTTTTAGGAATTCCCAACTCCAGCAGGATACTATATAACTTCTCCCTCTTAATTGAATCATATGCTTTTTTGAAGTCTACATATAGTTGATGTACAGTACCATTATATTCCCATTTCTTTTCTAAAATCTATCTTATACTAAAAATCTGATAAATTTAATTTCTCTTAAATTCAACCACTATGGAAGTAAACTAGAACATAGATAAAGTGTATAGAGTGAAAGCTGCTGGTAGAGAACTCCGTCAAGTGTTTAATGTTCTCGTGGTGGCAGGAAGTTAACTTTTATTGGAGAGAATAATTTGCTACCGTTGGAATGGCTGACATCGACAACCAATTCAACTGTTTATGTGTTTGATTTGAACAGTAGAATGTATTTTGTAAGTTCTTCCCGTTGTAAATCTCCCATGTGCATCACTACGTGGTGTTAAAATATTCTTCATTTATTGAGTTAGCTCATGTGGTAATGCTTGAGACTTGTATTCGGGAGTCCTGGTTCAAACCTCTAAAAGTGCATTGTCTAGTCTATCTTCTATCTTCGGGTTTTTACAGCTGCTGCCGTCTTCCCGTGCCAAACCTCCAAAGCCTACGGTCTTGGGCATCTTCGATGCTTAGCCCTCTAGCTTGCATTATTGTTTTCATGTTTTCCTTCCATGTTAACTTTGGTCTCCCTCTTTTCTTCTTTCTGTTCGGATGCCATTCATATAGTTGCTTCGGCCATCGCTCATCTTCCATTCTTAAAACATGTCCTAACCACTTTAATTCCTTCTCCTCAATTCTTTCAATTATGCTTTCTTCTGCTTCCATTATGTTTCTAATTTCCTTATTTGTGACACGTTCTAATTTAGACTTTCTGGTACTTCTGCGTAAATAATCCATTTCTAGAGCTATTAGTCTATTCTTGTAGTACTTATTGATTGTCCATACCTCACTTCCATACATTGCAACAGATTCCACCAATGTTTTACCAATATATTTTTTTTTGTGTCTTTCCAAATATGCTTATCCCACCATATGGAATTTAACGATGATATTATTTTGCTACTCAATTCAATTCTATGTTTTATGTTCATTGTTGTAAAAATAACATTATGCAGCAAACAAAGTGAATTGACTTACTCTCGCGTATTTATTATTAGTTGTTTATTATTTGTGATGTAGAAAAGTGAGTATAGGCCTATTGTATTATTTAAATTAACCCCTGTCTAATCTTGGTTTCAATAATTTCATTATATATATATTTTTTTATATTTACATATTCGCACCTACTTTCCATTATGTCTCGACATAGAATGACGGGTTGGAGTCAGAGACAAAGAGGAACGGATATATGTATTCCCATACACATAATAAGAAGCCAAATTCAAATTTAAATTGTACAATTAGTAGCTTTTCTATCTTGTAAGCCCATGTTTCCCTTAACAGAGATTTAGGCGCTCTCCCCTACAGGGAAGAATTTGAACCATACTAATTTTAGTTACACTGGTTTTCGTACAGATGTCTTTGGAGTGGTCCGTGGTCAGCGTTCCGCCTCATACTGACATCTAGGAAACCAAGGTAGTACTAGGACGGAAAAATTCGGTAAATTTTGCTTAGAGGACTTTTTATCCAGGTCTAAGGATCTTTTACGAGCCTGAAAATCTTCAGACTCGGGACCCACGGCTTAACGTCCCTCCCGGAGAAGTTGCTCCTTGGATTTTTCCATCCTAGAAAAATCAATCGACCCCGGCCGGGTTTGAACCCGCGACCCTCGGAACCAGAGGCAAGGAGCATAACCACTAGTCCACCGCAGTGTACAAATGTCAAATGACGCGTTAATGTTTTTTAAATATGTCTTAGCCAAGCTATACCACATATTTCCTATCGGTCGTATTTTTAAAATAAATCGAAAATTAATGCATAATGACGTATTTGTGACAAACTTAAACGTTTAATGAATTTTAGTCGAATTTCGACCGCTGGGCGACAACTGATATTCTTTATTTATTGAGTTAGCTCAGGTGGTAATGCTTGAGACTTGTATTCGGGAGTCCTGGTTCAAACCTCAATGTCGATCAACCTGTATTATTCCATTGTTTAAGCCATAAAGGGAAATGTGTATACTGCTGCAGGCCCGAGTTCTATTCTCCGTTGAGGCAAGTTTCCTCGGTGATGTATTTTCTTCGAGGTTTTTCCTCGCCTGTAAGATAAATGTCTTTAAATGAAATATTTAGAGCTGTATTTTAGTGCCTTGCAGTTAAAAAGGCAGATAACGCTGAGCAACAAAAAAAAAGAAACTTTTTTGTCTCAGAAAGAAAAATATGTGATTCTGGTAGTATTTGATCTCCTGAATTCAAATATGATATCAGGTTTTCTCCATCACGCAAGGTTTCCGAGAGACAGGAATTTATAATTTCAAACACTTTAATATTTTCTACATTCGTAGCTACACGATATTCGAACATTCGGACTCGCCTAGAAAGTACGAAATGACGATGTTCTGCTATATTTCGCCTGTGGAGCATCCATCTTGATGGTCCAACAATAATCGGCCAGCATATTTGGATTCCATTTGCCCTGATATCTCTTCCACAGCTGAAATCTCCTGATGAATGTGTTCCCCGTTTTATTTTACAATGGAGAAATGGACAATAAAACGTTTATTAAAAAAATAATTATTTAAATCCATTAATTGAAACTGAAATAAAAAAACTGTGGGTGATGGAGAAATTCCGAATGCATATTTGAAAACACGATAAAAAACTGCATTAAGTACAACTATTGGTACTCATGAGACAAAAATCATGTTGGCCAGTGTTATTTTTTTACACGAGCTTGGTCCTTGAAAATTATTCTCTAGGAGAAATTTGAAGGTAGATTACGGCATGCTAATGACAAATGAGGGAAATTTTGAGGAAGTGGCTGAATTCAAATACCTAGGAACAATAATCACAAATAGGAATGAGATGCACAAAGAAATTAAACATAGGCTCAATTCTGGAAATGCATGCTATTATGCATTGCAGAGACTCTTGATGTCCCAACTCCTTTCAAAAAAGTTAAGCTGAAAATATATAAAACTATTATTCTACCAGTTATATTATATGGGTGCGAAACATGGACTGTTACTTTAAGGGAGGAAAGGAGATTACAAGTATTTGAGAATAAAGTTCTTAGGAAAATTTTTGGACCAAAGAGAGATGAACAGACAGGTGAATGGAGAAGACTACATAACAATGAACTACAAGGTCTTTATAGGAAGCCAGATATAATAAGAAAAGTTAAGTCTCGTAGACTGCGATGGGCAGGACATGTTGCACGTATGGGGAATGAAAGACGTGCATGGAAGCTTCTTGTAGGAAAGCCAGAAGGAAAACGCCCAGTTGGTAGACCAAGAATGAGGTGGGAGAATAACATTAACTATGATTTGAGGGAAGTAGATTATACGGGGAATGATTGGAAAGCATTAGCTCAGGATAGGGATGTATGGAGAGCTTATGTCCGTGCGGCCATCAAGCTACGGGTTCGATAGTGCCAGTGAGTAAGTAAGTGATGGCCGATAGTCCCTGGTATTTCTAATTTGGACGAGTGTTCCCAGTATAACTTCAAGTAGATTCTTTATTGTTATTTTTGTCAGCATCTCATTATTGGTGTTTTTCTTTTGTTTCAGGTAAGTGTTGGCAACCCTGAATTGAGTGTTAACAGTGAGTTGTAATCTATTTATTTGGAGTTTAATGGATTTGCTTGGAAATGTATGTGGTCTTGAAGAAATCTTGACGAATCCATTATACTTTGTGAAATATTTAAGTGGAGGTTGCTGATGTATCGATTGCAGCGCCACGAAACTTGTGTGTTTAATGAACTAAACTTTAACTACAGGCTCTGAATCGCAAACTACGCTCGGAAGGTTTGAAACAACGATACGTTTTCCAGTCAAATTAGAGAGGTTTGAAATTAAATACTTCGTGGTGAGGGCATCTCCTCCCCTTTCAAAAAAATACCAAAATGATTCCCATCTTCTTCTTCCTTTGAAACTTCTAGACAATGAATCTAAGATAATCACTCCATTTGCCTGTATGAATATGTCTATTGTTTACTCCCGTTACATTATCTCTCGCATTTTCCAGTAAAGAATGAGCATGTTTTCCTGGGTAACTTTTCTTCTTGCATTCGTCGTACGTGCCCTTACCAACTTAATTGCATATATCTGATATAATCTTCTGTTTAATATCTAATACTTATTTTTTCTCGTATGACAGTATTTCTTATTTTTTTCTAATTTTGAACATCTTGCAGCTCTCCTCAAGAAATCCATTTCCATCGACATAAGTTTTTGTTCTAAGTTTTTGTTGAATAACAATACTAATAATAATAATAATAATAATAATAATAATATATTTCCAGTTTTAACAATGTTTATATATTTTCCGGCACCGATGA